>CM044105.1:15147335-15431636 GCA_024174645.1 Lemna minuta
CTGAATTAACATGCTCAGTTTGGATTGCCTTACTGATGTAGGATATTTCAAGTTATGATGATATGATGATGATGAAAATATTTAAGAAATAATCCTACAAATAATTGAGGGATCTATGAAATGATATCAATATTATGTAGATGATTAAATCAGTGAGAATGCAGAGTATGATAATTCAAAAATGTGAGGAGAATAGAGATGGGATTATGATAGATTATAATGATATAAATATGAGTATATATATAAGAGAAAGAAGTAGGAGAATAGAATAATAGGACAATGATTGGGGAGTAGATAATAGTGAGTATAAAGGAGAAGGACAATGTGAGGATAATATATTATATAACATAAATTTGCGGATGATGGATTTAGGAGAGAAAATAGATAAATTAGGTAGGGTAGTGAGGAAGAGAATAGACACGGAAGGACGCTCAATGTTGGACTTATGATAGTATTAACAGAACTATTGATCATGGTTTTTTTAAAGATATAGAGGATGATACCTGAAAATGGCGTGAAGTAGATGTCCTTGAAGATCTCCACACGACCAAGATGATTCATCTATTTGCTTCTTACTTTGAATGGATGAAAGAGGACAGCAGTTGAGGGAGAAGAGATAGGTAGATAGAATGCGGAGAGAAGAAGATGCGGGAGAGGGTGATGGAGACACGGGGAACACGAACATAGGGAAAAAGTAACCGGTAGCCAAAATTTCATTCAAAAATATCTTCTAATGGTTTGTTACAAGATTTCGTTTTATAGACATAAGGAGCGGTTACGGGAAGACGTCGCATCGCGGACATCTTCTTTCGCCGATGACAGTTATGCACAGCTTGGGTTATTTCGAGTGCTTTGATTGTGAGCGCGGCAACTGCACTGTGTCGTGAGAAGGAATTCGAGACGTCATGAAGGGTAGTGCTTGACTGGGTTGACTCATCTTTGCGCCCTTCAATATTTACTCCATGAGATGACGAGGCGAATGGCAGTTGATGGTGACAAAGAGTTTAAAAGTCGGATCCCGGAGATTTCTATTTCTTAGTTTTCGTTCGAGCTTCAACCCCGTAGGTTGTCTTCATTCCGTTCAATGCGTCCTTGGCTTTCATTCGGTAGTTGATAATAAGAAGGTACTGGAGAAGATATTGGTAGATGACGGGGACGGTGTCATAGGGTGAATAATTTCCCAAAAATTCGTTAGTTGTCGGCGCGCCCCGTCGTTTGTAGCGGTAAGAGGTAAGGAAAGTATGTGGTTTTGTCACTTCCAGGTTGGTTAAAGGCCGAGGCGGACACTCCTAAACTTGGATTCGTTTCATGCACATTTTGAGACGAGTAACTTGAGAAGAAGCTCCTTGGAATGACTAAGGGTGTGACTAATTGTTGCCCTCGGCTCGATTTTGAGATGCTCCTTAAATTTCTGATTGCACGGGCGACTGATAGCCGTATGACAATAGTTGGCTGTAGTCACAAGGCGGTGACATCGGTTGAGGTGACGCGGGAGTAGATAGCAAGCGATGTTTGACGGGATTAACTGTGCTCGGAATCTTGCGTGGAGATGCTCCCGTCTGTGCGCGCTCTTCGGTGAAGCCTTGATGTATCTTGTACTCCTTGAGAGTTGTTAAGCTTGTTCCTATAGTCTTCACGGTCCACTGTGACAGGGATATCTTGATGTTGTGTAGTCGTGGAGCTGAAGTAGGCGTGTGGAGCGGAACTATCTTCCTCGCGAACTATCTTTTCTTTGTAACTCACTATGGCGATATCTTCTCTGGCCCACATCAGTGAGAGTAGGATGTGTGGGGTGACTTGAATTCATCCTTCCTCATCTTCGTTACTCTCGGGAAGGTCAGAAGTGTGAGTTTCTTTTTCCTCTTCAACTGTGGAGAAGTTGCTCTTAGAAGAAGTTGATATCAATTCCGTGACTGTTATCTTTAGTGATGGCTTCCTTGTTTTCTGTTATAGGCTTGGCTTCATGTGGCAGTCTTCTTTGAATTCTTCAGGACTGACTTTGGTCAACTTCTTTGGCTGTAGAGAGGTCGATTACTTGGGAGAAGTAGTCATTGTTTTGAGCTTCCCTGAAATTCTTCATAACTTGGTTCTTCTTTACTCTTGAATGCGTCATGACCTTGAGCTTCTTCAAGTATGAGGCTTCTTGTATATTCTACATGACTTCATGATGGCTGAGATGGGACTCATCCTAAAAATATTCTTGTAACTATTTACTTCCATATTGATCTCTTCTAAATTCTAACTATAGGTGGTCTTCAAGGAAATAAAGGGATGTGATTCAAAGAGGTTTCCTACTGATTTTTTTTGAGATCATTAATTATAAGTATACAAGGTACCTATGATATGGTAGAGAAGTTTTGGAAATTAAGGAACCTATATCAAAGGTAAAAGGGTGGTTGACTTGGTCCAGTCAAGGGATTCTAAGTTTCTAAAGATATGGATTAAATGTTTGACCAAGTCCATCTTTAGATCAGTATAAAATAGGGAAAGGAGGGAAAATAATTCCCTTAAGATCTACTCTCTCTTTTATTATTTAGAGAGGTCTTCTTCATCCATTTAATAAATGGATAATTTCTCAAGTTGGTGGATAAAGAGGAGGAGGAGGAGGAGGATATGTTCACTTAGAACCCTTGTGTTCATGTTTTTGAAATAATTCTCCATCACTTACATTGCTCTTGAAAATGGTCATTTGATACACACATTCCACAAGTAGAATTCACCTGCACTTTATTTACATTTGCTTTGGGCTTGATTGTAGTTATTGCATCTTTAAGAAGGTGTTTAAAATTTTCTGTTATCTCAAGTAGAGATTGTTTCATCTCTCTTTCCATCCTTTCCATCTTAACCTTTGTTTCCACACCCTTTACATCTATTACTCCTCTTTTAATTCCTCCAGTTCTTGCATCTATCATTGAGCTTTGTCTAAAAGCCCAATCTTCTACAAGCTCCTCCATGTGTTTTAAAGATTCATTTGCTCTTGTGTTGTGGAAGTTTCCCCCGCTTGATATATCCACAAGTTGCCTTTCTTGATAATCCAACCCTTGGTAAAATATCTGAGCTAATTCATGATCAGGAATGCCGTGGTGAGGGCATTTTCTGGTTAATACCATAAATCTTTCCCAAGCCTCTTCAAAAGTTTCATTACCTTGTGTAAAATCTCTAATTGCCTTTCTCATAGCATGTGTTCTTGCATATGAGAAATACTTCTGTAGGAAGCTCATCTGCACCTCTTGCCAAGTTGTAAAAGTTTTCCATGTACCATTTAGCCATTCTCTTGCTCGATCTTTCAAGGCAAATGGTAAAAGCAATAGTTTCATTGCTTCCTGAGAAATTCCTGGAAAATAATAGGATGAAAAAAATTGAGTAAATTCCTACTAAAATTCATATGGTTCATTGCTAAACCTCCCATGGAAGCTTGGTAAGAAATTCAACATAGTGGCATCAATTCTGAAATTTGCATTCTCATTTAATGGTGCTAAAATCCTTGTGAAAGCTTCATAATCTGATGGTGCCGACAATTCTTTCAGTGTTGGCTCATGCTGATCCTTTCCATCCTTTGCCTTAATTGTCATAGTCTCTTTGACAGTAATTTCACTTGTTGTACTCTTATCTTGATCTATTTTCAGCTTCTATTCTTCTCTGCCTTCAAATTGAATCAAAAACTTTTGTATTAATGACTTTCTTCCATGCATATAGGGTTATGCTTCATTTTGATAAGAAGAAACAAACAAAAGTAATAAATATTTTTGCAATTTTGTCAGTTATAATCAGAGAGAAAAAAATGCAGCGATGTAAATTGAATGAGAATTAGTTCCTTATTTCCAAAAATAAAAAAATAAAAAATTTGCCTTTTGCCTCCCCGGCAGCGGCGCCAATTGATAAGTCCAAATTTTCCAAATTAATTGTGTCGTTGTGCCTCTATTCAAACTTAATCAATAAATGTGTATCTAAAAGAAATTCTCCCTTCAACTCCTGGCCATCTACAGATTAGGCTTAGTAAAAAGGGTCGATCCAAGGGAGGCTATGGCAAACTATACCTTTCCTTTTTTACTTAATTCAGGGTTTCTCCTCATCCAACTAAACTCAGTAGTGGTAGAGACTTATTACTATAGTCAACTCAGTATTGTCTCATAATGAATTTTTTTATTTCACCACACGCTCTTTTACATCAATTTCCAATTATACTAAAGAAAAATAGACTCTTTTGAGAAAGTTTCTTTTTCTTTTTCTTTTTTGATTAAGGTTTGAAAGAGAGATTAGGAACTTCTTACTCTAAGAGCTTCTTTTTATTCAATCCTAGAATTCAATTTCATTTTTTTATCTATTATATTCTATTTTATTCTTTTAAAATTTTCTCAATTTTTGATATTGTCTTCTTCTGATTTAATGATCTGTTTCCCTCTTACTATAGCTACTGAATAGAAAATCAGATTGATTTCAAACCATCTCAAATTGTAGTATATCTGATTTGCCTAAAACAGAGCACTCACCTAAATTTTCTAAATGAATTCACACACAAAAAATGGAAATAAGAGACTAAAGACTGAATTTCTTTAATATTCATTTCATTTTTTGCTTAAAAGAAAAGGATAACAATGAATGAAATAAAAAACTAAGAATCTGAAACCTAAAATCTCAGTTGAATCAAAATTCAAAGGATACTAAAAACTAATTGTAATTTATGTATGATCTTAAACCTTCTCAACCTGTATCAAATCTAATTTGCCTAAAACAGAGCACTCACCTGAATTTTCTAAATGAATTCACACACAAAATGAAACAACAGAATAGAGAGATTATATTGCTTTAATATTTTCTTGTTTTCTGCCAAAAAAAGAAATGACAAAACTAACTTAATTAAAGAAGTAACAATATAAACCTAGAATTGAAGTAAATCCAATTCAAAAAGATATTCAGAAAAACAAATGATAACTGCTATTAGAAAGAACTTCTGTCAGAAAATTCAGTAAAGAAATACTTAGGTTTAAAGAGAAAAGAAAGAACTGAAGGAATTAACAAAGTGAACATATAATTCCTAAAATCGGATTTAAATCAAAATCCGAAAGAAACAAAGAAAGAACGATTTACAACTGCTTCTGTAAGAATCTATTTCAGTCAACGCATCTAGAGAAGAATTAATTCAATTCAAGTAGAAAGAAAAGAAAGCAAAATGATTTCCTAAACCTAAACCGATTCTAACGAACCTCGAAGCTTCAAATTGATGTCGTCAACTCGATGAACTTCTTGAAATCGTCAGCAATCTTTGATCCAGTCTTGTCTCGCTTGTGTCCTCCAGGCCATTGATTCGTCGGGAGCGAAAAAAATCAAGACAACGACTCTGAAAGTTTCCCCTCTTCCTCTTATCGATTTTCGAAATCGCAAGCATTTGTTTGCAATTTGTTATGATCTTGCTATGTCTTGCTCTGCATACGCCCCTGCATTCCATGCTGTGATTGCTCAGGAGCCTACCTTCTTTTCATTGATTGGTAGGAGAAAATTTGTGTGTCTTCACCTCGTACTTCAGAGGTAAGCTAACAGTTGGTTGTGTACACATCGTTGTGTACGCAGCCAACTGCTCCCTTGTGTGATTGGTTCACACTTGACGCCGTGTATCTCCTGTCCGCACTACCTCGAACACTAATTAGTACATATCAACCCATTAAGGGCATTAGTAACGTAAACAAAAATTTACAGACATAAATGAAAGTAATTATTGTTGTAAAAAAAATATTCTGTAAAGAGAAAGCAAATGTTTCATAATAGCACTAATTATTTGTAGCTAACTATTCCATTTTCAAGTAGAATGGAAATCTTTATTCTAAGCATAAAAGCATGATAACATGCAAAATATTTTTTGATTTAAGACATTTAATGACCAAAATGCTAATGAAATGGACGGTAAAGAAAAAAAAATTTGTCTGTTATCAATGCTCTTACTGATTTTCTTTCTTGAGATTAGTAATTAAACAAGGTACCTAAGATATAGTTGGTATGGCTTGGAAATTAAGGATCCTATGCCAAGGTAAGGGTGGTTGACTTGGTCTATTCAAAGAATTCTAGGTATCTAAGCATGAGGGTTTAATTTCTTTTGACCAAGGCAATCATTGGATCAGTATGTAAATGAAGGAGGAGGGAAGATAATTCCCTTTGGATCTACAATCTCTTTCAATGTTTTAGAGAGGCTGATGTAGGATAATTTTAGAAGAGGTATCTAAATCCTACAATAGGGGAGGATCTATGAATGATATCAAGGGAAGTATGTAAATTAATTCAGAGAAGATAAATAACTATGAATTTAATTAGAGAGGGGAGATAAGATAGATAATAGAGTATTTAGGATAAAGAAGATAAAAGTAGAGAAATAGAAAAATGGAGGATGTGTAGTAAATAATAAAAATAGCGATTGTATATATAGGATGTCAGTAAATAGAGAAGGTAGGAAGGACGATAAGAGAGAGAACGAGGATAGGGATGTGGTGAATAAATTATATTATATAAAAAAGTGGATGACGAGAGAGAGAGGAGGAAGAATATGGAGATTAAGAAGTACACGGAGGATGGAAGAGCGAAGAAAAGACGATAGAAGGGAGAATATTTTAAGAGTGAAGTTTTTCGGATAAGAGAAAAGATAGAAGGATGAATCTAATAGTGGACTTATAGATGTTTCAGGGAGAACTATTATCTCGATAGGAGCGAGAGATTACCTACAAGAGGACGAAAGCGAGATGCTCTCGGGACGACGCCATGATCGAGAATATCCTCGAATGCATCAGACGTGAAGTGCTTGAAAGAGGACAGAAGAGGGGGAGAATAGATAGGGAGATAGAATCTCGGAGAAGAAGGGTTGAAAGGGAGGATGGTGGAGACACGGGAAGAACGGTGAACACAAGGATAAAAAACGTAACCGGTAACCCAATTTTTCATCAAAAATAACATCCCTTTTTCGTTTACAAATGCTTCCTTTATAGAGTAGGAAAGATAGAGAAGTTAGGATGAAGAGACACTACGGAAGAAAGAGGCGGTTGTGGCGGTTGCAGCGTTCTCGCGCGGATGAATTTCGTGCTTCTTCCTCGGCTTGGTCATCACGTGGGGGCTACGGGAATGGCGATTATTTCTCAGTGATAATGATGCGTTGAGTCTTTAGACCCATCGTCGTCTGGGGATTCCTTTAGTCGTGAAGTTCCGGGCGATAAGATTGTTTTTCAGGCGCGCACGTAAGAGTAGCGGTCGGCTGGTGATGACGAGCGGTCATAGGATCATCACAATGACACTCGGATTTGTAGAGCTCCATCTTGAAGTTTTACGTCGGACGGGTAGATGTTGTGGAGAGTCGTTCATTGGAGACGTCCAATTTCCGCGGTTAGTCGCGTTTGGAGTGTTCCGTCGGTTACTTGACGTCACGGCGAGGCGACGGAAGAAATTCGAGGATGCTTGATTAGTGAATAGGCACGCCAAATGATGCACAGTCATGGGTAGTACGGAGTCAATGGTCTTTGACTTCATTCTTCATCTTCTCGTGAATCGGCATGGTAGGCGAGAGAAAACAGTGGCGGCTATTACGTTTCATAGGGATGGTCTTTAGTGTGTTCTTCGTTCTTACGATAGCAGGGGCGAGGACGTGGAGTGGTCTTTGACGTTACGCGAGATAGTGATAATTTATCTTCCGGTTGGTAGTAATATGATCCCGCGTCAACTTCTTGTCGTCGAGTGAGGCGACGAGGCGGGGAACTTCCCGAAGTCTTGAACACTTCTACATGCGGATCACGTATCTTCTCTGTCTTCAAATTCTCATGAGGTCCTCTCGGTGTTCAGATCGCCTTAGGGGCGAGGTCGAGGAGGGGACTCAGGGTAGTCGGAGTGAGAGAATCGATGGGGTTTGGCTGCGCTTCGATCCTTTACGCAGATCGCCAAGGTAAGGTAGGGAGAGACGAGGGGAAAGGTTGATGATCACAATATTGATATTTCCTCCTTTGACGTGGAGAAATTCCTTTGGATGACGTGGCGGGAAGGCTGAGACGGTAACGGGCGATGATGATAGCTTCCTTCCTTCAGCGGGGAGTTTCTTCTATGCTTGATGCCTTCATATTTACTGTCGAGGCGTTGATTTTGTAGGTGATAACCCTTGAATAATTAAATTGTAAGACTCCTTTCTTTAGTTGAATTGTTTCTTTGAGAGGCTTCATGATCTGTCTTCATGTGAGTCTATCTCTATGCTTTCATGGGTTTATCCTTGCACAAGGCTTTGTCTTGAAGTAGGGCAAGAAGATAGCTGTCTTCCATAAGTTATCATATGTAGATCTCTTCTAAACTCTATCTAAGGGTGGTTTTCAAAAGAATAAGAGACTTCTAAAAACAAGAGGCTTCCTATTGATGTTTCTTGAGATCATTATTTATAATTATATAAGGTACCTCTTATATGGTGGATAAGGTTTAGAGATTAAGGAACCTATATCAAGGTAGAAGGTGGTTGACTTGGTCCATTCAAGGGATTCTAATTATCTAAGGATAAGGCTAATTTCTTTTGACCAAGTCAATCTTTAGATCAGTGTAAAATAGAGGAAGGAGGGAAGATAATTCCCTTAAGATCTACACTCTCTTTATTTAGAATTAGAGAGGTCTTCTTCATCCATTTATTAAATGGATAATTTTTTCAAGTTGGTGGATAAGGAGGAGGAAGAGGAGGATAGGTTCACTTAGAACCCTTGTGTTCATGTTTCAAAATAATTCTCCATCAGAGGCTTCCTTCATTCATTTCATGAATGGATAATTTCTCAAATTTGCAAAGAAGGAGTATGTCATTTTATTGTTGTTGAGAATGATTTCTCTTCCTTAAGTCCTATCTAGGTTCACTTGGAACCCTTGTGTTCATGTGATGAGATAATTCTCCATCAGTTTCTCCCTGATTAAAACTGCATTTTGAGCTTATTAGACACAAAAGAATAAAAAAGATGGGCCTTAAAAAGAAAAAGGCCCATTAAGGGCTTTTAATAGGCATGTTACACAAATGAAAGTGATCAGTCCCCTAATTACTCCTTTTTACTACGCCATTGATAACGTGCAACTTGTATTTGAGACTATATGGTTACTAGTGCATTTTAAGCATAAATCATTCCATTCTTATGGATTTTATCATAATTTGAGTCCATATTGACAATTCTATGTAATGTAAATAAAAATCTCAAAAATGCATCATTTTAACAGTTAATCATATATAAATAAAGTTAAATTTTAAAATAGATTATCCCCATTTATATTTGAGATTTAATTTGAGCTTCAAATGGAAATAATAAGATAAACTATGATTGATGTACACTCATCTACTTTTCTAGTTTTACTTTTCAAAGAAGATGAGTGTGTGTTTGAGTTGAAAATTTATTATCTTGTTATTTCTTAAATACAAATGCATAGAATGATATATTAGTTAATTTAATAAAAAAATAAATTTGGATTCAAAATGAATTGTAATTTAAAATTTATAACTTTTCTAATTTTTATAGATTTTTCTAGTTTGTTTATTAATTTTTCAGAACTTATTTCCATTTTTATGGATTTCTCTTTTTAAGATATAGCTTAGTAGAAGGTGTTCAATATAGCTGATTAGAGAGTTTATTGCACTAGCTCTTATAAAAACTCCAAAGTTAAGCATGCTTGGGTGAGACCTGTTGGGTAGTGCTCATATTTTACCTTGCTCTTAGGATATTAGTCTCACACGTGTTATACATCTATCTTCCTCACTTTCTCCTCTATAAATAGAGCCTTGTAATATTCATAACATGATAATTAAACATGAAAACACATCATTATTAATGCAAATTAACACATAAATCATTCCATTCTATTGCAGGTTATGATATTTTTTAGTGTTTATATATCATTCTATGAAAACTTCATATGGTTCATTGCTAAACCTCCCATGGAAGCTTGGTAAGAAATTCAACATAGTGGCATCAATTCTGAAATTTGCATTCTCATTTAATGGTGCTAAAATCCTTGTGAAAGCTTCATAATCTGATGGTGCCGACAATTCTTTCAGTGTTGGCTCATGCTGATCCTTTCCATCCTTTGCCTTAATTGTCATAGTCTCTTTGACAGTAATTTCACTTGTTGTACTCTTATCTTGATCTATTTTCAGCTTCTATTCTTCTCTGCCTTCAAATTGAATCAAAAACTTTTGTATTAATGACTTTCTTCCATGCATATAGGGTTATGCTTCATTTTGATAAGAAGAAACAAACAAAAGTAATAAATATTTTTGCAATTTTTGTCAGTTATAATCGAGAGAGAAAAATGCAGCGATGTAAATTGAATGAGAATTAGTTCCTTATTTCCAAAAATAAAAAAATAAAAAATTTGCCTTTTGCCTCCCCGGCAGCGGCGCCAATTGATAAGTCCAAATTTTCCAAATTAATTGTGTCGTTGTGCCTCTATTCAAACTTAATCAATAAATGTGTATCTAAAAGAAATTCTCCCTTCAACTCCTGGCCATCTACAGATTAGGCTTAGTAAAAAGGGTCGATCCAAGGGAGGCTATGGCAAACTATACCTTTCCTTTTTACTTAATTCAGGGGTTTCTCCTCATCCAACTAAACTCAGTAGTGGTAGAGACTTATTACTATAGTCAACTCAGTATTGTCTCATAATGAATTTTTTTATTTCACCACACGCTCTTTTACATCAATTTCCAATTATACTAAAGAAAAATAGACTCTTTTGAGAAAGTTTCTTTTTCTTTTTCTTTTTTGATTAAGGTTTGAAAGAGATTAGGAACTTCTTACTCTAAGAGCTTCTTTTTTTATTCAATCCTAGAATTCAATTTCATTTTTATCTATTATATTCTATTTTATTCTTTTAAAATTTTCTCAATTTTTTTGATATTGTCTTCTTCGATTTAATGATCTGTTTCCCTCTTACTATAGCTACTTTTGAATAGAAAATCAGATTGATTTCAAACCATCTCAAATTGTAGTATATCTGATTTGCCTAAAACAGAGCACTCACCTAAATTTTCTAAATGAATTCACACACAAAAATGGAAATAAGAGACTAAAAGGCTGAATTTCTTTAATATTCATTTCATTTTTTGCTTAAAAGAAAAGGATAACAATGAATGAAATAAAAAACTAAGAATCTGAAACCTAAAATCTCAGTTGAATCAAAATTCAAAGGATACTAAAAACTAATTGTAATTTATGTATGATCTTAAACCTTCTCAACCTGTATCAAATCTAATTTGCCTAAAACAGAGCACTCACCTGAATTTTCTAAATGAATTCACACACAAAATGAAACAACAGAATAGAGAGATTATATTGCTTTAATATTTTCTTGTTTTCTGCCAAAAAAAGAAATGACAAAACTAACTTAATTAAAGAAGTAACAATATAAACCTAGAATTGAAGTAAATCCAATTCAAAAAGATATTCAGAAAAACAAATGATAACTGCTATTAGAAAGAACTTCTGTCAGAAAATTCAGTAAAGAAATACTTAGGTTTAAAGAGAAAAGAAAGAACTGAAGGAATTAACAAAGTGAACATATAATTCCTAAAATCGGATTTAAATCAAAATCCGAAAGAAAAAAACAAAAGAAAAGAACGATTTACAAGCTCTTACAGAAGAATCTATTTCAGATCAACGCATCTAGAGAAGAATTAATTCAATTCAAGTAGAAAGAAAAAGAAAGCAAAATGATTTCCTAAAACCTAAACCGATTCTAACGAACCTCGAAGCTTCAAATTGATGTACGTCAACTCGATGAACTTCTTGAAATCATCGGCAATCTTTGATCCGATCTTGTCTCGCTTGTGTCCTCCGAGGCCATTGATTCGTCGGGAGCGATCAAGACAACGACTACGAAAGTTTCCCCTCTTCCTCTTATCGATTTTCGAAATCGCAAGCATTTGTTTGCAATTTGTTATGATCTTGCTATGTCTTGCTCTGCATACGCCCCTGCATTCCATGCTGTGATTGCTCGAGAGCCTACCTTCTTTTCATTGATTGGTAGGAGAAAAATTTGTGTGTCTTCACCTCGTACTTCAGAGTAAGCTAACGGTTGGTTGTGTACACATCGTTGTGTACGCAGCCAACTGCTCCCTTGAAAATGATTAGTTCACACTTGACTGCAGTGTATCTCATGTCCGCACTACCTCGAACACTAATTAGTACATATCAACCCATTAAGGGCATTAGTAACGTACAACAAAAATTTACGAGACATAAATGAAAGTAATTATTGTTGTAAAAATATTACTGTAAGAGAAAGCAAATGTTTCATAATAGCACTAATTATTTGTAGCTAACTATTCCATTTTCAAGTAGAATGGAAATCTTTATTCTAAGCATAAAAGCATGATAACATGCAAAATATTTTCTGATTTAAGACATTTAATGACCAAAATGCTAATGAAATGGACGGTAAAAAGATTTGTGCATTATCAATGCTCTTACTGATTTTTCTTTCTTGAGATTAGTAATTAAACAAGGTACCTAAGATATAGTTGGTATGGCTTGGAAATTAAGGATCCTATGCCAAGGTAAGGGTGGTTGACTTGGTCTATTCAAAGAATTCTAGGTATCTAAGCATGAGGGTTTAATTTCTTTTGACCAAGGCAATCATTGGATCAGTATGTAAATGAAGGAGGAGGGAAGATAATTCCCTTTGGATCTACAATCTCTTTCAATGTTTTAGAGAGGCTGATGTAGGATAATTTTAGAAGAGGTATCTAAATCCTACAATAGGGGAGGATCTATGAATGATATCAAGGGAAGTATGTAAATTAATTCAGAGAAGATAAATAACTATGAATTTAATTAGAGAGGGGAGATAAGATAGATAATAGAGTATTTAGGATAAAGAAGATAAAGTAGAGAAATAGAAAATGGAGGATGTGTAGTAAATAATAAAATAGCGATTGTATATATAGGATGTCAGTAAATAGAGAAGGTAGGAAGGACGATAAGAGAGAGAACGAGGATAGGGATGTGGTGAATAAATTATATTATATAAAAAGTGGATGACGAGAAGAGAGAGGAGGAAGAATATGGAGATTAAGAAGTACACGGAGGATGGAAGAGCGAAGAAAGACGATAGAAGGGAGAATATTTTAAGAGTGAAGTTTTGGATAAGAGAGAAAAAGATAGAAGGATGAATCTAATAGTGGACTTATAGATGTTTCAGGAGAACTATTATCTCGATAGGAGCGAGGAGATTACCTACAAGAGGACGAAACGAGATGCTCTCGGACGACGCCATGATCCAGAATATCCTCGAATGCATCAGACGTGAAGTGCTTGAAAGAGGACAGAAGAGGGGGAGAATAGATAGGGAGATAGAATCTCGGAGAAGAAGGGTTGAAAGGGAGGATGGTGGAGACACGGGAAGAACGGTGAACACAAGGATAAAAAACGTAACCGGTAACCCAATTTTTCATCAAAAATAACATCCCTTTTTTGTTTACAAATGCTTCCTTTATAGAGTAGGAAAGATAGAGAAGTTAGGATGAAGAGACACTACGGAAGAAAGAGGCGGTTGTGGCGGTTGCAGCGTTCTCGCGCGGATGAATTTCGTGCTTCTTCCTCGGCTTGGTCATCACGTGGGGGCTACGGGAATGGCGATTATTTCTCAGTGATAATGATGCGTTGAGTCTTTAGACCCATCGTCGTCTGGGGATTCCTTTAGTCGTGAAGTTCCGGGCGATAAGATTGTTTTTCAGCTGACGCACGTAAGAGTAGCGGTCGCTGGTGATGACGACGGTCATAGGATCATCACAATGACACTCGGATTTGTAGAGAGCTCCATCTTCGAAGTTTTCTGTCGGACGGGTAGATGTTGTGGAGAGTCGTTCATTGGAGACGTCCAATTTCCGCGGTTAGTCGCGTTTGGAGTGTTCCGTCGGTTACTTGACGTCACGGCGAGGCGACGGAAGAAATTCCAGGGATGCTTGATTAGTGAATAGGCACGCCAAATGATGCACCGTCATGGGTGGTACGGAGTCAATGGTCTTTGACTTCATTCTTCATCTTCTCGTGAATCAGCATGGTAGACTGAGAGAAAACAGTGACGGCTATTCTGTTTCATAGGGATGGTCTTTAGTGTGTTCTTCGTTCTTACGATAGCAGGGCGAGGACGTGGAGTGGTCTTTGACGTTCTGCAGATAGTGATAATTTATCTTCCAGTTGGTAGTAATATGATCCCGTCAACTTCTTGTCGTCAGAGTGAGGCGACGAGGCGGGGAACTTCCAGAAGTCTTGAACACTTCTACATGCGGATCACGTATCTTCTCTGTCTTCAAATTCTCATGAGGTCCTCTCAGTATTCCGATCGCCTTAGGGCGAGGTCAGGAGGGGACTCAGGTAGTCAGGTGAGAGAATCGATGGGGTTTGGCTCTGCTTCGATCCTTTCTGCAGATCGCCAAGGTAAGGTAGGGAGAGACAGGGAAAGGTTGATGATCACAATATTGATATTTCCTCCTTTGACGTGGAGAAATTCCTTTGGATGACGTGGCGGGAAGGCTGAGACGGTAACGGGCAGTGATGATAGCTTCCTTCCTTCAACTGGGGAGTTTCTTCTATGCTGACTGCCTTCATATTTCTGTCGAGACGTTGATTTTGTAGGTGATAACCCTTGAATAATTAAATTGTAAGACTCCTTTCTTTAGTTGAATTGTTTCTTTGAGAGGCTTCATGACTGTCTTCATGTGAGTCTATCTCTATGCTTTCATGGGTTTATCCTTGCACAAGGCTTTGTCTTGAAGTAGGGCAAGAAGATAGCTGTCTTCCATAAGTTATCATATGTAGATCTCTTCTAAACTCTATCTAAGGGTGGTTTTCAAAGAATAAGAGACTTCTAAAACAAGAGGCTTCCTATTGATGTTTCTTGAGATCATTATTTATAATTATATAAGGTACCTCTTATATGGTGGATAAGGTTTAGAGATTAAGGAACCTATATCAAGGTAGAAGGTGGTTGACTTGGTCCATTCAAGGGATTCTAATTATCTAAGGATAAGGCTAATTTCTTTTGACCAAGTCAATCTTTAGATCAGTGTAAAATAGAGGAAGGAGGGAAGATAATTCCCTTAAGATCTACACTCTCTTTATTTAGAATTAGAGAGGTCTTCTTCATCCATTTATTAAATGGATAATTTTTTCAAGTTGGTGGATAAGGAGGAGGAAGAGGAGGATAGGTTCACTTAGAACCCTTGTGTTCATGTTTCAAAATAATTCTCCATCAGAGGCTTCCTTCATTCATTTCATGAATGGATAATTTCTCAAATTTGCAAAAGAAGGAGTATGTCATTTTTATTGTTGTTGAGAATGATTTCTCTTCCTTAAGTCCTATCTAGGTTCACTTGGAACCCTTGTGTTCATGTGATGAGATAATTCTCCATCAGTTTCTCCCTGATTAAAACTGCATTTTGAGCTTATTAGACACAAAAGAATAAAAAAGATGGGCCTTAAAAAGAAAAAGGCCCATTAAGGGCTTTTAATAGGCATGTTACACAAATGAAAGTGATCAGTCCCCTAATTACTCCTTTTTACTACGCCATTGATAACGTGCAACTTGTATTTGAGACTATATGGTTACTAGTGCATTTTAAGCATAAATCATTCCATTCTTATGGATTTTATCATAATTTGAGTCCATATTGACAATTCTATGTAATGTAAATAAAAAATCTCAAAATGCATCATTTTAACAGTTAATCATATATAAATAAAGTTAAATTTTAAAATAGATTATCCCCATTTATATTTGAGATTTAATTTGAGCTTCAAATGGAAATAATAAGATAAACTATGATTGATGTACACTCATCTACTTTTCTAGTTTTACTTTTCAAAGAAGATGAGTGTGTGTTTGAGTTGAAAATTTATTATCTTGTTATTTCTTAAATACAAATGCATAGAATGATATATTAGTTAATTTAATAAAAATAAATTTGGATTCAAAATGAATTGTAATTTAAAATTTATAACTTTTTCTAATTTTTTTATAGATTTTTCTAGTTTGTTTATTAATTTTTTTCAGAACTTATTTCCATTTTTATGGATTTCTCTTTTTTTAAGATATAGCTTAGTAGAAGGTGTTCAATATAGCTGATTAGAGAGTTTATTGCACTAGCTCTTATAAAAAAACTCCAAAGTTAAGCATGCTTGGGTGAGACCTGTTGGGTAGTGCTCATATTTTACCTTGCTCTTAGGATATTAGTCTCACACGTGTTATACATCTATCTTCCTCACTTTCTCCTCTATAAATAGAGCCTTGTAATATTCATAACATGATAATTAAACATGAAAACACATCATTATTAATGCAAATTAACACATAAATCATTCCATTCTATTGCAGGTTATGATATTTTTTAGTGTTTATATATCATTCTATGAAAACTTCATTATAATCTCAAAATACATTAATTTCAGGATAATTATGATGAATTAAGGATAATATTTTCATAACCCATCTTTACTTGAGATTATAATTAAGTTTTAAGGTTAAATAATAAGAAAAATCATTTTATATACACTCATATTTTTTAAAGTGTTAAACTCTAAAAGAAATGAGTGTATTTTTTAAATAGAAATTTGATCTCTTTTTATTTATTAATTTTGAATTTTTAGAATGATACATAATTTAATTTGTGATCCAATGAAACAAATTTGGATTAACTTGGAGTTATATTTTGAAATTTATGAATTTTCTAGTTTTCAAGGATTTTTTCAAATTTTTTTTAATTTTTCTGAATTTAAAATCGATTTATTTAATTTAAAATCAATTTTATAAGTGCGCAAGTGATGTGGCACAATTTGGAGCATCCGATCACGCGCTTAATCATTACCGTTGATCATCACTTAAAGGCGGGGGTACGTGGCGCAATCTGATTTGCTGGTGAATCATTTCAAAACGATTTAATTTCAGGTGTCAATCTAAGGAGTTATGACGGCTAGGATTAAAACCGAAAAAACGCATCTGGAGCATCTAATCAAAGATCAAATGATGATGATTCCATGCATTACTTATAATGCACGTGGCGTGGTATCATCTCAGCAGTCCATCAGAGATCCAACAACCACGACTTAATCCTAACGATTCACAATCGTGCATTTCATCAGGGCCGTTGATCAAAGATTAAATGCTCAATCGGACGGTTACGCCCAGTTCATCCTATAAATTGAGATGTTCTTCGACATTGTAAAGCATTCCAGGGCAATTCGAGTAATCAAACTATTTAGACACCAAATCCCTTGACTCTCTTGTTCCCATTGCTTCTAGCCTCATGTTCGCGTCCACGGAGTGCTTGAGAGTGATATTTTGTTGAGACAATAGGAAGAAATCGGTGCTTGAACATCAACGATCATGAATTTGAATACGTGAATGAAAAGCCTTTGATCCGGAGACTAATTGGATCCATTCGAGTGCAATCTTGGGTTAGAGATTGTATTCCATCATAATCTTCCTTCCTATAGCTTTAGATTTCAATTTTGAATCTTAATTTGAGTCAATTTCCATTTCAATTTTTCACAATTTTATTTTTAAAAAATTTCTCTCTTGTTTATTCGATGATTTCTCTTTGAATCTTGATCGAAATTTAGTGATTTTTGATTATGTGGATTCATCTTTGAGTCTTCTTTCCAAATATATCAAAACCCTAATTTCTATTCGCATTTCGCTGTCTGATTTGACTGAATTTCAAAATATCCTTCAAAATTACCTTAGTTTCCCTGGGATTCAACCCTTATTCACCACTATACTCCTTGATTCATGATTATTTGATAAAATTGGTGAGTTCGGTAATTATTTTGACTCTTGACCTTGTGTTTTGAATGACCCTGCGGACTTGATTCGTCAAATGGTGCCGTTGTCTGGGGAATTAAGGCATAATTTTGATAAGAATAGTTAATTTTGACTTGTTCAACTCAGATTTTTCCCTTGATATACTGATATTAACTAACATCGATCCTAGACCAAGTGATCCAAACTAGAAATCAATCTTTGATATCCTTAATTCAATAGGATAAATTGATTTCCGCCGCTTTTCTAAGGATTACAGGCGATCATTTAATCAAATTTGAGTTAAGAAGGCAACACTCAAGTACGATCGACGTCATTATTTGATAATTTATAAGTAATTCTTATTTATATTCATCTAAATATCCGCTCCACCCTTCTATGAGATGACATATCACTTGGCGATTACGGATTAATCTTTTAAACATAGATCTCTTTGAATGATCCTCACAATCCCCCGACACTACTGAGACATCTTCCTCCATAGAACCAATAAAACCTATAGAAATGGCCAAGAATGACAAGGGAAATGCAAGGAAACACTTTAGTGGTTACGCCAAGCCCGTCCTCCAAAGACCTTTCACTAGAATTCACGCACCCCTAAATAGAGGTGCAAATTTTAGGATAGATTCGCATGTTATGATTATGCTTCCAATCTTCCATGGTAAACCTTCTGAGGACCCATATGGGCATGTAGAAGAGCTATCCTAAGTACGTGAAATCAATCATCCTCAGAATGTCCCCGCTGACACAATGAAGATGAAACTCTTTCCCCCTACACTTAGAGGTTGAGCCAAGGATTGGTTTTGAAAAATAGGAAAGGAATTCATTAGTTGGACGGAGATGGAGGAAGAATTCTTGAGAAAATATTATTCCATAGGGAAAACCACCTCCGTCCGAAAAGCCATCCGTGAGTTTAGCCAAGGCACGAGTGAAACATATTCACAAAGCCTGGGAGCGACTTAGAGACCTCACAAGGGAGTGCCCCCACCATGGAGTGTCTAACCATGAACTAACGCAAATATGTAGTAAGTGGTAGCACCTTCATGAGCAAATACAAAGATGAAACCATGGAACTCATCGAGATGGTGGCCAAGAATAGCCACCACAACATGGCAAAATCATTTGGAAGAGGTGCAATGCCGAAGGGACAATTGATCGACGCAAAATCAGCAGAGATGGGGATGCTATGTGAAAGAATCAACAAAATGGGAGGATACCAAAATCTACTACTAGACCGACTAAACACCCGCAACGGTTTCAAAGGACTCGCCCCCGTCTCACTCCAAGAAGCATCGCCATGCCAATTGCTCAAGATTCGACCATGTCGAATTAGATTGCCCCACAATGGCCATCCTTGTCTTTCTAAACTTAAGCAAACCTTACCATGGTTATCTTTAATTGAGTTTGTGTGGGAGTCATGTCAAATGAGCAAACATCATCGTTTGATATCAAACGATGATGTTAATATGTTTGAGGATGATGAGATACTTATGAAGGTATAATGGAGAATGAGAGATTTATGGATGGATATCTAGTGATAATACTTAAGAAGTAATCCTACAGACAAGAGGACCTATGAATTGATATCACAATGAAAATATATTAGGAAATCAGTGAGAATATAGTGTGATATAATTTAGGAATATAAAGATATATAATGATTTAGTAGGGATGATAAGATAAATAATAAGAGAAGAGAATTAATAATGTTGGAAGGGAGAATATTTAGAAGGGAAGAACGGTGAAGAAATTATAATATATATTATAATATAGAGAATGGAGAGAGAGTGAAGGAGTTACAAAAATAGGTAGAGGGACGGAGGAGGATAGATGACGCGGAAGATCTAATGTGGACTTATGTTATTATTATACAAACTATTGTTCACGGGAAGAGGAAGGAGGATGATACCTGATGGAAAGGAAAATGATGCTCCCGAATCGCTCCACTGATGTAGATATTTCCCAAGTTAACCTCTGACGGTAAATGATTGAAAGGGGACAGAACGGGGGGTGGGGGGGGGGGGGGAGAAAGGGAAAGGAGGATAGAAACTCGGAGAGGAGATTTATGGGAGAAGCACGAAGAACACACGAACACTAGTTTCCAAAGAAACAATTTTTATCAAAAACAACATCATTCTTTCGCTTACAATCGTGCGTTTTATAGAAATGGAGAGAAGATCACTTGCATCGGTTACTCTTTGCACCGGTTGACGGGTTGACCGTGCGTGGCATCTTGTAGCCTTCACTAGGGAAGTAGATGAGCAGACGCTTCGCCGTTATTTCCACTTTATAGAAAATAAGAGAAGGCCGGTTATGACGAAGCGTCGCGGCGTGACGGTTACTTCTCACGTGGGTTTGTCGGGTTGACCAGGTGGTTTTTGTTGAAAGGCCGTAGTCTGGCTTGTTGGGCAGCTGCGACATCCTTGATGTCGATAGGTTCTCCGGTTGGATGGCGAGAAGGCAGAGATGAGCAAGAGGGGAGCCGATCCTCGGGAAGATTCCGTAGTGGATGGGTAGTAAATTAGCAAGTTTCGCGAAGCTAATTTACTTTCCTTAACTTTCGGTGGTATCATACCTACTCTTGGAAAACTTCAGTTCTAATGCCACCTATATGTTGCGTTCACGGTATAGATTCCTCTCTCTGCTCGGGTCTTTGCATGGAGCATCCCTGTGTCTACGCGCGATGTTGGACATTCATGGCTTATCTTTGAGAGAGATTTCTTATTTCTTCTCTGATTTCGGATGTCATCAGTTCTCATGCATCAGGTCGTGAAAATGCAGAGCCGTCGTTGTGGAATGGCCGGCTCACAAAGTGCCGGTCCTTAAGGGAGCGACGACAAGATCCTTGGTGGCAGCTCCAGTCGTGCCCGGAGCGTTCCTTTTTTTACTGGCAAGTTGTACTCCCGAAGACGGGGGTGAAGATTGAGGTGGGTCGTCGTGCCCACGGAGTCGACGATGGATGTCTTGGCGATGAACTGCGGTCGACACGGTGGTATTCCGCTGGCCGTTGGCTTCTGTCAGCCGGAATACGCGAAATAAAGCTATGTCGAGAATATCCCCATTGATCGGGGAGGTGGGAAATGCTAGGATCTGAGGCTCAAAAAGCTCTTCAAATCTTTGTCCAAAATATTGATTGTAGTGGAAGGTGTTGAATCAAAACATTCAACATCGTGGAAGCACCAAGATTGGATGATCTCATCATCCATTCTAGGTGATCCTATCATCTAGTATAGAATAAAATTCATACATACTTGGATCATTTGAAAGAGTTCTTCAACCGTTCAAGCGTCCGGCCTCTTGCGGCCTCCACATAGTCTCCAGACGATCGGATCTCCTCTTGAACACTCGTCACCACGAGAGGAAGAGAAGAGGGAGGAGAAGTTCCACTAGGCTTGCATGGGCACCTCTATTATGGTCATTCTCCCCCTATTTATAGACTTTGGGAATGTGAAATTTTCACAAAAACCCTTATTATTATGTCTATATCCACCTACGTCCATTGACCTTAAGTGTGTGACCCTCTAGGTCCATATATCTCGCCAGTTAATGACTTTATCAACCCAATAACACTTATTGGTCCTTCTTATCAATTAACTATATCAACATATAGATTAATTGACTAAGGATCGATTTAACCCAAGCTACACCACGTGCTCTAGGAGATATGGAGTATATTAGAACTCTTTCATGGAACCCTGCCGTCATTGGTTACCGTGTACGTATAATCCTTCATCCACACGAGACTCATGAATGACTTAGGGTATGGTTAATTGTCAAACCCTAATCCGTCACTCAATTTAGTACTGATGCGAGTAGGAAATCATTGAGAACAACTTCTCTAATATTTCCGCTACCTTGGCCAAGGATTTAACCGCATCTCATTCCTTGAGTCGATCTCCTCATATACCGAGGGTGGATGATCCCATCTTGACCACTCAATCACCTTCGAGGACTTCATGTTGTATCCAATCTATGACGTTTTGGAGATCCCGTGGCTAGGGGGTCGTAAGTCATAGTCAAAACACGATCATCCATCCACAAGATGTCTTTGGTGTCTCAGGTCAAAGGACCACGTACACAAACGTGACATGAATCAACCTGATTAACAATTTAGGTATATTACCATTCAGGGATTCATACGGATCAATTCAGTGAACTCTTTCTCCAAAGAGCAGCCACTATCTATCCTTAGTGTATCCACACCGATGGCTATAGGATCAGCCATACTCATCATATGAGTTGGATTAGATAGTGCTATTCTTTCCAGATTATTCGATGTCCTTCTCAAATGTCCCACGAATAGGAATGTTTAGAGCATATGTTTAAAGACTAGTGATCACTATATTACGATCTCATCATAATTCACTTAGTTCTTGCACATGCTCATAGACTTCATTGCAAACATCACACAAGAATGACAATGAATAAATTTCATTTCAATGAACACAAACAAGATACATGGAAGTGTGATTGGCTTATAGGCCACATAATATCCATTAGGAAACCCCATGATAAAGAGCTAAACTGAAGTTCATTCATTACTTGATTCCCGTCTGGAAATTGTGGCCTCCTTCCCCTATTTATAGGTAGAGGGGAAGTTGGTCCACCCTAATGGGGCTGAAACAAACGGTTGAAATGACGTGGGCAGTCCAGAATACGTGGCCTGCCCGAAAATGCAAAAGAAAACACGCACGCATTTCTCCCGAGTTGAGAAATGGAAACATACTGTGGGTCGCCGTCATGCTGGATACTTGAAATCCGGCTCTCTCGTGTTGGCGCGTGCCTCACGCTGCAGCTGCATACGTACACTGATCTGATCTTCAAGGAACGGTGCTGGGTCGTCGGGATGGTCCCCCATCACCTTGTCTTCTGTATTGTCTGTGTTCCATGACAATAGGGAGATAGGACGTGCAGTAGACTTTGATCTCCATCATAACTTTGTTTATAAGGGAGGTAATCCTCCTTGTTGAGTCTTCCTTCAAGCATCTCATAGGTGGTTTGTAGGTATTTTCTTTGATCTCATCATGGCAAGAAGATCACATTTTATTTCCTCTTCAGTTATGCTTGGCTTGAAAAAGAATTCGATGGCCATACTTCCATAAATAGTAATAGTTTAGATCTCTCCTAAATTCTAGCTAAGGGTGGTTTTCAAAGAGAGAAGGAATTATCACACAAAGATGTTCCTACTAATTTTCTTTCTTGAGATCATTACTTATAATTATATAAGGTACCTATGATATAGTGGATATGGTTTGGAAAATAAGGACCCTATATCAATGTAAAATGGTGGTTGACTTGGTCCATTCATGGAATTCTAAGTATCTAAGGATAAGGATTAATTACTTTGACCAAGTCAATCTTTAGATTAGTGTAAAATAGGGGAAGTAGGGAAGATAATTCCCTTAAGATCTACACTCTCTTTCAATTATTTAGAGAGGTCTTCTTCATCAACTTAATGAATGGATAATTTCTCAAACTCATGAGTAAGGAGGAATATAGGTTCACTTGGAACCCTCGTGTTCATGTTTGGAAATAATTCTCCATCAATTCCCTCAGGGTTGGAGGACTTCATCTCCGAGGAAGTGTCTTTCATATATAAGAAAAAGTCAGAATGTAAACGAGGGGCATAATGTAATGGATCATGAGAAGTAATCCAAGAAGCATCAGTTATTGTATTGTCTTTCCATTGTACTAAAAATTTGTAATCATCCTCTTTAGAATCAGTGATAATAGTTCGATGATCAATGATCTTATCTATAAGTCCAACATTAGACACAAGAGTAGGAGAAATGAAAGAATTTGGAAGAACTTGACATTCAAGAATAGTGGAAGATGAAAACATTTCAATAGGTATATATTTATTCTCATAAAATTCTAGAAAATCTGAAATTGTAAATGAAGTAGATATGCCCAAATAATTAAGAATGCCCATAATATATGTATTATAATTAAATTTTGAAAGAGCTTTAAAAGGAACATAGTTTTTGAGTTGAAGTTTAAAAGAGATTTTAAGAAGTTTAGGAGGGTGAATTTTAATATCTACGAAGTTACTTGGTTTAAGAATTTTATATCTTCCAGGAAAAGCAATAAAGGTTTTATATTGTTCATATGATGATGCAAATTATTTTAAGACAATGTCATGAATGATATGAACATGCTTGATAGGTAATGCCTTATCTAATTCATATATTTCATCTTCTAATTCAAATTTCTTACTATCATTAGTAGGAAGAGGGTTGGAATCATCCATAACTATGGCCAATTTTGAGCAATGAGCTTTAACATGCCCTACTTTCCGGCATTTATAACACCTAATGATACTATTGGCTCTAGGAGTAGGATTTGTGAATTGAGTGGTCTTTGGAAGGCTACTAGTTATATCCACATTGAAGTATTCTTTTGGATCATCTACTTAAACATAGGGATGTCTATTCTAACTTCATTATGTTGATAATTAGTCCTATCCCTTAGAAAGATCATTATAAGGTAGAAAATTAGAGGAATCAAGATGATCAACAATAGGCTCTTTTAGAATCATTGTTTGAGGAGAGCTATCTTCCCAAGAATTTGATTCATCCAGAGACTCTAGGTACTCAAGAGTATTGTCTACATGATCAAATTTATTATGAAGGGATTGCACACTAATAGTAAGGTCTTGCATATAAACATTAGTGGCTTCTATACTCTCTATAAGAGCTCTAGCCCAAGAAGGTATGGGTTCCTCTTGGGTGGGATCATCAAGGATATACCGGGTATTGTTCTAAACATACGTATCAGCAGTATTGTTAGAAGAAATGGCTTTTGACATAGTACTCATGATGATTAATATATCTTATGGATAATACTAATTCCCACTTTAAATGATATCAATTCAAACTGTGCTCTGATATCATGGTAAGAGCAAACATCATCGTTTGATATCATTCTTAAGTATTATCAATATATATCCATACATAAATCTCTCATTCTCCATCATACCTTCATAAGCATCTCATCATCCTCAAACATATTAACATTCTAAAATATCCTACATCACTTACCCAGCTTCTGCCTCCGTTCCATCCTCCCATGCATTCAACTTGATTCATTGATACGTTTGGGGCCCTGATAACAAGTAACTGTTGCATTCATTTTCATCATCATCAATGGATTTTAACGTATAATTCTTTCTAATATAATACATGTTATCATGTTTTTGTGATACTTTTACATTCATCATGTTATTCCACTAATGTACTCATTTTGCATTTCAATATTGTTGATTATGTATAAAGAGGAATATGTCTTGTCATACATCATTCCTTTGGTTTCTATATCTTGAGACTAACCCCATTTGACTTCAAGTGGTATAATTCTCACATTTTAGAGTTTTTTTGGTGCAATGACATAGGAAAGCATGTGGAAATAAATGGAGACAAATTGCAATAGAAGAGAGCAAAAGATAACTTCTTCATTATTTTCAGGGCCAAGTCAACTCTAAATTCTAAAATTCAAAGGGTATAATTAAGGTTCAAGGTGGTCAAACGCGTGAAGAAAGGTCAAAGGTGATCAATTTCATCTTTTAAATAATTATAAAGATCATCCTATCCTTTTGGAGGCAACCACCTCACTAAATAAAGGTAAGTCAAAGTTGGTCAACTTTCTCTATTTTCAGGAAAATTGACTAACCTATATTAAAATATTTTTAAATTAAATTATTTTATATTTGAAATATAGTGGAGGTCACCCTCTTAAGATGGATGTCCTTGATAACATGCTAATTAGATATGATAATACATGATTATTAATGCACATTAAGGCATAAAACATTCCATTATAATGCATCTTATCATATTTTTTAGTGTTTATCTATCATTATATGAAAAACTCATTATAATCTCAAAATATATTAATTTAGGGTTAATTATGATGAATTAAGGATAAATTATTTCATAACCCATCTTTACTTGAGATAATAAATAATTTTTAATGTTAAATAATTAGAGAAATCATGTTATATACACTCATATAATTTTCTAAGCTTTAAGATCTAAAAGAAATTAGTGTATTTTTGAAATAGAAATTGAATATCTTATTATTTATTAAATTTGAATTTTTAAAATGATAGATAATTGAATTTCTGATCCAATGAAAAAAATGGATTAATTTGGCATTGTATTTTGTAAGTTATGAATTTTCTAATTTTTACAGATTTTTTTGAATTTTTTCTGAAATTTTCTAAATTTTAATGAATTTTTTGAGATTTTTCAGAATTTTTTTAAATTTAAATCGATTTATTTAATTTTAAATCAATTTTACAAGTGCGCAAGTGACGTGGCACAATCTGGAGCGTCCAATCACGTGTCTCATTATGACCGTTGATCGTCACTTAAGGCGGGGGGTACGTGGAGCATTTCTACTCGTCTACGAATCTTTTTTAAAATGATTTAATCTCAGCCACTGGTCTGAGGAGTTATAACAGTTGAGATTAAAACTGACAGAAACGGATCTGAGCATTTGATCAAGATCAAACGGCGGGCATTTGATGCCTTATAACGCGCATAACATGGCAAAATCTCAATGGTCCATCAGAGATCCCAAGGCCACGACTTAACATATTGATTCAAAATCCTGGGTTTCATTAGAGCCGTTGATCGAAGATTAACTGACGATCGGACGGTTATGCCCAATTCACCTAATGAATAGTGGTGTTTTTCAACATTGTAAAGCATTCCATGGCTATTCGAGTAATCGAACTGTTGAAATACCAAATCCCTTGAATCTTTTGCTTCCAATCGCTTCTAAACTCATTTCCACGTCCATAAAGTGCTTGGGAGTGAGATTTCATTGAGAGAATAGGATGAAATCGACGCTTGTACATCAATGATTGTGTTTTCGAATTCCGCATGAAAAGACTTTGATCTGGAAACGAATTGGATCAATTCAAGCGCAACCTTGTGTTAGGATCGTATTTCACCCTAATCTTCCTTCGCATAGCTTTAGATTTCATTTTTGAATTTTTATTTGAGTTAGTTTCAATTTCAACTTCAATTTTTCACGATTTTATTTTTCTTAAATTTCTCTCTTGTTCTCTCGATTTTTTATTTCAAGGATTCGTCTTCGAGTCTTCTTTCCAAAAATATCAAAATCCCTAATTTCTATCCACATTTCATGCTCCAATTTGATTGAATTTCAAAAGATCCCTTGAAATTACCATAATTCCTTATGGATTCCACCCTTATTCACCACTACGTCCCTCAATTCATGATTATTTGATAAAATTGGTGAGTTTGGTAATTATTTTGACTCTTGAACGCGTGTTTTCAATGACCTCGCTGTCTCGATTCGTCAAATGGTGCAGTTGCTGGGGAATTAAGGCCTAATTCTCTTCATTATAGTCAATTTTGACTTGGTCAACTCGAATTCTTCCCTTGATTTATGAAAATTAGCTCACATCGATCCTACACTGAGAGATCCGAAGCAGATATCAATCTTTGAGATCCTTAATTCGATAAGATCAAGTGATTTCTGGCCCTTTTCTAAGGATTACGGGCGATTATTTCATCAAATTCGTGTTACGAGTGCTTCACTCTCACGGATACTGACACTCAGGTACGATTTCTTGTCATTATTGAATAATTTATAAGTAATTATTATTTATATTCATCTAAATATCCACTCCATCCTTCCATGAGACTACAAACCACTTGAAGATTACAGAATAATCCCATAAACGTAGATCTCTTTGAATGATCCTCACAATCCCTAGACACTATCGAGACATCTTCCACCCTAGAACCAATAGAACGTGTAGAAATGGCCCGAAATGATGAGAGAAACGCAAGGAAATGTCTTAGTGACAACGCAAGGCCCATCCTCCATAGACCTGTCACCCAGATTCATGCACCCCTAAATAGAGATGCAAATTTTAGAATAGATTCATACCTTATGAGTATGCTTCCTATCTTCCATGGTAAACCATCCGAGGACCCGTATAGACACGTATGTGGGCTATCCCAAGTATGTGAAATCAATCATCTTCAAAATGTCCTCGCCAACACAATGAAGGTGAAACTCTTTCCCATTACACTTAGAGACCGAGCCAAGGATTGGTTTTTATAATTAGGAAAGGAATTCACTAGTAGGACCGAGATGGAGGAAGAATTTTTGAGAAAATATTATTCCGTAGGGAAAACCACCTTCATTCGAAGAGCCATCCGCAAGTTCACCCAAGCCATGAGTGAAACCTTTCATGAAGCCTCGGAGCGACTTAGAGACCTCACAAGGGAGTGTCCGCACCATGGAGCGTCTAACCATGAACTAACGCACATATTTTATGACAAGTTAGGCCCGCAAGATAGATATCATTTAGATGCAGCAAGTGACGGCACCTTCATGTCCAAATATGAAGACAAAGCTATGGAACTCATCAAGACGGTGCCAAAGAATAGGCACCACAACATGGGGAAACCATTCGAAAGAGGTGTGATGCCGAAAGGACAGATGATCGACACAAAATTAGTGGAGACGTGAATGCTCCCTTAAAGAATCAACAAAATGGTAGAAGTCTAAAATCTCTTATTGGACCAGCTGAACATCTGCAACGGTTTCGAAGGACTCGCCCCTGTCTCACTCCAAGAAATATCGTCCTGTGTCAATTGCTCAAGATTTTACCATGTTGAATTAGATTGCCCCGTGATAGTGATCCAAGGGCAAGGCATGTTTAGACAAGGTCCATCATGAGGACTAACTCAACAGGGACGACTGAATGTTTTGGGTCTATACTCGAATTATTATAATACCCATGTTTTCAATAACAATACTTCGTAGCATGCCAAATATAGGAGGAACAACGATCAACCCTATCCTCTATCATAAAATGGTAAGAAACAACATCAACAACCCTACAGAAATCAAAGACAGTCGTCGTTTGTCCCGCAACCACAACTGCAAGCCTACACACAAGCTCCAAGCTAGACCACACCGGCATTAGATCCGATCCTCGGAGTGACCTCGCAATTGATGGAACAAATGATGAGGATGAATTCACGTGTGGACTAGATTCAAGACTTCATCAAGACAAACATCCAACCAATGACTAATAATAAGAAGGGTAAACATGTATCTTTTTCTGACCAACTACCCTCACAGGCCACAGCCAACTCAAGGAATCAAGGGCTCTCATCAAATCAAATGCAAAACATCTACCATGTTCACGTCAACGGGGAGACTGTGGAAACGGCACTAGCGATATTGAGCCTTCAAAGTATCAAAGACCTACCGGATCCATACAAGGATCATCCAATCCACCAAGGCCCGATCATTGAAGATACACCAAATATCGTCGAGCACTACAACAATTGGGAGGATGAGGAAGAACAGGCTAAGGCCATACCTAATCTTGATAAATACAAGCCCCTTGTGCCTTATCCTCAAGCATTTAATCACCCCAAAGCTAAGACTAATGAATCCAATAATCATCTACTAGAAGCCTTTAAAAAGGTAACCATCATCCTTCCCATGATAGATGCCATCAAGCATATCCCATCCTATGCCAAATTTCTCAAAGGTATATGCACACCCCATAGAAACCCTAAAAGGATCCAACTTAGTGAAACAGTAAGCTCGATCATGATGAATTGTGTACCTATTAAAAAGACAGATCAGGGAGCACCCATGATAATGAGTGAGATAAGAGGAATGACATTTACTCAATCCCTGTTAGATACCGAAGCTAGTATTAACATCCTCCCTAAGGCCGTATTGGATCGTCATCATGTAGGGGAGTTGCAACCTTTCCTTGTAGACCTATGCTTAACAGATGGATTACTAAGGAAACCACATGGAGTAGTAGAAGTTGTGATCTTGAGAATATAATATTGCTATTTCCCAGTAGATTTCCTAGTCGTCGATAGGAAAATGACCAATGAGCTTAGCAAAGCCGTGATCATCTTAGGACGACCCTTCCAAGCTACCGTGAAAGCTGTCATAGATTGGGGGAAAGGAGAAGTTATTCTCAAGGTGAGAGAGCACACCGTGAACGTCGACATCAACAAGCTTATCAAATACCCTTCACGTTCTTCCGAGCAGTTGGGCGCCATAAACTTCAACAACCAGGATATCGATGCCTGCATAGAAGAAGTTATGATGATCAACAAGGGAGAAAATGATGTAGGATAATTTAGGGAATGAGGATATGTATGATGATGATATGATTAAGAAAATAATCCTACATATGAGGAGGATCTATGAAGTGATATCACTATGAAATGAATTTATAATCCAGTGAGGATATATGGAAGAATAATTCAGAAGTATGAAGAGAAGAGTTTAATTAATGTAGGAATGGATGATGCGTGTTAGAGATTGAGATGAAAGGGTTCATAAGGATACGGTGATCGTGATGAAGAAAAGAATAAAGATGAAGTGATGACGATATGATATATTTTAATATAGAAATAGGGAAAGAGAAGACAGAATAGATGGACAGGAATATATTATAATAAAGAAATAAAGAGAGAGAGACGGAGAGAATAAATATAACGTAGGCAGAGAGTAGGGAGAACGGAGAAGGAATGAAGAAAATAGATGGAAAAATGAAGGATGATAGGAGATATGGAAGAGAGAATGTCTAACGTGGACTTAAAGAAGATCTTCAGAAGAACTATTCATCACGATAAAATGATAGAGGAGAATACCTGAAAGAAATGGAAGAAGCGATGCTCCCGAATCGCTCCACTGATCTAGATATCCTTTGAGATAACCTCTGACGGTAAACGATTGAAAGAGACAAAAAGGGAGGGAGAAAAGAGAGGAAGGTAGAATCGGAGAGGAAGTTTACGGAAGGGAATGGTGGAGATACGGGGAGATACGGTGAAACACAAAGGTAAAGTAACCAAACTTTTCATTCAAAAACATCATCATTCTCTCGCTTACAATCGAGCATTTTATAGAAAATGGAGAGTATCGGTTAGGGCGAGGCATCACGTCGTTTCGGTTGCTTCGGGTGGGCGTCTTTTAGTGTTCACGCGACGAGGGAAGAGGCGTCGACGATTGATATTGATGACGAGTCCTTGATTTTAAGCTGACCCGCGAATGCTGAAATTTCGTTGGCGGTTAAGCTGTGAAGACGATACGATCTTGGCTTGGAATGTTTTCCCCTGGACGGGAAGACGGAAAGGCTGTGATAGACGACATGAGCATCCGTTCTCGGTGGGCGTTGACTGGATATTTTGGAGACAAATTCGCATGTGGAACATGCGACTGTTGTTATGGCAGAGCTTCCTGTTGTACTTAATTATTTAGCTGTTGAGGCGAGAATAGATCCGACGACAAGTAGAATCCACTGGTATAAATAATGATTCCCTGCGTGTTTCTTTTGGTGCTCGCGATTTTGGTCAGACGATCGAGTCAAACTTCGAATGCTTTAGACGTTGAATTCTTCCGAAAGTGGTGAAAACTCCCGAGTAATGAAGTCGTCTTTTGCTTTGAAATTCATTGATCAGTCGGGTGAAGTCTGATTGTGTTGGAGGGCTCCCGACACTTCTTCATCCTGGCGTATATGTTGTTGCCGTCGCGAAAGGACGTAAGAATCTTTGGTTGTGATTGCAGGGTGATGGCGCGTGAAATATCCCGCTCGGTTAATTGCAGGAATGATGCTTTGACATATCAGGATGTAGGAATGATTGCAGGTTGATTGCAGTAGCGGAAGCTATTCAACTGGTCGGCTTCCTTCTTGGGATCGTCGGTGAGCGGGAACCGAGGATAATCGTTGACTTCTATTGGTCTTCTGTTAGCGCACCTAGGAGACGACGCGGAATTCAAAACCGTCGATTTCGTAGGCTTTCACTGAAGACTCTCATTGTTTCTTCATTGCTTTGTTGATTCGGTCAACTGAGCTTCTTCTGCAGTGGAATTTAGCCTCTTCAACAATGAAGTTTCTTAGCTTCTTCAACAGCTTCTTCAGCGTTTAGCTGTCGTCACTGTCCTCGGCAATACAATCTGTCATGATGGAACTATGCTTTGTTCGCGTGAGGTCTCAAGGCAGCTGTGGATGGTCTCTTGGGTCTTCTATCTTTATGGAGCTTGAATCACGTAGGATTTGAGGTAATATTCCTTCATTTCTTTCTGGTAGACTTGTCATCTTCTTTGCTTTCATCATGGTCAGAGAATGACATGTAGAATCTCATTGATGTCTCTCCACATTTCAGCTTTCTTAGGATGGCTTTCAATAGATAAAGGCTCTTCAGGATCTTTTGGAAACCGTTGAGTCCTAGATGTATTTGTCTTCATGTTGAATGGTCTTCTCATATTAGTCGTGGAACTCTTCCTTAATTAAGAGAGTAATCTTCTTAGCTTATTTTCTTCATAAGCTGTCCTCCTGCTGAGTTGCTTTCTTATGGGTAAATGAAGGATAGTACTCATGTAAAGGCTTGTCTTGAGGTGAATTAAGAAGGTAAACTCCTCCTTTAGATCTCACCTAAAACTCTAACTAAGGGTGGTTTTCAAAGAAATAAAGGGATGTAATTCAAAGAGGTTTCCTACTAAATTTTCTTTTGAGATCATTATTTAAAATGATATAAGGTACCTATGATATTGTGGATGAGGTTTGGACAATTAGGAACCTATATCAAGGGTAAAAGGGTGGTTGACTTGGTCCACTCAAAGAATTCTAGTTATCTAAGGATAAGGATAAAATCTTTGACCAAATCAATCTTTAGATTAGTATAAAATAGGGAGGAGGGAAATTAATTCCCTTCAGATCTACTCTCTCTTTATTTATTTAGAAAGGTCTTCTTCATCCATTTAAGGAATGGATAATTTCACAAAGTGGTAGATGAGGAGGAGTAGGAGTAGGAGGAGGAGGAGGATAGGTTCACTTAGAACCCTTCTGTTCATGTTTCAAAATAATTCTCCATCAGAAAAATTTGAAGAGCTACCATTGGACGAGCCTACCTTAGAGCTCAAGACTCTTCCATCAACACTCAAGTATGCCTTCCTTGATGAAGAGAAAGCAAAGCTGGTAATAATATAAAGTAGGAGGAATAATTATTGGAAGTATTAAGGTGGAATGAAGATGCAATTGGTTGGACCTTGATGGACCTAAAGGGGTTGGACACCTCACTATGTACTCATTGCATCTTCTTAGAGGATGAGTCAAGACCCACTAGGGTGGCCCAGAGAAGACTCAACCTGAAGGTATGGAAGGCTGTGAAAGAAAAAATTCTTAAATGTCTAAATTTAGAAATTATCCACCCCATATCTAATAGCCAATGGGTGAGTCATGTGCATGTTGTTCCATAGAAAGGTTGAGTAATGGTCACGATGAATGAGAAAGACAAGGAGATCTAAACATGCTTTCCAATGAAATGGAGAGTCTGCATCGACTATCAGAAGCTGAACTGCGTAGCGAAGAAGGATCACCTCTCTCTACTATTCATTGACCGAATCTTGGACCGACTGGCCGGATCAACTTACTTTTGCTACCTGGATGGATATTCGGGCTACAACCAGATTGCAATCCATCCCGAAGATCAAGAGAAGACGACGTTCACATGTCCTTTTGGCACATGCGCCTTCAGACGCATGCCATTTGGACTATGCAACGCCCCCACGACATTTCAATGATGCACAACGACAATCTTCTTTGACTTTTTTGGTGACAGCTTAGAAGTTTTCATGGATGATTTCTTCACCTCTGGAAACGACTTTGACAACTATCTGGTTCACTTGACTAAGATCCTCGAGGTTTTTTTCAGGAAACAACTGGTGCTAAGCTGGGAGAAATCCCATTTTATGGTACAAGAGGGAGTAGTGCTCGCGCATATCGTCTTGGGCAAAGGACTAGAAGTGGATAAGGCCAAGATAGAGATCCTCCAAAACCTTCCTCTCCCGGATACCATACGAAACTTATAGAGCTTTCTCGTAGACGTCGGCTTCTACCGGAGATTCATACAAGACTTCGTGAAAGTCTCCAAGACACTCACTACCCTTCTTTGCAAGGACAAAAACTTCATCATCGAAGAAGAAGGAAAGCGCACATTTGTGATGCTAAAACATGTAGTGATTGAGGCACCAATTCTTCAAAGTCCTAAATGGGACTTACCCTTCGAGATCATGTGCAAAACTTCGGACTACCAAGTGGGAGCAGTCTTAGGGCAACGACTAGAGAAGAAGCCGATGGCCATATGCTATGCAAGCAAGACCCTTTTCGAAGCTCAAATAAACTACATGACAACAGAGAATGAGCTTTTGGCAGTGGTCTACGCACTCGAGAGGTTCCGGTCGTACATCTTGGGGAGCAAGATCGTTATCTACGCCGATCATGCGGCATTAAAATACTTGCTCTCCAAGAAAGAGGCAAAAGCACGACTCATACAATGGGTGCCGCTCCTTCAAGAATTCAACTTGGAGATTAAAGACAAGAAGGGCAGGGAAAACTCTGTGGCAAACTACTTATCGCGTCTACACGTTCTAGGTGCAGGAGACATGGGTGACTCATTCGCTAACGAGAATCTCCTTGCTATCCCTAGTTTGCCCACATCGTCAACTTCATTGTGACGGGATCGATCCCAGAGCGTTGGAATCGTCATCAACAAGATAAGTTCTTCTATGATCTCAAATACTACTTTTGGGAAGAACCACTTCTATTCCATGTAGGATATGACCAGATCATCATGCGATGCATCCCAGAGGAGGACCTAGGAGACATCTTAGCGATGTGTCACTCATCGACGTGCGAAGGACATTTCACGGCGTGCAAAACTGTGCACAAAATCCTACACAACGGCTTCTATTGGCCCATCATCTTCAAGGACGCCCACCATTTCTACACGCAATGTCTACAATGTCAAGCAGTATTGAATATCTCAAAGCGAGATGAAATGCCAATGCGGCCGATCCTTGAAGTGAAAATTTGTTATCTTTGAGGAATAGACTTTATGGGACCTTTTCCACCTTTAGATGGGAAAGAGTACATCTTAGTGCCGAAGAATTATGTGTCCAAGTGGATCGAAGCAATCTCCACTAGGATAAATGATCATTGAGAGGTACTCAGATTTGTCACGAGATGCATCTTCTCTTGATATGGTTGTCCGAGGGCCATCACCAGCGACAGAGGCTCACACTTCAATAATGCACACTTCCGGGCATTGTTGAAGAAGTACAGAGTACACCATCGCGTCACCAGACTATACCATCCCCAAGCAAATGGGTAAGTAGAGGTAAGTAATAGAGAGGTGAAGAATATTTTAAAGAAGATAATTCGACCAGATGGGAAGGATTGGGCACACAAGCTTCCCGACGCACTATGGGCATACCAGATGGCATACAAGACACCCATCGGGATGTCTCCCTTCTGGCTTATTTTGAAAAAGCTTGTCATCTTCTGGTTGAGCTCGAGCATATAGGGCTATCAAAAAGCTCAACCTATCTCTAGATGAAGTAGGGAAACAACGACTTCTCCAGCTCCAGGAGTAGCAAGAGCTAAGGCACGACGTGTACGAGAACGCGACAATCTAGAAGGAAAAGACAAAGGCCTTTCAAGACTTACACATCAGACGATGATCCTTTCAGGTCAATGACAAGGTGTGGCTCTACAATTCTCAACTCAAGCAATTTTCTAGGAAGCTACACTCTCGATGTGATGGTCCATATGTGGTTCTAGATTTGTTTGACGGTGGATCCGTACTCATCTTTTCAACATGACATGAAATCCGGCCGACAATTCAAGGCAAATGGTCATCGTCGCAAGCCGTACCTAACATCAGAACCACCTGCACCAGCTGACGGTAAAACTGCATCTCCCGAGATACACAAGGACGTGACAATGATATCACCCTCACCCCATCGGTAGTCATAGGTTTTATTAGAGGTTCATCTGGATCAAGACGTTAAACTTAGCACTCTTGGGAGGCACCCCAAAATTATCTTACTTTTTAGTTTTCTTTTTGTCCATTTTCAGTTTTAAGATGTCAAGGAACTACATCACGGGAAGGGCGCACGCGCAAGAAATCCCCGAACGAGCACCAACGCATCAATGAATTTTTCTAGCCCTTTGTCTTCTCACCATACTTTTGTATCTTTTTCATGCCATGCTTGGTATTTATCGCTTTATTTTTCATGAGCATGACAATTTCATTGAAGGCAATAAAAAGTTCTAATTGGGGAGTGAGGACTTAGAAATATCTCGACCATTTTTCAAAAATTTTCAAATTCTACATTCTAAAAACTCTTATTTTCCAAATTTGATCCACTCTACCCCACCTTAGAAGTCTTGACATTTAGAGAACCGACCTACTAGAGATGTAGAAGTGAGGTCCTTATAGCACATATGATTACATTTTGAGTAATAAAGCTAAGTGATCTATGGAAACCAATGGATGATATTTAGTGGTTGACTTCTTTGGGGTTGGGCATCTAACAAGCACTAAGGAAAAATGAGTAATCAGAGGTTGAAATGCTATGGGATTGAAAAAGGTGAGTTTTTGAGATAAATTAATGTTAATTCCTATCCCCTACCTGACATCAGCCAACTTACTTAGTGTGGGAATTCCTTGCTTCCAAACTTTCCCTTTAAAAGAGTGCAATGCTCCATAATTTTTGGAGGCACCTATCTTTTCCTGTTAAGCATGTGGTTTTATCTCTTTCAAAGCATTCAAGTAGTTATACCATTTTGTTTTAAATTTTACTCATGGTAATAACACTCCCAAGTGAGTCACGCATCCATCACATTTCTTTCATATTTCCCTCACATGTACGTATCCCTTCACACTACACTTCACATTTGTTACATACTCTTTTCAAAAAACCCAAAACTCTTACATACACTTATTTCATGTACATTCTTCTAAAATTAAAAAAAAAACGAGAAGAAAGAAGGAAAAAAGAAGGAGAAAAATCAAAGGAAGAGAGAAATAATAAGTGAAAAGAAGGAAAATAAGTTGAGAAATATCTTCTTCCACCATCAACTCTACCACCTCCACCATCATCTCTACCATCTACCCTGTCCATCAACATCCACCTCATTTGAGAGTATAATTATCATAAGTGGTACCTCCTTTGTTTTCAAAATCCACTTTATTTATTTGCATATTTGCTTTTAACTCCATCATTCCCTTAGAAATAGTATCTTTTTATTTCCTTCAGCCACCTCATATATTGCATCCCAAAGATAAGAATCCCTTTGTAATTGCACTTTTTATAGGAGGAAGACGAGTTGAGGGGAATTCTAATACACTAAGTAGCCTCCATTTTTTGAGGGAAGGAGTTATGAATCTATGAAGAGGGTAAGGAATCACATCTTCTCATGAGAGAGTGAGTATCTTTTCATCCCATAGCATCAAACCTTAGATATGCTCACTTTGATTACAATTGAGAATTAGACTCAAGCATTAGCCGATGAGCACTACCCTAATATGCACTAAAGAAGTAAACCTAGAGATGCAATCTAGATTATTATTGCCTACATTATGAGGAAAACGTAATCAAACATTCCTAGGCTTCACCTCTTATGTAATAGGATCAAAGGATGAAAGGACCTTCTAAGGGGACTATATAGTAAATTGCAAAGAGACTAACAATCATATAAGTTGGGGGGGGGTGTGATAACATGCTAATTAGACATTACAATACATGATATTAATGCATATTCAGGCATAAAACATTCCATTATAATGCATATTATCAGATTTTTTTAGTGTTTAGCTATCATTCTATGAAAAACTCATTATAATCTCAAAATACATTAATTTAGGGTTAATTATGATGAATTAAGGATAAATAATTTCATAACCCATCTTTACTTGAGATTATAATTAGTTGTTAATGTTAAATAATAGGAGAAATCATGTTATATACACTCATATAATCTTCTAAGCTTTAAAATCTAAGACAAATGAGTGTATTTTTGAAATAAAAATTTAATATCTTATTATTTAGAATTTAATATCTTATTAAATTTCACTTTTTAGAATGACAGATGATTTAATTTTTATCTGATGAAACAAATTTGGATTAATTTGGAGTTGTATTTTGAAAGTTATGAATTTTCTAATTTGTACAGATTTTTTTGGATTTTTTCTGAAATTTTCTGAATTTTAATGAATTTTTTGAGATTTTCCTGAATTTTTTTAATTTAAATAAATTTATTTAATTTAAAATCAATTTTATAAGTGCGCAAGTGACATGGCATAATCTGTAGCATCCAATAGCGCGTCTTATTGTGACCGTTGATCGTCACATAAGGCGTGGAGCATTTCTACTTGTCTATGAATCTTTTTTAAAATGATTTAATCTCAGCCATTCATCTGATAAGTTATAACGGCTGAGATTATAACCGACGGAAACGCATCTCAATGTCTAATTAAGATCGAACAGCAAGCGTTTGATGTGTTACTTATAACGCGCGCGACGTAGTGAAATCTCGGTGGTCCATTGACGAGTCGTTTTCGTGCGTCATTAAAACACAAGGACGATGGTCAAACAAAATTTATAAAACAGAACTCACAAAGACAAGATATAATAATTAAGTATTGGGTAAGTATCGGGTCGATCCACAGAGAGCAGGGTTGACTTTAATCGCAAAGTTGACTTGGTCAAACTTAGGTTTAAAAGGAGTTTTAAATAAGAGAAAATAAGATTTAAGGAATGGAAATGATATAAATAAGCTAAATAAAAATTTTTAAGAATTGAAATCTCAGATTTGACAGAGAAAAGTCAAAAGTCACAGTCAAAGTGTTGACTTTGACCAATAGTAGGTGTTCTGCAAAATCCGAGAACCAAACATAGTCAGAAGATTACGAAATTTAGATATTTGGAAACTAGAGAGAAAATCGAGTTGATTGATATATATTTCATAATTTTTAGATAAGAAATGGATTTATTGTGAATTATTGAAAATGAACTATCAGAAAATCCCCGAAATTAACACCTCAGAGGAAATCTTCAAATTGAATGACGAAATAAAATCCAAATCTTGCAATTTCTATGTCAATGGAAATCTAAGAACTAGAGGAATATAACAAGACCAAAATTATCAAATTTTGATTTTGACATTAAAAGTAATTGACCTCGAAAGTCAACATTTGACTTCTGATGAAAGATGAATAGTCCTTGGTCAAACATCAAATTCAAGGGCCAAATGAACTCGGAATTTGATGAATTTGCTATCCACGGAAAGCTGATGAAAAGAGGAATCCAATGAAACAAAAATCAGGTGATTTGGAATTACAATCAAAGAGATATACTATTTTCAAAATTAGCAACTTTTCTGACATAAAATTGGGGAAAATGAAGAACACCATGAACTAATTTGGAAAATTAAACTTCTAAATCTAATGAAAACTCAAATTACCTCCTGATAATTGATTGAATCTCACTACTAACCCGATTGCCACAAGGATGGGGCTCTAATTCTCGTGGATTGAAGCCAATTTGCGCTGATTCTTCCTCGTGGACGTTCGCAATTCAAGGGGAAAATTTGAATAAATCAAGGAGAAATTCGTGATCAATCCCGCTCCAATTGCTTCGCAATCGAGTCTAAACGCGGGGGGATCACGATGAACTAGAGATCTTCCTCGAAATTCGCTTAATTCCTTCACGAATCGATCAAAAGTTCAAGAACAAGAGAAGATATTTTTGTAGTTTGTTTGATTAATAGATTGATATAAGACGAAGGAAATGTCATAAGATTAGCACATAAACCCTAAATGTCTGTCTAATCATGACGTAGTCATCATTATTCTACCGGAACTTGAATTACCGCCCATGCTTGGCGTTTATCACGGTAGAATAATGAGATGAATAAGCAACTAGAACTCGCATAGTATCAACCTTGCCCCCTATCCTCAGTCCTCACGGGGCTAAGACCCTAGCCCTAGCCTTGAGCGAGGATCTTAGTGACAAGGCCCTCTAACTTTCTCGAGATCGATTCAACCGATGGTGATTAATTCTAAATACGATAAGAAGATAAAACCTGATCCATCGGTGCTCCCTTGGCCTTTCGACACGAAACACTCTTGCCATGGAACAAGCGATCACAAAAGAGGATACGAAGAAGCAAGTCGGGTATCTAGATGCACTCGGTTTGCCATGCCGCACAATCCTAGATACCAGGCAAACACACAAGAACATAAGAATAACAAACGATAATTAAACATACCTAGATAGTTGGTCCCTAGCAGCCTTGATCCCAATGGCCAACCTCCAAAAGGAGGCCAACTAGAAGATAAAAAAAAGGTCTTCTCGAGCCCTAATTATAGCTCAGAAGGCATGGATGGAAAGAGGGGAGAGAGAGGAAGTTGCCCCCAAAATTTAGGCTTGATCCGCCTTCTGGATCGCTAGATATCGCGTCTGGAAGTTGGAGAAATCTGAGCCGTTGATTTAATTCTCTCTCCTACTTTGACTTGGCACTGTTGATTGGGCATTAATTTCCGCGCCTTGATTTCCATGAACGAGGATAACTGCTGCTCCGATCCACGTGAAATGATTCCTCCAATCATGGCCTGACACATCGCATCATCATCAGCGATCTGCGTGATGTGATTCATGCAATCATGGCCTGACACATCGCACCACGTCAGCGATGTACATGAAATGATTTGCTCAATCATGGGCCGACACATCACGTCACGCGTCAGGGATCCTCCTGAAATGCTCTCGTCCAATCCGCTTTTGCCATGTCATCCTCGCGCCTACAAAATAAAAAATAAAAATAAAAAACATCTTTGTCTTATTAGGCGGGAAAAAGTCCTTTTTTTCATTGGCCGCTGCCTCCTCGACTGACGTGCAGTTATTTCGGTGGGAGAAAGACATTTTTGTCTTATTAGGCGGGAGAAAGTCCTCCTTTTTTCATTGGCCGCCGCCTCCTCTTGACTAACACGTCTCGGTTATAGACATGTCAGTCAAAACAAAACGCGTGCCCAATCATTGGGCTGACGTCCTGACTGACACGTATTTCGGTTATAGTCCATTATAATAAAAAAACAAAACGCGTCTCCAATCATTGGGCCAACGTCCAATGATTGGAGCACGTTTAAATTTCCGAACTTGGACGGTTCAGATCATGACACGTGTCGCGATCTGATTAAATCTGCAAAAGGCTTTATAAATCATTATATAAATTATAAAATGCCTTTAAATAAATCCAAATTATATTTCGAGTTTAAATATTTATTTCTCATGATTCTAAAGTCGAAAAATTACCAAAAAATCAGGAAAAATAGGAATTTTGCTATAAAGCCAGAATTAATCATTTTTTATGATGATAACATGCATAAACAGTTGATTTAGTCCAAATAAGCTTGTAAAATGCATGATTTTAATACATTAAATAATATGGTATCAGCCATCAAGGATCTAATGGCCATGACTTAATCGTAATGATTCGCAATCATGCATTTCATTGGAGCCGTTGATCGAATATTAATTGACCATCAGATGGTTACGTCCAATTCACCCCATAAATAGAGGTGTTCTTTGACATTGTAAAGCATAAATAGAGGTGTTCCAGGGAAATTCAAGTAATCGAACTTCTTAGACACCAAATCCCTTGAATCTCTTGCTTCCAATTGCTTCTAGACTCATTTCCGCATTCACGGAGTGCTTGAGAGTGAGATTTCGTTGAGAGAATCGGAAGAAATCGACGCTTGGACATCAATGATCGTGTTTTCGAATTCGGGATGAAAAGCCTTTCATCCCGCGACAATTAAGATCAATTCGAGCGTAATCTTGGGTTAGGGATCGTATTTCATCCTAATTTTCCAATTTTAATTTGAGTCAATTTTAATTTTGAATTTTGGTTTTCGCCATTTTATATTTCGAAAATTTCTCTCTTGTTCATTTGATTATTTCTTGGCGAATTTCGATCCAAATTCACTGATTTTTTATTCTGTGGATTCGTCTTTGAGTCTTCTTTCCAAAAATATTAAAACCTCTAATTTATATCCACATTTCATTGTTCGATTTGATCAAAATTCACAAGATCCCTTGAAATTACATTAATTCCCTATGGATTCGACCCTTATTCACCATTATACCCCTTAATTCGTGATTATTTGATACAATTGGTGAGTTTGGTATTAATTTTGACTCTTGACCGCATATTTTCAATGACCTTGTGGTCTCAATTAATTAGTCCTCCTTACTTAAGGAGTAGTGGGAAACACCTCTTTTAGGAGGTGGGGCCCATATCATTAGAAAGGGGGGTTATTACCTTCTTTTGAAGTGGTGAGACTCTTTCTTTAGAAAGGGGTAGTGATGTAGGACCGGGTGCGAAACCGGTCTAACACCACGATACTAGGGGTGGACTAGGGGAACTCTAATATGATGAAATAAACTAATGATGCAACCAAGCAGACTGCCGTCTTGGGTGTCGCCTCCATAGACCCTGGGGTGCGCTGAGTAGAGTTCGTCCGGGAGTCCTTCCGATCCACATCCTCGAAGACGATGGGCCGTGAGTCGTCAAGGGGAGCTCGACCGTCAACCCGAGGGGTTGGACCACGGTAAGAACCCTATCAAATCGTCTAAGCACTCTTCCTAGTATAAGTTCCGATGGCGGTGGAGACAAGTGCAGGAAACACTGAAGAAGATATAAACCTCGAAGTAAAGGAGGGGGGAATGTGTGCCTCACCTGCGGGGCACGAGCCCGGTTGGTCGTGATGATGGAGGTCGCTCGTACGTGATACGGACGGTCGGCACGGTAGGATGAGGTTGGCGCTGTCGAGGTAGGGTGGTAGTATCAGCTCCGAATGACGAGTCGTCGGCCGGATGTCCAATGTAATCCGTTGGGCGAGCTCAAGTAATCTGGTCGCAGGGGCATGCGGCTCGGGTAGCGTGCGTAGTCACGAGGCAACCGGTCAGGCAGGATTGCCTGGGGTGGATGGGGCGAGCACAGCAGCAACCCGGCTGTAGGATGCTCATGGGGGAGGGGATGTACCTCCAAAGGGTGGATGAGCGGGCTCCGAGGGAGTAGATGCGGCGATTCAGAAGAGCCACAACGCGGCGTTTGACTTCGCGGTTAGTCCAAATCGTGGAGAAATATGAATTCGGGTTGGAGAGTTGAACGTACGGGACGCGCGGGGGGTCAGAATCGGTGATTGATGGGGTATGGGGAATGTGCAATGAGGACGGGGTGTCCTAAGGAGTGGTCCTTTGCATCAAGAAATTAAAGGGGGGCGGGGGTGGCGCTTACGTGAACACCCAGGTGATGGTCGGGATGTGCGGATGAGTTCGGGATTGGTGGACGATCGTCGGAAGTAGAAGGAAGAGCCGGACAATTCAAGAGGAGTGGGCGGCGGTGATAGCAGAGGCAGAGAGTGGCGGTCGAGGCAGAATCGTGACAAAAATTTAGCCGAAAAGGGGAGTCCGATGGGAGCCGGAACTGTGAAGGTGGGGCAATGTGTGGGGCGAGAGGGGAGAAATTAATCAGTGTTCGGGGAGGGGAGTGGAAAGGAGGATGGGCTGATTTTCTGGGGTTTGTTGGAGGGGAATGGCGTGGATCGGAGGGTAGAAATTTGAGGATGGCTGGAAAGGGGGTGGCACGATTGCCGTTGACGAGATTGATGGGAAGGAAGACGGATCGTCCGGGAAATCAGGACAGGGGAAGATTAACGGTTCTCGGAAGGGACAGTCGGCAATGGAGATTGGCGGGTGGGATTGGCTATTGCGGGGGAATGGAGGGGATAAATAAGAAACTGGGGAAGGCGTGGGGATGCAGGTGAAGGGGAGATCGGGAAGGCAGTGAGGATGGCGATGGGGGAAACTTGGTCGGACAAGGAGTGGTGGTGAGGGCAGGGAGGAGAGGGTCGGGAACTTTATTTATTTCATGGCGAGTGAAACTCGTGGCGAGATGAGGTCCTCACTTGGTGTAGTGAAACTCAGCATCCTTCGTCTTCACCTGTCGAGGGGGCTGGACGCGCGTGGGCTTCGGCTCCTCCAGCGTCGTAGTGTCATGCCTTGGTGGCGACGGGGGTTGTACGCCACCAGGTAGGGCCACCTCATTTAGGGGTAAGATTATGTCCTAAAGGAGGTAACCACACCCTTAGACGTCCTTGGGGTGGTGCATCTCTACCCTTGATCATAAGAGTGAAAGATCTCTACAATTGGTCACCTAGAACCGTAAAAGACCATCTCTATATAAGGCTTTATTTTCTCTCTCCTCTCTTGTGTTTTGGCTCTCTCTTAGCATTAGGCTACTAGAAGAAAGTTGAGAGGAGGTCAAGGCCCAAGGAGAGCATTTCTTGATGCTCAATCTTGTGGTGGAGAAGAAATCAAGCTAGCATTGTGATAAGTCACAAATTTTAGTGATAAAACATGTTTTTGTAATGAATTTTCTATGCAATCCTTTATATTTATTTTCATGTTTTATCAACAATCTAGCATGACATGGTGATTTTTTATGAATTTCAGACCTTGCCCTAAAGCTATGTATACTTATGTATTTTTAAGAGAATTTCAAGGCTTAGGTGGAGACATGAACCCTAGGAGCTAGAGGAGACAGTCCAAGCAATTTTGGAGCAGCCCATGAAGATGTCAAGAGAGGAATGGAGAGGCCCATTAAGACCCAAAAGGGCAGGAGAAGAGGACCCCGATTGCTGAAGCCCAGGAGATCCAACGGCCCACCTTTCTTCTCTCTTTCCCGATTTAAACTCTTAGGGTTTCTGGAGAAGAAGATGTCACCTTGATGCAGTCCAACCCCGTTGGAAGCTTGTGTGCAACTGGATCAGTGTCCCTCTTACCCGAGTAAGAGCCAGGAGGAAGGAGAGCATCCAGAGCTGCTGGAGAGGAAGAGAAGAATAGTCCCGAAGACCTTGACGGGTGTGACAAAAGGAGCTCCTCTTCATTCTCTTCCTCGTCCTCTCTTTCCTTTTATTTTCTGCAGGCTATCCGGGTGGCAGATAGCCCACTCGCAGCGCTCCCAACGCCACCGGCTTTCTCCAAGACTTGACCTGCAATCCAGATTTCAGGAGACCTCGAGGTTGGAGTTGCCGCTTCACTGCTGCTGCCCGCCGGCAGCAACTTCTTTACTTTTACTTTGTTTCTCAAAAAAGGAAAAATACTCCTCTCATCACTGTTTACCCCATCACGATTTTCCCTTCTTATTTTAGTCTTACTTGTTTTTTTATTTTTAATGTTCTTCGCAACTCCTCATAAATCACTGTATTGTCTGCAGCAATTTTGCTTTCATTTATTTGATTTTCTCCCAAACATACATCTCTCATCACGATAAAGACCATTTCGTCTCCCTCATTTTAGTTTAGTCTTCTAAGTTCTTCCCTGCTTTTTGCACCTCAGCAGAAATCGCACGCACTGCTGTCGCCATCTGCAGCTAAGCGTTTCCTCAAAACCGATTTTCGAGATCAGTTTTGAGTAAATTTTCTTCAAAACAGTTTGCTTCCACAGTTTTTTCTATTTCTATTCTCATTTCTGTCCTCGTGCTCACGGCAGTCACAGCTGCTCACGTGCAGATGAGCGTCAGGTCAAACCGGAGATTGATAATCATTATTGCATCACGGAAAGTCAAAACAAATTTCTTGTTTATAGGTTAAGTCGTTCTTCGTCGTCTTTGCATCTCACTCTGTATCCAATGCAGTGCCGCTCTTCTGTCAGTAGGTACATTCCTGCCACAAATCAACTTCCGAATCGATTTTGAAGAAAAACCGATTTCGTGATAAGCCTTACTTCCAACTCTCTCCTCAGCATTTCATCGCAGTATCCTCTCTCTACCGCTTCATCGTTTCTCTAGCCGACCCCTTGCCCAAGACCGATTGCTGAAATCGGTTTTGAGGAAAGTAAATTTTTTTCCCGAAAGTCATCTGTCTCATCGGTCGAACCGCCCCTCAAGGTAGTTGTGTCTCACCCTTTCGTTGTACGACTTTCCACTGCCGACACCCATCTTCAGGTACATTTCTTCCTTGCGATAAATCTCCAAAATCAGTTTTGAATCAGAACCGATTTCACGTAAGACGTTTTCCGTTTCTCACCTTTGTGTTTCGCCCCCGCTTCACCTCGTCCTATTTCATTTCTGATCATCTCTCTTTCTTCTCCTTCTTATTTTTATTCTTATTCTATTCTATATTAATTATCCTCTCCTGCTCGTATCTCTCTCCTGTCATCTCAGTCTGTATCGTCCACCTCTCCACTCTCTTCCTATCGTCTTTTCCTTATTTTATTCCAAACTTCTTAGTATCTCTCTTCCTATCATCTTTGTATTTCATTCTCTCTCATCGTCGTGATTTCTGGCTCTTGGCACGCATTCCCGTTATTCTTCCCTTCTCTTAATTCTGTTTACGTATTCCGCATTCTCTTTTATCTCTCTCTTCCGTCTTACCAGACACTTTTAGTCACGGGAGGACTCTCCTCGTGCTGACCGTCATATCAGCCACCTCGCCGCGCTCGTCTTATTATTCCTATCTTAACTTTATTCCTCTCTCCTCAGTAACTCTCTTCGACCTCTATATCTATCATCCACGTCTTTGGTGATTTCTCTCCCTATTTTTTTGGCTACTTCGAAATTCTCTCTCCTCTCTATTTTCTCCTTTGTTTTCTGTGTTCCTAATCTATCTCATAAGTCACGTGGAATTTATCTTGCTTTCATTGAGAGAGTTTTAATTATTAAGTAAATTTCTAGCATATATATTTCTTTACCCTCCTTAGCATTCTCAAGCTCTAGTCTTTTTTAAAAAAATCAAACACTCTCTAAAAAATTCAAGAAAAGTCTTGTCTCGAATTGGAAATTCACTAGCTAATTACCTGCTCTTTGTGGATCGAACCTTGCTTGCCCTAGGCTCGTGAGGATTATAAATGTGTTGCGTAAGCTTAAAGACTCACACGACATAACAATTATTTATATTGTTTACCACTAATTAGTACTATATTTTGACCTTATCACATTGCTATCAAAGTTGATTGAGCATCACTCAGCCTAAGGGTGTTTGTGCGACAATCCGGATTGAGTTCTTGCTTGTGTTCACCTCCATAAACAATAAAGTTGTATTTTCCTTTTACTTTTTTTAATATAGTGGCTTTGACATCATCCACACTATCAACTTTCTCTTCCTATCGTTGTGCGCTGATTTTTTGATCCATTACAACTGCCAACCGCTCTTTTCACCTTGCTAACATCTCATCCCATTATATTTCTTTTTACATTACATATCCATTTGAATTTGGACTTCTCTCTTAATTAAAAAGAAACCTAAATATTTGTCGCCCATATTCATCTTTATGTGCCCCATTTACGCTTGTACTTCTTCGCAAGCTCTCAATTTGATGCAGGACGCGGTCGTGAGAACCCTCGTGCCTGATCAATGGAGCAGAGGTTGACTAAAGATAGGCAGGTCAAACCTATCCTACGAGTGGGCGAGTCCTAGACCCTAAGTAAAATATATGGCCTAAACCTAAGTGCAGAAAGGTGTGCTGGTCAGCGAAGTCGACTCCCGGTATCCCAGGGAAACTCGTGATGATGGGTAGGATGAGATCCTCTCGAGCCACGTTTGGACGCGTGGAGTGGCTCATCGTCAACTAGTCGAAGCTGCGGCTCATGCTCAGTGCCAGACCTGATGTATGTGTGAGAGTTCTCAAACCTATATCCACTCTACCCTACCTACGTCGTACGACGGCGGTAGAGACCAGTAAAGGAAAAGCTTAGAAAAGTAATTGAACTTTAAAATGAGGGGATGAAGCTAACCTGCGGAGGGCGGGCCCGATCGGTCGTGATGAAGGAGGTCGGTCGAACGCAACACCGACAATCAGCAGCGGAGTAGGCCGAAATAGCGACGACATGGTACAGTGGTGTCTCGGCGCAGGAGGGCAGCCGGGTCAGCGGAGTCAAGTGCGTAGGAGAGGTTGATAGGTTGGATGCAATGGGATCGCGGCAATAGAGGCGGAGTCGGGGCGAAATGGGTAGGTTCGAGGAAGACCGTGGCGGCACGGGTGAACTGGGTCAGGGCATACGAGGCAGGGAGAAATTAGGTATCGACAGGCAGAGAGAAATTCTGAAGTCGAGTAGTGGAGGATTTAGGGAATGCGGAGAATGGAATTGGTGAGGGTGAACCCTCAGGATGGGAAGTGTAGACCAGGGGAATGGAGGCGTTGAGTTCGTGGCAGGGTATGGAAGAAGCAACGGGAAGGCAGGGAAGCGTAGGTGACGGAATTGGAGAGAAAAAAAGAGCTCTCAAGCGGAATTGGCAGGGGAGGAGATGGGGAGTTTCACTGAGTTCTGAGCGATGATGGTCATGGAATTCTTTTGAGGCGAATTTTGTGCAGGAAATGAAGGGGAAGAGGGGGGAATGGGCGAAGGCGTTAATTTGGCAGTGAGAGGGAATGTAATTTTCTGGACACTGAGCGAATTCTGTTGGACGTGAATTCATCCAAGCAATGGGCGCAGGCGCGGTGGGTTGTCGCGAGGATGTTGGCGGATGCTTGGGTGATGGAAGACGATGCGCGTGACGGAATCGAATTCCGCAGGCGGGTGGAATACAAAGGATCGAGGGATGGAGAGGGGGAACACGGTGCGTCAGTTGGTATCACAATCTGTTCTGGTGCATATGTGAAGTGGGAGATTGGAGAAATGGTGGGGGGGAAGGAGAGAGGGAGGTGGAGGGATTCGGCGGAAGGAAGAATTCCGCAGGTTCACAAGGTAGGGAAAAAATCAGGCGATTCGGGAGCTTGGGAATCCGTTGGATGGGATGAAGAAGATGGGCGCCAAGGGGGGAGGAGAGGAGATGCTGGAGGGAGGATGGTGGAGTGAGGGAGAGGAGGGGACGCAGAACGCAGGTGCAACGGGAGCGGGAAGGCATACACGGAGTGATTCAGGATGGTGGTCGGAGGTTCACCAGAAGGGGAAAATCCCGCAAGCAGACAACGGTGGGAGATAGAGTGGAGGGGTTCGGCAATGGACGAAGGAGGAAGGTGGAGAGGAAACTGGAGGGGAAGCTTGAGGGAAGATGGCTTGAGGAGAAACTGGGAAGACGATGGAGGAGGGATGCACGTGGTGGGGATGGCGGTGGCGGCGCAAGGGCGGCGGTAGCGGCGACGGCTCAAGGGCGGCAGCGGAGCAAGGGTGGCGGTAGCACGATGGTATCCTTGTGGCCGAGGCAAGGAGTGGCGGCGGTCGCAGCGGCGGTGGCAGCACGGAGGCGTGCGATGACAAAGGCAACGGCGGCAACAACGGTTAGACTCCTTCCCCGGCCTTCCGTGAGCAGCCACTCGAGATGGAGTAAACTCCTTTCTTTTCTCAAATGACGGCTAGGGTTAGTGGGGGCGGTTCCTTCCCCTGTTATAGAGCCCATAATGGGCTGAGGGGGAAAGGGCCCACTTGAGGCCTGATAACATGCATTTATAACCTGAATTCTTACCCTAATTAACTCATATTCATGCTTATTTTATGTGAATATGATGCATGTTATCATACTTTTTAGGAATTTTCTCTATTGGCATGTCATTTCACTAAAGTTGATATCCATGCCTAAATTAGAGATAATTTCATGCTTAAGAGATGATTAATCTTTTGTTTAAAGTAATAGAAGTTAATCTCTGTTATAGATGCATTTTGACTTTAGTAAATGTTTAGAAGGATGATTTTAGGATGAATTTATGATTTGGAATGTTTAATGAGAAATGATTTAAGTAAATTATAAGTCATATTGATTTCTTCTCTCTAAATATATTTTAAATGACATAATATTAAAAAGGAATAAATTTATGATCCAATGGAGAAAATTTCAATTAAAAAGGAGTTGTATATTTTAAATTATGAATTTCAGAAGTTTTAAGCCTTTTATCGAATTTTATTTGATTTTAAAATCTAATTTTTCTATTAAAAAAATTGAAAAAGGGGGTAGGCTTACCGCGAAGCTGACGTGGCGAGCGGGCCCAAGCGGGGCTGACGTGGCGAGCGGGCCCAAGCGGGGCTGACGTGGCGAGCGAGCCCACGTGGCGTGCGGGTCCACCGCGCCGTTACGACGTGGCGCTGAGGCCACGTGGCAGGACGCGTGTGGCCCGCGCGTGACGCGTGGCTGACACGTGTATTATATATTATATAAATACATAGGGTTATCGTAAATATAAGCCTATCCACTATCGATTGGCTAATATACGATATTCGCTCCCCTATTTATGCGTAAACTTTTCCGTGATTTCCTCCGTGTGGGACTATGTTCCCACACGGTTTTCTTTTGCAGGCCACGTGGACGCACAAGGGGCGTTGGAGTCGGTAAGAACGGCGGAGATCAAGCGTTAAATCGAGACACGCGTCATTCAATAATGACGTCAGCGTAATGATGGCACGCGGTTTCTTATGATTGACATGCCGAGACATGTCAGTCAGGAAGGGCGGCGGCCAATTAAAAAAAAGGAGCCCTTTTTCACCGCCTAACAAGACAAAACTCAGTCTTCCGCGCATTAAATGTGCCGCAATTTGATAAGCTCGACATCCGCATTAAATGCACCGCGTGCATTTTAATGCAACGCGGCAGGATCTATTTACGATATTTGCGTGCGACGTTCGTCAAGCACGCCACGTGATCCGGCCGGGGTTTTCTTTGGCTAATTTAATCTACATGGCCGCTCTTGATTTGCTGAAAATAAATAGGTGGTCACGTCATTGATTTTTTTTACAGGCGTTGGATGCGGCGTGGACCGTCGGGATCTTTCGCGATCCGAAGCATCGCGTGGACGCGTCGGAAATATCTGACCTCCATTGGACGGTCGGGATCGTCATCACGATCAGATCTTCATCGGACGGTAGTGAATACAGGTGGAAGAACGGTTCGATCGTGGCGCGATCGAACCGCGATCGTGCTCCTTCAGCGGCGGAATCGCCCCCAGACGACCGGACGACAACCGACAATCGACCACGACGAAGATTAGGGACCGATCGCGGCGCGATCGTGGCCCAATCGTGGCCCGATCGTGGCCCGATCACGCCGAAATTCATGCCTCTTTTCGAAGCAAAATTGAAGCCCTTTTCCCGCGGATTTGAAGCCACAAAGCCATGCACTAGAGACCGCCTCCACGACGCTTGAAAACCGCCCCCACGAATGCGTCAATTGCCCACGATTTCGGGCCTAATTTCCCTCTTTAAAAGCATGTATTTCCCTTCTTTGTTCTTCAACTTTTGATCGACTCGTGAAGAAATTAAGCGAGTTTCGAGGAAGGTCTTAAGTTCTCGTGATCCTCTGCTTCCAAGAGTGTAGAGACGTAGCCATTGAAGCATGATAATTGATAACACATAAATTTACCACCTTTAATTATAAATTTTTTATATACATTGGGCTTAAAATGAATATATTTATGTGTTATTATAATTAAAATTGCTTAATTTGGCTTTATTATGATTTTATGGTATTTCCTGAACTTTATAATATTTGAATATCTCTCTTAGATTATAAATGAGCAATGAAATGAATTTTTAAAGCAAAATATATTTTTTGTTTGGATTTATAAGTGATTTAAATGAATTTCATGGCTTATTTCCAATTAATCTAATGATTCTTGCATAATTATTGTAGTCAGGGGCATATCTACAAATGTTGTTTTTTGAAAGGTAAGCTAGATAGGCGCCACCAGATCGCGACACGTGTCGCGATCTGGAAGCAACGATTAACATTACTTTAATATTATTTTACTATTTAGTACTTTTGTCGTTTACTCACCGTGTAGATGACGTGGAATCCTCGCCGCAACAGTTGACCGAGAGTGGAAAATGAGAATCCTGACGTGTCGCGGTCTTATTCGCTGGAGATCGTTCGCTTCGAATTCTCGTTTCTGTCGTTTTGCAGAATCGAAGCTTATATTAAATTCCGTTTTGTCTTTTTCCGGTTTCACGTTTCTCGTAGTTTTGTTATTTCGTTTGTCGTTTTATGCTATCGTACTCCGTCGTTTTCTGCGTTTTTCTTTTGTCGTTTTGTCGAGTCGTTTTGTCGTGTTGACGTGGTGTGCATTTTGTCATTTTGTTAGATCGTTTTTTGTCGTTTTTCCTCTTAGTTGGTCAACTCATCTTGTCTGACTCTCGTTTCATTAAAATAATACTAAATTTTCGCTTACCTGGGCAGGTGAGGCGCGCCGCTATTTTTGACTGCAAAGCGAAAATAAGAGAGCGACGTGGCGCTCTCTTATTCGCGCTAAGTAAGGAATCTGCGGCGAAAATGAATCGCCGCAGATTCCGCCACTTACCCTTTCTGTGATTGAATTTAAATTGCTTACCTTTCAGGTGACGTGGCGGAAATCTGACGGCCGGCGTGATGACGACGTGGCGCAATCACGGAGGCTCACTGATTAGGGCTGCTGACGCAAGAGATCACCAAATCAACGGCCAGAAATAATCGGGGAAGAAATGTTGATATCTCCTAATCCGACCGTCCGATTGGGCTGAAATTTTGAAGACGTACTCGTCTCATCGTGCTCTTCTATCTGTACGGTTGAGATCTCCATCTGATTCCTGAAATTCCCGAAAATCAATCTCAATCGTCGGATCAAGAGGAAGCCCTAACTCCTAAAAGAGCTTCTCCTCCACTCTGAATTCTTTTGTCTTTTGGCTCTCTCTTGACACCAGGTCACCAGCAGGAAAGGGGGAGAAGCTTAGGCCCAAGCTAAGCATCATCGGATGCTTGAGTTTGTTCTGGAGAAGGAGATCAAGAGGAGATCGTCGTCGTAGCGAATCAAGCACCACCCGGCCTAGGATTGGCATCAACACGGGGTTTGTGGGAAGATTCTGAGGAGGGATTCTCTTGTAAGCCTTTTCCATGGATAATGTAGGACCTTTTCTTCTATTTTAATTGTAGGTTATTGCATTAGTTTCATAAATCATACCAAACCATATCATCCATCTCCATACGATTTCCCCTCTTTCATCTCCCCTTTTCTTCTCTTTTCTCACCTTCAATCAATCTCTACCCTTCCAATTCTACTCTCTTTTCCTCTAATTAGTACTATAGAGATATAATCTCACCAATTACATCCATTACATCTATTTAATTCTCCTTCTAACTCCTAAATATCCTCTAATATAGGAATTCACCCCTTCTTCTACTTTCGTCTCAACCCTCATTACCTAGATTCCCTGAGGATCGACCCTTGCTTACTACTGTTCTAAGTGAGGAATTATAAATGTATTGAATGAATTAGAACACACAACAACGATATAATCAACCAAGTTTTAGTTCATCAATAATCACGATTTCATCTCTTGATTTCATCGAATTTTCCCCTTGAATTCCGAACGTCCACGAGGAAGAATCCGAGCAAATTCGCTTCAATCCACGAGAATTGAGGCCCCATTCTTGCGGCAATCGTGTTAGTAGTGAGGTTCGATCGATTATCAAGAGGTACTTTGTATTTTTACTAGGTTTAGATCTTTAATTTTGCAAATTAGTTCATAGTGTTCTTCATTTTCCCCAATTTTAGGTCCGAAAAGTCGCTGATTTTGAAAATAGGATATCTCTTTGATTATAATTCCAAATCACTTTATTTTAGTTTCATTGGATTCCTCTTTTCATCAGCTTTCCGTGGATAGAAAATTCATCAAATTCCGAGTTCATTTGACCCTTCAATTTAACGTTTGACCAAGGACTGTTCATATTTCATCAGAAGTCAAACGTTGACTTTCGGGGTCAATTACTATTTATTGGCAAATCAGAATTTTATAATTTTGGTCTTTTTGGATTCCTCTGGTTCTTAGCTTTCTATTGACATATAAATTGCAAGATTTGGATCTCATTTGGTCATTCAATTTGAAGATTTATTCTGAGGTGTTAATTTCGGGGATTTTCTGATAGTTGATTTTCAATAATTCATAATAAATCCATTTCTTATTCAAAAATTATGAATTATATATCAGTAAATTCCATTTTCTCTCTAGTTTCCAAATATATAATTTTCGTAATCTTCTGACTCTATTTGATTCTCTGATTCTGCAGAACACCTACTGTTGGTCAAAGTCAACGCTTTGACTTTGACTTTTGACTTTTCTCTGTCAAATCCGAGATTTCAATTGTTGAAACTTCTTATTTACCCTATTTATATCATTTCCATATCTTACATCTTATTTTCTCTTATTTAAAACTCCTTTTAAACCTAAGTTTGACCAAGTCAATTCTGCGATTAAAGTCAACCCTGCTCTCTGTGGATCGACCCGATACTTACCCAATACTTGATTATTATATATTGTATTTGTGAGTTCGGTTTTATAAATTTTGTTTGACCATCGTATTTGTGTTTTAACGACGCACAAAAACGACCCGTCAAGGCCCACAACCCAAAACCTAAACATACTCATTGAAATAAAGGTTTACAAAGAAGAAGGGCTTCACGAATAGGATCCTAAAAAGGGAAGAACCCACCCAGAGGCCTAAAAGGGAGAGGGAAATAAGCAAGGACCCGCTTAAACACGTGCGGGTCGAAAAGTTCACAATGAAGAAAAAAGATAAGTAGATAGATCCACGCGCGCGAAAGGGCTCCTCTAGCACCGTGATATTGTGTCTTGGTGGTGACGGATGTCGTACGCCACTACACTTCTTCCATGCTCTCTCACCTTTCATTTGAATGTCTAATTTCATTACCTCAGCTCCCTGTAGATTCGAATCTTGCTTATACTATACTAAGTAAGGAAATATGATTTTATTGCATGAAATCGTTACAAAAGAATGACAGAAAATATGCGTAATCGAGTTCATCAGGCTCCTCTCGAGTTCCTTCTCGCTCAGGCCATTTGGGTTTATCTCACCAATGACCGTAGTGTTTATTACATAGTGTTTATTGATGATTATACTCAAATCATTGGGTATTCCCATCAATGACCGTAGACAAGTTCATGACATTATTTGCCAATTTACACAAGAAATCATTACCCAACATTCCATCACACCAAAAGTCACTCGAGTTCACAATTCCCTTGAACTCATCCAAACGGCCCTCCAAAAATTTATTGTGTTGACCATGGAATCATTCACCAAACCATTGGACCTTACACTTCTGCTCAAAATGGTGTTGCGAAAAGAAAACATTGCTTATTACTTAAAATCACTCGCACTTTACTTAATGAGATGGACGTTCTACATTGTTTGTGGTCTTATGCCTTCATGACAACCACTGATGGAGAATTATTTCAAAACATGAACACAAGGGTTCCAAGTGAACCTAGATATAGCTAAAGGAAGAGATCTCATCCTTAACAGAAACAAGATACTATACTTCTCCTTACTCATGAGTTTGAGAAACTCACCATTCATTAAGTGAATGAAGAAGACCTCTCTAAAAAATTGAAAGAGAGTGTAGATCCTAAGGGAATTATCCTCCCTCCTCGTCCAATTATATACTGATCCAAAGATTAACTTGGTCAAAAGAAATTAAACCCTTATCCTTAGATACTTAGTACTCCTTGAATGGACCAAGTCAACCACCCTTACCTTGGTATAGGTTCCTTAATTTCCAAAACACATTCACTATATCATAGGTACCTTGTATAAATCAATGATCTCAAAAATCATTAGGAAGCATCTTATTTTAAACTCCCTCATTCTTTGAAAACCACCCTTAGTTACAAGCATAGTAGAGATCTACATCTTAATTACCTATGGAAGAAATTATCTTTGGTTATACTTCAAGACAAAGCCTTTTGCATGAATAAACCCATGCAAGTATGAAGATAGATCAACAAGAAGAGCAATTAAATGTTGATAAAAGTCTAAAGGAAGATGCCACTAAAGAAGACTACAGCAAGGAAAGCCGCCCAAGGATCATCTTCCTAATATCCAAGAGTAATGAGATCCCACATCTCATCTGTCAACCATCGTGAAGAGCATGCAGGAAGCCTTATATATGACAATGTCAAGCTCACAATTCATTCAAAGGGAATAAAAGACAACTATATCAAGAACAATTTCACGACTCCTAAAGTTCATGAAGACTTAAGCTGAGATATGAAGAAGTGAAGGATAGCACGGCTGAAGGACAACATGATATCAGTGGAATAAGGGGGGCAATCATGAAGACCATCTCCGTCACCATCTCCCATTAGAAAGACATCGAAGCAACCCATGGAACATGAGGCGAGACCTCCAAGCTTTTGAAGACTGCGGCGACGGGATCTTATTATTGCCATCAAGAGGAACAGCTGATCACAACCATCAAGAAGTCAAAGGCTGTTCCACGTCCTCTCTCCTTCTGACGTAGAACAGAGAAGACAACAGAAAACCTCCTGAGAAAATAGGGCTTAAATGCTTTTAATTTAAGATGAGACTCCCACGGCCTTGAATAACTTCAAGACCTACTCTGAAGTTCTTCCACCGAGCACATCACCACGTATAGAGAGTTTAAAGAAAGCCTTCCGAAGATGAAGGCATGGGACTGTCTTAAGAACAAAGAAGACATTGAAGGCCATCTGATGGAGAATTATTTTGAAACATGAACACAAGGTTCTAAGTGAACCTATCCTCCTCCTCCTCCTCCTTATCCACCAACTTGAGAAATTATCCATTTATTAAATGGATGAAGAAGACCTCTCTAAATAATTAAAGAGAGTGTAGATCTTAAGGGAATTATTTTCCTTCCTTCCCTATTTTATACTGATCTAAAGATTGACTTCGTCAAACATTTAATCCTTATCCTTAGATACTTAGAAACCCTTGAATGGACCAAGTCAACCACCCTTTTACCTTTGATGTAGGTTCCTAATTTTCTAAACCATAACCACCATATCATAGGTACCTTTATATAAATTATAATTATTGATCTCAAGGAAAATTAATAGGAACACCATTGTGATATATTCCTTATTTCTTTGAAAACCTCCCATAGTTAGAATTATAGGAGAGATCTATATGTTATTACTGTTAGAAGAGACTAACCTCAGTGGCAGCTCAAGACAAAGCCTACTATGAAGAATTTGAAGAAAGAAGCTCACAAGGAGTATCATCACCCAGCTAAACAATACCTTCACAGTCTTTTCACGCATCCTATTCTTGCTGCCATGAAACACAGAAGATACAAGAATACTTTTATGAAAGTTGTCTGAAGCACGAGGAACACAAGCCACTCAGGGCTGTTGGCGTCCAAAGATCAGCACGGAATAAACGACATTCCACGTGCCTCCCGTCACTGCTAAAGAGAGTCATCTCATCCAACAGTCACTACGGGAGTAGAGAGATTAGCTACAATCAGCATGAGAATAGTAAAGGAAAATCGTCACTAACTTGAAAGAATACGAAGACAGAGTTCGAAGGAATTGAAGCAATATCAGCACTGTCAAAGGTTCTGAGTTCCTCTTCAACTCACCTCGGGAAGCAGTCAGATTTCAAGGCAAGTCGGAAGCGCTCAAAGGGCAAGCCAATCCCGTGTATAAACGCACACAAAGAGTTTGCGTCCATTCCCGTTGATCATTGGTCGTGAAATTGAATGGAACATAAAGAAAACTCATCTTGGAGAAAACGTCGATTTGTACGCGTCAGTGTTGTCACCCATCAACTTTGCCCGGCCGCAAGAGAAGGACGCGTCAACTACTGACATCAAAAGATTCCAGAAGACGACGAACGAAAATTAACAATGAAAACGAGATTCTGCGACTCCACGGACGGATCTATTACGAATCCGAATAATAAAGAAGATACCGCTGACGAGCTGAAAGGAAGGAGATTACACAGATAAGGTTGGCTTTTCCAACCTGTCACGTTCCGGCAAGACCGACTCCAACACTCCGCGACAGCTACCATAAAGCGCGACATCCGGGAAGTTCAACAATTACAAGACTGGTTTTGAGAGGAAAATCACGAAGAAATCATCATGTACGCACTCTCTTCACGCGTGCAACCCTCAGTGAATCTCTACAACGGCCGTTACACGACAACACGTCATCAAAATTCATTTCATGAAGACGGTCCACAAGAAGACAAACAACCTCTGCGACGCGACGTTTCACCGTAATGTCCCTCTTGAACTCTATAAAATCAGAAAATGTAAACGAAAAATGTATATGTTAATTTTGATAAAGAAATTGGTTACCGGTTACTTTTGTTTACCTTTGTGTTTCATCGTCTTCCCTGTGTCTCCATCGTTCCTCCCGCATCTTCTTCTCTCCGATTCTACCTCTCTATCTGATCTCCCTCCCGCTCTGTCGTCTTTCTCCACTTCAAGCCTGAAGCAAACCGAGGAAATCTGGATCTTTTCGAGAAGTTCACGATCGCACTTCCCATCCATCTCCAGGTAATCATCCTCTCCTCGTCTGAACAGTGAAATAGTTCGGTTCTCACGTGTAAGTCCAACATTGACTTCCAAGCCTTCCTATTTTCCGTCGCGAGACCGTCTCCGAGACCTCTAATGAGTATTCCTCTCCTCCATATTTCTGACAACCGTATATTATGAATAATGTTCTCGACCCTTCGCTCCATCTTTCTTGTCTCTAATTACCTCGGTATTCTTCTCTCATCTATTCCGTTTACTATTCCTCATCATTTCCGTATTCTTTATATCACCCGACCTACTATAATCTTCTATATATATATATAAATATCTCCTCACCGTTTTCTCTCCTATCTGCTACCCGCCTCATCTTCCTCACCCAAAAACCACCCCATCCATCTTCTCTTCATATTTTCTCTCTTGTTTACCTCTTCTATCGTCCATATTCCACATTATCTCCACTATCATCACTATCTGAATTAATTATTATATAATCTCCACTCTCTAATTCTCTATTTAGTAATCTCTGTCCTAACTCCCTTAATATCTAATTATATTCTCTATTCCCTAATTCATTATCATCCTTTCTATCTCTCTTATTTCCTCATTATCCTTCTACCATATCTCATCTGATTTTCTACTTAGTTCCTTCAATGATATCACTTCATAGGTCCTCCCTAATTCGTAGGAATGTTATAAATTTTAGAAATATCCTACATCATATTTGGTATCAGAGCTCATTTTGATATGATATCATTTTAAATGGAAATTAGTATTATCCATAAGATACATTGATCATCATGAGTACCATATCAAAAGCCATTGCTTCTAATACTACTGCTGATGTGTATGTTTTTAACAATACCAAGTTTATTGTTCGAGAGGAACCCATGCCTTCTTGGGCAGGAGAACTTTTAGAGAGTTTGGAAGCCCTTAATCGTAAACTTGATCAGCATGACAATGAAGATGAGAACCTAGAATCTCTAGAGGAACCCATACCTACTTGGGCTAGAGCCCTTATGGAGGAAATAGATCAGCTAGACATGAGGCTTCATAAGTTAGAATCTCTGGACGAATCCAACTCTTGGGAAGATAACTCTCCTCAAATAGAGATTCCAAAAGAGACTATTAATGATCCTCCTAATTTCTCTAAATGTGTGCCTTCTAATGATCAATATCTAAGGGATATGATTGAGTATCGGTATAATGAAGCTAGAGTGGACATCCCTGTGATTAAGGAAGTAGATGATCCAAAAGAATACCTCAATGAGGATATGACTAGTAGCCTTCCAAAGACCATCCAATGCATAAACCCCACCCCTAGATTTAATAGTATCATTAGGTGTTATAAATGCCGGAAAGTAGGGCATGTTAAAGCTGATTGCTCAAAATTGATCATATTTATGGATGATTCCAACCCTCTTCCTACTAATGATAGTAAGAAATTTGAATTAGAAGATGACATTTATGAATTAGATAAGGCAATATCCATTAAGCCTCTTCATATTATTCATGACATTGTTTTAAAAAATTAGCATCATCATATGAAAGATTTAAAACCTTTATTGCTTTTCCTAGAAGATACAAAATTCTTAAACAAAGTGATTTAGTAGATACTAAAATTCACCCTCCTAAACTTCTTAAAATCTCTTTTAAATTTCAACTCAAAAACTATATTCCTTTTAAATATCTTTCAAAATTTAATTATAATACATATATTATGGGCATTCTTAATTATTGGGGCATATTTTTTTCATTTACTACTTTGGATTTAGTAGAATTTCATGAGAATGATATACCTATAAAAAAGAATTTTCATCTCCCCATCCTCTTGAAAGTGAATTCCTTCCAAATTCTTTCCTTTCTCCTACTCTTGTGTCTAATGTTGGACTTTAGATACGATCATTGATCATCGAACTATCATCACTGATCTTAAAGAGGATGATTACTTTTTTTTTTTACAATGGAAAGGCAATACAATAAGTGATGCTTCTTGGATTACTTCTCATGATCCATTACATTATGCCGCTCGTTTGCATTCTGACTTGTCATCCATTATATGAAAGACACTTCCTCGGAGATGAAGTCCTCTAACCCCAGGGGAATGATGGAGAATTATTTTGAAACATGAACACAAGGGTTCTAAGTGAACCTATCCTCCTCCTCCTCCTCCTTATCCACCAACTTGAGAAATTATCCATTTATTAAATGGATGAAGAAGACCTCTCTAAATAATTAAAGAGAGTGTAGATCTTAAGGGAATTATTTTCCCTCCTTCCCTATTTTATACTGATCTAAAGATTGACTTGGTCAAACATTTAATCCTTATCCTTAGATACTTAGAAACCCTTGAATGGACCAAGTCAGCCACCCTTTTACCTTTGATATAGGTCCCTAATTGTCTAATCCATAACCACCATATCATAGGTGTTTAATTGACGATCGTCAGATCGGCGACGAAGGCTTCATATGCGTCCACATCATAGGAAGAACGAGATGCATCGATTCGTCTCGCTCGTTCAATATTCATCTGATGGTCACGATTAATTGGAAGATCCTCCGATCGCGATTAATCGTGACCGTTATAACTCTTTAAATGGACGGCAGATATTGATTCACTTAACTCCCATTTATGCACGTTTGTTGATCGGTGATCGCGTGGACCTCGCGTCCATCGCATCGAAGCACGCTATTTCTCCCGATTCTGATCCGACGTTCTGGATGTTGACATGTCGCCTGAAAACAAATTTTAAAGAGGGAACATAGTCCCACACGGAGAAAAAAGATGGGAAATGTCGGGTATATAAGGTGAGGTGAAAATAAGAGGTTAGCGATGTCCTCTATGGATGGCTTATATTTACGATAACCTATGTAATAAATATATAATATATATGTCAACTCAGTGCCACACAAGCACTCACGCGGGTCCGCGTGGCGCTGCCATGTGGCCTTGCATGCCACGTCACATCCACGTCGGCGCGCGCGATAACTGCACCCATTTTTTGCATTTCTTTAATTATTTTAAATGTTGAAAAATCGAAAATAAACTTAAATAAAATCACAACAATTCCAGAAAATTCTATAAAATTGTAAAAATTATAACTTTCAAAATACAACTCCAAATTAAGTCAATTTGTTTTGTTGGATCAGAAATTGAATAATATATCATTATAAAAAGTCAAATTATTAAAATAATAAGAGAATGAATTTAAATTAATTTAATACATTTATATATCTTATAAAATAACTTTATAAAAAATACATAATGTTAATAAAGATCTTTTCTCTTATATTTTCATTCTCAAAACATGATTATGATCTCAATTCTAATTAGGATTAAAGATTATAATATTTAATTAGGTATAATAATCCATAAATTAGTATATTTTTAGATCATAACATGAAATAATACAAAATGATAGAAATATACTTAAAATATGATAACATGCATATATTTGGAATAAGTAATGCCTTTAATTGCATTAATAATCAAGTAATTTCATGCACAAGTAGCATGTTATCAGTGGTCAACAGGGAGCTCCATCGACAATCTCTCTAGTAGGCGTTGACTTACGGAGAACTTACCGTGGCGTTGACATACCAGTGAAAGAAAATACCGGAGGAGATAACTGAAGTTCAACTAGAGCTTCAATCATCACTCCACCCGAATATCCTATTCGGCGCCTCTACCAGGCCAATTGACCGATCGTCTCGAAAAAACCTCGTTGATATTCTCGACGATAATTCGGGAATTTCCAAGGACGACTACCGACGATACCGCTTCGACACTATCGACGATAACACGATGGACATGGCTTCACTCAAGAGGAATTCCAAAGGAAACAGGTCAACCCAACCGCTTCCGTAACTATTGACCTCATTATCAACCAGAGAGAGCAAATTGTCAATCATCGGCCATCACGAAATCACGAACAACGTAAGGATAACTCCGTGAACTGCTTAACTATCCATGCGTGGGCAACTGCCACGATGCGTCTCATCCTCTCGATTCCTCTTTTCTTTGTCCTTTAAAAGGACTGATGTAGAACGATGAAACCAGTTGTTTTTTATGAAAATTGGTTCCTTTGGTTACTATTACCTCTGTGTTCGTTGTGTTTGCGTGTCTCCTTCATTCTCTCTTCTGAAACTTTCTCTCCGAGATTCTATCTTCCTCTCTTTTCTCCCTCTCGTTCTTTCCGCTTTCAACCACTTCAAGTCTGACGCATTACAAAGATAACCTGGGTCATTTGGTGAAATCCGAAGGCATCGTCTTCATCGTCCCAATCAGGTAATCATCCTCGCTTTCTCTTCATAGTGTTTAGTAGTTCCTCTATAATATTGTAAGTCCAACATTTCATTGTCTTTTCTCTCTGTTCTCTTATTTATACTGATTCCGAAAGTCATCACTAGATAACCCGAGTCATAGTTAATTCCATCCCAAAGATTCTTTCTTCATCTCATAAATTGTTCACACCCTATTCATTTTCTTCTCATTGCAATCACTCTCCTATTAAATATATCTTCACCACTATTTCCACTTCTTCTACTGAATTATCATTCTTAACATTCTCACTGATATATATTTTTCTTACTTCTGTATTATCACTTAATCTATCTTTACAATACTCTTATTCATTACATAAATCATTTTCTATTCTCTTTCATTTATTTCACTACATAATCATCACTATCCTCATTATTCTCACTCCCTACCTCATATATTCAATCATATTTAGTGAATTCCTCATATTCTCAATCTGATATCATCCCAGGATTTATTTCCTAAATCTTACATTCATTCCTATTTGATATCATTCATAGGTCCTTCATTCATCTATAAGATCATTTATTAATTATTATCAATAATTATTCATTTTATAAAACACTCATTTTCCATTATATATTCATAATTATATCATCATCATCATACATATCACCATTTAAAATTATCCTACATCAACCACTTATCTCCATAACCACCTTCCTTCCTCTCCTTGGGGAGGTTCAATTCCCCTTACTCGCCTTTTTCCCAATGTTTCTCTCTTTCACTTACCACCTCTTGTGTTTGGATTCACTGCCTTTGTGCAAGACTGTGCTCCATCTCTATCTAAACTAGCTTCTCGTGCACTAAAGGGAGTATTTGTTGGCTATTCAGGCACACAAAAAGGATCATGTCTACTTCCCTGATACGCAGCGCTATATTACTTTTGCTGATGTCAGCTTCTGTGAAGCCGCTCTCTAAATTTCTTCGTCTACTATTCCTCTCAGAGCCTCTATGATGGAGAATTATTTTGAAACATGAACACAAGGGTTCTAAGTGAACCTATCCTCCTCCTCCTCCTCCTTCTCCTCCTTATCTACCAATTTGAAAAATTATCCATTCATTAATGGATGAATAAGACCTCTCTAAATAAATAAAGAGAGTGTAGATCTTAAGGGAACTATCTTCCCTCCTTTTCTTATTTTATATAGATCTAAAGATTGACTTGGTCAAAGAATTTAATCCTTATCTTTAGAAACCTAGAAATCCCTTGAATGGATCAAGTCAACCACCCTTATACCTTAGATATAGGTTCCTGATTTTCCAAACCTCATCTACCATATATTAGGTACCTTGCATAATTTTAATTATTGATCTCAAAAGAAAATCAGTTGGAAACCCTTTGTTATTACAATTCCTTTTCTTTGACAACCACCCTTAGTTAGAATTTTAGGTGAGATCTAATAGAAGATACTATCTTCTATTCCACTCAAAACAAAATCCTTGCATGAATTAATCCTTGCATCTATGAAGCCCAATCAGATTGAAGAATTCCAAATGTTGATACTAAGTTTGAAGAGAAGCTGCCCAAGACTCATCCTTCCAATTATACTTCAACCATTATGAGAGCAAAGTGAATTTACCGTCTTCATTTACTCTAAGTCAAGCTTTGCATGAGTATGACCATACACTTACCCATATGAAGCAACATCACCAAGACTTTTAAGGGACACTGAAGACACAAGAAGATGATACCCGAAGAGGACTACCTCCCATCGCAAGAAGGATCTTCACGACTTGACAAAATGTGAAGGATCTTCACGGCTGATGAAGACTATTGACCTCCCTTCAGGCCCGAGTCGTGAGAGCGCAAAGATTCCTCAACAGAAGTTCATTTACGATCGAACAAAAGACAAAGTTTACGTGAAGTTGAAGTGCCATCAAAGAGAGCTGTATACGGCCACGATTTCTTTCAATCGCCCTGCGACTTCAAACAGCCAAGCAATGTCCACTCCATAGGCTAATTCTTCTAGCAAAGAAGTTTCCGCCTTGGCCAACAAGAAGCTCGCAGAAGTGGCTGGAATACTCACAGCCCACGAGAATGGAAGTCATGACAGAGGTTGATGGCGTGGATGAGGCTACCTTTTCCAACTTGACCGTGACAGCAAAACCAATTCAGAAGCTCTGTGAAAGCTACAGAGAAGCACGACCATCAAGCAAAGACAAGTGCAGATTTCCGGTGAAAGATAACAACAAAGAACTTTCCGGTTCCCTCTTCAACTTACCGTGAAGAATTACGAGATGGATAGAACTCAAGCCAGCTCCCCTAGGATTCTCCTTGCCACACTATCGGTAACGAAATTGAAGAAAATGAAGCTTCCCTGACGACATCTGCACGCCATCCTCTCCCTCAAGCTACCAAGAAAAGCCTACTCAACAAACTATCCTCCCCAGCAAGGAATCCTTGCTTTGACCGACGAAGTAGAATGCGAGGAAACCCACTCCGTCGTTCTGTGAAGCTACCAGAATGTGCGATGTCCGGACGTCTTCCCCGCGCTCGTGACCTCATCGATGTAACAGAAATTACCTCACGAATTCCGCGTCGATAAACGGTTAAGATTGTGCAGAAGACAAGAAAGCCCACGAAGAGATGCATTCGCTGTTGATAACCGCCTACTAAATTGCGGTTACGTCTCACGGCACGCGTTCCACGTTTTCTTCCCTATCTGCTTCTAAATCTTTAATGCTATAAAAGAGTCGGATGTTGGGGAAGAAAGACTGTTTTTGATGAATGAAAATTTGGTTCGTAGGTGATTTTTCACCCCTGTGTATCGTGTTCCCCCGTATCTCCATCTTTCCTCTCCCGCACCTTCTTCATTTCGAGTTCTATCCTTCTCTCTATTCCCCCTCCCGATCTATCGCTTTCATACACCTCCTGTCAGAGAGCAAAACCGAGGAGATCTTCTGTCATTTGGAGCAAATCCGAAGCATCAATTCCTCATTCTCCAACATGTACTCGTCCTCTCCTTTAAGCGTGTTGATAGTTCGCATCCGCCTATCTTAAGTCCAACGACTCCCTCTTTCCATTTGTAGTCTATCTCTCTATAATTAATAGCCTTCCGTCCACTTCTTCGTCTCCGTTTCCCTCCGTATTCTTCTATCATCTATTCCGCTTCCTACTCTCCTCACCACCGACTCCCTACTCTTCTTATTTAATCCTCATTCTCCAGTCTTTTCCTACCCGATAATCCTTATAAATAAGTCTCTTATCTTAGTAATATAATAATCAGTAATACCAGTCTCTAAATCTATTTATTATATTGTATTATTGTTTTCTCCACATCTTCCCTATCCATCACTTCTATTCCTATCTACAATCTCTTCTCTATTAATATAAAATTTATCACCATTATCATCCTCTTATTCACCTATCACCCTTCACATATATAATCCTCTATATTTTAAATATCTACCCTACATCATTCTCATTGATATCAACTCATAGATCCTCCCCTTATTGTAGGATTTAGATACATCTCATAAATATCCTACATCACTCTATATCTCCACCCTCTAGGTTCCCCTCGATTCCTCCATCCTCCTTGTTGCCTTCTCTTGGGATCTCCACTAGACCATCTACTATGCCTTCTACCTTACTTACGACTAATGATTGTTCGACTCCACTACCACCCGTGATATGTACTCTGGCATCTTCATCTTGTCTACCCTCACTAGTCCATCTACTTCTTTAGTTACCTCCTCTATGACACCAAACTCCACTCTATCCTCACCTGCCCCCACCACCACGCCCCATGATCCACCTCTTGGTGACCTCATCTTCTCATTGCCTTACAAAAGGGTACTCATGCTTGTACCCAACATCCTATAGCTCACTCTGTTTTCTACGAGCACCCTTCTCCACCTTACCACACATTTGCTCTTATCGTGTCCTCTAAGTCATGATCCCATACTATCATGAAGCTCTCCAAGTACTAGAGTGAAAAGTAGCCATGGATCTAGAGTATCGTGCTCTAATGCATCGCGATACATGGGACTTAGTACCACTCCCTACTGATGCCAACATTGACACATGATAATAGGTTTTCACCCTAAAGTACCATCCATATGGCACTGTGGCCCGTCACAAGGCCCGATTAGTTGCTAGCGGATTCATTCATGCTCATGACGTTTATTACATTTAGACCTTCTCATCGGTTGTTTGCATAAACTCTATAAACATTTTTTTCTCTTGCCATCAATCTAGATTGGTCTCTTCATAAGTTGAAAGTCTCCAACGCCTTCTTATATGGTGATCTAACAAAGCACATATTTGTGAAGAAATCATTGGGGTATGCTGGTGGCGTACAACCCCCGTCACCACCGAGGAATGACACCACGATGCCAGAAGAGCCAACACCCGCGCGCGTCCAGCCCCCTCGACAAGCAAAGACAAAGGATGTTGACTTCCTCTCCAATGCGTGAGGACCTCGTCTCGCCACGATACGTCACACCCCGAGGTGGCGCGCGCATGGACCTATTTGCTTTCTTTTTTTATTATGAACTTTCTTGGACGGCACGTGTTTAAGCGGGCCCTTGCTTATTTTCCCTCTCCCTTTTAGGCTTCCGGGTGAGTTATTCCCTTTTTGGGATCCGATTCATGAAACCCTTCCTCTTTGTGAACATTCTTATTTTCTATGAGTATGTTTAGGCTTTGGGTTGTGGGCCTCAAGTAGGCCCTTTCCCCTCTCGGCCCATTTTGAGCTCTATAAGAGTGGAAGGGACCCCCCCACAAACCCTAGCCGTCATTTGAAGAAAAAAGGATTAAAGTCCCTCTTAAGAGGCTGCTCAAGGAAGATTAAGTAAGGAGACCTACTGTCGCCTCCGCCGCCGCCGCTGCCGCCGCCGCCGCCGCCGCCGCCTCTCCTTGCCCCGATCCCACTACCTCCGCTGCCATTGGTCCAGTTGCTGCCACCACTGCCGCCATTGAGCTGCCGCCGCCCTTGCGCCGCTGCCACCGCTGCCCAACGCCGCCACCTCTGCACCTACCTCCCTCCCCTCTCCTCCATCCTATTCTCACGCCTTCCCCAACTCCCCTGTTCTCCCCTCCCGTCATCAACCCCTCATCCAGACGCCCTGCTCTGGAATGCCCAAATCCAGCCCCTCCCCATTTTCTCTCCTCACCGTACTATCCATCCTCTACCTCCCGTCCAACCCTTTCTATTGCCATTTGTCCTCCCCTCTTCTCCTCTGCTGCTATCATCCCCGTCTCCCAGCTCCTCCTCTCTGCATTGATCTTGTCATATCTCCCCCGGTCCCAACACAAAAAAATCACCCTCTTTCGATTCAATTCCGACGCTCTTCTTCACTCTCTCCCTTCGCCGTGCCTCATTCCCTCTCTCCACATCCGGTTGACTTCTCGTCACCCCAAATTTCCCCCTCCCTACCATTTCTGCACCATTGCCCATCCGAATTCCCTTCGTCGGTTACTAGTCTCGTCCCCATTGCCTGCAAGATCCGACGGCTCCCCCCCCCATGACCTGCTAACTCCAAAAATTTACTCTGCTCATGTCACCCCGCTGATCGCTCTGTCATCCTCTCGTGAAATTCACTCTGCGATTGCACCCCGCGATTCCAGCACAAAATTACGAGGTCCTCTCCTACCAAATTCACCCATCGACACTATTCTCTCTTCCCATTCACTCCATCTTCCCCTTCCTCGTGAAAATCATCACTTCCCGTCGCCTACATCCCTCACCTCATCTCAATCTCCATTCTCTCCCTGATTCCGGACGTCCTGCAAACTTCACCTGCCAATTCCGCTCACTCTCTTAGTCAATCCATCTGCACCCGCCGGTCGCTTCGCATTCCCTCCCGCCTCCGCCCTCCTGTGTGTGCTTGCATCCCAAGTGGAAGCTCCGGTTGATCCATCCAACACCAACAGACTCCATTCACGCGCGTGCGTGACTGCTCCGCCTTGCACGAAACTGGTCACTCCTGCCTTGCGAGTGCGAATTCGCCTATCTCCCATGCCTGTTCGCCCCGCGCCGCTAGTCTCTCACCTCCCGTGATCGGCCTCCCTGGTCAAGACCACTCTGCAGCCCAGCTCGTGCCCGTGTTCCGTCCCCTAGTCTCTTAGCGGCATCCATGCGCGGACTGGTTCACCCCTGTGGGTTCGTGCCCTGCCCAACCCGCGTGCTCCAGCGCTTGGCCCGCTCGAGCGTGCACCTGAGTGCCTAACCCGTGCGCCCACGCATCCCGCTAGCACATCCCCTCATCCGTCGGCGTGCTCATGCGCTCTGCTAGCTACGCCGCTCTCCTAGATCGCGAACTTGCGATCTCATCCATGCGACTCGTGCGAGACCAGTTCAATCGCATGACTTATAGGCGCGCCCACCCTCTAATCTTTGCCCAGCGTTGAGGACTCCGCTATTCCCTGACATCGCCATTTCAGCCTACCTCAGCTGACTGTCTGTGTCACGTATGAACGATCTCCCTCGTCGCGGCCGACCGGGCTTGCGCCCCAAAGGTTAGGCCCGCATCCCCTTCTCATTACGTTGGAGTACTTTATTTCTTCTAGTATTTCTCGCACTTGTCTCCACTACCCTCAGGACCTAGATTAGATCTATCAAGAGGATGACTTGAGTAGATTGAGATCATGATCCAATCCGTCAGGTTGATTGTTGAGCTCCCCCTCGGCAACTCACGGCCCAGCACACGCGAGGACGTGGATCTGGAAGGTTCCCGGACTGACACTACTCGGCACATTCCAGGATCTACGGTGACGACGTGCAGGAAGGCAGTTGCTTGCGGGGATTGATAGGTCATTTCCTCATTGAGATCGCCATAGGCCTTCTGATGGAGAATTCTCCAAAAGCACGAACACAAGGGTTCCTACAGAACCAAGATACGCATTAAGGAAGAGGACCCACCCCCAACTACAACAACATGGCCTCCTCTTCCTCATCCAAAAGTTTGAAAAACTCACAATTCATGAAGTGAGTGACAAAGACCTCTCTAAATCTCTAAAAGAGAGCGTAGACACAATGGGGATTACCTCCCCTCCTCTCCCATTTGTAAACTGATCTAATGATTGGCTTGGTCAAAAGGAATAAACTTTTATCCTTAGTTGCCTAGAACTCTTTGAAGACCAAGTCAACCACCTTTTTTACCTTTGATATAGGTTCCCTATTGTCTAAACGACAACTACCATGTCATAGGTACCTTGTATAGTTGTGAATAATGATCTCAAGAAACACCAATAGGAACACTTTTGTGAAATATCCCTTCTTTCATTGAAAGCCCACCTATAGATAGAAATTGTAGGAGAGATCTAAAGGAGGAATTTACCTTCTTAGTATATTTCAAGACAAATCCTTTGCATGACTATCATCATGCATTTAACTTCATGAAGCAACATCACCAAGACTTTTAAAGGAAACTGAAGCTTTACAAGTGAAGACCATCAAGGCATCCACGGTTACTGAAGAGGCAAATAAGAAGAATATCTTCCCATTTATTATTCTGGTCAAAGATCCTCCTTGAAGCCACTATACCCCGATCTACCCTCTAAAGAGCATCGCAACGAGAAGGCCTACACAAAACTTACTAAAGACTCCTTCGAGAAGGCCACTATCATCAGAGATGATATCGACTCCAGTGGATAGCTCCAACTAACCACAGTTCTTCACCACCGACTAAAGATCTCAACATCATCCTGCGGCCACATCAAATTCCGACAAGTCGAGATCATTAATCCTCATCAAATCACCGTCTTCGTGGACTCTCGCCTGCTGCCTGTCTGCTTACTGCCAGCTGAAGACTTCACAAAATAAGAAGACGAGTCAACCTATAAAGCAAACTACGGTATTATATATGAACTACGACCGCGACAAGGATGCGTTAACAAATATAATATGGAAAGAAACCGGACCCGATAACTTCAGCGTAAAATCCTATTCGACCGGCATAACCTTTCGTGCGCAAATTGGGATAGAGCGGCCCTTATGCGATAAGAGAGACCACCTACCTGAAGTGGACCGAAAGTAGATTCAGAAGACGATGACGACGAGAAGACAGTAGAAGCTTCCCCGATGACACCAGCACGGTCCCCTCTTCCTCAAGCTATCGGGAAACTGCCCAATCAACAGGCTGTCATCGCCAACAAGAAATTGGGCGTTGACCAAGGAAATGGAATACGAGGAACGCAACTCTATTACGACCACAAAGACATGAATTCCGGAAACTGCACCCACGACATCCTCAGCATAAAGGAAAGTATTTTCTAGATACCCCGCAGCCGCGTAGTCATTCCACGACGCCACGACGATCCGACGAACATAACGACAAAAGTGCAATAAATAATTTCGTTTGTCCGGACCAACCTGTCAACCACGTGCGGAAATAACCGACGCGACGTGACTCTTCAGCATAACTTCTCTTTTGAATTCTTATAAAACCAAAATCTGTAAGAAACACAGAGATTATTATTGAATGAAAGTTGTTCTTGGTTCCCTTTGGTTACCCGTGTGTTCACGCTCACCCCGCATCTCCATCATTCCGTCCCGCATCATCTCATCGCCGAGTTCTACCCCCTATTCTTCTCTCCCTCCCATTCTGTCGTTTTCAACCACTGCTGTCAAAGGCCTTATCTGGAGGAAATCTGTTATCATTCGACGAGTTCAGGAGCATCCTTCCTCGCCGAATCAGGTATTCATCCTCTATTCCATCCACAGTGGCTAATAGTTCACCTACGATCTATAAGTCCATCATTGGCTCCATTTCTCTATCTAAAACCTTCACTCTTTTCTATCGTTTTCTATCCTTCTCTCCTTCATCCGCTACTCTACATTATATAACGTAATATCCTCACTTCATCCCTCTCATTATACCCATTATTATCTACTTCCCACTCATCATCCTATTATTCTATCACCCTATTTCTCTCTCTCATATTTATATTCATATTCATATAACTCTCATCTGTCATAATATACTCTCTATTTTCATCACATTTATAAACTATCTTACTCTACTTTTTCCACTGATTTAGTCATCGACATAACAGTGATATCATTTCATAGATCCCTTAATTATCTGTAGGATTATCTTTTTAACTATTTTCATCATCGTCATCTCATCCTAATTTGAATTATCCTACATCACCTTCCCCTCCCTAGAGTCACCCTCAATACTTTGTGCACAATCGGGCTTACCTCATTGGTCCTGCATCATGTTGGTATTAGAGCACAGGCTATGGTTGCTTGACTACACTCGCCACCTTTGTTCCATTTCATCTTCCGCATCTCTAGTATCATTCATTCATTTAGACATTTAGGCTTTTATCCAGCATTCACCATTCATCACAATAGGCATAGCCCCTCTTCCTTCTTGCCAGGTACACAAGCATGGTAGCAGTGACACGCTCCACCAGAGCCACTATTCGTGAGGGCTCTATGTCCCCACCCAAGGACCCTAGGGGTCCCCCAGGCATTATGATGCCTGATGGCTGAGTGGAGGGTGTTTGCCCTCCTCCTCCGCCCCTGATCCGCCTAGGACTAGGTGATCCAACCTCTTCGAGCCGGAACCACCTAGCCCCAACTCGTTCGATGGAAGATCCACATGACCTCCCTCCCCCTTCATTCGATCACAGCAAAAAAATCCTGGGAAGGCCCTAGATATGACTACATATGCTCAGCCTTCGACTAGCTAGCCTCGACGAGGAGGACGTGACCGTCCCCGGTCGCCTTCCATAGGCGACCCATATATCACCCAAACAAATCTTCACCGCATGGTAAGTGTCGTCCTGAAGCATATGAGAGTCTCCCTCCCATCCACTTCTGGCCGCACGGCCCCCCAACGTTACCAGCCTGAGCTTGAGCGCCCATATGGTGACATTCGAGTACACGAACGGGCCCCTACGAGCGGACCAGGTTACCTAACACGCAATATGATGATCGATCGACTCAGGGCAACTACTCAAGGGACTACCGCCCAAACGACATAGGCACAATAGGTGTCCCTCACTACGACGATCGCCGCGATTGTTGAAGTGATTGCGCCATGGCAGTCTGATGTAGGATAATTTAGAAAGATTGAAAATATTCCTACAAACTAGGGGAGGACCTATGAAGTGATATCATTATGAGACGATAGTAGGAAATCAGTGAGAATATAGGGTGATATAATTCAAGAATATAAAAGATATACTGATTTAGTAAAGATGATAAGATGGTTAATATTTATAGTAGAAAATATAAAATATAGAATGTAGGAAGGAGGAGAAGATCGGATAGTGACAGAGATGGTAGGTAGACGAGGAGAGATAAAAGGGAAGAATAGAATATATATTATAATATAGAGAATAGAGAGAGTGAAACAGCGACGAAAATAGATAGAGAGACAGAGAGAAGATGAAGAGAATGGATAAAGCGGGGTTAACGGAAGTGATATGTAGGAAATAGAAGGAATAGATAAGAAACGCATCTAACGTGGACTTATAAATGATCTTCGGGAGAACTATTCATCACGATGAAATAATAGAGGAGAATACCTGAAAGAAGTGGAAGAAGCGATGCTCTCGAATCGCTCCACTGGTCCGGATATTCCTCGGTTTGCTTCAGACGTGAAGTGGATGAAAGCGACAGAAATGGGGGGAGGACAGATAGGGAGGTAGAATCGGAGTGAAGGAGATGCGGGAAGAATAATGGAGATACGGGGGAAGAACACGAACACAAAAGGGTAAACGAACCCAGAGGTAACCAAGTTTTCATAAACAACAACAACATGTTCTTTCGTTTACAAATCATCTCTTTTATAGAGTAGGAGGAGAAGGATTTAGGACGAACGATCGCGTCGTATTTGTGGAGGCGGTTACGGATAATTTGCTTGCGGATAATTTCGCGGATAAGTCCTCTACACTAGCAAGACGAAAAATCCACATGCAGTTGTTTGACGCGTCAATTCAACGTGTAGAAGTGCATTCTTCTCTCTCGCGGCGGGGTCATGCAATTTGTTGTTTGTTGTAGGCTCGCTCGGGCGAGGTAAGGAGTTAGTTCCATCGAGACGGTCGGGGAATCTACGCACCTGAGAATCCCGTCGGATTCTATTTCGGATTCTCCAATTTATTTTTCGGATGTCGCTTCACTTCACCAGTCAACGGTTGACTGGTTTTCTGCCTTTGAAATCCCTCCGAATGCCGCGTCTTTCTTTGATCCGATGAGCTTGTTTTATAGAAGATACCCGAGCGTGGGGTGTTGTAGATCGATGGCGAGGTTGGCACTCTTCTTCGTGGAAGTGTAGCCTTTGAAGAATTTCCGCTGACATGCTTCCGTAGCTTGATTCCATCGATGGAGAGAAGATCGCTGCGTATGCACTCCTTCAGCCCCGTCCCCAGAATGATCACGTCGTATTCTCATCCCTCTTTCGCTGCTCCTTTCCGGTATCACCGCAACCGAGGGAAGAGAGCGACGCCGTGCTCTCCAGAAACCGCTGTTGTGCTTCAACTGTTATCCTTTGGGTGTTGTGCTGATTCTTCACGAGGAAAATGCATCTTGGCGTTGAGTAGCAAACGAGAATTTCTAGATTCTCTAGTCATAAGAATACCCAGTTAGGACTAACATGAAGGCGACGAAATGGAGAAGACTTTTGTTGTGTTCTTCCATAAATTCTTCATCCAAAATCTTGTTGATCTTTAAGAAGGTCTTGGAAGACTTCTTGTCTCTCCTTCAGTTAAGGTACTGTAGATCCAGTCTTGGTGTTCCTAAGTCTTTGTGACGATAGCTCCTCATGTGGATCATCTTATATACTGTCTCTATAAATGCATGGTGGTAATCATGCATTGACTTTGCGATAGCTGTTGACAAATCTTTATCTTCACTTCAATGGATCATGACTGTCTTTTTTATGGCAGATTCTTCATGCTGATTATAAGCTTGTGATTGCATGGCTTACTCATGTCAATGTCTTGTCTTGACTAGGTTAAGAAGATAGTTTCTTCCCTGAGTGATTGATCTCTCCTATGATTCTAACTAGAGGTGGTTTCAAAGAAAGAAGGAAAAACAAAGGTGTTCCTATTGATGTTCTCTTTTGAGATCATTAATTTATACAAGGTACCTAAAATGTAGTGGAGGTGGTTTGGGAAGTAGGGACCTATATCAAAGATAAAAGATGGTTGACTTGGCCTATTCAAAGAATTCTAAGTATCTAGGGATAAGGATTAAATGCTTTGACCAAGTCAATCTTTAGATCATTATAAAATAGGAAGAGGAGGGAAAATAAACCCCTTAAGATTTACTCTCTCTTTATTTATTTAGAGAGGTCTTCTTCATCCATTTAAGGAATGGATAACTTTTCAAATTGATAAATAAAGAGGAAGAGGAGGAGGATAGGTTCACTTAGAACCCTTGTGTTCATGTTTAAATAATTCTCCATCATTCCCCGTGCATACGGAGCTCAAGATCATAGGTACCCTGATCGCCGAGCAGACCCGCCACGTCACCATGATTACTATCATGAGGACGAGTATACCACGGGCATTGGAGGAGACCCGCATCGACGCGGAGACTAGGACCCCCGTCCTAACTATCCACGCTATGGCCGTGAGGCCCCACCACGCGCTCCACCGCACACGGACTACACCTACAATCGACAGTATGATCGCAGACGGCCCCATAGTCCACCCCGTCGTCACCACGACGACTGAGACCTCCATGACTGTCGTGAGGACCCAGATCATCATCATGAGGACCATCGAGCTCGCATGGAGAAGAGCGTGAGGGTTGAGGTTCCTATCTTTGATGGTTCACGTGAGCCCAAAGACTTTATTGATTGGGAGTCCAGCATGAACCCCTACTTCTCTTGGTGATAACATGCTAAATTAACATGATAAAACATCATTATAGATGCATATTAACGTATAAATGATTTCATTTCCATGCATGTTATCATACTTGTGTGTATTTTTCTATCACTCCATGAAAAATTCATAGTAATCTCAAAAATATTTTAAGTTAGGGTTAAATATGATAAGTTAAAGATAAATAACCCATCCTTACTTGAGATTATAGAAGTTTTTAAAGTTAGAATAATGAGAGAAAATGTTTTATAAACATTTATTTATATTTTCTTAATATAAAATCCTTAAAAAATAAATGTATTTTTGAAATGGAAATTAAAACTCTCATTATTTATTAATTTTGTCTCTTTAGAATAATATATAATTAAATTTCGGATCAAATGAAAGAAATTTGGATTAATTTGGAGTTATATTTTCAAAGTTATGAATTTTCTAATTTTTTGGGATTTTTTCCAGATTTTTGCTGAATTAATTTTACGATTTTTAAGGATTAAACAAGAAAAATAAAAGGAAAAATCAGGTTTTATTTTCGTGCGGGACCCACGTGGATGCGACGTGGCACGCAAGGCCACGTCGCAGCGTAAGGCCTACGTGGCATGATGTGATGTGTATATAATATATATTTTATTAATTTGGGTTATAGTACATATAAGCATTCTGTATTCAGAACTCGCTGACCCTTCATATTCGTCGCACGTTATAAACCGATTCATCTTCTTTAATTTTCTCCGTGTGGGACTAAGTTCCGCACAAAATTTTAAGTTGCAGGTGACGTGGCCGAAGGAGGAGCCTTGGATCAAATGGCCGAACGATCGAAGTGAGGGGATCACGTGGACTCGCGGTCCACTGGAGTCCATCAAACGCACGTGCTTTAATGAAGGAGTCATAACGACTCAGATTTAATCACGCGGGATGCATCTGAAGCATTGGATCGCGATCCAACGGCGACGATCAAAGGCATTTTTATGACGCATCTCAACGGCTTTATCCTGACCATCCATCAAGATCCGACGGCTGTGACTTAACCGAAAGAGTCCACGATGGATAGTTCCATCGTAATCGTCGATCGCTTCGATCGGACGATTACGCCCAAATACCCTATAAAACGAGGTGTTCCTCCGATTTCTAAGGCATTCGATTTAGAAATCAATCCAATTGATCTGTTTAGACACCTCCCTTCTTGAATCTCTCAATTCCATCCTCTTCTACACTCATTTCCGCATCCACGGAGGGCTTGAAATCGAGATTTGGTTGAGAGACAGAGAAATCGAAGCTTGAACTCCAGCGATCGTGTTCTTCACGTTTTCGACGATTGAGATGATTAATCGTGTTAATTTGATCGCAAACTTGGGTTAGTGGAGTCGGTTTTTGCTAATCTTTCATACATTCATGTTTAATTTTGATTTAGATTAGGATTTGAAGTTCAATTTAGTTTAATTTTCCTCAAAATCTGATTTGCATGTTCGAAAATTTCTCCTTACTTTGATCTTCAATTTCTCTGTGAAATCAAGATCAATTTCGATGCTTCTTGATTCCGCAGAAACAATTTGAAGTTTTCTTTCATTATCTACCATTTTTACCAATTTCTAACATCGATTCATCGTCTGATTTGATCAATCTTTAATAAATCATCATAAATTTCCTTATTTCCCTGTGGATTCGACCCTTATTTACCATTATACCCCTCAATTCGAGTTAATTTCATCAAATTGGTAAGTTTGTAATTATTTTTGACACGAGACCGTGTGAAATTGACAACCTCACGGCTTCGTCTTGTCAGTTGGTACCGTATGGATACCGACCTATGTGTCGAGTATGCGGAGATGAGGCTTGGCAAACAAGCCAAGATCTTTGAGGAGAATGAGTACCTTGCTACTTGGACCGAGAGACGAGGACTCCCAATCACTACCTAGACTGAGATGGTCCAGAAGCTACGGAACAAGTATGTTCCGCGACAATACGAGGCGACGCTCTTCCTATCGTGGCTTGACCTTCGACAAGGCAAGTCACCTGTCCGGGACTACATCTAGACATTTGAGGAGTGTTGGATGAGGTGTCGATTCATGGAGGACTCATAGATTGTTATTGGTCTCTTCACACACGGTATAACACCCGTCTTCGGAATGAGGTGCTCAAGAGCTGCCCATCCGAAGTTGACGAGGCCTACCGTATCGTGGAGCACATGGAGAGACCTGGCAACGATGCCTCGGCGATGACGACAGCGACGATGACCACTCAGACTGTCAGGGCCCCATTCACCTTGCTCCACGATGGCTACCACATTATCCCAGCCTCGACCTAGTGGCGGGAACAGTCGGACTATCCCGCACACTTCAGTGGGGCCTGCCCCACCCCCCCGGGCCATGATGACAGAGTCGTCCATCCACACTACAGCAGTAGCCCCTACGCCCATCACTTGTTTCAAGTGCTAGGGCAAGGGACATCAGGCCAGCTAGTGCCCGTCTTCAAACCTGCTTATCAGGTTAGAACACGATGCCCCAGGATACATTGGAGGTGACGAAATCTTAGGTGATGACATCTACATCACTGACGATGGACTAGAGGAGGATTGCCTAGATCCCGAGGTGATTGGTTACATCCAAATCACTAGTGCAGCTCCTCCACACTCCTCCACGACACCACGCGGATCTAAAGTAGTCAGTATTACTGTGCCGAGTCCCAGCAGCAGCACTCTTGTTTCACCGCCACTCCCGCATATGGTCACGGGGAATGAGCCCCCATCCACGAGGGCACGTGCCCCCCTACGGCCGCCTTAGGGCCCTCATCATCCTTTCCTGACCAGGCGGGAACCACCTCACCTTCCCCCGACCTGGCAGCAGACTGCGCACTTCGCAAGTCAATCTTCTACACGTACGTAAAGATCAACGAGCAAGTGTGCAAGTTGATTGTCAACAGTGGTAGTTGCGTCAACGCCGTGTCTAACGCGATGATCCACCAACTCGGTTTTGCAACCCATCCGCATCTGACTCCCTACAACGTGCCTTGGATCGACACAACATCTTTACTAGTGCGACTCCAGAGTAGGGTACTGATAAGAACTTAAAATATAGTTATAAGCACCTATGAATTGCTCTTATGTAACTCTATTAAACCCTTTAACACAGCATCTCCTCTATTATCTCACAACTTGAAGTTTCTAGAATATTAGTGTATTAAGAGGAATTTATTTTACATGAATTCTGCCTTTTCATTTTCAGGAAGTTCACAAGAGGAATGTCAGCAAGATTCTCTAATAGAAGTGTTTAAAGGGCTTAGTGGGCTGTCCAAGACAAGTAATTGCAAGCCCAGTCAAACAATAGGAGCCCAGCCAAAGTGGAGATTGGGGAGAATAAAAGGGGAAAAAGTTGTTTCGGGAGAGCTTCTTCCTTCTTCTTTCTTCTTTTTTCGGTTGTCCCTTCTCCCCCGGTTGTTTTCTTCTCTCTCCTAGGTTTAGATTTCCTCCGGCGTTCTTCCCGTCGGAATGTAAACAGTCAACAAAGTCTTCCTTTAATTTTAATCTTGTTATCCTTCTTCATCTTCCTGGCATCGTCTCATTTTCCATTTCGCTTCCGCGCTTATTTTCTCCCTTCTGTACAATTTCTGTTCTTCATCCTTCTGATTTTCCCCTCAATCTCATCTTGTCTCTCTCTTCCTATCTAACTCTCGTCGCATTCTCTTCTCCAGCTTGCATTCTCGTATCATCCCCATTTTCTCTTTCTCACCTTCTCTCATCTATTCCGCTTCGATCGCCGTCTTCATGTTATTTTCTGCCGAAACCATTGCTTCTTGTTCCGTATTTTCCATCTTTCTCGAAATGTCATTTCTTTCCGCTTGAATCTCCAGCTACCTTCTTCGGTTCCTCTCTCGATCTCTACTCTCTTTCTTTCGATCTCCATTGAATCTCCTGCAATTTTCTCTCCCCCGAATTTCTTTCTTCCGATCATCCTTCCTTTCGCTCGTCTTTTTTTTTCCTTCTCTCTCTTTCCATCTCACACTTCCGCGCTCTCTCTCTTCCATCTTTCTCTATCAGAAAATTTCTGAATCGCATCTTCCGGACTTCTGCATTTCTCCCTCTCTCCCGTGTCCTCTAATTTCAATCTTCATTCTGTCATTCCCGCATTTTCTTTTACATTCTTCCGTATTCACTCCCTTCCGCCGATTTTCCGCTTCGCCTTCTCTCTAAATCCACCTCTTTCTCTTTTTGAGTTCTACCGTTTTTTTAATTTTGCCTTCCCTCGTATTGTCTGACTCAATTTCTAAATTCGTTCTTCCATTCTCCCTTCTCGTTCTCTCTTTTCTCGTAACCGCGCATCCCGTCTTTCTAATTTCTCTCGCATTCTCTCTCTTCCATGCTCTCCTTCCCTCCATTTTCCGAAGCCGTATTCATCCTCTCCCTTACGATCTTTCTATTCTTCTCCTATCATTTTCTCGTTTTCGTTTTTGTCTCATCACTTTAGTATCTGCCCTCTCTCTCCAACGTTCCAAACTCAACTTCTACATTTTCCTATTTCGTTCTCTTTCGCGTTTCCCCCTCTCTCTCTCTCTCTCTTTCTCTGTTCCGATAGTCTGTCTCTCACGCCGTCTATCTCTTCTCCGCCTCATTTTCTAACGTCCTCTTCCATTTTTGTTTCCTGTGCACTCTCTTCTCTCTCTCTCTCTCTCTCTCTCTCTCTTTTACGCGCACGCCCTTTCATTTTCTTCCGATCGTCCTCCCTCTCCCTATCATCCGACGCTTCCTCATCCATTTTCTTCTAATATCAGTATTCGTTCTGTCATTTCCGTTCATTCTTATCCCGTTCTTCCGCAAAGCCTCTCTCTCGCGATCTCATTCTTCCGATCTTCTAATATTTACGTGTTTCGGTGTTTCCTTTCGTCTTCTGCATTTCTCGCCTCTTTTCATCACGGTTCTTTTGTCTATCTTCGTTTCTTCGTCTCGGTGTCTTCTCTCCTCTCTTATGCGTCCCCTCTCTTATTTCTTTCCATCGCTATAATCCTCGATTCCTCTCTATCCATCGGGTGGCCTCTCCTCGCTTCCCTCTTTCACTTCCTCGTCCATCTCAGTCTTCCCAGCATTCTCTTTCTCTAGTTCTCAATTTTGTCTTCTTCCGCCTAACCCTCTTTCACGGTCAAACCTCTCCTCCCTCGGTCAATATTCTCTCTCCGTGTTCTCTCTCTTGCTTCCATCCCTTTCTATTAATCTATTTTATCTGTCTCTATCTCTATTTATTCTCCATAAAAAGGCCCTCTCTCTCGCTAGTTGTTCCTTCCATTTCTCTCTCTGCCTTCCCCATCGTTCCTCTAATCTCCCTTTCCCTACTTTTATTTTATTACATCTTATCACACCTCATCTTTTCTAAGTCTTATCTTAACTTCAATATTCCTCTATTTTTTCATACCTTCTAATTGTTTTTTTATTGATATGACTTAATTCTGAGCCAGTCTCCTTTCTTCCCGCCTACATTGACATTCTCTCGCCCTAAAGTCCCTGTGGATCGATCTAGGAATCCTATACAACCCAAGTATCTTATTTGTTTCATAGTTTCCTAGTTTATAAATATTAAGTTTGGTGGGCTTTAAAAAAATACGACGACTTTGAGCTTATCAAATTTTGGCGCCGCTGCCGGGGATTTTAGGTGCGTGAAAATATCAATATTTTTTTCCTTTTTTTCTGTTCTCTTCCTTGTTTTATTTCAGGTAAAAAAAAAAATATCAGAAAAAAATCAGAAAGGTCAACAATATCAAAGGAAAAGGTCAGTCATCTCCAATCTATCGCAAGGATCAAGATCAAGAGGTAAGCCTAAACTCTGTGCATGCACGGTAGAAGATCATTAAAGCCTCAAATATTTGATCTAGGTCAGCATTCCTATTCCAAAGCCAAGCATCCCATTATGAATCCTCAAGATCAACCCAACCCTATGGCTCAGCCTAATCTAGCCAACCGACCTAAACTCCTTAAAGGTTACTTGAATCCTTCAATTGGAGTGGAATTATTTGATAAACCTTCTTGTAGCCATGATATCAAACCAGGACTTTTCCAAATCCTTCCAAATTTTTATGGAAATATTAATGAGGATCCCTATGATCATCTTCAAGAGTTCTCCAAGATCTGTGCTACTATTAAAGATGCTGATGATGCTCTTAGGTTAGCCCTCTTTCCATTTTCTTTGAAAGGAGAAGCCAGCTATTGGTTCTCAAATTTAGAAGTCACTTCTTGGACTAAACTTTTCAATGATTTCATAACCAAATTCTATCCTCATGGGAAGACTAATATGATGAGGAAGTTGATTATGAGTTTTTCCCATAATGGCAGTGAACAATTACATGAATCATGGAGTAGATATCAAAGTCTTATAAGGAAATGTCCTCATCATGGTTTCTCCCGTTGGCAGTTAGTTCACTATTTTTATGAGGGAATGGATTACCAAAATAAACAAATCATAGATGCTTCTTGTGGAGGTTCTATAGCAAGTAAAAGTGAAGATCAAGCATATAGAATTCTTGAGGAATTAAGTCAAAACTCTTTTAATTACACTACTTCCTCCACATATGATAGAGCCAATGTCTCCTTCAAGAAAGAGGGAATATATGAGTTAGTGAGACATGCTGATAAAGAATTAAGGGATGAAGTTAGTGAAATCAGTAAGAAATTAGAGAAACTCTTATCAGCCCAAACACATAATCCCTCTCCGAAAAATTCCGTATGCTCCTTTTGCTCTAGTCAAGATCATAGTGAGTCTCAATGTGTAGCTTTTATGAATATTCAGAAAGAAGTTAATGCCTTTTCCCAACCTTATCCTCATAATCCTAGTTGGAATCCACCAACTCATTTTTGGAAAAATCAGTCCAACCAAATGGCTACATTTCCAAAATCTAACTTAAATTTTCAAAACCCTCCCATTCTCCATAATCAAAACTTCCCAAACCTTCATGCATCTCAAAATCCTATTTATATACAAAACCCTCACAGTATGCCAAACTCTCATAGTCTCCCTAATTTTCAAAACCATCAAGTGCCTCAACAGTCCTCATTTCAAAATCCTCCAATTCTTCAAAATGTCCCTTTAGGATCTCATCCTCACATGGATCCCTCCATCCAAACCTTGAAAGAACAACTAGTTGGTCAGCAGCAAGCCTTAGCACAAATGATGTCCCAAATACAAGCTCAAAATCAGATCATTCAAAACCAAGGACAGTTATTTCAAAATCAACTCTCTCAATTGTGTAAGGGTTTATCTCAAGGACAAAGTGCAGAAGCAAATCCTAGGGGTCAACTACCAAGCCAACCAATAGCCAATCCTAAGCATAACCCACCAAGTTTTAATACTCTTCCTAATGCTTCCATGGTTCATACCCAAGCAAGTTCAATTCAAGGTCCTCAAATAGAGGAATTTAAGGAAATCACTAGATTGAACCAGCCCAAAAGAGTGCTTCCTAGGTTGGGAGATAAGGAGGAAAAAGGGGACAGTAATGAGCAAAAAGAAAAGGAAAAGGGTAAACAGAAAATTATATTGGAGGAAGATTCTTTTAGTGATGAGGATGATTCAATGACTGAAAAAGAAGAGTCACCACAGAATGAAATATCAAATAAACTTGTAGAATCTAAGTATGATCCACCCGTACCCTTTCCTACAGCCCTTATCCCTCAGCTTAAACCAAAACAAGCATTGTGCAACCCCAAGAATGAAACTAGAACCATAAATCTATCAGCTGAGGTGAGTGCTTTTATTTCAAACACACTCCCAAGAAAGCAAAAGGATCCCGGTAGCCCACTTGTTTCATGTAGTATTGGGAATCTTAATTTTAGAAAAGCATTATTAGATCTTGGAGCTAGTGTTAATATTCTGCCCACTCATCTATTTGAAAATTTAAAATTAGGCAATTTGAAACCCACATCCATTGTTTTATCATTGGGGGATAAATCGTTAAGGTATCCTAGAGGCATGATAGAAGATGTAATTGTGAAGGTTGAAGGTTGCTGTTTTCCAGCTGATTTTCTTGTGTTAGATATGACCTCACCAGAGAATGTTAAGGATTCCACCATCATCCTAGGCCGTCCTTTTTTAGCTACTGCTGAAGCTAATATTGATTGTAAAACAGGGGTAGTAGTAATGTCTTATGGTGGAAAGAGGGTTCATTTGAAAGTCTTCAATGAGAGAAAAGATTTTGATGATATAGAAGAGCAAAGAAATAATGAGGAATGCCACACTATTACCATTGAGCATGACCCTAGTGAGATTCCAAGAATTTATTCACAAAATCATGGCATGTCTCCTGATGTAACACGACAGATGCCGGGATCGTCGGCACGTGTTACAACACAAGGATCTAGCCTAACTAACAACTACGATGCACGAAAATGTAATGATGAAAATTTTAGAAATAACGAGAAGCACGGGGAGCGGTAGCTGACCTAGGGTGATGTCCGAGAAGCTCTCCAAGCGACGCTCGATGGATCGACTTCCCCACGTTCCGTTAGATCGTCTACCAACGACTACGGTGGAAGTCCACAACAGGAGTGGTCCGCACCCGTACGACGAATGAAATCTCGAACGAAACCGAGGAATAAACCCGACCCACCCAGGCAAGTGAGGGTACCTAAAATAGCTAATCCCCGGCGGTGGGAGCGAGCGCGGACAGCACTGGGGAAGGTGATGATACTCGAACGAAGACGGCGTCGTGATCCGAAGATCGCAGTGGTCCGAAGCACCCTCGCACGCGGGCAGTACCAACCTGCAAATGAGAAAGACTATCCGCCGTGAGGAGAGGCACAAGAATATCACGACACTATCTAGAAGACGAGGAGAATCCCAGCGGCGGAACCCTCAATCAGCAGAGGCGTCGGGCGGCCCGAATATCAGGCCGAAGTGTCTGACCTGTAAGTCGACGCTAAGAACGCAATGATCGCAAGCGATCGAACAGATGACGGCGAGCGTCGGCGCGGTCCGGTCGCCGGTGGTTCGTCGGCGTCGAAGAACCTGAAATCAAAGGCAAGAGTGTTCTCGCGGAGGGGTTCGACAGGCGGCGGCAGAGTTGTTTCGACTCCTGTAGCCCGTAGGAGCAGCGGCAGTGAGGATCGACCGATCGTCAGCGATGGACTGATCGTCGAACAACCGGAGTAGACACCTGGGCGGGGGCGACCTGCACGACTCGACGGAGCAGCGTCCGCGTCTGGCGGTCCGTCGTGAACAAGCGGACGCGGCGGCGGGCCAGGCAGTGGCGTCCAGGGGCGAAGGCGTTGGGGCGCTGACTAGTCGTCAGCCCGGAAGGGTGATCCGATGGCGGGCGGCTAGGCGACGCGGGCGTTTCGGCGTGGTGGTTTCGCGCCGGGCAGATCCGGTGGGAACACTAGGCTAGACGACGGATCCGGCGGTGGCGTCCAGGGCGGGCGCGCTGAAGTGACGCCGGCTCGTTGGCAGCACGGAAGGACGGCGCGACGTCTGGAGGTCCGCGGCGGCTTCGTTCAGATCCGGCGGCAGGGCTGGTAGCGGTCGTCCTACGCGCTGGCGGCGGCAGAACGGTGGCGGCGAAACGGCAGGGCGGCGGCGATGGTGCGGCCGATCCGTGGCGGCGGAACGTCAGGTCAGCGGCGTCGGCGCGGTAGTTCGGCGGCGGCGGATCTGCAGGGGGGCAGCGTGGGCGCGGCAGAACTGTGGCGGCGACCCGCAGGACGGCGGCGTTGGCGCGGCAGTTCGGCGGCGGCGGATCTGCAGGAGGGCCGCGTGGTCGCGGCAGATCGGCGACGACCTGGGAGTACCTCCTCCCCCTTCTCCTCCGTCCACGAAAACTCCTAACGCAGAAATCCCATGGCCTCTCTCATACTTTCATGGGGAGGTCACATCACATGAAAATCTCATTCTTCATCTCAAAAACATCATACGTGAAACTCCTTCCTCCCTCCCTTATATAGGAGAGAGGGGGTTGCCCTAAGGGCAGTCCCGTAATTCAAGGGGTTTGGCCCAAAAGAATGGGCTAAACCCCTCTAAAGGGCCTAGGACTGGCCCATAAGTACTAGGGAGGGCCCAAACACGGGAAAAACCCTCCCACACACACAATAGTTCTCATGAAACAAATAAAGCAAGAAATGGGGAAAACCCGTCGGGAGGGCGCATCACGCGGTGTACTTGAAACCGGGGTCTCGGGCATCGGCTCGGGTGCTCCGGCGCGGTAGTGCTCGCGCGCCGTCCGGCTCGGCACGTGCTATCGCCTGATCGTGTGCATGGTCCTCCATCATCTCCTCTACTCCCAAATCCTTCACCTCATCTCTTTAGAAGAGTGGAAGTAGGCAATTATGAACTAAAGATGGAAAATGAGAGACTGAAGATGAAGCTGAAAATCTTAAAAGAAAGAGAAAAAGAGATGCATGATAGAGTTGAGAAATTGACCAAGGAAAATGAAAATCTCAAGATAAAATTGAGAATCCACAGCTACAAAAGAAGGAAAAGAAAAACAAAGGCTGAAGTTAGCTTTGAAGGAGGAAATCAAAAGCTGCAGAAAAAGGTATGGATTCCAAAATTTGTTATGGATAATTATCGGCAGATTGCAACCCATGAATTGTGGATTCCAAAATCATTTTTATCATTCTGAAATTGACCTTTTTGAATGTCTAGCTAAAGACTATAAACTAAGCGCTTCTTGGGAGGCAACCCAAGCTAACTTACACTACTTTTTGTCTTCTCCTCTCTATTTTTGTTTTCTATTTTGTTTCACAGAAATTCTCAAGGATGAACATGACAGAAAAATCAGCAAGTAGAAAGTGGAAGGTGGTCAAAGAACACAAGGAAAGGAAGGCTCAAATATGAAGCATAAAAGAAGGTTCAAATCTGAAGTCTTTCCTCATGGCCCTTCAAATATTCAGGTGGCATCTTTCCATACTTTTATATATACATGTCATTGAGGACAATGCCTTAAAAGAAAGGGGGGATAGCTGTAGTTGAGATATAGCTAGCATATGTATGAAATTAAAAAAAATTTTAAATGCATGAATTGAAGTAGATTAGCACCTCAAACCTATCTTAGTAGAATGGATATCTCAGTCATACTCTTCGAAACTCCACTTCAGTGTAGAAGCTCAAGATATTCTTTTGTGGGGAAGTGGCAGTGATTATTTATACTCATATCCTCCTAAGATTAGATTCAATGATTCCATTAACCTTACGGATATGTGTCTACTGCTAGGGAGATTTGAGATTTCAGAAGTCTTGAGATGCTAAAGACCCTCACCCCCAAGAGTCTTAGAGGTATATTATCTTGTAAGTCCAAGGTAGCTGAAAAAGTATGAAGCTCCTAGAAAAAAAAAAAAAGGAGCAAGGATATAAGAGCGGGGTAGAAAAATTTATGAATTTCAAAGTTTTCAAAGTGCAAAGCTAGCATAAAAAATGTAAAGTTCAAAGCTTCAATGCTAAAGTCTTACTATTCAACGAAAATCCTCAAAAGCAAGTTATGTTAATCTCATGCATTATAAATCAATCCTCAAGGCATCATTATAATCATTTATTATCAACCTACCCCAATCCTTATAGCAATGACCAAGGCCTTGCGTACCTTCTGGACAGCAAAGGGGACGAGGGGGATGAGTATTCAAAAAGAATTATGGAATCTCAGCTGAAACCCTTCCAAGGACACATGGTTAATGGATGAGACTCTACACCTCATTGTGGCAAATATTCGGTGCTTAGGAGGAATCTAACTCAATACCTATTTCCCACCCGCTTGAAGTGTATGTTGCTAGAGTGAATGATGGCAGAGATATCTTCACTACTTAGTTAGGCTTAATATTTTTCTTTATCTAATCATTGCCAGGGACTAGCAATCCCTAAGTTGGGGGGTGTGATGAACATAAACTATAGTTATAATCACCTATGAATTTCTCTTATGTAACTCTATTAAACTCTTGAACACAACATCTCCTCTAATATCTCACAACTTGAAGTTTCTAGAATATGTGTATTGAGAGGAATTTATTTTACATGAATTTTGCCTTTTCATTTTCAGGAAGTTTACAAGAAGAATGGCAGCAAGATCCTCTAATAGAAGTGTTTAAAGGGCTTAGTGGGCTGTCCAAGACAAGTAATTGCAAGCTCGGTCAAACAATGTGAGCCCAGCCGAAGTGGAGATTAGGGAGAATAAAAAGGGAAAAAGCTGTTTCGGGAGAGCTTCTTCCTTCTTCTTTGTTTCTTTAGCTTTTTCCGGTCTGTCCTTCTTCTTCCCTTAGGTTGTTTTCTTCTCTCTCTTAGTTTTAGATTTCCTAGTTTTATCGTTCTTCCCATCGGAATGTAAACAGTTAACAAAGTCTTCCTTTAATTTTAATCTTGTTATCCTTCTTCATCTTCCTGGCATCGTCTCATTTTCCATTTCGCTTCCGCGCTTATTTTCTCCCTTATGTGCAATTTCTGTTCTTCATCCTTCTGATTTTCCTCTCAATCTCATCTTGTCTCTCTCTTCCTATCTAACTCTCGTCGCATTCTCTTCTCCAGCTTGCATTCTCGTATCATCCCCATTTTCTCTTTCTCACCTTCTCTCATCTATTCCGCTTCGATCGCCGTCTTCATGTTATTTTCTGCCGAAACCATCGCTTCTTGTTCCGTATTTTTCATCTTTCTCGAAATGTCATTTCTTTCCGCTTGAATCTCCAGCTACCTTCTTCGGTTCCTCTCTCGATCTCTACTCTCTTTCTTTCAATCTCCGTTGAATCTCCTGCAATTTTCTCTCCCCCGAATTTCTTTCTTCCGATCATCCTTCCTTTCGCTCGTCTTTTTTTTTCCTTCTCTCTCTTTCCATCTCACACTTCCGCGCTCTCTCTCTTCCATCTTTCTCTATCAGAAAATTTCTGAATCGCATCTTCCGGACTTCTGCATTTCTCCCTCTCTCCCGTGTCCTCTAATTTCAATCTTCATTCTGTCATTCCCGCATTTTCTTTTACATTCTTCCGTATTCACTCCCTTCCGCCGATTTTCCGCTTCGCCTTCTCTCTAAATCCACCTCTTTCTCTTTTGAGTTCTACCGTTTTCAATTTTGCCTTCCCTCGTATTGTCTGACTCAATTTCTAAATTCGTTCTTCCATTCTCCCTTCTCGTTCTCTCTTTTCTCGTAACCGCGCATCCCGTCTTTCTAATTTCTCTCGCATTCTCTCTCTTCCATGCTCTCCTTCCCTCCATTTTCCGAAGCCGTATTCATCCTCTCCCTTACGATCTTTCTATTCTTTTCCTATCATTTTCTCGTTTTCGTTTTTGTCTCATCATTTCAGTATCTGCCCTCTCTCTCCAACGTTCCAAACTCAACTTCTACATTTTCCTATTTCATTCTCTTTCGCGTTTCCCCCTCTCTCTCTCTCTCTCTTTCTCTGTTCCGATAGTTTGTCTCTCACGCCATCTATCTCTTCTCCGCCTCATTTTCTAACGTCCTCTTCCATTTTTGTTTCCTGTGCACTCTCTTCTCTCTCTCTCTCTCTCTCTCTCTCTCTCTCTCTCTCTCTTTTACGCGCACGCTCTTTCATTTTCTTCCGATCGTCCTCCCTCTCCCTATCATCCGACGCTTCCTCTTCCATTTTCTTCTAATATCAGTCTTCGTTCTGTCATTTCCGTTCATTCTTATCCCGTTCTTCTGCAAAGCCTCTCTCTCGCGATCTCATTCTTCCGATCTTCTAATATTTACGTGTTTCGGTGTTTCCTTTCGTCTTCTGCATTTCTCGCCTCTTTTCATCACGGTTCTTTTGTCTATCTTCGTTTCTTCGTCTCGATGTCTTCTCTCCTCTCTTATGCGTCCCCTCTCTTATTTCTTTCCATCGCTATAATCCTCGATTCCTCTCTATCCATCGGGTGGCCTCTCCTGCTTCCCTCTTTCACTTCCTCGTCCATCTCAGTCTTCCCAGCATTCTCTTTCTCTAGCTCTCAATTTTGTCTTCTTCCGCCTAACCCTCTTTCACGGTCAAACCTCTCCTCCCTTGGTCAATATTCTCTCTCCGTGTTCTCTCTCTTGCTTCCGTCCCTTTCTATTAATCTATTTTATCTGTCTCTATCTCTATTTATTCTCCATAAAAAGGCCCTCTCTCTCGCTAGTTGTTCCTTCCATTTCTCTCTCTGCCTTCCCCATCGTTCCTCTAATCTCCCTTTCCCTACTTTTATTTTATTACATCTTATCACACCTCATCTTTTCTAAGTCTTATCTTAACTTCAATATTCCTCTATTTTTCATACCTTCTAATTGTTTTTTATTGATATGACTTAATTCTGAGCCAGTCTCCTTTCTTCCCGCCTACATTGACATTCTCTCGCCCTAAAGTCCCTGTTGATCGATCTAGGAATCCTATACAACCCAAGTATCTTATTTGTTTCATAGTTTCCTAGTTTATAAATATTAAGTTTGGTGGGCTTTAAAAAAATACGACAACTTTGAGCTTATCAGGTACCCCTGCAAGTCAGCACTTATGATGACAGTATCCTTTGTGACGTCCTTCCAATGAAAATTTGAAGCATCATACTTGGGCGACCATGGTTGTACGATCATGATGTCCAGTTGGGAGGAAGAGCAAGTACTTGCTCTTTCATGCATTGTGGCTGCAGAGTCGTGTGGGTCCCCTACACCGCCCGACTTACCGCTCGTCGCCTACCGTCACATCGCGTTGTACTTATGGTGGTTTAAAAACCGGAGATTCAACGGAGTATCCAGGATGAGCTCGCAGGCACTATGGTCTACTTTGCCCCAGCTCTAGATGTCCCTACCAGAGCCGTCCCACCTTCACCCTCCCCTGAGGTTGAGCCGATCCTATCGGAGTTTGGAGATGTATTCCTAGAGGACCTACCCAGCGAGCTACTGCCGATGCGCCACATTGATGGAGAATTATCTCTAAACAAGAACACAAGGGTTCCAAGTGAACCTAGATATGAGTTAAGGAAGAGAAATCATTCTCAAAAACAACAAAAGAGCATACTCCTACTTATTCACAAGTTTGAGAAATTATCCATTCATGAAAGGAATGAAAAAGACCTCTCCAAGACATTGAAAGAGAGTGTAGATTCAATGGGAATTTTCTTCCCTCCTTTTCCCATCTTACCCTGATCTAAAGATTGACTTTGTCATATGAAGTTAAGCCTTATTCCCTAGAATACCTAGAACTCCATCTTTGGACCAAGTCAACCACCTCTCACCTTGATATAGGTTCCTCATCATCCATATTATACTCACTATATCATAGGTACCTTGTATAAATAAAAGATCTCAAAGTATTAGGTAACATCTTTGTTTATTAAGCCCATCTCTCCTTGAATCCCACCCGTAGTTAGAATTATAGGAGAAATCCATATACTATCATTTATGGAATAAAATATCTTCAAACTCTACTTCAAGATAAAAGCTCCAGCATGATCAAATGATGTAGGATAATTTTAGAAGAGGTATCTAAATCCTACAATATAGGGATGATCTATGAATGATATCACTTGGGAAGAATGGCAAATGAGAAGAGGTAAATTATAGGGTGATGTGGAAATAAGAAGATAGAAAATAATAATATGAAGAGGTTAAGGTGAATATGAAGAAAAGAACAAAGGAGGATTTAGTAGATAATATAAATAGTGACTAGGGAAGATATTTTATAAAATAGAGATGATATAGAATAAAGGATGTAAGAATAGAGGAAATAGGAATAGATGAGATAGCGGTGAGGATAGAACATCAGAGAACGGATATGAAGAGAAGAATGCGGAAGAGATAGAAGGAGCGGAAATATATGTTATATATTATATTTGGAAATAGGGAGAGGGGGTGTAAGATGAGAGTAGATCGGGGATGGAGAGAGAGTTTTAGGAAATGACAGGGAATGTAGGATATTAGAGAAGACCGAAAGTCTAACGTGGACTTAAGATCTTGTGAAGCGAACTATTATTCACACAAAGAGGGGAGGATGAGACCTAAGAATCCTCCGTAAACATATATTTTTAGTTGAGTTCTTGCTTGTATTCATCTCCATAAACAGTAAAGTTGTATTTTCTTTTATTTTTCTTTCTTATTTTCTTTTAATGTAGTGGATTTAACATCACCAACACTTGCAACTCTCTCTCCCTATTGCTGCACATCGATTCATCGATCCGTTGCTACCACCGACCACTCTTCTCACCTTGTCATCATCTCATCCCCATAGCATTTCTTTCTACATTGTTTTTCCATTGGAATTCATATATCTCTCTCAAACAAAAGAATAAACCTAAAAACTATCACTCATATTCATCTCGACATGCCCCATTTACGTTCGCACTTCTTTCCAAGCTCTCACTTCTTCCATGATCTCTCACCTTTCATTTGAACGTCTAATCTCATTACCTCAGCTCCCTATGGATTCGACCCTTGCTTACACTATACTAAGTAAGGAAATATAAATTGTATTGCATGAAATCGATACACAACAACGACGGAAAACACGCGTAATCGAGTTCATCACTTAGAATTCTCCTTCTATAGAAATGTAGGAAGGAAGTTATGGCGAGGCATCGTTTCGCGATGATGATTTTCTGTGTTGTTTTACGGATTGAACCGGATTGGCATTTTTCAACGTCATTTGGGAGAGTCTCGTAATTTATAGAATCTTCGACGTTCTTTATTACTGCGTATATGTGGTTGTAGGTTCACCCGGGCGAGGTAAGGAGAAAATACCTTCGAGACTGCCTGATGAACTGGGTATCCAAGAACCCATCAGCTCGTGTTCCGGACTTTGTCGTTCTTCAGCTTTTGTCGGAATTTCATCCTTGCTGACTGGAGAAAATCTTATGCGGGAAGTCCTTCAAGAGCAGGGTGGACGACAGAGGACATTTCGCCTGTGTCATTTCGTCCTTTTCACAGAATTAGACACGTGAAGTTCGCAGAGTTTCTTGGTGAAGTCGGATCGGATTAGAGGTTTCCCACAACTCCTCTATCATTGGCGCGTCTTCTAGTATACGTTGCGTGGAGCGTCTGCAGCATTGTTTGAGAATTTCTGTCTCTTTCGTCTTTTAGTGAATCAGCAATTTTGTAACTTCGCGTACGAGCCAGTTATGCTTGTCGTGGACACTTTCTGATGCGGGACCATTTAGCTATTAGGCCCTAATCACGATTAGTGGGCCATTTAGGTATGTTTTCTAATTGTCCCATGTGGGTCATGTTTTTGGCCCGTTAAGGCCCCCCCCTTCCCTCTGCTATATAAGGAGAAAGGGATTCCCGAGAGAGGGGACGACGATGATGAATTGATGAAATTTGAAGGGTTTTGTTAGAGTTTAGATAGTGGTTTTGAGAGTGTTTTTTTTAGGTTAGTTTTTCACTCGTCGGGGGCTCTCCCTCGGCGGGGTCGCTGGTTCTCCGCCGTCTCCGTCGAGGGAGAGGCTCCATTGGTGCCGGTGCTGCATCAAATTGGTATCAGAGCCAGGTTGGCGTTTTCGGTGCCTCCGTCGTTTGCAACGCCTCCGTTTCCGGTGCCTCCAATCGCTTCCGCCGCTTCCGGCCATTGCAGCCGCTTCTGGCGCCTCCGTCAGCTACCGCCGCCTCCGACCGCTACCGCCCTTCCAGCGCCTCCGGCCACGTCCTGCCGCCTTCGGGCGCCGTCAGCTGCCTCTGTTTGCACTGGCCTACCGATCGAGATTGCGGCCGCGAAACGAGCCCGCCACCACAATCCTGCGGTATAAGGGAGCGGCTAGGCTTTACGACCCCACCCCCCGTCTCTCGCAGCGGTCCGCGTGAACCGGTCCAGTCCCACCGGCCGGTTCGCCCCACTAGGGGGCATGGTGTCAGGGCCAGCCCCTCCGTCTCTCGCAGCGGTCCGCGTGAACCTGTCCCGTCCGACCGGCCGGATCCCCCATCAGCGGGCAGAGTTCGAGGGCCAGCTCCCCGCGTCTCCCGCACCGGTCCGCGTGAACCGGTCCAGTCCAACCGGCTGGACTGCCCAACCAGCGGGAGAGAGAAGCCAGGGCCAGCCCCTAAAACGGCCCGAAGGGCCCACTCGTCTAGCGACCCGGGCTCGCCGCCGGCGTCAACCTTCTGGCCAACCATAGCCAGTAACGTCACCAGCAGCATGGACGCCCCGTGGCCCGCGCGCGCCGCCTGCGTCAGCCCACCGGCCAACAGAAGGAGGCCATGTCGCCCAGTAGTAGTAAAGTCTGAACCTCGCAACAAGCGCCCGCCGCCTGAGACAGTCCTCAGGCCACTCACAGCTGGCCACAACACCCAGCGGCATCGAAACCGCCGACCTCGCGGCCCGCGCCGCGTGCGACAGTCCTCACGCCACACACAGTTGGCCACGTCACCAGCGGCATCAAAGGCCGCCTCGTAGGATGCGCCCGCCGCCTGCTTCAGCTTTCAGGCCAACCACAGGTGGCCATGCCGCCAGCAGCATCGAAGCTGCCCACCTCGTGGCCCGCGCCCGCCGCCTGCATCAGCCCACGTCGCAATAGGAGTAAAGCGTCCACTTGCGGCCCACGCCCGCCGTCTTTGTCAGGCCTCTGGCCAACCACATGCGGCCACGTCACCAGTAGAAGTCAAGCCGCCGCCTCTCGGCCTGCGCCCGCCGCCTGCGTCGGTGCACCGGCCAACCGAAGTCTGCCACGTCGCCCTTAGGTGACTGCTTGACGGGCGGCTCGCGATAGCTATCTCGCTGCCCGCGCCGTCGGCTGGCAGAGTCCTCCCGGACCAATTCCGGCCCGCCACCTGACACGCCAGGACTACCATCGTCAGGTGCTTCGCGGCCCTTGCCGCTGCCTGAGAGCGCCGCGGCTATTGGCGGCCCACCACGTGGTGCCCTTGGGCCCACCGCTCCATAGCCCTTGCGGGCCCGTTTTGGCCCAAATAGGCCCCAGTTAATTGGGCCGCGCCAGCTGACGCCCCCCGGCACAGGTCCCCGCGCGGGCCTCCGTTGGTCCACTTCACCGGCCCAAGCCGGCCCCTGACCTTCCTCAGTGGGCTTCTGCAAGCCCAAGTCCTCCCATGGACCTCCTTGTTCCGACCGGTTCTGGATTCCTCGTTGGATCACGTGGTCCCTTTTCATTCATGAACTCGACGGAGTCGAGTTTTCCCAACCGCGGGAGAATGATGCGGGACCATTTAGCTATTAGGCCCTAATCACGATTAGTGGGCCATTTAGGTATGTTTTGTAATTGTCCCACGTGGGTCATGTTTTTGGCCCGTTAAGGCCCCCCCCTTCCCTCTCTTATATAAGGAGAAAGGGATTCCCCGAGAGAGGGACGACGATGATGAATTGAAGAAATTTGAAGGGTTTTGTTAGAGTTTAGATAGCGGTTTTAAGAGTCCCTGGTGGTCGTGGCACAAGCTTGACTTCCCGTCAGCTTGTAGTCATTGCTCACAATAGTATGGAGGGAACACGTGGAATAAGTAGATCTCTTGACGGTTGATGGAGATTTCGTTTAGAAAAGGTTCCCTTCTGATGAGTGCTACTTCCGACTTTGATCCGACTCATGTATCCACGTTAAAGGATATACAATATGAATGGTGTACCATTGCTTCAAATCAAAGTTACACATGTTCCTACATATATGAGCTATATTTTATTGGTGTAAGATATGGTAAAATAGTTTATTATTGATATAAAAAATATACCTATGATAATGATTCAAATTTTTTTGATATTAAAAACCATAGTCGAAATATGGAAAACTTGTTTTTCATATTTTGTGAGTTTTATAGAAAATGGAGAATGGAGGTTAGGGCGCGGCATCACGTCATTTCGCTTGATTTGGATCTCCTAGAGAAGAGGCGTCCGTTGCGATTTTCGCGAGTGAGTCTTGCATTTCTTCTCTTTTGACGAAATAACCAATGGTGCGGAATTACGTGGAATATTCCATATTTGTTCATTGTTTAATTTTCTATCTGTCAACGTCCGCGAGATGTTTCCGTAAGTCAACGCTTCCTCCATTGCATTTGTGTCGATCTTCGATGTTGGCTTTTTTGTTGCGGTTCTACGGAAGAGAAGGTAATGATAGGTGTATTTATTTTCTTGTCGTAAAACCATCGTTGCACGTGGACTAGGGAACCATCGCCGTTATCTTCTCAATTATCTTCATGCTTTGATACTCCGGTTGACATCTGCAGCGTTGTCAAAGTCTCCTTCTCCAAGTGTCCTTTTTCGATAACAATGTGCTCTAGCTTCAGCTTACCGAAAGCTCTCTTCAGCATCCGACCTTCTATTGAATGCACAGTTGTCAGCCTGTAAACATGAACGGGCTTAGTTGACCAATCTTGTGATGCCTATCCATTGCCTGGAGATCCATCTGTGGGCTCCAATTGTTATCTTAGAATATGCAGGTGTCGGTGGTAGTTAGATTGATGCCAAGTCCATCAGCTCTGGTGGTAAGTAAGCAAATTCTGGTGTCACTATTCAAATCATTGAACTCGTCAATCGGCCTTGTCTTTCCACGAGTTTTACGTTTCCGTCGATTCTACAAATTTCAATGCCTTGTGTTTGTCTTCGAGTGGCCGATGGATTATTTGCTGCTGTTGAGCCAAAGGTTGACGCGGCTAAGACCTTAGATGATAGTGATGTTTAAAAGACCGTCCTTGTGTGATATCTCCATACTTTCAAGACGACTACTTTAGGGGATGATATCTGAGTGAACCTTCTTCTTATCCATCAGCCATAGAGATTTTGATTCAATGAGGATAATTCTTCTTCGGATAATCTTCTGTCATGCTCTCCATAGTTGAATTGCTTCTTTGATAGGTTTCATGACTGTCTTCATGGGGGTGTTCAGTGTTCTTTAAAAGTCTTGGTTATGTTGCTTCATGTGGATAAATGCATGATAATATTCATGCAAAGGCTTTGTCTTGAAGTAAACTAAGAAGGTAAATTCTTCCATAAGTAGCTAATAATTAGACCTCTTCTAACAATTCTAACTATAGGTGGTCTTCAAAGAAAATAAGGGATGTAATTCCAAGAGGTTTCCTACTAATTTTTCTTTTGAGATAATTATTTAAATTGATATAAGGTACCTATGATATGATGGAGAAGGCTTGGAAAATAAGGAACCTATATCAAGGTAGAAGGTGGTTGACTTGGTTCATTCAAGGAATTCTAATTATCTAAGGATAAGGCTAATTTCTTTTGACCAAGTCAATCATTAGATCAGTGTAAAATAGAGGAAGGAGGGAAGATAATTCCCTTAAGATCTACACTCTCCTTAATTATTTACAGAGGTCTTTTTCATCCATTTAATAAATGGATAATTTATCAAGTTGGTGGATAAGGAGGAGGAGGAGGAGGATAGGTTCACCTAGAACCCTTGTGTTCATGTTTCAAAATAATTCTCCATCATTTCTTTTAACAGGACTGTACCAAAGGAATCTTTCTTTTTACCAACCAATATTCTCCTTTATTTTTGAGCCAGGTTATTTTAGATACCAAATATATATCTACACTCTCTTTCAAGAGAAACCGCTGATCCGATCCGACTTCACCAAGAAACTCTGCAAACTTCACATGGCTAATTCCGTGAGAAGGACGAAATGACACAGCCAAAATGTCCTCCGTCGTCCACCCTGCTCATGAAGGACTTCCTGCTTGAGATTTTCTCCACTGAGCAAGGATGAAATTCTGAGGAAAGCTGGAGAATGACAAAGTCCGGAACACGAGCCGATGGGTTCTCGGATACACAGTTCATCAGGTGGTCTCGAAGGTATTTTCTCCTTACCTCGCCCGGGTGAACCTACAACCACAGATACGCAGTAATAAAGAGCATCAAAGATTCTATAAATTACGAGACTCTCCCAAATGACGTTGAAAAATGTCAATCCGGTTCAATCCGTAAAACAACACAGAAAATCATCATCACGAAACGATGCCTTGCCATAACTTCCTTCCTACATTTCTATAAAAGGAGAATTGTAAGAGACAACAGACAGTTTTTCGATGAAAAATTGGTTCTTGGTTACTTTTTATCCTTGTCTTCGTGTTCTTCCCCGTGCCTCGACCATTCTTTCGCAACCTCTTCATCTCCGCATTCTATCCTTCCCCTCTGTTCTCCCTCCTGCTCTATCGTCTTTCACCATTTCATGTCCGTCAAAAGTCAAAGAATATCTTGGATCGTTGGTAATCCCTGGCATCATCTTCACGGCCTTCTCAGGTCTCATCCTCCCCTCTTTGCATGAATAATAGTTCGCTTCACAAGATCTTAAGTCCACGTTAGACTTTCGGTCTTCTCTAATATCCTACATTCCCTGTCATTTCCTGAAACTCTCTCTCCATCCCCGATCTACTCTCATCTTACACCCCCTCTCCCTATTTCTAAATATAATATATAACATATATTTCTGCTCCTTCTATCTCTTCTGCATTCTTCTCTTCATATCCGTTCTCTGATGCTCTATCTTCACCGCTATCTCATCTATTCCTATTTCCTTTATTCTTACTTCCTCTATTCTATATCATCTCTATTTTATAAAATATCTTCCCTAGTCACTATTTATATTATCTACTAAATCCTCCTTTGTTCTTTTCTTCATATTCACCTTAACCTCTTCATTCTTACTATTTGCTATATTCTTATTTCCACATTACCCTATAATTTACCTCTTCTCATTTGTCATTCTTCCCAAGTGATATCATTCATAGATCCTCACTATATTGTAGGATTTGGATACCTCTTCTAAAATTTTCCTACATCATATTTGGTATCAGAGCCGAGTTTGATTTGATATCATTTAGAATGGGAATTAGTATTATACATAAGATATATTGATCATCATGAGTACTATATCAAAAGCCATTGCTTCTAACCCTCTTGCTGATGTGAATGTTTATAACAATACCAGGTATATCCTTAGGAGGAACCCATGCCTTCTTGGGCAAGAGATCTTTTAGAGAGTTTAGAAGCCCTTGATATTAAACTTGATCAACATAAAATTAGGCTGAAGAACCTAGAGTCTCTGGACGAATCCAACTCTTGGGAAGATAACTCTCCTCAAATAGAGATTCCAAAAGAGCCTATTAATGATCCTCCTAATTTCTCTAATTTTGTGCCTTCTAATGATCATTATCTAAGGGATATGACTGATTATCAGTATAATGAAGTTAGAGTGGACATCCCTATGTTTAAGGAAGTAGATGATACAAAAGGATACCTCAATGAGGATATGACTAGTAACCTTCCAAAGACCATCCAATCCACAAATCTTACCCCTAGAGCAAATAGTACCATTAGGTGTTTTAATTGACGACAAGTAGGGCATATTAAAACCAATTGCCCTAAATTGGCCAAAGTTATGGATGATTCCAACCCGCTACCTACTAATGATAGCATGGAATTTGAATTAGATGATGAAATTTATGAATCAGATAAGGCAATATCCATTAAGCCTCTTCATATCATTCATGAAATTGTTTTAAAACAATTTGCTTCATCATATGAACGATTCAAAACCTTTATTGCTTTTCCTAGAAGATACAAAATTCTTAAACAAAGTGATTTAGTAGATACTAAAATTCACCCTCCTAAACTTCTTAAAATCTCTTTTAAATTTCAACTCAAAAACTATGTTCCTTTAAAACTTCTCTTAAAATTAATCATAATACATATATTATGGTCATTCTTATTTATTGGGGCATACCTACTTCATTTACTATTCTGGAGTTAGTAGAATTTCATGAGAATAATGATATACTAATTGAAAATTTTTCATCTCCCCATCCTCTTGAAAGTGAATTCCTTCCAAATTCTTTTCTTTCTTCTACTCGTGTGTCTAATGTTGGACTTATAGATACGATCATTGATCATCAAACTATTATCACTGATCTTAAAAAGGATGATTACTTATTTTTAATACAATGGAAAGGCAATACAATAAGTGATGCTTCTTGGATTACCTCTCATGATCCATTACATTATGCCCAAGGTTGCATTCTGACCTTTTCTTATATCTGAAAGACACTTCCTCGAAGATGAAGTCCTCCAACCCCGAGGAAATGATGGAGAATTATTTTAGAAAACATGAACACAAGGGTTCCAAGTGAACCAATATTCTCCTCCTTACTCAAGAGTGTGAGAAATTATCCATTCATTAAATGGATGAAGAAGACCTCTCTAAATACTTGATAGAGAGTGTAGATCTTAAGGGAATTATCTTCCCTCCTTCCTCTATTTTACACTGATCTAAAGATTGACTTGGTGAAAAAGAAATTAGCCTTATCCTTAGATAACTAGAATCCCTTGAATGGACCAAGTCAACCACCATCTTACCTTGAAATAGGGTCCTTAATTTCCAAACCTTATCCACCATATCATAGGTACCTTATATCATTTTAATTAATGATCTCAAAAGAAAATCAGTAGGAAACCTCCTTGAATTACATCCCTTTATTTCTTTGAAAACCACCCTTAGTTAGAATTTTAGGTGAGATCTAAGAGAAGAACCTATCTTCTCAAGACAAGACTTTACATGAGTAATATCATTCATTTACCCATATGAAAGTAACTCAGCATGAGGACAGCTTATGAAGAAAGATAAGATAAGAAGACTACTCTCTTAATTAATGAAGAGCTCCAAGATCATTCTAAAGACATGACAGAAGAAGCTAGAATGTGACCCTCTTACCATCATGAGAACATTGAAGACATGCAATGCCATTCTAACGACTACCAAGAGGACAACACTTTTAATTATCTTTGTCGTCCATGAAATATTTAAGAAGATTGTGAGGATAGCGACTTCAAAGGATCCTCAAGACTTCTACAAGAAGTCCAGGCATCCAAGAACATCTCAAGGACAGCAAACACTTGAGGCCTTATAAGAAGCCAAAGACAATGAATCCACGTGGGCTTACACCATACAAGAAAGAAAAATCATTCATTACCTTCTCTGCAGAAGAACTGCAATAGAAAGACAACGTCAAAAACTTATCCTCACCCGTTTGAAACAATATGAGGAGGAATGACTTCGCTCGTATCTGTACAACGGGGTAGCGCACGAGGCCTGATGAAGGATCGTGCTCTACCAACACGCGGTCATGTAATCCACAAGCATTTCCACTGACAATATCTCCTGAAATTGAAACGCGGCGAACGCTACAACTCGCCACGTCACCACAGTACGAGATAAACTGACGACGGAATTCATCTCTGCCTCCTATCAATCCTCAAGCCGATTCCTGCAATTGAAGCTCAGAGAATCGGAAAACACATACCTTCTTTATTCAATGTCTGCCTTCCGCAAATATCACACCCATCGTCCTTACATAAAATCTCAATATAGAGCTCATGGGGATGAAGCTACGCGTGAACTATGATGGAACTGCTATGATCGTAACTACCTCTCACAGAATAAAGTCAACAGAGGAAAGCGGCGATTTGATTGCAAGACTACATTTAAGCATGCTGCAAACCCGCGACGTCCAAGGAATATTCGACATCGACAAATTTTAAAGAAAAGCAACGGGCGGGAACTTTTCCGTCATCTTCCCGATCGCCGAGAATTTTCCGTCTCTTACAACTAAACTCTTCAACAATAATCTTGCAAAGAAATGAGCATACTGACAACAGGACTCTGCGATATCAAGACTTACGTCACGTAACCATACGTGCTTTCATCATATTTCGTGAACAATTCAACGACGTAATGGATACGCACGAGACTACTACACGATTATATGTAACTGCCAAAGCTACTATGAAACCTGATGAACTAAAACTTGGTTGATTATATCATTGTTGTGTGTTCTAATTCATGCAATACATTTATAATTCCTCACTTAGGACAGTAGTAAGCAAGGGTCGATCCTCAGGGAATCTAGGTAATGAGGGTTGAGACGAAGGTAGAAGAAGGGATGAATTCCTATAGTGGAGAATATTAGGAATTAAAAGAGGAATTTTATAAAGATAATGGATGTAAATGGGTAGAATATGTTTCTGTAGTTCGAATTAGAGTAGAAGAGATGAGAATTAGAAGGGTAGAGATTGATTGAAGGTGGAGAAAAGAGAAGTGAAGGGGAGAATAGAGAGGTTAAATAGTATAGAGATAAAGAGATGGTTTGGATATGATTTGTGGAAACAAATGCAATAACCTACAATTAAAATAGAAGAAAAGGTCCTACATTATCCATGGAAAAGGCTTACAAGAGGATCCCTCCTCAGAATCTTCCCACAAACCCCGTGTTGGTGCCAATCCTAGGTCGGGTGGTGCTTGATTCGCTACGGCGACCATCTCCTCTTGTTCTCCTTCTCCAGAACAAACTCAAGCATCCGATGATGCCTAGCCTGGGCCTAAGCTTCTCCCCCTTTCCTGCTGGTGACCTGGTGTCAAGAGAGAGCCAAAAGACAAGAGAATTCGGAGTGGAGGAGAAGCACTTTTAGGAGTTAGGGCTTCCTCTCAATCCGACGATTGAGATTGATTTTCGGGAACTTCAGGAATCAGATGGAAATCTCAACCGTACAGATGGAAGAGCACGATGAGATGAGCACGTCTTCAAAATTTCAGCCCAATCGGACGGTCGGATTAGAAGATATCAACATTTCTTCCCCGATCATTTCTGGCCGTTGATTCGGTGATCTCTTGCGTCAGCAGCCCTAATCAGTGAGCTTCTGTGATTGCGCCACGTCGTCATCACGCCGGCCGTCAGATTTTTGCCAAGTCACCTGAAAGGTAAGTAATTTTAAAATAAATCACAAAAAAAGTAAGTGACGGAATCTGCGGCGATTCACTTTCGCCGCAGATTCCTCACTTAGCGCGAATAAGAGAGCGCCACGTCGCTCTTTTATTCTCGCTTTGCAGTCAAAAATAACGACGCGCCTCGCCTGCGCAGGTAAGCGAAAGTTAATATTATTTTAATAAAACGAAAGTCAGACGAGATGAATTTGAGCAACTAAGAGGAAAAACGACAAAACAAGCTAACAAAATGACAAAACGAGCTCCCCGTTTAGTTCAGACGCGCGAGTAGGGAATCACCTCGTCACGTGCAGGTTAGGAATCTAAAACAGCGAAGGAGCGATTCGACAAAACGACAAATCACGGGTGGACGAAACGACAAAATAGCATGGCTAAACGACAAGGAGGAAGAGGCTTCTGTCTGCGGCGATTAATGCGCCGCAGATTCTCTTTTACAAGCGAATGAGAGAGCGCCACGTCGCTCTCTCGTTCAGTCCTTCAAGTCAACTGTGACGGCTGCTGTCCACATCACCGGCACGGACATATAATAATAAAAATAAAAGAAAATGTTAGGCTAATAAAAATCGAAGCTGCCAGATCGTGACACGTGTCGTGATCTGGTGAGCTCTATCTGCTTTACCTTTTAACGACTTATAATTGTCTTTATGCCCAGCGATAGTTAAATATTGCATTTCAACCCCCGACGAGATTTATTTGTGTCTAAATCTCAGATAACTAAATGAATAGCTCACAAACCTATCTAAAAATGAAATATAATTATCTTAATGCCCCTGTCGCTGATAAATAAGCAAGAAATGGTTAGATTAATTAAACATATGCCCTCAAGATGCCCTAAAATCCATTTTAATCATTTCTAAAATTCTAAAAGATCTATTTTGCCTTCAAATTTCATTTCCTTGTCAGTTTATAATCTGAGGAAGATATTTAAATATTATCAAATCCAGGAAATAACATAAAAGAATAATGAAGCAAAATTAAGCAATTTAATCAGAATAACACATAAATATATTCCTTTTAAGCCAAATGTTCATGAAAATTCAGAGTTAAAGGTCGTAGATTTATGTGCTATCAAACACCCCCCAGTTTACTCAATGCTAGTCCCTTAGCATTGCTTATTCTGATGACACTTATGTAATCCTTCCACTTTCCCACTTTGGGTAAGAATAGGCAGGGGCAAGAATACCAATCAAATCGTTTATGACAGAGTCATCGGAATGGAGTCACCCCCACTAAGTCTCCTACGTGTTTGGTGCGAAAAAAACCTAGAGCTTGTGCTATGACATGAATGATGCTCACACTCAATCTAAGGAATGTTCCTTACCCCCTCCTCATATCATCTCTCACTCTTCCCTCTCTCCTAGTCTAGCTACCTAGAATTAGGGCTCCCCTTTTCTTCTCTCCCTAGGAAGAGTGTCGTGAAGGAAATTGCATAGAAAAGTGCACAAAGATGGACATGAGATGAAAAGTAAATAATGTGCCACACAAGGATAAACTTCAATCAAGATGGCAATCCTCTCGGAGAGGTGATTAGTAGCCAGAGTGTAAGAGAGGAGATGGTGGTGTGAGGCTATTAATCGATGAAGAGGATTATGGCGAAGATGAATGGGTAGAAAGATGAAATGAGTGAACGGATAGAAAGGTGGGAGGCTTGAATGAAAAGTGTAGTGATGGAGTAGAAATGATGATAGTAAAGAACATTCCTTCTTCTTTTCTTTTTTTTTTGAAGGAAAATATGTGGGAAACACTTCAAAATGATCATGACACTAACAGTGAAATAGAAAGAGAAAGATGGTGGAATGACTTGTTCACAGTGACGCCATTAAGAACAAATGATGGAAGACATCGGAACACGAGTGAATCATCCCGATGATTTTTCAAAATTGCGAAACAAATACATCATTGATTCTGTTTTTTTTTTTTTTTATGACAGAATCTTTAAACACTTTGTAAACTTGAATACATCACAAGGCAACTATTACTCAGTGGAGAAAATGACGTGATGAAAGGTCAAGAATAGATGATAGATGGAAAAATGGGAGAATTATGACATTTAACCGATAACTTGCAGAAAAGGAACATAAAAGACTCAAGACAGTGAATAGAGGGGTGCAGAGGATGAAGCGAAGTGTTTACCCACATACTCCCTTTTTTTTTTTTTTTGAAATACAATGTAGACAAGAAGAGAAATGACGAAAAAGGTGCAAAGGATGGAGGAATGCAGAAGAGCTTTCCAAAATTGTTTTATAAGGAAAGGGAAGAGAATGGGTGGGATGTAATGGTAATGGTAAGTGGAGGTGTTTGGAGAGAAGTGCCATCATGAATGAAGGTGAATGAGGATGATCATGGACAAAATGGATGTGGACCAAGGAAAATTTTATGGTTTCTATGCCACGAATATCACACCCTTCGAAAGAAGAAAATAATAGGGGAAACCCTAAACTAAGTAGGATCGGCTTGAGTGGAATATGGGAAGCAATTCCTATTCTCTCTCAATCAAAACTAATCAATTCACATCATAGCAACTTGTCTCATCTTTTGCACCCGTTAGATCCTTCCTAGAGAGGTCACTCGCCTCCATTGGCTTGGATTTCTCCCCAATTCTCTTGATACTCTCCAAAGCTCTACCTACCCACCCTTGTTCCAAGGTTTCAAAGTGGAAGGCTACTTAAGTTTGGTTGATTAGCATGTGAGTATTTTTGTGATGAGCATTCCCCACTTCAGCATCATGCATAAAAGAAACAGCAAAATGTTCTAAAAATCAGCAGAAAAAATGCCCCCCCTCAATTGCATATGCATGGCCCTCAATGCATGGAAGAAAACAGAAATATTTAAGGAAGAAAATTTGTAAACCGCTCCTGAAGATTCTAGCGCGTGAACCCGTTTGAAGGGTGGACCAGCCGGTGCATACTATACTTCTTCCCATGGCTCTAGTTACAAATTCCTTTCACCTACAAGAAACACGAGAAAATGGTCTGATCGTACACAACGACATAGTTGAAACTAGATAATAATTCGTCCTTCTCTTTTCCTTTTTTCTCCTTTTTTTTTCTTTTTTTCAAAATGCATAAAATTAAGAAGGAAGATAAAAGAAAAGAAATTAAAAGAAAGCTAATTGGTTAGAGGAGTGGACTGCATCGGATCATCTACGTTATGACCCGGTTCCTTAAGACCAATCTCCACCGGAGGTTGCAATGCTTCATTCTCCAAATATGGCTTAAGCCTTTGCCCGTTCACCTTGAATTGCTGACCTGTCTTTGGATCACAAAGTAAAACAGCACCACAATCAAAAATTTCAACCACAATATAAGGACCATCCCACCGTGATTTGAGTTTACCGGGAAAGAGTCTAAGTCTAGAATTATAGAGCCATACTTTTTGATTGACATGAAATTCTCTCCGCCTTAAATGTTTATCATGGAAGGCTTTCATTTTTGCTTTGTAAATGTTTGAATTCTCATAAGCTTCATTTCTAATCTCAGCGAGTTCATGCAAATCAAGAATTCTTTTCTTTCCGACTTCATCCATAGACAAGTTTAATTGTCGAGTGGCCCAATATGCCTTATGCTCTAGTTCTACGGGAAGATGGCATGCTTTACCAAAAACCAATCGGAATGGGGACATTCCTAAAGGGGTTTTATATGCTGTTCTATAAGCCCATAATGCATCAAAAATTTTCCTTGACCAATCTTTTCCATCGAACTTACAAATCTTCTTGAAGATCTTCTTAATTTCTCTATTACAATTCTCTACTTGCCCATTGGATTGGGGGTGATAAGGGGTAGTCATTCTATGCTGCACTCCATATCTCTTGAGCAAATTCCTAAACTGATAATTATTAAAATGAGCTCCCCCATCACTAATTATGGCTCGAGGGCATCCATATCTACAAAAGATATTCTGCTCAAGGAATCTAATGACTACTCTTCCCTCACTAGTTCGTGTAGGAATTGCTTCTACCCATCGAGATACATAATCTACTACCATCAAAATATATTCATACCCATCAGAATTAGGAAAGGGACCCATAAAATCAATTCCCCAAAGGTCAAATATTTCAACTTCTATAATAGGCTTAAGGGGCATGTGGTCCCTTTTGTCAATATTGATGGAGGCTTGGCACTCTAAGCATTTCAAATAAAAATCATGGGCATCTCTAAATAAATTTGGCCAATAAAACCCACTTTTCAAGACTTTAGATGCTGTAATCTTAGATGAATAATGACCTCCATAAGATGACGAATGACATGCCTTAAGAATTTCTAATTGCTCTTCCTCGGGGATGCATCTTCTAAATATTTGGTCCGAACCTAAGACGAACAATTTGGGTTCCTCATCAAAAGCATGAAGAGCATCATCACTAATAACAAAATCTGCGTCTTTAGATAGGAGGTTAGTTAATGGTTTAGCAATCCTAGCAAAATCTTTTATAAATCTCCTATAGAAGCCCGCATGGCCGAGAAACCCTCTAAGTTTCTTTAGGTCGTTGGGTGGAGGAAGACGCTTGATCACTTCGACTTTGGCCTTGTCTATTTCCAGCCCATGCTTGCTCACTTGATGCCCCAAAACTATCCCTTCCTGCACCATAAAATGAGATTTTTCCCAACTTAGCACAAGATTATTTTGGATGCAAATTTTAAATATTTCTATCAATTTCTGCAAACAAGATTCAAAATTTGTTCCAAAAACCGAAAAATCATCCATGAAGATCTCCAATCCATCCTCAGTTAGGTCTGCAAACAAAGCATTCATACATCTTTGAAATGTAGCGGGTGCTTTACAAAGTCCGAAGGGCATCCGTCGAAAGGCATACGTACCTAAAGGACAAGTGAAAGTGGTTTTTTCTTGATCGTCCTTGTGAATATTGATTTGATTGTAACCCGAATAACCATCAAGGAAGCAAAAGTAATTTTGACCAGCAAGTTTCTCCAAAATTTGGTCTATAAAAGGTAAGGGATAGTGGTCTTTTTTGGTCACAAGGTTTAGTTTTCGATAATCTATACATACTCGCCAACTAGTAACTAACCTAGTTTGTACCTCTTCCCCTTTTTCATTCTTTTCTACTGTTACTCCTGATTTTTTAGGGACCATATGCACTGGGCTTACCCAAGAACTATCTGAAATAGCATAGATTACATCTCCCTTAAGCCATTTAAGAATTTCCCCTTTCAATACTTCTATCATGTTTGGGTTCAATCGCCTTTGAGGTTCCCTAGTAGGTCTAGATCCTTCCTCAATAAAGATTCGATGTTCACATATGCTGGAAGGCACTCCTTTTATATCATCAAATGACCAACCTACTGCTGCTCTATACTCTGTTAATACCCTCGTTAGGTCTTCTTCTTGACTACTCGTTAAGGAAGAGGAGATTATGACGGGTAACGTGTTTCTAGGGCCTAAAAAAATATATTTTAGGGTGGATGGCAGTGGTTTAAGCTCTACCTCAAATGGATCTTTAGCATCTAGAGATTCATTTACTAGGTCTACTCCACAAATTTTGAGGATATCCTCTCTAAAATCAAACTCATCCTCTAATAAATCCAAGGCTCCCATGTCCTCATGACTACTACTAGGGTACTTCATCAATCTAGAGATGTTTAGCTCTACACTTTCTTCTCCTACTCTAAGAATGGTTTTCCCTTTTTCCCAATCAGTTATGACTCGGGCTGTAGCTAAGAATGGTCTACCTAAGATAATAGGTGCCCTAGTAAGATTATCGGGTACTTCTATTTCAGCAACGATGAAATCAGCGGGAAAGACACATTGTTCTACCCTAGCCATTACATTAATTAACTCTCCATTTGGCTTCTTAATAGAACCATCAGCTAATTGAAGCTCTACATTAATAGGTTGCATCTCAACAAATTTATATTTATCATATAGAGCTTTAGGGATAAGGTTGACACTCGCTCCCGAATCTAACAAAGACCGTGAAAATTGTGTTCCCCCAATATCACATGTAATTAATGGTGGCCCCGGATCTTTCCTCTTCACCGGTAATTTATTAAGAATGATAGAAATAACGCTCTCGGGAAGCTTGATAAGATTGGTTTTCCTTTGAGGTGTACATAATTCCTTCATATACTTAGAGAATGTTGGTATGTACCTAATGGCTTCCTCTAAAGGTATGGTAATGTTAGCTTCTTTAAATGATTCTATGAGTCTATTGGCTTCACTGGGAGGTTTGGAGGATTTCAAAGCTTTGGGAAAGGGTATAGGTGGCTGATAGGCAGCGGGGTTTATATCTTTCCCTAAAGGCTCACTTTCTTCATTTTCTTCCTCAATTTCCTTTTTCTTATCCTCTAAATCACACTCGATAGGAGCCTCTAATATCTTTCCACTCCTTAGTCTTGTTATGGCATGAACACTATCACAAGGGTCTTGAGGTGAACTATCTAATGAATTTTGGGAAAGAGAAAACTCTAGAAAACTCTTGCGATTCGATAGAGGATATATTTCTAGGATTAATGGAAGGTTGAGTTGGAAATTGACCTTTGTTGGAGCCCATTTCTTTTTCTTTACCTCTAGTGTTCTCCATGACTGTCATGGGTGGGCGAACATGTTCCTCCATCCGGTCCATCCGATTCGTCACAAGGTTGAGCTGCTTGCTCATTCCATGGACGCTTTTTGTTAACTGCTCCATCATTGCCTTCATCACCTGAAAATCAGTCACGTTGGATTCATTAGTTTGTCTAGGTGGCTGGTTATAAGGAGGTGAATAGGGTTTAGGTGGGTAGGGTGGCCGGTGATCCTTGTAGTTCTCATTCCCACGTGCATTCCATGGCTTGTATGGGTGTGCATAGTTCATGGCATTGATTTCTTCCCTCGCCGCGCATTCTCCATCATGATGATCCCTGCTCAAACACAAAGAACAAGGAATTTCTTGCACTTTTGATACATTAGTATGAGTTACAAATTTCTCCATTAGGTTGGTTAATTTTTCAATATTAGTTTCTATTTTCCCTATCCTATGCTCATTCCTTTCTATCTTAATTTCCGTTTCTTTACCATGAACATCAATCACTCCACCTCTCTTGGGTTCTACATTCCTACGATTATGATTTAGGCTTAAACGATGACTATCGGTTTCAGCTATTTTCTCCATGATCTCTTCAATTTCATCATCATATTTTTCCATGATCGATCCTCCACATGAATAATCTACTCTATTCCTAGAATTCTCATTTAATCCATTATAGAAGATATTCATCAAATGCCAAGTACTAAATCCATGATGAGGACATTTCCTAGCTGAAGATCTAAACCTCTCCCATGCATCACAAAACGATTCATAATCTCCTTGTTTAAATCCTTGTATCTCTTGTCTAACTTGGTTAGTTCTACCCGGAGTATAGAATTTCTTCATAAAACACTCCTCTATTTCATTCCAACTCTCAAATTTCTTGCATAAATTCCTTTACCACTCTCTAGCTCTATCTCTCAATGTTTCGGGAAAGATTCTCATCTTCAATACATCTTGTGAAACTCCCGGAATATGGTAAAGAGAGCATCTACCTATCAATTCTTCTAAAAAGGTATAAGGATCCTCATGAGGAAGGCCATGATATGAAGGTAGGGCATTTAAGAAAGAAACATCTATTTTGAAGTTGACATTATCTCCCAAATTTGTCGTGATTTTAGTGAAGCCATCGCTTCCTATAGGAGTGTAATGTTCTTTGTATTTCTTTCTTTCTTCCCTCTGATTATCATTTCGAGTCTCTTGGTTCTGATTTTGATCCATTTCCTCAAAGACTTCCTCAACTTGGCTATTACTCTCCTCAGAATTCGAAGATTTTCCTATTGAGTTGAGATCAATCAACTTAGGTTTCCTTGATCTAGTTCCTTGCATATACTGAATTCAGATCTCCTACAGATTGTATCTCTTCTCTCCTATTTTCTCACTAAAATAATCTCATACTGAGATGATGAGAAAATATTTGAAAAGAAAGAAAAGAGAAGTCACTAACCTCAATGTCACCTTGATTCCCCGGCAACGGCGCCAATTGATGAACTAAAACTCGGTTGATTATATCGTTGTTGTGTGTTCTAATTCATGCAATACATTTATAATTCCTCACTTAGGACAGTAGTAAGCAAGGGTCGATCCTCAGGGAATCTAGGTAATGAGGGTTGAGACGAAGGTAGAAGAAGGGATGAATTCCTATAGTGGAGAATATTAGGAATTAAAAGAGGAATTTTATAAAGATAATGGATGTAAATGGGTAGAATATGTTTCTGTAGTTCGAATTAGAGTAGAAGAGATGAGAATTAGAAGGGTAGAGATTGATTGAAGGTGGAGAAAAGAGAAGTGAAGGGGAGAATAGAGAGGTTAAATAGTATAGAGATAAAGAGATGGTTTGGATATGATTTGTGGAAACAAATGCAATAACCTACAATTAAAATAGAAGAAAAGGTCCTACATTATCCATGGAAAAGGCTTACAATAGGATCCCTCCTCAGAATCTTCCCACAAACCCCGTGTTGGTGCCAATCCTAGGCCACGTCGCTCTCTTATTCTCGCTTTGCAGTCAAAAATAACGGCGCGCCTCGCCTGCGCAGGTAAGTGAAAGTTAATATTATTTTAATAAAACGAAAGTTAGACGAGATGAATTTGAGCAACTAAGAGGAAAAACGACAAAACAAGCTAACAAAATGACAAAACCAGCTCCCCGTTTAGTTCAGACACGCGAGTAGGGAATCGCCACGTCACGTGCAGGTTAGGAATCTAAAACAGCGAAGGAGCGATTCGACAAAACGACAAATCACGGGTGGACGAAACGACAAAATAGCATGGCTAAACGACAAGGAGGAAGAGGCTTCTGTCTGCGGCGATTAATGCACCGCAGATTCTCTATTACAAGCGAATGAGAGAGCGCCACGTCGCTCTCTCGTTCAGTCCTTCAAGTCAACTGTGACGGCTGCTGTCCACATCACCTGCACGGACATATAATAATAAAAATAAAAGAAAACGTTAGGCTAATAAAAATCGAAGCTGCCAGATCGTGACACGTGTCGCGATCTGGTGAGCTCTATCTACTTTACCTTTTAACGACTTATAATTGTCTTTATGCCCAGCGATAGTTAAATATTGCATTTCAACCCCCGACGAGATTTATTTGTGTCTAAATCTCAGATAACTAAATGAATAGCTCACAAACCTATCTAAAAATGAAATATAATTATCTTAATGCCCCTGTCGCTGATAAATAAGCAAGAAATGGTTAGATTAATTAAACATATGCCCTCAAGATGCCCTAAAATCCATTTTAATCATTTCTAAAATTCTAAAAGATCTATTTTGCCTTCAAATTTCATTTCCTTGTCAGTTTATAATCTGAGAAAGATATTTAAATATTATCAAATCCAGGAAATAACATAAAAGCATAATGAAGCAAAATTAAGCAATTTAATCAGAATAACACATAAATATATTCCTTTTAAGCCAAATGTTCATGAAAATTCAGAGTTAAAGGTCGTAGATTTATGTGTTATCAAAACCGTGTAGGCTTAAGAGCGAGGTAACTGCCACCATATTCCCCTCTCGTGAAGCGACTCTTCGGCCCAACCTCTCTCTCTTTCTCTACTCTATAAAATATGATTGTAAGAAAGAAAAGGGCAGATGTTTTTGATAAAAGATTGGTTACCCTGGTTACGGTTTTCCCTGTGTTTGTGTTCCCCCGTATCTCCATCACCCTTCTTCCACATCTCCTTCGTCTCCGATTCTACCTCCCTCTCTTTTCTCCCTCCTGCTCTGTCGTCGATCATCTTCATCACAGTAAGAAGTGAACGGGAAAATTCAGTGGATCAAAATTATAATTCGGAAGCATTACTTCACGTAAAATCTAGGTAATATCCTGGCTTTCGCGTGAAAATAGTTTATCTCCGAAATCGTATGTCCAACAATATTTCTCAGTCTCCTCACTGTTTCACTCTCCCTTTCCACCGCATTGCTTTCAATCCTTTTCTCTCTTCTCTACATTTTCCTCCATCTCTCCTTCTATTCTCGTCGCTCTTTTATTCACACTATTATAATTATTCTCCGAAATCCATCTCCACGTTTCAGAAATACGTAAGTACTATCGTATCCTATAACTTATTTATCTCTTCCTTTCTCTCTTATCTCTTACATAATTTCTCTAAATAATCTAATTACCTCATAATCATGTATACAAACAAACTTCTAAATTTTCTAAAACCTATTCCTCTGAATTATATATCTAAACCTCCTTGATATCATTCATAGATCCTCCCCATATTGTAGGATTTAGATACATCTTCTAAAATATCCTACATATATGATGTAGGATAACCTATTTTTAATTATATAATCCTCCCTAAATGGTTTTAATAGGAATCATTCATTTAATGAATGAATGAATGAATGAAGTTGAAATTTCAACTCAACCTCAATTTGCTTCTGGTATGAAATGGAGAAAAAAAATGAATGAATGATAGTTTCTTGAAATTGAAATGATGGAGAATATTCTCAAAACATGAACACAAGGGTTTTAAGTGAACCTATCCTCCTCCTCCTCCTCCTCCTCCTTATCTACCAATTTGAAAAATTATCCATTCATTAAATGGATGAAGAAGACCTCTCTAAATAATTAAAGAGAGTGTAGATCTTAAGGGAATTATCTTCCCTCCTTCTCTTATTTTATACAGATCAAAAGATTGACTTGGTCAAAGAATTTAATCCTTATCTTTAGAAACCTAGAATTCCTTGAATGAACCAAGTCAACCACCTTCTACCTTGATATAGGTTCCCTATTTTCCAAACCTTATCCACCATATCATATGTACCTTATATCATTTTAATTAATGATCTCAAAAGAAAAATTAGTAGGAAACCCCTTTGAATTACATTCCCTACCTTCTTTGAAAACCACCCTTAGTTAGAATTATAGGAGAGATCTCCATATTAATTACTTGTGTGAGAAACTATATTTTATCTTACTCAAAAACAATTTTCTTTGCATGAATAAATTCATGCATCTATGGAGCATTGAAGCACATGAAGCCTTCCAAAGGAATGAAGATAAAGAAGAACTCACATCTCTCACTAATTTGTGCCAACGATAGAGGAGCTGCGGGAAACCTCTGATCCGATCCTACTTCACCAAGAAACTCTGCGAACTTCACGTGGCTAATTCCGTGAGAAGGACGAAATGACACAGTCGAAATGTCCTCAATCGTCCACCCTGCTCCTGAAGAACTTCCCGCATGAGATTTTCTCTAGTCAGCAAGGATGAATTTCTGACGAAAGCTCAAGAACGACAAAGTCCGGAACATGAGCCGATGGGTTCTTGGATACACAGTTCATAAGGCGGTCTCGAAGGTATTTTCTCCTTACCTCACCCAGGTGAACCTACAACCACATATACGCAGTAATAAAGAGCGTCAAAGATTCTATAAATTACGAGACTCTCCCAAATGACGTTGAAAAATGCCAATCCGGTTCAATTCGTAAAACAACACAGAAAATCATCATCGCGAAACAATGCGTCACCATTCTTTCGCAACCTACATTTCTATAAAAGGAGAACTGCAAGAGACAACAGACAGTTTTTTTGGTGAAAAAATGGTTCTTGGTTACTTTTTATCCCTGTGTTCGTGTTCTTCCCCATGCCTCGACCATTCTTTCGCAACCTCTTCATCTCCGCGTTCTATCCTTCCCCTTTGTTCTCCCTCCCGCTCTATCGTCTTTCACCATTTCATGTCCGTCGCAATTCGAGGAATATCTTGGATCATTGGTAATCCCTGGCGTCATCTTCACGGCCTTCTCAGGTCTCATCCTCCCCTCTTTGTGTGAATAATAGTTCGCTTCACAAGATCTTAAGTCCACGTTAGACTTTCGGTCTTCTCTAATATCCTACATTCCCTGTCATTTCCTGAAACTCTCTCTCCATCCCCGATCTACTCTCATCTTACACCCCCTCTCCCTATTTCTAAATATAATATATAACATATATTTCTGCTCCTTCTATCTCTTCTGCATTCTTCTCTTCATATCCGTTCTCTGATGCTCTATCATCACCGCTATCTCATCTATTCCTATTTCCTTTATTCTTACTTCCTCTATTCTATATCATCTCTATTTTATAAAATATCTTCCCTAGTCACTATTTATATTATCTACTAAATCCTCCTTTGTTCTTTTCTTCATATTCACCTTAACCTCTTCATTCTTATTATTTCCTATATTCTTATTTCCACATTACCCTATAATTTACCTCTTCTCATTTGTCATTCTTCCCAAGTGATATCATTCATAGATCCTCACTATATTTTAGGATTTAGATACCTATTCTAAAATTATTCTACATCATCAAACCCATGCAATTATGATGATCGATTAGCATGGAGAAGTTTTATAAGATGATATGCAGCTCTAGCAGAGGAAAAAAGCCTTGTTCTCAAGCCATAACTACCTACGATCTAAGCGATAATACAATAAGTGATGCTTCTTGGATTACTTCTCATGATCCCTTGCATTATGCCCGTCGTTTGCATTATCACATTTCTTCTATATGAAAGACACTTCCTCGGAGATGAAGTCCTCCAACCCCGGGGGAATGATGACGAATTATTTCTAAACATGAACACAAGGGCTCTAAGTGAACCTATCCTCCTCCTCCTCTTCCCTCCTCTTATTTTATACTGATCTAAAGATTGACTTGGTCAAAGCATTTAATCCTTATCCTTAGATACTTAGAATTCCTTGAATGGACCAAGTCAACCACCTTCTACCGTGATATAGGTTCCTATTTTCCAAACCATACCCACTATATCATAGGTACCTTATATCATTTTAATTAATGATCTCAAAAGAAAATAGTAGGAACATCCTTGATTTCCTATTCCTTTTCTTTGAAAAACCACCGTTAGTTAGAATTATAGGAGAGATCTAATTGATACTACCCTTGAATTCTATCTCAAGACAAAGACTTTATGAATGTAAACAGCAAGAAGGAAGTTACTGTTAGGTTATAAAGGCTATTCTCCTAACTACCAAGATTCTCACAAAAGCTTAAGAAGAACCTCAAAAGGAAGATCAAGCAATGAAAACACCAGGCTTCCCCGGAGATAAGACCAGTAATTTCACTTGAAGTCAATCCTCCTACAAAATCAGAGCCGTAAGAAGACCACAATGGATCCACGAAGCAAACTCTAAAAAGTGTTACAGAGTACGTAACCGACATAATATGCAAGCGTTCAGATTCTGGATACAATTATGGCGTTATACTCATTCCCGAAGGTTCAATTGATTTTATCCCTGAGGTCCAACAGCTGATTGCAGAGCTGAACGAAATTCTTGCCCATGACATTCTTGATAAAGAGGGCGCATGAAAGAGTAAGCTCCAGAGCCAGTCAAAGGAGCTCTTTGACCTTCTCCCTCAGGCGATTCAGGAACAACTGCCGCTGGAGAGAGATCCTCAGGGAAATGAGATCCTCAGGGAAATGTACAGGCTGACGACAAGAATGAGGTAGTTTTGACGGCTGAGTTTGACCTTGAGAAAGTCAAAAGTCAATACCACAGACGGGAGAATCTTCTGCGCAAAATCTTCCACCTATGCACGGGAACAAAGACGAGGCGTTAAAATGCCTCAAAATTCGGCAAGGAAGCTCTGGAATCCGGCGATCATGTCCGCGCCATGAAGTTCATTTCGAAGGCTCAACGTCTTGATCCTTCCCTCCAGATCAACGATCTCCTGTCGAGGACTCCTGCCACTCCCAGCAGAAGATCACGTAGTCAACAGACGTTTCCGTCGGCAATCTTTCCAGTACGCGTTGACTTACAGTGAGGTTACGAGGAGCTTTGACTTAAAGAGAACAAAAATAATGGAAGAGACACTCATCACTCCACCCGAGTATCCCAATCGACGCTTCTACCGAGCCGACTGACCGATCTTCTCAACAAAACCTCGTCGATAGCCTAGACGATAAATCGGGAATTCGCAAAATAACTTTCGGCGATACCGCTTCGATACTGTCAGCGATAATACGACGGACCGGGCTTCACTCAAGAAGAACTCCAGGGAAACACGAAAGCATCTCCAAGGGAAAGAGTCTTTGAGCTCCTTACGGTGAGGCGTTGATGAATGCGCTCCTTTCTGAAAGCCACAATGCAAGGGCACCAGAGATCATACGCTCAGTCAAAGACTATGCTGTGACGGGTCATTATTGAAGGCAAATGGCGACTGTGGTTCTTGAGAACCCTTCTACGGTCAACTTCATCACCTACTATCCTTACGCAACAGCTTCAGCGCGCCCATTTAGCTACCGACAGCCGGACGCCCGCACGATAAGAGGACAATGGAGCACTTCCAATCCGATCAAAATTACAAATACTCCATTACGACCTCACCAATGATTTGTGAGGCACACTGCAACTTCTCATATGCGCCGGATCGGCATGCCACATCAGCGGCATCAAGGAAGATGCAAACCCGTCCGTTTAACTACCTTCCATTTTGAAACCTCTCTTTTCTCCTATAAGAGCGGCAATTGTAAACAAAAACTTATGTAGTTTTTTATAAGAAATTGGTTACCCTTGGTTCGTTTTTACTTATATGTTCATCATCGTGTTCGTGTGTCTCCATCAATCTCTCCCACATCCCCTTCATCTTTCGAGTTCTATCTCCCTCTTCTATTCTCCGTCTATTCTGTCGTCTTTCATCCATCTTCTGTCAGAGGTTCGCCGAGGACATTCAATATCGTGAGGAGCAAAATCCCGAGCGTCGTCTTCGAGGTCTTGATCAGGTAATGATCCTTAGTTATTTTGCGTGAAAATAGTTCGCATTCCTCAATCTTTTAGTCCAACGATAGATCATCGTTATCACCCTGCTCTCTACAATCCAGATCCCCTACTATTTCCATTATTTATTCTATCGTCCTATCTACTGTATTCTCATATATAAATATATCTCTTCACCATCTTCTCTCCTATCTGCTATCCGTCTCTTCTTCCTCAACCGAAAACCATATCATCCTTCTTCTATTCACAACCTCTCTTGTTTATCTCTTCTATCATCTATATTTTATATTATCTCTGCTATCATAGCTCCACCTTAATATATTATATATAACCGCTATTCTAATAATCATTACACAACCTCCTTTCTCTATTATTCTATTTTATAATCTTTATTCTAAATTCCCTCATCATCTAGTTATATCACCCAAATATTCTCTTCTCTTACTAATCATTTTATCATCCCTACTAAATCATTATATATCTTTATCCTTCTGAATTATATCACACTATATTCTCACTGATTTCCTAATATCTTTTCATAGTGATATCAATTCATAGGTCCTCCCTAATTTGTAGGAATTTTATCAATGATAGAAATATCCTACATCATAAGCCGACCTCCTTAGGGACGTGGTAAGGTTACCATCTCTTAGTGAGTGGTCAACCCACTCCCTAAGGAAGTGGTTGTGGGGCCCACCTCCTTAAAAGGGGCTCTCCCACCTCTTTAGGATGTGATTATGGTCGTGGCTTATGGAATCAATCTCAACCATTCATTTGGTTGTACCCAAAAAGACTCAACCTCCACCATTGATTCAAAGGAACCTCTTAACCTAAAATTATAAAAGAATCTTCTTCTTCCTTTTTTGTTACTTTTTGGCTCTCTCTTAGCATCAGGCTACTAGAAGGAAAAGGAGAGGCTTAGGCCCATGCTTGGCATTTTTTGGTGTTCAAGTTTGTTGTGGAGGCAAGATCAAGATCAAGTGGAGGATCGAGATCGTAATGAGTCAAGCATCACCCGGCCTAGGACTGGCATAAAAAATGGGGTTTGTGTGAGGATTTGGATCTGATTTTCTCTTGTAATCCCCTCCATGGATAGTGTAAACCCTATTTCTCTTTTTATATTTTAGATTTGTTCTCTTTTCTTCAAACAATCTCTCATCATTACCCGATTTCCTGATTTGTTACCATTCTTCCATCATCTTCCATTCTATCATTCTCATTTCTCTATTCCATCATTCCATTCTCAATCTTTTCATCATTATTTATCATACAATATTAATATATATATATATATATATATATATATATATATTTTATAATTTGGTTCATACCATATTCCATTTCTTTGTCCTTCCACATTTCTCCAAAAATCCCTTCTACCGTTATTTTTCCCTATATTTGTATCTCTTCTCCCTAAAAAGCACTAATCTCATTACCTAGGCTTCCTGAGGATTCGGCCCATACTTTAGCATTATATAAATGAGGAATTATAAATATTGTTGCATGAAATCGATTTAAAACAGCGACTAAAAATACCCCCAAATCGAGTTCATCAACTGGCGCCGCTTCCGGGGAGCAAGGTGTCATTGAGGTTAGTACTTTTCTTTCTCTTCTTTTTATTTTTCTTTCTTTTTTATTTGATATCAGAAAGAAATATTTTGCTTTTGGATTGAAAATTGATCTGGTTGCCTATGATTTTTATCACCACCATATCTTCTTTGGCATGAACTAAAATTTCATGAACAATCCTTGGAAGCTAATTTATTTTTCCTTTCATCATTCTAGATTGAGATGCAAAAACCTCGATATTGAAATTTCTTAGTTGGAGACCATGAATATAATGAATGCCCATTTAATGAATGGAATAAAGACAATAATTATATGAATAGAAGAAAAACTCATGGTAATGCAACTTTATCATCTCATGAAAGAATGGCCATAGAAAATTTTGTTCAAGGAAATGAGTCATTTTGTGATGCTTGGGAAAGGTTTAAGCTTTTAACTTTTAAGTTTGATCATCATGGATTGAATAGGTGGAAATTATTGCAATGCTTTTATGAAGGATTAAAGGCTGATGGTCAATGCAAAATTGATAATGCATGTGGAGGATCACATTTAGACAAGGATGATGTTGAATTGGAGGAGTTGATAGAAAATTTGGCTGAATTTGAAAGAGAAACTAATAGACGATCAAAAAACATAGAGATATCCTTAGGGAAAGCCACGACTCTTATGCAAATGTTGATGACTAACTCTTATGTTTCTAATGTACAAAATGTCCCTTGTTCTATGTGTTTTAGTAGAAATCATGCAGATGGAGAATGTCTTGAATAGAATAAGTGGACTTATGGATCTCTCTACAATTCAAGGAATAGACATCAAAATGTCAACTACAACATGGATTCTCAACTCCAATATCATCCCAAAACTTACTTTTACCATCATGATCAAATTCAATTGAATGAAGAAAATTCTAATGACTCCACTTTGCAGGATATGATGAGTAGGATGGAGCAATTATTGAAGGGTATGCAAAACACAAGCGAGAAAATGGATGATATGGCAAGAAGAGTGGAAAAACTCAGGATGGAAAATCTCAACCAAACCACCATCAAAACGGACATCATGGGAGGTGAAGAAAATGAGTTTGATCATAATCAAGGTATATTCTCTTCTCAACCAATGATTAATCCTAAAAATATTTTTCAAGAAGATAACCATGCATCGTTTTCTTTGGAAGAGAATTATGCCATTTCTTATTTGAATGAAAAATCATCATTTTATTCATGTGGGATAAATTTTGAAGAGCAAATGGAACATAATGTAAAAGGAAATGATGATTTGATTTTAGAGGATATTGACATGCTATGTGAAGATCAAATGTCTTATATAAATAATGATTTTGCTTTGAATCAAGAGGTTAAAGATTACAAGAAATATATTTTCATCGAGAATGTTCAGGGTGAATTTTGGGAAGAAGATTTTTCTATGGATGAAGAAGAAGAATTTATAGTTGATGAAGAAATACAAGAGGATATGGAATTTTTTAAGGAAAAATTTGATGAAATCATTTCAGATATTCATGTGCTTTTTTCAGATTTTGAAAGTGATGCTTTGATAGAAATAGATGAGAATAATGAAAATCACATGAATCATGGTGAAGAATTTAGGAAAATAGAGGATCAATCATTTAAAACTGAAAACATATATGTCAAGGAGAGGGATGATATTCAAGAAGTAAAAGAAATAGAATTTTGGGAGGACAAAAGAGGACTTCTTGAACCAATGCTTAATTTTAGAACTCTAAGAAAAATCTTTTTTACTGATTGGCATGACCATTTTATTGATTTTAAATATAATTTACTTAGATCTATGTCTACTAACATCTTGTCTCCTTGTACACCAACTCTATTGAGTCATGAGGTGATATGCATGACAAAGTTACAAAACCATCTCTTGAAAATGAAGATTATGCATCAAAGGTTTGCTGCAATTTTACCTCAGATTTTATATGAGCATATTTATCCAATCCCTAAGGTAAGGAAAATATTTTATATAGCATGGCATTTTCTTCCTGCACGTTTAGGGGTGTTTTATCTTAGGTTGGTTTTGTACTATCCTAAAATTTCTTTCAAATATATTATTTTCTTGATGCAAGTATATCAAATATTGTATCTAAATTTTCAGTCATGGTAATCCCCAAACCAACCTTAAAATATAAATTTATTCATATGGGTATTGAAAACCTCATAAAAGAATTTAGAATTCTATGAACTCATGCTGAAATTTCTACTTTTCCATTCTTTTCTACTTTTCCTTGCATTTTCTTGCTGCGTGTTTTTGTTTTATTTTCTTTGTAGGAAGCCTCGATCTAGTAATGACAATCATCTGATGCCAAAGGGAGGTACTTAATGAGACAACCCCATCAGCACTTGTATTTCAATGACATCTTCTCCTGAGGTATGTGGCCTCTTTTTAGTTCACATGCATTGAGGACAATGCTTATTTCAAAGTGGGGGTGATAGTCATTGAAATCTGCAAAAAAAATTATTATTATTTTCATATAATATGCAAAAGTTAAGTGGGGGCTACATGCTCACGAAATGGTTTTCATGTAACTCACCCTACCTTAATGATTCATTTCACTTAAAAACCTTGAAGTAGGGATGTAGGAGAAAAACTCTTATAATGCATTGAGGGCACCAAGTAGTGATCCAAGCCATGGGGTTTAGATCAACCATGTGGATATTTATTTGAAAAGGATGATCTCTTTGGGGTAGGGTACCTATCGGACACGAGTGAGGATGGATCAAAATACTATGGGTGTGAATTGGAGGGAATTGAATGAAGTAGTATAGGATTCCTATCTTCTAACTTACGATCGCCAATCCTGCTTGGCGTGGGGATTCCTCACTTTCGAACTTTCCCTAAAGAGTGCATTAAGCCTTATCATTTATTTACCTATTTTGGATTCCTTAAATTTCTCAAATCACATAGTTTTTGTTTCATTCACATTACACTCACACATGATAATCACACTCCTAAATAGTTGCATTCATTGTAAACACTATTCCCTTATTCTTGTTCTCATCACATTCTCTTTCTTCACTTCTGAATTTCCCATTTCTTATATGTTTGAATTCTGAGTTTTTGAGGCATTTATGAATTGTTGCAATTTCAAAAGGAAAAAAAGAATCAGTAAAAAGAAAGAAGAAAAAAAGAAAAAAAAAAGAGATGGAAAAGAAATATGATGTTGTTATGCTTGAGAGGAACGCCTTCCTCCAACCCATTTTTTTCAATCTTTTTTCTCCTAAATCTTTATCAACATTCCGTATTACTATCTCTTCTCTTGTTTTCATCTTTCACCATTGTCTATCTCACATCTTTATACCATCTATCTTTTGGTCACGATCATTCATGCACTTTATTTGGGAATATAATTATTATCGGTGGATCCATTCTTTGTTTAGAAGCCTTTTACCATACATTCGACTGAGACCATGCTTAACATTTTCATCCCATCTTGTAGTCCTCATCCACCATTTCTGCCACTGCACTCCGCCTTTGTCACAAAATAGGAAATACTTTTGCGATGCACTCTTTTAAGGAGGAAGACGAGTTATGGGGAGTCCTAATGCATCAGGTAGCCACTAAAATGAGAGGAAGGTGAGGATGAGTGATGAATATATTGAGCGGGTAAGGACATAACTCTACTTCAAAGTGGTGAGAATCTTTCACGCCCATAACATGAGACCCTGCCTCACTCACTATCGCTGAGCACTTCTCATATGCTTCAAGGAGATCAACCTAGAGAATGGAATCTGAACTCCCATGGGGCGAAATCATGAAGGAAGGTGAACTTAATACATTGAACACTTTGCATGCCTATCTTCAAGGTGAAAAGGTGAAGGGATATTTATGGAGAACCTAAGGGGCAATGCTAAGGGACTAGCATTGAGTAAAGTGGGAGGTGTTTGATAACTCTAAAATATAAGTCACATTCATGCATCATTTATGATGTTTAGGTGTTTTTAAAGACTACATGAACGAGAATATCTATTTTTATATGTCTGAATGTGATGAAAATATGACTAAGTCCTATCATGCATCATTTCTTATATTTTGATTGTATTATGAGACTAACCCCACTTGACTTCTTGGAAGTCAAATGGTTGAATTCTCACATTTTTATGAGTTCTGTGGATGCAAGAACTTAAGTGAAGTTTAATGGGAGCATGGATGAATATTATCTAGAAGAAGAAGAAGAAAATGGGTGCTCCACCTTTTTAGGAGGTTAGTCAAAGCTTTCCACCTTTTTAGGAGGTTAGTCAAACCTTTCCACCTTTTTAGGAGAATGGTCAAACCTTTTCACCTTTTTAGGAATTTAGTCAACCACCGTCTTGGGGGGATCAACCCATTCCACCTTTTTAGGAGATTAGTCATGTCATTTCTCTTAGAAGTCAATGATAGTCAAAGTGATTCTTGAGAAGTCAAAGGTGGTCAAATGCATTCATGAAGGGTCAAAGAGGTCAGACTTCTTACCTTTTATTTATTATTAATAAATTTACATATTTCCTATTTTTTCGGAAGGATCCATATTTTTAGGACAAGAAAGAGGTAAGCCCACCTCCTTAAGGAAGTGGTAAGGTTACCATCTCTTAGAGAGTGGTCAACCCACTCCCTAAGGAAGTGGTTGTGGGGCCCACCTCCTTAAAAGGGGCTCTCCCACCTCTTTAGGAGGTGATTATGGTCGTGGCTTATGGAATCAATCTCAACCGTTCATTTGGTTGCACCCAAAAAGACTCAATCTCCACCATTGATTCAAAGGAACCTCTTAACCTAAAATTATAAAAGAATCTTCTTCTTCCTTTTTTGTTGTTTTTTGGCTTTCTCTTAGCATCAGGCTACCAGAAGGAAAGGGAGAGGCTTAGGCCCATGCTTGGCATTGTTTGGTGTTCAAGTTTGTTGTGGAGGCAAGATCAAGTGGAGGATCGAGATAGTAATGAGTCAAGCATCACCTGGCCTAGGACTGGCATAAAAAACGGGGTTTGTGTGAGGATTTGGATCTGATTTTCTCTTGTAATCCCCTCCATGGATAGTGTAAACCCTATTTCTCTTTTTATATTTTAGATTTTTTCTCTTTTCTTCAAACAATCTCTCATCATTACCCGATTTCCCGATTTTTCACCATTCTTCCATCATCTTCCATTCTATCATTCTCATTTCTCTATTCCATCATTCCATTCTCAATCTTTTCATCATTATTTATCATAAAATATTAATATATATATACATATATATATATTTTTATAATTTGGTTCATACCATATCCCATTTCTTTGTCCTTCCACATTTCTCCAAAAATCCCTTCTACCGTTATTTTCCCTATATTTGTATCTCTTCTCCCTAAAAGCACTAATCTCATTACCTAGGCTTCCTGAGGATTCGACCCTTACTTTACCATTATACAAAGTGAGGAATTATAAATATTGTTACATGAAATCGATTTAAAACAATGACTAAAAATACCCCCAAATCGAGTTCATCACTTATGAAGACAGTTGAGCTCTCTTTCTAGTCAAAGCCCTATGCGAGCACATAGATTGCTAAACAAAAGATTATTACAAGTCAACTACTCCTTATTTGGAACAAAGCCATTATCGAATATTCCACTCAACTCTTTCTACGGGTGTTAAGCATTGAAAGACACCTCATTGAGCCACAGTTACCTAAATTCGAAAGCTGACTTCGTCAACCTCCTTATCCTTCATGGGATCACGATTACTTATCATCTGATGGAGAATTATTTTGAAACATGAACACAAGAGTTCTAAGTGAACCTATCCTCCTCCTCCTCCTCCTCCTTATCCATCAACTTGAGAACTTATCCATTCAATGGATTAAGAAGACCTCTCTAAATAATTAAAGAGAGTGTACATCTTAAGGGAATTATCTTCCCTCCTTTTCCTATTTTACACTGATCTAAAGATTGACTTGGTCAAAAGAAATTACCCTTATCCTTAGATAATTAGAACCCCTTGAATGGACCAAGTCAACCACCTTCTACCTTGAAATAGGGTCCTTAATCTCTAAACCTTATCCACCATATCATGGGTACCTTATATCATTTTAAATAATGATCTCAAAAGAAAAATCAATAGGAACACCATTGTGATATATTCCTCTTTTCTTTGAAAACCACCCTTAGTTAGAATCATAGGTAGAAAGCTTAGAAGGGATCTAAATTTTAAGGAAGAAATATCTTCCTATTATATTCAAGACAAAACCCTTGCATTTATGTCTTGATCATTGACATGAAGAAGGCTTCAAGCAATGAGAATTATAGAATTATCTCCCAACACCCCCCACTAATGAAGAAGATAAAGAAAGCTTGGACCCATTACTAATAATTGAGCAAAGAAGTTGACTAAAGTCAACCAAAGAGAGCTTACAAGACCTTCACTGCTTTCTTGTCATTAACTCCCGCGTGGAGTGGAGATAAACAAAACCTACATGAATGACAACTCTACAGGATACGAAGAAAGATTTTATGAAGAAAAGCCCGTAGAGATAATAGTCGGTGGACTCTAAATATCTCCTATTTTCCCTCCCCGCTACTGGACAAACAAGCAACCTATAGGGCTGTCGTCCATGAATCGTGGAGTCCCAGCAAATAGACGTCCTATTTATCACACCTTCTATTCACCACAACCGAGTGGAGCTACCGAATCAGTAGCGGACATGAAGCGTCATCACCTTATTATGGATATATCTATTCAACGTTGCACTGTTACTAACCTCATTGAATCGGCGAGCTCACTTTCCTCTTTTCCGACGCTGACAACGTCAGCTACTACTCCTATCTACACTTCAAACATCCACATCAACAACTGTCACCAGCACGGAAGCAACAACGATCGATAAAATCGATCCTGATGGCTGCAAAGAAGACTTCAAGAAGATAAACTGAGATTATCCTTAAGAGACTACCCAGGATTATACCTGGTGATACGAGCTATCAATTTTCAATGAGAAGTCCACGCATCTCTCTCTGCACAGAAATCAAAGCGAGACTTCCAAGCGACGGACGAGCGAGCTATCCTATCACCAAGAAATGCGAGACGACGCCATTACATTCCGCATCGACGATCGAGACTTCCACAGAATCTCAACGCTGCCACGTCCACATTGCAGCGATACATTAGGACTGCAATCATGCTCAATGAGAACGTCCTACGCGCGGGAATAAAGAAATTCAGGAACTTCCTAAAAGAAGACGAGACTTCACGTGGCCCGATCAACCATCCCACGTAAACAGAGTGCTTCAAGATAGAATTCACCGCGACGATCCCACATATGAATCGAGATACTCCCATGATCATCCTCATCAACACGGATTCAGAATGCATCAACGACCATCTACAGACCCACATACCTATGATGGAAAGTAACGCGAAACTGCATTTCTTATATGCGCGTAACCGTCGCGACGCGTCCCTTCATTTCCACATCTTCTCTCCTTCTTTAAAAGACAGATGTAAGTCAGAGAAGAGGGATGTTGTTTATTGATAAAATTGGTTCTATTTGGGTACGTTTACCCTGTGTTCGTGTGTTCTTGTGCTTCTCCCGTAAATCTCCTCTCCGAGTTCTATCTCCCTTTCTCTTTCTCCCTCCTTTCTGTTCGCTTTCACCATTTCAAAATCTGAAGCATCTCGAGGCTATCCGATGTCAGCGGGAGTAATTCAACGGCATCATTTCTCGTTCTCTTCAAGTATATCATCCTCTCCTCTTATCGTGTGTAATAGTTCCTCTCAGAAATCATAAGTTCAACATTTGATTTGTTCGGGGTTCACCTATTATCCGCCGCATTTATTCTATCTCCTCTGTCATCATATCTCGTAATACTTCTCTCGCTATTCTTCTACCTATTCACCCGTCAACGGTCCTCCTCCTTTTCTTCTATTCTCTATTTCCAACTATATATCACAACCAGTATTCCCCCTCCCATATACAATCCTCTCTTCGGCCTTTCTTATCTCTTAGATTCCTTAATATATTTAATTCTAATATCTTATATTATATATAATTATACATATCATCCGTCTCACTTTTCTCCCTACACTAAATAAATATCATAAGAATAATTCTTATTCCCTAAATAATATATAATATCTTCTCTTTAAATATCTTCTCTCCACATTCATATTATCATCTTTATTATCATCTTCTTCTCTCCTAATATTTTATGAATTATTCTCTACCTTATTTCTCTGAATTATAAACTTATTTCTCACTGATATCACTTCATAGATCCTCCCTTCACTTGTAGGATTATTTCCTTATTATATCAATAACTTCATACATCTCATCATATCTTCTAAAATTTCCTACATCATCATCACATGACGTACTACATATTCTCTAACGATGGCAACTATTGAAAGCTCAAACAATAGAGGATATCGGGATGTCTCGGACTACGGGTATATCCTATCAATACCGCACTGCTACTGTCATCACAGGATCGGCAAGCTCACTTCTTCATCTTTTGAATGTTGTGAGCGTGTTGAGAACACATGAAGCCTTCCACAATATTGACCAACAATCCCGACGAGGGGAACATCGTCAGACATGACTGGTCCCGAAGGAGTAATTTGAAAAGAAATAATCACCTTCACACTATTCTTCATGTGTTGTCACCATTGATACTTTCATCTGCTCCATTAATGCTGCTATTGCGTTCGATCCTACACTCGTCTCCAACAACTTCAAAGGAAAGAAGTGACAATGCTTACTGGATCAACCTTCTTGAAGGAGCCGCTAGCACTATCAACTATATGTCTTCTCGTCATCACACTGAGTGAATATTAATGGATGCGAAGCCGGATCAACCCAATCGGCCACTACCCATCCGTTACGTCATTGATTCTCTCTTATGATTACAGTCAAGTGGACGCTCAAGCGATCAAAGAGATCGTACTTCTCAAGCGATCAAAGCGATCAAAGAGCCAAGTGGACGGTCATCACGGGATCCACTAAATTATTTGAAACTCCCCGTGATGTGTATAACTCCTCATACGCAGGAGATAACTTCCGCAACACATCGTCTCATAGTAACTCCTCTTTTCTTTGTTTCTATAAAAAATAAATTGTAAGAGAAAAATGGAGTTGTTGTTTTATGAATGATTTGTTTTCCTTTGGTTGAAAAATATCTGTGTTCTTGTGAAATCCGTTCTCTCTCCTGTACCCTATGACTCCAAATTTTTGTCTCAATTCTCTGATCTCCCTCCCATTATGTCGCTTTCATCCACTTCAAGTCAAAGCAATTCAAGGATATCTCCTGTCGTTTGGCAATTCGGAAGAATTGTCTTCATATCCAACTAAGTTACTCATCCTCACTCTCTTTTAACAGTGATTAATAGTTCTTTCCTCAAAATTCGTAACTCATATCTATTCTCCGTCGCGTGACTAACATCCGAGAGCCCTTTTAAATATTCCTCATCTTATCCATATCATAATTAAATCATCTTTACGCTATTCATCTTCTTCATTTCATAACTCATATCACCTTCTAGCCTATCTCCATTCTCTTCACAATCATATTCTTCATCACAAATATTATCGTCCCTATACCTTCTCCTTGTAATAGATTTCTAATAGAAAGCATTGACGAGACTAAATTGTATGGTCATTGAATGCACACGGCTTAGTATCAAAACAAAGTCCTAATCTTACCAATTTATGATTAATCAAAGTAATTAATTAGTATAATGGTAATTAAGGGTCAAATCCACGGAGAATTAGGGAAATTTGAGAGATATCTTTGAAATTTGGTCAAATCAGAGGACTAATTGAGATTAGAAATTGGGTGTTTTAATATATTAAGAAAGATAACTCAATTGCAATTCCACAGAATCAAAAATCAGGTGATTTGGATAAGAATTCGCTGAGTAATCGAAGTTTAAAGATAGAAGAAAAATTGTGTTGCGAAAATGATTAAAAATAAAAATTAAAACGAAATTAAACTTAATCTACTATTCGAAATGTAAAATTAACACTAAATGATGAAAGATTAAGATAAAACCACGCAACCTAACCCAAATTAGCCTTCGAAATGATCCAATTAATCGCCAAATGCAAGGCTTTTCATTCCAAATTGACGAAGACAAAAATTGGAGTTCAAGATGTGATTTCTTCCTTCAGCTTCGATCAAGCTTTGATTTTGACGGGACGAGACCTCGAGGTCGTCGATTTCACAAGGTCTCGCGTCAAAAATTAAGCCTAACTTACCAATTTTGGGAATTAATCATGAATTGAGTGGCATAATGGTAAATAGGGGTTGAATCCACAGGGCATTAAGGTATTTTTGAGATATCTTTTGGAAATTGATCAAATCGGACGGTGAATTGAGGTGAGAAATTAAGGAAAATGGTGGATTTAGAAAGATAACTTCAAAACAAATCCACAGAATCAAGAATCATCGAATTTGGACTTGATTTCGCAGAGAAATCAAAAATTGAAGTGGAGAGATATTTCGGAACGGAAAAATCCTGATTTTGAGCTAAATTTGATGAAATTAAATCCTAAATCTTAATCTAAACAGAAATTAAATCTAAATGGCAGATTAGGAAGCAAAAATCGCTCCCACTAATCCTCAATTGTGATCAAATCCCGGCGATTAAGCCTCTTAATCACGAAGAACGTGATCGGTGGATTCAAGCTGCGATTTCTCCTTCGATTCTCCACCAAATCTTGATGTCAACCCTTCTGTGGATGCGGAAATGAGAGAGGAAGAGGATGGAATCAAGAGAAACGAGAGGAATGGTGTCTAGACAGCTCAATTATATTGAAATCCAACTCGAATGCTTACAAATGTTGAAGAACATCTTGTTTTATAGGGCATTTGGGCATAACCGTCCGATCGTTTTGATCAACGGTTACGATGGAACGGTCCATCGTGGACCGTTTCAAATAAGTCATGGCCGTCGGATCGTGATGGACGGCCACGATTTGATCCGTAGATAAGCGTTTTAAAAAATCTTAAAATCGCGTCCTTTGATTCTTGATCCGACGGTCCGGATGCTCCCCGCGCGGTTCAATCTGGACCGTTATAACGCCTTTTATTTGACACGTGCTCTTTGATTGTTCTGGTGGTCCACAGTGCATGCAATCGATGCGTCACATTCCGCGTACAGCTTGATCTGGCGCTCCTTATCGCGCCACGTCACCTGCATATTAATATATCGTGTGGATTAGTCCCACACGGAAAAGAATAAAGTGAAATGTCGGGTTTATACGTCCCGACATTTTAGAGGGTTTAGTAACCTTTCCGATATACGGAAAGCTGAAGACCCATTTATAAAGCATATACTATATGAATAATATAAATTATTATTATGCGCCTACATGCCGTGTAGGCGCCGCGTGAGCCCGCGTGGCGCTGCCACGTGGCCCTGCATGCCACGTCGCATCCATGTGGGACCCGTGCGAAAAACAAAAACCTTTTTGTTAATTTTTTATTTATTTTAAATGTTTTAAATAAAAAATAAAATCAGAAAAATCCAGAAAAATCCCTAAAAATTGTAAAAATCTTATCTTTCAAAATACAACTCCAAATTAATCCAAATTTATTTCATTTGATCTGAAATTTAATTATCTATCATTCTAAAAAGTCTAATTATTTAAATAAAAAGAGATTTATTTCTTATTTCAAAAATACATCCATTTCTTTAAGATTTTAACTTTAGAAAATTAAATGAATGTTCATAAAAATGATTTCTCCTATTATTTAACTTTAAAAACCACTTATAATCTCAAGTAAAGATAGGTTATGAAATCTTTAATCTTTAATTCATTATAATTAACCCTAAATTAATGCATTTTGAGATTATAACATAAAATTGCATAGAATCATAGAAATGCACTCAAATTATGATAACATGCATATAAATGGAATGTTTTATGCCTTATTTTGCATTAATAATCATGTTTTTTCATTTTAAGATTGCATGTTATCAGATTTCAAGCATTCATTGGATGCAGAAATGCATCAAGAGTACTCAGAATCAAACGGCTTGTGAAATGATGCTCTAAACATGGAGAATTTGATGATTGATCATGGCCAGTTTCTTCGTCGCGAAGAACTGCATTTAAAAGAGACGAATTTGGGCTCAGCCGTTGGATGACGTCGTTTCATGAATCGTCGCCTTTTACTGATGATCGTCTGATCGAGTTTGAAGGGTCGCGATTAACCCTCATCGTGTGAAGAAGAAAGTGCTGCATTTTTCGATCGCCGTTAGATCTCCATCGGGCGAACAAAGTGAGTCCACGCGTTGATTACTCATTCGTTGAGAGGTTCACTTAAATTGTGATTTAAGGACGTGGCTGATTCTTGATCTGGTGGATCAAAGGTCTACCGTATCGATGCGCGTCATTTATCACGCAATTGATCTAACATTCCACATCGCGCCATGTGTCCTGCAGTTAAAGAAATGACGGGAACATAGCCCACATGGAAGATATTATTGGAATTGACGCATTTAAAACGTAAACCGATTTATGTTACTAATAATCTGTCTTCCGATAATCGAAAGACCTATATACTTTATAAAATAAATATATATAGTAAACTTAAATACGCGTCCACGTCACATCCACGCCACGGAGGTACGCCCGCGTCCCCACGTGGCAGAGCCACATGACCTTGCGTGCCACATCACATCCACATGGGCCCGTGCCTAATATACCCAATTTTTTGCATTTTTTAATTATTTTAAACATTTAAAAATAAAAAATAAACTTAAATAAAATCAGAAAAATATCAGAAAATCCTATAAAATTGGAAAAATCATAACTTTCAAAATACAACTCCAAATTAAGTCAAATTTGTTTTGTTGGATTCAGAATTGAATAATCTATCATTATAAAAAGAGAATAAATTCTAATTAATTTAATACATTTATGTATCTTATAAAATAAATTCATAAATACACATAAATGTCAATAAAAGTCTTTTCTCTTATATTTTCATCCTTAAAACATGATTATGATCTTAAATATAATTAGGATTAAAGATTGTAATGTGTAATTATTTATAATAATCCATAATTTGGTTTAGTTTTAGATCATAACATGAATTTACACAAAATGATAGAAATATACTTAAAATATGATAACATGCATATATTTGTAATGATTAATGCCTTAATTTGCATTAATAATTATGTAATTACATGCATAAATAGCATGTTATCAAGCATCCTCTTCATTAAATCATCTGTATATCATCCCCTCACCCATCTCACTTCTCTTCATATGCATACACATCATCATTAATACTATTTCATCTTTCCAAATTATTACACGACATATCCACTAAATTATACATTCATAGATCCATTCTCCAATTGTAGGTTCATTTTAGAATTAATATCAGTAAACACTCATTAACTAATTCACTCACTCTCATTCATATTCGCATATTCACATTCTATCATTATATTTATCCTTTTCTCAAATTTCCTACATCACACATCTAGCACGCGATTGATCTCGTGCCGGGAGCATCGCTCCCGAGCCTACCCCACTATCGGATGGAGCCCACACGCTAAGAGGAGCTGTGGTGACAGATTCAAGAGTTACTAGCGAAAGGCCTCATCGAAGAGAGCCTTAGCCCATGCGCAATACGCGCCCTTCTAGCACCAAAGAAGGATGGTACTTGGCGTATGTGTTGTGACAGTCGTGCGATCAACAAGATCACGGTCAAGTACCATTTTTCGATCCCACACCTACAAGACTTGTTTGATATGATGGCGGGGTCCGCTGTCTTCTCAAAGATTGATTTTAGAAGAGGATACCACTAGGTTCGGATTCGTCTTGGCGATGAGTGGAAGACCACCTTTAAGATAAAGGATGGTGGTCTCTACGAGTGGTGAGTTATGCCGTTCAGTCTCTCGAACAGCACCCAACACATTCCAATAGCTAATGAATGAGGTCTTGCGCCCATTAACTGGCAAATTCATCGTCGTCTACTTCGACGACATTCTTATATATAGTCACGGGTGAGAGGATCATTGATGGAGAATTATTTTGAAACATGAACACAAGGGTTCTAAGTGAACCAATCCTCCTCCTCCTCTTCCTCCTCCTCCTTATCCACCAACTTGAGAAATTATCCATTTATTAAATGGATGAAGAAGACCTCTCTAAATAATAAAAGAGAGAGTAGATCTTAAGAGAATTATTTTCCCTCCTTTCCCTATTTTATACTGATCTAAAGATTGACTTGGTCAAACATTTAATCCATATCTTTAGAAACTTAGAATCCCTTGATTGGACCAAGTCAACCACCCTTTTACCTTTGATATAGGTTCCTAATTTTCCAAACCATATCCACCATATCATAGGTACCTTATAAATTATGAATAAAGATCTCAAAAGAAAAGAAAATAGGAACACCTTTGTTATTCCATTTCCTACTTTCTTTGAATACCACCTTTAGTTAGCATGCTAGAAGAGATCTAATAGAAGAACCTATCCTTTTATTTCACCTCAAGGCAAAGCCTTTACATGAGTATTATCATGCATCTACACATATGAAGACAAATACAGCAAAGACTCAACGGTTTCTAAAAGATCTTGAAGAGCCTTTGTCGGTTGAAAGCCATCCTAAAGAGAGCTGAAATATTAAGAGACATCAATGAGGTTCTACATGTCATTCTCTGACCATGATGAAGGCAAAGAAGATGACAAGTCTACCATGAAGATAGAAGACCTAGATGATGGTTTGATCAAGACTTCTAAGAATACCTCAGAAGAGTTATGAAGGCAATTCATCATAGAGGAAACACAATTTGAAGGAAAGGAGGTTATCATCACTGTCCGTCCCCATCTCAGCCTTTCCGCCACGTCATTCAAGGAATTTCTCCCCGTCAAAGGAGAAGACCTCAGCATTGTGATCATCGGACTTTCCCTGTATCACCTTAACTTATCTTGGCGATCCACGAAGAGGATCGAAGCAGCACCAAACCCCGACGGGTTCTCCTCACCTAAAGTTCTTATTGCGCAGTTTTACTCTCACGACTGACAGGAGGAAACCCCATCGGGACTGTGTGGTGCGTCGAAAAACCACAGGGTCAAGGGTACCTCTAGGGATAATCAGCGACAAAAGAGAAAAAAGCATCAACGAGAATCTCCTCCATTAAGTCTTCCCGCCTGCAAGGATAAAAAAAATGTTCTTATGAAAATCATGAAAAGAAATCTCCGGAGCAAGATCCGAACGAACTCCCGGCTACACAAGTCCTCAGGCAGTCCCGACAGAACTCCAACTGTTGACGCTCACCTGAACGAAGTCAACCAAGAGTCCAGCGACGTCAACAACGCAATCCAAAATAACTCGCAAAACGGCGGCGATAATCCGAAACATCCGAAGCAGCCCAGACAACTATTCACTTCTGCAAACGTTGACCTCATCACCGATGCCAGAGAATAAGTCGTTTTCAACTGCCATTAAAGCAACCACGTGCGAAGACAGGAGATATCGCGATTCGCATACTTTATCATGCACGGACAACCGTCAGAAGATGTCCTTTCATTTCAATCTTCTTCTCTTCTTCTTTAAAAGAACGAATGAGAACACAAAACGGATCTTGTTTTTGATAAAAGTTTCGGTTACCTTTGGTTCATGTGTTTTGTGCTTCTCCCGTGATCTTCCTCTCCGAATTTCTATCTTCCTTTCCCTTTCTCCCTCCTTTCTGTCGTCTTTCAACTCTCTCACGTCAAAGCATTTCGAGGATAATCAGGATCTTATGTGGAATCCGACGGCGTTACTTTACATCCATTCCCAGGTATCATCCTCCATCATATCGTCGTGATTAATAGTTCATATAAAACATCATAAGTCCAACGCCTTCCTCTCCTCTTCATTCCTCTTATCGTTATTATTCCTTATTATCACTATCATCCTCCTTATCTTGTCCATCATCTATGATATATCATTCACACAGTCATCTCTCTTCACCTCTTTCCCTCATCTATTATCTATCTTATCCAAATTAATATCATTCCTAAAATATTACCCATCACGTCGTCTTCTCTCTTTCTTCTATCTATTCTCAACCTCATTACTATCTGAGAATTCCTCTCCCTCATACTCACTAATATCTACTTATATATCATTATATCATTAATAAAAATTACTCTCCTTATCATTACTAAACCACTCATTATTCTTAGTATCCTTATCATATTCTATCCTATCTATTTTATAAAATCTCTTCATATTTCTGAATTATTCTCCAATTTATTCTCACTGATTTATAAAGTCATTTCCTAGTGATATCATTCATAGATCCTCCCTTCACTTGTAGGATTATTTCTTTAACCATATCATTATCTTCATACACATTATCATTTCTGAAATTATCCTACATCAATCATCTACACCATTTACGCCAGGTTTGTGATGCACTTCGACGGGAGAAGCTTTACGCCCATCCCAAGAAGTGCTACTTCTTCACGACAGAGGTCTCCTTCGTAAGATTCCTCGTGTCTGCTCAGGGAGTGTCCGCTGACCCGGAGAAGGTGCGAGCTATCACATCATGGCCTCGACCTTCCACGATCCACGACATCCGCAGTTTCATTGGACTTGCGACGTTCTATCGCCGATTTGTCCAGAACTTTAGTTCTGTGATGGCACCCATCAACGACTACCTCAAGCTGGAGACATTCTAGTGGACCGAGGCAGCCAAGCAAGCCTTCGACAGACTGAAGGCCTTGATGACCCAGACACCGGTCCTGCGGTTACCTGACTTCAGCAAGGTATTTGGAGACGCTTGCGATGCCTCTGGCATTGACATTGGAGGGGCCCTGAGCCAGAATGGCCACCCCATCGAGTTCTTCAGCAAGAAGCTGAATAACGTCAGACTCCGGTACTCCACGTACCATAAGGAGTTCTAGCCCATCATTCACGCATTGAGATACTGGCGCCATTACCTCCTGTCCAAGGATTTTGTGCTCTTCTCAAACCATGAAGCCTTGAAGTACCTCCACTTGCAACAGAAGCTGAGCAACAGACCCGCATGGTGAGTGGAGTATCTACAGGACTACAATGTGGCAAGGACAATGTGGTCGTAGATGACGGAACGAATCAATGTGGTCGTTAATTGTACACCAATTCGTGTCAATAATAAAGCCACATTTACCAATTTGATGATTTAATAACGAGTTGATGGGTATAATGGTAAATAAGGGTCAAATTCACGGAGAAATAAGGGATTTTCTAGAGATCTTTTGGAAATTGATCAAATCCGACGTTGAATTGGTGATAGAAATTAGGGAAAATGGTGGATTTAAAAAGATAATCTCAAAGATGAATCCACATAATCAAAAATGACTCAATTTGGACTAGTATTCGCGGAGAAATCAAAGAGCCGAGTGGGATGAAATTTCTGAAAATTGGAAGAATGAAAAATTGAAATTAACGATGAAATTAAACTAAATTACGATCCTAAATTACAAATTGATGATACATGAAGAAAGTTAGAGGGAAAACATGTTCTCTAACCCGAGACAGCGATCGAAATGATCCCATTAATCGCTGGATTCAAGGCTTTTCATTCCGCGATTTCTAAAATGATCATCGGTGTTCAAGAGACAAATTCTCCTTAATCGATCGATGAAATCTCACTTTTAATCACTCCGTGGACGCGGAAACAAGTATAGAAGAGATTAGAAGCAAGAGATTCATGGATGGCCAGTGTTCTATTGGCCGAGCCTGAAGGCGCGATGTTCGAACATTGTCGCTCAGTGCAAGGTGTGCACCTTCACCAAGCAAGTAAAGAAGAACGCTGGCCTCTACACACCGCTTCCAGTGCTGACGCGACCTTGGGACGACGTGAGCATGGACTTCATGCTCAGACTACCCCGCACGGTCTGCCACCATGATTCCATCATGGTAGTTGTGGATCACTTTTTGAAGATGGCCCACTTTGTGCCATGTTCAAAGACTTCTGACGCCACGCGACTGGCCCCGTTGTACTTTCAGGAGGTAGTCTGCTTACATGGACTACCTAAGTCCATCGTATCAGATCGCGATGTCTGTTTCACGAGCGACTTCTGGAGGACACTATGGAGCATGCTGGGGACCAAGCTAAGATTTTTGATGGCATATCACCCGCAGACCGACGGCTAGACTGAGGTCGTCAATAGGAGTCTTGGAAACTTTGATGGCGAGCAGAACCTGTCACCACCATCGCAGGAGACATCAACGACATGAGTTCAGCGTATCTTACCGTTATTTTATTTCGTATTTCCTTTCTGAAATTTTGGGCCCTTTTGTGTTTAGCGGGCCCAATTATCGTCTCTCTTTATCTTTTATTTTATTTCTCATCTTAGGGTTCATTGGGCCTTTTCTTTTGGGCCGAAATGACCCCTAAGTCCATGTGTGTGTGTTGGTCTTTTTAAGAGCTTTCTTTTGGTTTGGGCCTCAAGTGGGCTTCCACTCCCTTAGGCCCATTACAGGTCCTATTTAAGGGAGCGAGAACCCCCCCAAAACCTAGAGAACTTGTAAATGTTGTTTTGAGAATTTGAGTTAGAACCGTTCTTCTATAGTTTAGTCGTTATAGGAGAGGGGGAAAGAGAGAGAGAGAGGAGACTATCGACCACGCTGTGGAAACAGCCTACACTGAGTATCACCTGCCGCTAGTTAAAGGCTCCCGAGCAGTGGTAGACTCCTGTGCTGACCCGCTTGCGAACGTCCTTAAACGAAGCATGCTCCTGGCAGATTCAACGTTTACACCATCTCTCTCTCTCTCTACTCATCTCCCCCCTCCCTCCAAGATCAAAGTAAGAAGGTCTGTCGATCTCGTTCTAGATCGGACACTGCTGTCAGCCAAGACGTCTCCGTACCGGCTATCTCCTGTCATCAACTTGCAGAAAAGAGGAGTGGGAGATACGAGAGAGGAGAAAAGAGGTTGAGAGAAGGATCACAGCTCCGATCCTCGAGCGTGGGAGCAGGGTTGCTGGGTGTGCCGTTCCAGAGACGCAACTGCCAGACTCCTCCCCGCCGTGGTGTCAAACGTGGAAAACGCTCATCCGCTAGCGGAGCTAGCGACTCCCGACCCAGTCCAGAATGCCCCTACATTGCAGGAAGTTGGCGAGAGCCGCGTGGTACCTTCCTTTGACGCCCGCGTGCCCGAGGAGAGGAGGATCAGAGGGATGGAAAGTGGCACAAAGAGAGAGAGAGAGAGGGACTTCTACGTATCTCACTTCTCCCTCTCTCCCTATCTGTCTTGTGAAGAAGGGCCCCGATGACCAATATCAGCTTGCACCTGGTGAATTTACTCCCGCCTACCGACGCGCTCTCGCCTGTGATTTCCGTTCCTACTCGCAGTGACGCGACGTTGAAGAAGAACTCGCCTGGAGAAACCCGAAGAAGACAAAAATAGAAGACAGAGGACGAGAAGAAGAAGAGACTCCTCTTTCCTTCCCCATCTCCTTCCTTTCCTCCCACGGGTCCGCGTTTCTGAGCTACTCCTTCCTCTTCCCGTCGACCTGACCGTCTGATCAACGCCCCCCGGTCGACCGTTATTCGCGTGCATTCCCCATCGTCTGCTGACCACATACGAACCCCAACTTGCCGCTGAACGATTGACTTTCCAGGCTCGAAGAAACCAACTGATTCCGCACGACCCTTCCCATGATGGCACGAGACCTTCCGAGATGACCTTGCAGTGGGAAACGAATCGTGAAGTTCTGCGATTTTCTAGCCTGCAAAGCCAATCAACGTCGTCGGCATCGTCGGATCCCTGCACCAGGTATTCGCGAGTGATAGCCCACACACTCTCTCTCTACCCCCCTCTCACACCCCCTTCCGTCCTACATACACCATCCGCTTTCCCCACACCCTCCGCCCAACCTTCCTCCTACCTGGCTTGAATCCCAAATGACGAGCTAGCCACGTACTCCAGCCCGCGTCTGCCCGACCGCCTTCACAGCATGTCCTGTGCATTGCTTCAGCCCACTGCCGGCCAAGAACCCCTCCCCCACTGGCCCGTGCGGCCCACTCGCAACGTTCATCAATCGACGAGACCAGAACGACCCGAGGGTCCGAACTCCGGTTCTTCGCATCGCTCTTCACCGGACACCTTTGCCCGCGTCGACTCTCCGCCCGTCACGACCCATTGGGCTACGCAGCCCCGAAGGTTAGCTTTGTATCCTTCCTTAAGTTTAAATACCTTTCGAAGGTTTTCCTCCGACTTTTTCCACCGCCGTCGGACGAAAATAGGTAGGGTAGGGCAGATTTGTAGGATCGAGACTTCTGATGTGAGCATCAGGTCCAACACTGAGCGTGAGCTGCAGCCATCGGCTACTCCATGACGAGCGACTCCGCGCCTCCGGACGTGGATCTAGAGGGTCTTACCCTAACCATCATCGCGAGCCTTCCAAGGTCACTCGGTATTGGCTTTGCTGATTGGCATGCCTGCCTGTACGTAGGTTAGGTGGTCAACCTAGAGTCTTAGGTTTCACACACCCTTATCGGATCGGGCCGATGGCCCTTTGATAAGCGTAAAACCGTGGTCGTTGAATGCGCGATTTTACGTATCAAACAAAATTTATACTCAACTCTTCGAAACTGATTTTTAAATTAGAACAGTGGCAAGTCGAGGTCGAATCCACAGGGAGGAGGGTTAAGAGATTGAAATTAGAAGCTTATTTTTGGTATTTTTAGATTTAGAAACCGAAAATGATCAATGAAAGGAAGAAAATGTGTATGGAGATGAAATGAACCGAACAAGTGCTTCCAAACTCTTTTCAGAGATTGAAAACCCTTGATCGATGGTGGAAAAGTATTTTTAGGGTTTTTAAATGAGAAAATGGTGATAAACAGATGACGAAATTAGAAGAAATGGATAGAAAACGATCCTAATCTAAAGATTTGTGATGAAAATACTATCCAATGATGCTCTCTAATCAAAACATACCTTCGAGAGCCGTATATTTCGCCCGGACTTGGCGTCTTGCATCTAACACGAAGAACGAATAGAAGAGGGAAGAAACTCACTGAGAATGAAGTTCAACACATGATGAATGATCCATCGTTGCTTTCTTTCCTTCTGGCTAGCCAATGCTAGAAGCATACAACAAAAACATTCATAAACCTAATTTGTTTGTCTCTGAGCCTAAATCGACCCCAGCAGATTCGTGGAGCTTGAAATGACGATCATGCCCACGAAATATCAGCCTCCAACTCCATCAGGATCATCGGATATCAAGCTATTAATTTAGACGAATTTGGGCCGTTGATATCGTCTCTCTCTCCTCAGATGGTGCCGGTCAACCCGCTCTCTTCTCTAAAACATAATAAAATTACATTAAATGCCCCTCTCTCTTCTCTCTTTTCTCCTATCTCCTCTCTCACTACACGCTACAGCGAAATCCGCAGAGGACGTGCGCGAGAGAGGGCGAGCGGGGTCAATTTTCTCGTGCCCGAGAAAGAGGGAGAAGATGCCCGGAAGAAGTGGAGAGGCGCGTGGAAGAGTTCGGAGATGGGAGGAGAAGACAGAAGGGAAGGAAAGAGTGTCTCAGGAGAGAGAGGAAGAGAGGTGCGACGAAGAGAGAGAGAGAAAGGAGGACGAATTCCCTCCTCGCGCCTCTCCTCGCGACGGAAAATTTCCGTCGCGAGAGAAGAGAAGAGAGCGCGGGAGAGTGAAGAGGGAGAGAGAGAGAGAGAGAGAGGTGAGAAATAGAGAGAGGATGAATTTGTGAGATCTTCTCACGACGGAAAATTTTCCGTCGCGAGAAAGGAATCGCGCACGCGAGAGGAAGAGAAGGAGAGAGATTATGAGAGAGAAAGAAGAAAGAAAGGAAGAGAAGAAAGCGGAAGAAGGAGGCTAGGAAGAAGGAGGAGAGGGGAAAGGAAAGGAGAGGGAGGAGAAATCTCCCCCTATTCCTGTTACGCACGCGCGCGTGCGGGAGAGCAAGGGGGAGAGAACGCGGAAGGGAGGAAGAGAGAAGAAATGTAGGAAGAGGGAGAGAAGAACGGGAGGAACTCCTCTCGCGACGGAAACAATTTCCGTCGCGAGAGGAATCGCGCGCGCGTGCGAGAGAGAGAGGAGAAACGGAATCCGGAGGGAGAGAGGAGAAGGAAGAAGAGGAGGAAAAGTGGAGATAGAGCGGGAGAAGAGAGAGACAGAGAGAGAGAGAGAGAGAGAGAGAACGAGGGGAAGAGAGAAATAAATCTCTGCTCGCGACGGAAATTTCCGTCGCGAGAGAGAGAGAGAGAGAGAGAGAAATCGCTAGAGAGAAAACGAGAAGTGGAGAAAGAGCGGGAGAAGAAAGAAGGGAAGGAAGAGAGAGGAAAGAAGAGAGAAGAGAAAAAGAAAGAAAGAGGAGAGAGAGAGGAAGAGAAACCCGGAAGAGAGGGAGGAAGAAAGAATGGGAGAGAAGAGGAGGGAAGAGAAAGGGAGAGGAGAGAGGAAGAATGAGAGAGAGAAATAGAAAGAAAGAGAGATAATTTCCTTCAATACAATTTAATCTTAGGAATAATTTCATATTATAAAATTCATGATAGAAATGCACTTTATGAATATTTTCATGTCAATAAAGGCATTTAAAATAGAAATTTCATTTTATAATAAAAGAAAATTATATTCTTGATAAATCAATATCATTAAATGCTCATAAAATGCTACTAATTAATGAAAAATCAAGAATATCCTTTAAAACATAGAAATTATCAATTTAATCATTTTAAATCATGATAACATGTATTTATGATTATATTTCAAAGAATAAATGCATAAAATGCATGATATTAATGCATGAAATTGCATGTTATCACCCTTCCACTAGTCGTCGCCTTTCATTGATCAGGTACGAGGGTTTGCACACCCCGTCCTGCATCAAACTTGCTCTGATCTTTGGTGGGGGACAACCTCACCACTTGGGATCTAGTCATCCCGCGTGCCGAGTTTGCGTATAACGCCTCGAGAAACCGCACCACTGGCATGAGTCCATTCGAGCTTGCCCATGGCTTAGTACCTCACAAACCTCTAGATTTAGTGCCAGTAGGTCCCCACATTAAAGACTCTAAGGATGGTGTCGCATTTGCACAACATGTGAGTGAATTGTGTCATTACATTCATAATAGGAATACTCAGCAGAATGCAGCGTACAAGTAGGCTCTTGACTCGCATCGTCGTCATCGGAGTTTCGAAGTGGGTCACCAGATGATGGTTCACTTCAAACCTAAGAGATACTCTCCAGGAATGGCTACGAAGCTTCATGCTTGTAGCGTGGGCCCATTCCGGGTCCTTACCCTCATGGGCAAGAATGTCTACCTCGTTCACAATGAATTAAGGAAATTTATGATGATCTTTTTGATTTTTTATCAAATCGAATGATAAATTGGTGATAGAAATTGGGGAAAATGGTGGAATATGAAAGAGAACTTCACAACGATTCAACGAAATAAAAAATCATCGAATTTGACTTTGATTTCGCAAAGAAATTGAAGATCTAAGTGGGGAGTGATTTCTGAAAATTGGAAGAATAATTTTAGCAAAATTTAAACAAAATTAAATCTAAATTACAAATCTAAATGAAAACTAAACATGAATAGATGAAATATTAGTCAAAACTGCCTCTACTAACCCAAGATTGCGAATGGATCAACCCGATTAATCATCGGATCAAGAATTTTAATCAAAAACCTGAAAACCCACGATCATGAGTTCAAGCGTCGATTTCTTCCTCTTCTTTCGGCAAAATCTTAATCTTAAGCCCTATGTGAATGTGGAATTGAGTCTAGAAGAGGATCGAATCGAGAGATTCAAGAGAGTAGGTGTCGAAATAGATCAATTTGATTGATTTCTCTCGAATTCTTTACAAATCAGAAGAACATCTCTATTTATACTGTTTTGGGTGTAACTGTCTGATTGGATTTAATCGACAATTCTGATGAAATGAACCGTTATGATTAAGTCATGATCGTTCGATCTCCGATGGAGCGCTAAGATGAAGCCATGTGTATATGCGTTATAAAATGAGTGAAACCGCCGTCGTTGGATTTTGATCCGATGCTTCTGATGCGTTTCATCATGAAAGATTTCGACCGTTATAACTCATTGATGGACAGTCGCGATCTTTTCACTTACTCCTGATTTAAACCACGTGTTTGATCCGTGATCCGGTGGACCTCGAGTCCACGCGATCCACGTGCGGCATTGAATGCGCCTTTGATGGAGGACCATTTGACGCATCAGGTAGTAGGCCCACGTGGGTCATGTTTTAGGCCCGTTAAGGCCCCCCCTCCTTTCTCTCTCCTATATAAGGAGAAGGAGTTCCCCCAAAAGAGGGACAACGATGAATCAAAAGAGTTGAGAAGTTTGAGTTTTCAATAGTTGTTTTGAGAGAGTTTAGAGTTTTCGTTCTCCCCCTTTTGGGGGCTCTCTTCCTCGGCGGTGCCGCCGGTTCTCCACTGTCTCCGTCGAGGGAGAGGTTCAATTGATGCGGTCGTGCATCAAATTGGTATCAGAGCTTCTAGCATTTTTGGCACTTCCGTCGTTTGTGACGCCTCCGCTTCCGATGCCTCCGACCGTTTCCGCCGCTTCCGGCTGCTTCTCGCGCCTCCGTCGCCTACCGCCACCTTCGACCGCTACCGCCCTTCTGGCGCCTCCGGCCATGTCCTACCGCATTCCGGTGCCTCCGGCTGCCTCAGTTTGCACCGACCTACTGACCAAGACTGCAGCCGCAGAACGAGCCTGCCACCACAATCCTGTGGTAGAAGGGAGCGGCTAGGGCTTCCCTGACCCCCCCCCCCGATCTCTCGCAGCGGTCCGCGTGAACCGGTCCACTCCGACCGGACGGGCCGCCCCACCAGCGGGCAAGGTGTCAGGGCCAGCCCCCCCGTCTCCCGCATCGGTCCGCGTGAACTGGTCCAGTCTGACCGGCCGACCCGCCCCATCAGCGGTCATGGTGTCAAGGCCAGCCCCCCCATCTCCCGCAGCGGTCAACGTGAACCGGTTTCATCTGACCGGCAGGACCGCCCCATCAGGGGGAAAGGTGTCAGGGCCAGCCCCCCCATCTCCTGCACCGGTCTGCGTGAACCGGTCCTGTTTGATCGGCCGGACCGTCCCACCAGCGGGAGAGAGGCCAGGGCCAGTCCCCCCAAAAATTGCCCAAAATGGCCCAAACGGCCCGCCCACCTCGCAGCCCGCGCCCGTCGCCTGCGTTAGTCCGCTAGCCAACCATAGGCGGCCATGTCGCCAGCGGCATCATAGCTGCCCGACTCGCAACACGCGCCTGTCGCCTGCGTCAGCCCACGTCGCCACGTCGCCAGCGGCATCGAAGTTGCCCACCTAGCAGCACGCGCCCATCGCCTGCGTCAGCCCACGTGGTGACATCACCAATAGTATTAAAGTCGCCCGCCTCGCAGCCCGTGCTCGCCGCCTGTGTCAGTCACCTAGCCAACCACAAGCGGCCACATCGCCTGTGGCATCAAAGCTGCCCGCCTCGCAACACGCGCCCGCCGCCTGCATCAGCCCACTTGGCATCGTCGTAGCACCATTAAAGTCGCCCGCCTCCCGACCCGCGCCTTCTGCCTTCCTCAGCCCTCCGGCCAACTACAGGTGGCCACGTCGCCCAACGGCACTGAAGCCGCCCACCTCGCAGCCCGAGCCCGCCTCCTGTGTCAGCCCACCGACCAGCCAAATGAGGCCACGTCACCACTAGTAGAAAAGCCCCCGCCTTGCGGCCCGCGCCCGCCGCCTGTGTCAGCCCACTGGCCAACCCCAGGCGGCCACGTCCCCAAAGGCACTGAAGTAGTCCTCCTCGTGGCTCACGCCCGCCTCCTGCGTCAGCCCACTGGCCAACCAAAGGAGGCTTGGTCACTAGTAGTAGTAAAGTCGCCCGCCTCGCGGCCCGCGCCTGCCGCCTTCGTCAGCCCTTTGGCCAACCAAAGGAGCCATGTCACCACTAGTAGTAAAGTCGCCCGCCTCACGGCCCGTGCCTACCGCCTTCATCATCCCTCTGGCCAACCTCAAGCGGCCATGTCATCGGCGGCAGTGAAGCCCCCCGCCTTGTGGCTCGTGCCGGCCGCCTGCATCAGCCCACTTGCCAACCGCAGCCTGCCACGTCGCCCTTAGGCGATTGCATATCGGGCGGCGTGCGATATCCACCACGCGGCAGTAGGTGGCGCAGACACGTGGCAGGAGGCCACGCGGGTCCATGCGTACGCTCGAGTGGCGCCATGTGGCAGGGGGGATGGGAAGTGAAGGGCCCACGGGTTAGTGGGCCCTGGTAAGATTATTGGGGCGGTGACGCAAACGCTTACCGCCCCTCTACCTATTATATGCGCACATCCCTTTGTTTTTCTCCGTGTGGGACTATGTCCTATTTAACATTTTTTGAATGCAGGACACGTGGATTAATCGCGTACGTTGGATTCTAATCGCGTCGCTTAAGATGCGTCCATTGAGTGGACTCAGGTCCACGCGATCTCCATCACAAGCACGTGCGTGAAATAGAGTTTAAGTAACCACGATTGAGGGCTTACCTGGTGACACGTGGAGGCGTTGGGAGCATTCAATCTTCATCACGGATTGATCGTCATGGATTACAATTGTGATCTTCATCGCGAGGCATTGAGACCTGATCAAATCGGACAGCTGAAGATGCGCAGAGGACTTCCACGCGATCGCGGCTCGATTGCCATGCGATCCTCACTTGATTGAGCCGTGATCCTGGCTCATTCATCGTGAAATCAGGAGCCACAATTCCTCCAACTGATGGGCCACGATCGTCGTGCGATCGTGGCCATCACTCCCACCGATCCACCGGATCAAATGGCTGCAATTTTCAGGCGAAAAACAATTTTGAAAACCGATGTATTCCTTTTTATTTTTTAACTCTTGATTGAATCGTGAAGGAATTCAGCAATTTGAAAGAAAGATCTTGAGTTCATCATGATCCCCCTGTATTTAGACTTGATTTCGATCAAAATCGAAGCGGGATTTATCACGAATTCCATTGGATTTCATCGAATTTCCCCTTGAACACCGAACGTCCGCGAGGAAGAAATCAAGCCAAATTCTCTTCAATCTGTGTGATTTGAATCCCCATTCTTGCGGCAATCGGGTAAGTAGTGAGATTAGATCGATTATCAGGTAGTAATTTGAGTTTTAATTAGGTTTAGATCTTTAATTGTGCATTTTAGTTCTTAGTGTTCTTCAATTTTACCCAATTTTGGTCTGAAATGTTTTTGATTTTGGAAATAGGATATCTCTCTGATTATAATTCCCAATCACTTGATTTTTTATTCATTAGATTCCTTATTTTATCAGCTTTCCGTGGATAGCAAATTTGTCAAATTCTGAGTTCATTTGACCCCTCAATTTAATATTTGACCGAGCACTATTCATTTTCAATCTAAATTTGAACGTTGACTTTTGGGGTCAATTACTTTCAAACTATAAATTGGAATTCAATCATTTTTATCTCTTTAGAATCCTATCGTTCTTCGCTTTCTATTGATATATAAATTGCAAGATTACAATATCATTTGACTAGTCAATTTGAAGATTTTCTCTGAAGTGTTCATTTCGGGAATTTTATGATATTTGATCTTCAATAATTCATAATAAATCTATTTCTTATAGAAAAATCACAAATACTATATCAATAAATTCCATTTTCTCTCTAGTTTCCAGATATATAATTTTTGTAATCTTCTGAGACTATTAGTTCTCTGATTTTATGGAACTTTGACTGTTGGTCAAAGTCAATGCTTTCACTTTGACTTTTGACTTTTCTCTATCAAATCAAAGATCTTAATTCTTAAAATTTCTTATTTAGGATATTTATACCATTTCTATTATTAAAATATTATTTTTACCTCTTTAAAAACTCTTTGAAACCTAAGTTTGACCCTGTCAACTCTACAATTAAAGTCAACCTTGTTCTTTATGGATCGACCCGATACTTGCAGTTTACTTGATTTTATATCTTTATCTTTGTGAGTTCGGTTTTATAAATTTTTTTTGACCGACGTTTGCATGTTTTAACGACCGCACAAAACACTTCGCCACTTTTCCACTCCGAAGGCTCGATATCGTTAACGTCGTTTTCTCAGCTTCCTCGTGAATGTGTGTATGGTTAATATTATATGTCTGGCTCAATGAGACCCCTTGATTCCTTGGGTTAGCTGTGGCCTGCGTGGGTAATTGGTCAGTACATGTGAGTTCATCCGTGTCATTTGTTCCATTAATTGCGAGATGACACTGAAGATCGGGTTAGATGCCAACGAAGTCTGGCGTGGCGCTTGTGTGTAGGCTTGTGGTTGAGTTGGCGGGACGAATGATGACTGTCTTTCATTAGGGTAGGATTGTTGATGTTGTTGCTCACCATTGTATTATGGAGGATAGGGTTGATCGTTGTTCCTCGGAAATCGTGTATTCTGCGAAGAGTTATTAAAAACAGGGGTATTATAATGGTTAGGATATATACTTAGATAATTAGATCGTCCCTGTTGACTTGGTCCTTCCGATCGACCTTGTCTAAACATGTTTTGCCCTTGGATTGCCACCACGGGGCAATCTAATTCGACATGATCGAATCTTGAGCAATTTGCACATGGTGACGCTTCTTGAAGTGAGACGGGGGCGAGTCCTTCGGAACCGTTGAGGATGTTAAGTCGGTCCAGTAGCAAATTCTGGACTTCTGCCATTTCATCGATTCTTTCTAGGAGCATCCCCGTCTCCGCTGATTTGGCGTCGATTGTCTTTGGCATTGCACCTCTTCGAAATGGTTTCGTCGTATTATGGTGGCTATTTTACGCCACCGTCTTGATGAGTTCCATCGCGTCGTCCATACTTGCTCATGAAGGTGCCGCCACTTGTTGCATCTAAAAGATATCTATCGTGTGGGCCTAACCCGTCATAAAATATTTGCGTTAGTTCATGATTAGACACTTCATGGTGTGGACACTCCCTAGTTAGTTCTCTAAGTCATTCCCAGGCCTCGTGGAAGGTTTCACTCATGCCTTGGGTAAACTCGCGGATGGCTTTTCGGACAGAGGTGGTTTTTCCTACAGAATAGTATTTTCTAAGAAATTCTTCCTCCATCTTGGTCCAACTAGTGAATTCTTTCCCTAATTTCAAAAACCAATCATTGGCTCGATCTCTAAGGGTAGCGGGAAAGAGTTTCATCTTCATCGTGTCAGCGGGTACATTTTCAAGATGATTAATTTTACAAACTTGGGAAAGCTCATCTACGTGTCTATATGGATCTTTAGAAGGTTTACCATGGAAGATAGGAAGCATACTCATCACATGGGAATCAATTCTAAAATTAGCCCCTCTAGTTAGGGGTGCATGAATTCTAGTGACGGGTCACTGGAGGACGGGCCTAGCATAGTCACTAAGGCATTTCCTTGCATTTCCTTCATCATTCCAGGAGATTTCTACTAGTTCGGTTGGATCTACGTTTGTGTCGGTCTCGGTAGTGTTGGTCTCGGTAGTGTTGGGGGATTACGTGGATCGCTCGAAAAGGTCTATTTCTAGGGGATTATTCCATAGTCTCCAGGCCGTTCGTCGTCTCATGAAGAGTGGATCGAATATTTAGATGGATAATAACTTATAAATACTTATAAAATATTAAAAAGTGAAGTCAATCGTCCCTGAATGTCGGTATCCATGAGAGTGACGTGTTCTTAACGCGATTTTGAAGAAGTGATTGCTTGTGTGTCCTTAGAAATGGGGCAAAATCACTTAATCTTATCGAATTAAGGATCTCGAAGATTGATTTCTACTTCGGATCACTCAATATACGATTAAATTGCTTGAATTTCAAGAAATTAAGAGAAAAATCCATGTTCACCAAGTCAAATTTGACTAAATTGATAAAAAATTTGCCTTAATTCCCCGGCAATGGCGCCATTTGATGAGATGAGACCGCAAGGTCATCGATTTCACACAGTCTCGTGTCAAAACAAAGTCCAAACTTACCAATTTGATGAAAATATCTCGAATTGAGGGGTATAATGGTAAATAAAGGTCAAATCCACAGCGAATTAAGGAAATTTATTGATGGAGAATATTCTCAAGACATGAACATAAGGGTTCCAAGTGAGCCTATATATGCACTAGGGAAGAGACATCATCCTCAATTACAACAACATGCTATTCTTTTCCTTATCCATAAATTTGAAAAACTCACCATCCATGAAGTGAGTGAAGAAGACCTCTCAAAGTCATTGAAAGAGAGTGTAGATCCAAAGGGAATCATCTTCCCTCCTCTTCCATTTATAGACTGATCTAAAGATTGACTTGGTCAAAAGAAATTAAACTTTTATCCTTAGATACTTAGAATTCTTTGAATGGACCATGTCAACCACCCTTTTGCCTTTGATATAGGTTCCTAATTTTCCAAACCACATCCGCTATATCATAGGTACCTTGTGTGAATAAACGATCTCAAAAGAAAAGAAAAATAGGAACATTTTTGTTATTCCATTTCCTTCTTTCCTTGAATACCACCTCCAATTAGAATTTTAGGAGAGATCCAATAGAAAAAAACTCTCTTGTTTTACTTAAAGACAAATCCAATATATGAGTAAATCATGCATTTATGAAGACAATTTATATGAAGATCATCATCATGAAAAGCACAAAGTGAAGTCTTATCAATGGAGATTATCTCAAGATCCACAAATTTACATCTCTTACCATTCGGCCAGCTATGAGAGCTTGAAGGAAAGACATACTTGAGAGAACTACCACTCCTCTATGAAGAAACTCCATCCTGTCTAGACAAGACCTCGCATGAATATACACCACCTCTTGACCCATGGAAATTCAGATGAGGAATATAAAGAGAATTACCTCAATGCTCCCTTCCGCCCATGCCTCCAAGAAGACCGCACGAGTACTAAAGCCACCCGACGACAAACAAGATTAAGGAAATTCTCCTCCTCCACAATGATCATCTTTATAGCAAACTACTGTCGCCACCGATTCTCTACTCTCCCACCTGTTTCTCCTAGCAAATAAAAGAGACAAGAAGGACTCCGTGAAGACAATTTTCTAAGCTACCCGTCACGTGAGCTTAGGAGAAGACAGTGCCCGAAGGAGTGGAGACAAAGGAGGCTCGTCACTGAAGCTCGCGAAAGAACAAGGAGTTCCCCATGATGTCGGATCTAACAATGAGTATTACATCGATTTCCGACTTCATCGAGCTCCCTCATCACGTTAAAACACAACTATCTTCAACTGAGCAAACTTCCGAGGCGCATTGAAGATATTCAAGCGCATCAGTTTGGCAGCATCAACAGCAACCTACCAAGTGAGCAAAGCACCTGCAACTGCATACGGACCTGCAGAATTCGACAATCAATCGTCTCCCTCGGCAAATCTACGAGAGGACATAGTGAACAAATGGGATGACAAATGACGCAGGCATTGACTTCCCAAGGGACGCACAAAAGATAAAATAATCTGGAAAACCTTGCACATGCTGAATTTCGTGTTTACGCCCGACGACGTTGTCACGTCAGCTTCATACCAAATCAAATTATCAATCGTGACCATTGCAGAAACCGACAAAAAACAAAGAACATCCGCGAACAGGTTAACTGTTTGCAGAAAAAATGTGAATCGACGCGTCTTCTCCCTGTCATTCTCCCTCTTCATATTCTATAAATAGAGATTTGTAGCAGAACGGAAGATAGTTTTTGATGAAATATTGGTTACGTTTGGTTACTTGCCCTGTGTTCCTGTTCATCTCCATATCTCCGTCAACCCATCCCGAGTTCTATCTTCGCCCACTGTTTCTCCCACCCGTTCTTTCACTTTCAATCACTGCCGTCAGAGGCCCCCTGAGGAAATCCGTTATCATTCGACGAGTTCAGGAGCATCATTTCCTCGTCGAGTCAGGTAATCATCCTCTCTTCCCTTCACAGTGATTAGAAGTTCAATCCGAGATCTTTAAGTCCAACATAGATATCCCCCGTCCTCTATTCTCCTCCACCTCCCTACCTATTTTCGTAATTCCTTCACTCTTTCTCTATCCGCGATATTATAACATATATTATAGTCTCCTTGCCATTATCCACTTTAAATAATCTCCCCCTCAATCACCTTTGAATTCCTAAATCCTAAATCTCCTACTCTGTTTTACCTATCTAATCTATACACTTTTATCATATTTCTATCCTACCCCACATTACCCTCTCATCTTCCCATCTATTATCATTCCTCTAATCCTTATACTCATTGAATTTATTCACCCTATCTATTTAAACTATATCTCTTACAATATTCTCACTGATATCGCTTCATAGGTCCTCCTAAAATTGTAGGATTAATATATCATTAAATCAGTAGTTTTCTTTTTATATCATTCATCTATCCTCACATATTCACCTCCACATCTTCATCGTCATACACATCATCATTGTCTAATTTATCCTACATCATTTATGATGATCTCTTTGAGTTTTGATCAAATCGGATGATCAATTGATGATAGAAATTGGGGAAAATGGTAGATCATGTAAGAGAACTTCAAGACGATTCCACAGAACCAAAAATCATCGAATTTGACTTTGATTTCACCGAGAAATTGAAGATCGAAGTGGGGAGTGATTTTCAAAAATCGGAAGAAAGATTTTAGCGAAATTTGAAAAAATTAAATCTAAATGAAAATTAAACATGAATAGAGGAAAGATTAGTTAAAACCGCCTCCACTAACCCAAGATTGCGAATGGATCAACCCGTTTAATCGTCGGATCAAGACTTTTAATCAAAAACCGGCAAAACCACGATCATCAGTTCAAGCGTCGATTTCTTCCTCTTCTTTCAGCCAAATCTCGATCTTAAGCCCTCCGTGAATGCAGAATTGAGTCTAGAAGAGGATAGGATTGAGAGATTCATGAGAGTGGGTGTCTTAATAGATCAATTTGATTGATTGCTCTCGAATGCTTTACAAATCGGAAGAACATCTCTATTTATACTAGTTTTGGGCGTAACCGTCCGATTGGATTTAATCGACGGTTCTGATGAAATGAACAGTTACGATTAAGTCGTGATCGTCTGATTTCCGATGGAACGCTCCTTTGGATTGCGATCTAATGCTTCTGATGCATTTCATCGCGAAAAGATCTCGACCGTTATAACTCTTTGATGGATGGTCGCAATCGTTTCACTTACTCCTGATTTAAAGCATGTGTTTGATTCGTGATCCAGTGGACCTTGAGTCCACGCGATCCACGCGCGGCATTCAACGCGCCTTTCATCCGACGCCTCACGTTAATCCACGTCGCTTGCATTTAAAAAGTAACATGGAAAATAGTCTCACACGGTAAAAATAAAAGAGAACGGGCGGGTATATAAGGTGCGACGAAATATAAGGTTAACAAGTTCCGATAATCGGGATGCTTATATGTACTATAACCCTATATTACGAGTGAATATGAATATACACACGTGTCACCTCCGCGCTACGCAAGTGCTACTGTGGGTCTGCGTGGCTCTGTAACGTGGCCTTGCATGCCATGTCGTATCCACATAGGTCCTGAGCGAAAATAACCCCCGTTTTTATTCTTTTTTAAATTGTTTTAAATGATTTAAACTCAAAAATAAATTCAGAAAAATTTGGAAAAATCCCTAAAAATTAGAAAATTCATAACTTTCAAAATATAACTCCAAATTAATCCAAATTTCTTTCATTTGATCCAAAATTTAGTTATCTATCATTCTAGGGAGTCAAAATTAATAAATAATGAGAGTTTTAATTTCCATTTCACAAATACATTTATTTCTTAATGATTTTAACTTAAGAAAATTTAAATAAATGTTTATAAAATGATTTCTCTCATTATTTTAACTTGAAAAATACCTATAATCTGAAATAAAAATGGGTTGTAAAATTATTTATCTTTAATTGATCATATTTAACCCTAATTTAAAGTATTTTAAGATTATAATGAATTTTTCATGGAATGGTAGATAAATACTCATAAATATGATAACATGCAGAGAAATGAAATCATTTATGCCTTAATATGCATCAATAATCATATTTTATCATGTCTAATTAGCATGTTATCACGTGCCCTTGGAAAAGGGCTTATATATCAATGACATGATCATCTTTGCATTCAGGCCTATTTTGATGTTGGATATGATGGGAACAAAGGAGATCAAAAATCTACTACAGGGTATTGCACAGATGTAGGAGGTAATCTTGTCACAGCGTTCTCGAAAATAAAAGGTTGTCTCTTGTTCGAGTGCGGAAGCTGAGTATCAAGCTATGGCTACTACCGCTCAAGAAATGGTACGGCTACAGTCTTTTGTACAAGACTTAGGCATCACTACCCCAATGCCTATGCATATGCATTGTGATAAGCAGGCAGCTAATCTTTATTACTAGAAACCTTGCCTTTCACGAGAGACTAAGCATATTGAGATCGATTATCACTTTATTCGTGACAAGGTGTTGATGGAAGTTATTTTTACACCACATGTGTTATCATTGGACCAACGCGCCCACATTTTCATGAAGAGCATTATCAACATATTGTATGATTACTTAGGATTCAACCCTTGACATGTATGATTTATATAGTCTAGCTTGGCGGGGAATGTTAGATATAGCTTATTAAAAGGGGTTAGATATAGCTCATTATAAGGTGAATTTCAATAACTTTTAAAAGAGCTCCAAAGTTAAGTGTGCTTGAGTGCAAGCAATATTAGGATGGGTGATGTTGAGCTCAAAGTGGTCGTGTTTTTCAGCCTGACAAACTTAATATTTATAAAGTAGGAAACTATGAAGAAAATGGGATAATTGGGATGTATAGGTTTCCTAGGTCGATCCACATGCACTTTAGGGCGAGAGAATGTCAATGTAGGCGGCAAGAGATGAAATTGGCTCAGAGTCAAGTCATATCAATCAGAAAGGCAATTAGAAGGTATGCTAAATAGAGGAATATTAAAGTTAGGATAAGACTTAGGAAAGATGATGTGTCAGAAGATGTAATAAAAATAGAAGTAGAGAAAGGGAAATTAGAGGAAAGATGGGAAAGTTTGAGAGAGAAATGGAAGGAACAAGGAGCTAGAGAGAGGACCTTTTTTGGGAAAATAAATAGAGATAAAGAATGATAAAATATATTAGTAGAAAGGGGCAGAAGCAATAGAGAGAACACCGAGAGAGACTATTGACTATTGACTGGAAAAAATATTGAGAGATAGACGAGATGAGAGCGGCTAAGGAATGTAGAGAAGAGAGAGAAGTCCAAATAGAAGAGAGAGAAGAGGATGCGGCTACGCGGGAAAGAAAGGTTTGACCGTGAAATAGGGTTACGCAGAAGATGACGAAATTGAGAGAGAGAGAGTGCACGGAAGACGGAAATGGAAGAGGAAGTGAAAGAGGGAAAAAGGAGGAGGAAGAGACGATTTCAGAGGAAAATAAAACGGAAGACAGGGATCGAAACGGAAGAAAGGAGAGCAAGTGAGAAAGAGAAAATGGAGAGGATACGACATTGGGGGGAAGACGAGAGAAATTATAGTCTTTAGCAAGGAAGGTGAAGCGAAAAAATTCGAAATCAAGAGATATAAAGATACTGAAAGAGAGAGACAAAGATTTAGAGGGAAATGAGAGAGGTCACCCGATGGAGAGAGCACGTAAGTGATGAATTTAGAGAGGCAGAGAGGGTGAGAAGAATAAATCGTGATAAAATAGTAGAGAGAGGGAGAGGAAGTTAGAAAATGAGGCAGAAGATAGACAGACGATGCGAGAGAGAAACATGATGACGACAGAAACGCTCGAGAGAGACAGACGGCGCGAGAGACAGACTATCAGAAGAGAGAAAGATAGCGAGAGAGAGGGAGATAATATTGAAATCTGAGAGAGCGGTAAGAGAGAATTAAATCGGTAAGGTCAAAATGTAGCAAGGAATTGGGGAAGAGATGCGATTGAAGAGGGAAGGAACGTGATGAAGACAAAACATAGGAAAGAAACGTGTAATAGAAATTAACGAGAGAACGGAATATGGGAAAGGGGGTGGAAAAGAGAGAGAGATTTATAGAGGAGCGGTGAAGACAATGAACACAAGAGAGAGTGCGAGATACATCAGAAGAGGAAAAGCAAGAAGGGTAGGAGAAGGGAGAACGGGAAGGAGAGAGAGAGAAAGGGAAATTTCAGGGAAGATAGAGAGAGCGAGAGAGATAGAAAACAGGAATTCAGGAGAGATGGAGAGCGAAATTAGAGAGAGCTTAAACAGTAGAAAAGAAAATTTGGAGAAGAGAAGATGACAATAGAACGAGAGAGAGAAGGGGAGATTTCGAGAGAGGTAGAGAGAAAGAGAAGGAAATTAAGAAATGAACTTAGAGACTTAACTAGAGCGTCGATGACTGGGAGTAGAGGATAGAGATCTAGAGCGAATGAGAGAGGAGTCGGAAACGGGAGACGACGGGGAGAGCACGAGCGAGAACATCAAAGAGAGAAAGAAAAGGAGTTTCTAAATGGCAGAAAAGAACGGAAATTACAAGAGAGAAGGAGATACCATTTCGGTGAGACTAATGGAACAAATTCAAGGGAGAGAAATCGCAAGAGAGAGGAGAGAGATCGAGAAAGAGGTAGAGAGCGGAAGAGTGGTTTCCGCGGAAATGGGAGAAATTAAGAGAGGAAGAAAGGCTGAGGAGGAAGAGCGAATGCAGTGCGTGCACAAGATAGATAGAGAGAGAGAGTTAGAGAGATAAAAGAAAGCGGTTAGAAGATGTTATGCGGAAAATCTGAAGAGTGGGAAGGAGCGAATTAGAAAATGTGAGATTGAAAGCGAGAAAGAAGGAAAAAAAGAGGGAGAAAGAGGAAGAAAGAGGGCAGAATGTAGAAGATATCGAGGGAAGAAAGGGAAGACGGAGAAGATAGGAAGAAAATTGGGAAGATAGGAAGAAAACGAGGGATTGAATTCCAAAAGATAGGAAGAAAATGAGAAGAATGCCGGAGGAAATCTAAAACCCAGGAGAGAGAAAGATAAACCGAAAAAAAAGAAGGGAAGAAGGAAGAAGCAAAACAAAAGCCCTCCCTTAAAAGTACTTTTTCCCTTTTTGTGGGCTCTCCAAGAAGAGATTTCCAGAGATTTCTCCATGACAGCCCACTAAGTCATTGCTTTTGAGGAGGTGCTCTTCTTCTCTTCTTCACTTCAAGTGGGTGGGGAGAAGGCATTGAGTTATTTCTCCATGACAGCCCACTAATTCATTGCTTTTTAGGAGGTGCTCTTCTTCTCTTGTTCTTGAAATAAAATAAAATAAAATTATTGTAGAGGACTTCAATTTGATGTGCTCATGACATAGTAGATTTGATGATATGTTCAATGATGAACTAAAACTTGGTTTGTTTATATAGTTGTTGTGTGTTCTAATTCATGCAATACATTTATAATACTTCACTTAGGACAGTAGTAAGCAAGGGTCGATCCTCAAGGAATCTAGCTATTGAGGGTTGAGACTATGGTAGAAGAAAGGGGGAAATCCTATAGTGGAGAATATAAGAAGTAAAGTAGAGAGATTTTATAGAGCTAGTGGATGTAATTGGATAGATTAGGTTTCTGGAGTTGTAATTAGGGGAGGAAGGATGATGATTAGATGATAAAGATTGAATGAAGATGGAGAAAGAGATGAGGGGGAGAGAATAGAGGTATAGTAGTGTAGAGAAAAATGAAGATTTGGGTAGGATTTATGAAAATAAATAAAACAACCTATGATTCAAGTAGAATAGAAGGTCTTACATTATCCATGGAAAAGCTTACAAGAGAATCCCTCATCAAAATCTTCACACAAACCCCGAGTTGGTGCCAATCCTAGGCCGAGTGGTGTTTGATTCGCTATGACATCGATCTTCTCTTGTTCTTCTTCTCCAGAACAAACTCGGGCATCCAATGATGCCTAGCTTGGGCCTAAGCTTCTCCCCCCTTCTTGCTGGTGACCTGGTGTCAAGAGAGAGCCAAAAGACAAAGAAATTTGGAATGGAAGGAGTGCTTTTAAGAGTTAGGGTTTCCAACAATCTGATGGACGAGATCAATTTCCGGTGCTACCAAGAGTCCGGCAGAAAATCCGACCATGCGGATGGAAATAGCACAGCGAGGTTAGTATCCCATAAAAAATTCAGCTCAATCGGACGGCTGGATCAAAAGATATTGGCCCTCCAAGTTGGAGCATTCCTGGCCGTCGATCTGATGGTCTGATATTTTTGATATTATCTTCAACCGGTGAGTCCACGCGATCATGCCACGTCGCCTATAAGCCAACCATCGGATGCTCGCCACATCACCTGCACATGTTAGTGACTAAACGACAAAAGAAACAAAAGGTAAATTAGTTCCAAGACGCGAGTTGGAAATAATAAGAGAGCGCCCCGATCAATTTAAACACACGAGTTGGAAATCGCCACGTCACCTGCACAGGTTAGGAAATTAAAACAACAAAGAGGTGATTCGACAAAAGAACAAAAAGGAGAAAGATAGGGTTAACGGTGAAGCAAAACAAAAAAGTGCAGGTGGACAAAACAACAAAGGAAAAGAGCTAAATGACAAAAGAAGAGAAGCTACTCTCTGCGGCGATTAATTCGCCGTAGATTCCCTTCTACGAGCGAATGATAGAGTGCCACATCGCTCTCTCGTTCCTCCTTAAAGTCAAATATGACGACTGCCATCCACGTCACCTGCACGGATTTGTAAACAATTAAAGGAAAAGAAAAAGGGCTATTAAAATCGAAGCTGCCAAATCATGACACGTGTCGCGATCTGGTGGTACCATCTGTTTACCCTTTTTATAACCTATAATTGCATTTATGCCCAGCGATAATTAATATTGCATTTTAACCCTTGACGAGATTAATTTGTATATAAATCCAGATAACTAAGAGGATAAATTCACAAACTTGTCTCAAAATGTCAGGTAATTACCTTAATGCCCCTGGCGCTGATAAGTAAGTAAGAAATAGCTAGATTAATTAAAAATATGTCCTCAAGATGCTCTAAAACTCATTTAAATCATTTATAAAAACTTAAAAGATGTATTTTGCTTTAAAAATTCATTTCTTTGTCAGTTTATAATCTAAAAGAAATATTAAAATATTGTAAACTTCAGGAAATACCATAAAATCATAATGAAGCAAAATTAAGCAATTGAATCATGATAACACATAAATATGTTCCTTTTAAGCCAAATGTTCATGAAAAATACATAGTTAAAGGTCATAGATTTCTATGTTATCATTCAATAGTTAATGGAATTAAATAAAAGCAACTCCTAAGTCTTTATAACTAGTTTTATGCTTTTATCAGGTGACCTCTTAGGTAGTGCTCATATTTTATCTTGCTCTTAGGATATTAGTCCCACAAGTATGATATTTTTATCTTTCTCGCTTCCTCCTCTATAAATAGAGGCTTGTAATTGATGGATCAAGACTGCGAGGTCTTCAATTGCACACGGTCTCGTGTCAAAATAAAGCCAAATTTACCAATTTAGTGAAAATATCTCGAATTTGACGGAACGTCAAATTTACGATGCAATCGCTTGACAGAACGAATCCCCCGGCAGCGGCGCCATTTGACGGAACAAATCAATGTGGTCATTAATTGCACACCGATTCATGTCAAAAATAATGTCAAATTTACCAATTTAATGATTAATTACGAATTGAAGGGTATAATGGTAAATGAGGGTCGAATCCAAAGAGAAATAAGAGATTTTCGAGAGATATTTTGGAAATTGATCAAATGGGATGATAAATTGGTGATACAAATTAGGGAAAATCGTAGATTTAGAAACATAACTCAAAGACGAATCCACAGAATCAAAAATCACTTGATTTGGATTAGTATTCGCGGAGAAATCAAAGAGCGAAGTGGAGACAAATTTCTGAACGCGATTTAATGAACAATACGAAATTAAAGACTAAATTAAACTAAATTACGATCCTAAATTACAAATTGATGATACATGACAAAATATTAGAGGGAAAACACATAATCTAACCCGAGATAGTGATCGAAATGATTAAATTAATCGCCGAATTCAAGGCTTTCCATTCTGCGATTTCGAAAACGAGCGTCAGTGTTCAAGAGATAGATTCTCCTAAATCGATTGAGGAAATCTCTAGTTTAATCACTCCGTGGATGCGGAAACGAGTCTAGAAATGAATAGAAGGGAGAGATTCAAGGATAGATGTGTTTAGATATATCAACTGAGCGAAATCATCCAAGAATACATCAAAATGTCGAAGAACATCTCAATTTATAGTGATTTTGGGCGTATCCGTCGGATCGGGCGTTTCATCAACAATCAACGGCTCTGATTGATCGCATTAATGCGAATGGTTACTGTTAAGTCCCCTCCATTGGATCGCAGATGGAGCGCTCAGATGAAGCCACGTGATTGAGCGTTATAAAATGCTTTGAAATGCATCTGTTGGGTCGCGATCGGACGCCTCAGATGCATTTTCAAGCGATTTAATCTCGACTGTTATAACTCTCACGATCAACAGTTGAGATTAAGATAATCTGGTGAACCCCATCGCGTAAGTGAAGATCAATAGTTAGAATTCCTTGCAGTCAGATGCTCCTCACGCTGCCACTACCGGTTTATACACTCCCCTTACCATTCCCAATAAACCTTGGGAAGATATCAGTATGAAATTTATTTTAGGATTACCTAAGACTTTAAGAAAATTTGATTCTATCATTGTGGTAGTGGATAGGTTTTATAAAATGAGTCATTTCATTCCATGTTTTAAAACCTCTCATGCTTCTCATATTGCTAACCTTTTCTTTAAAGAAATTGTGAGACTTCATGGCATCCCCACTTCTATTGTATCTGATAGAGATGTTAGGTTCATGTATTATTTTTGGAAAACATTATGGCATAAATTAAACACTAAGTTGAAATACTCTACAACCTATCATCCTCAAACCGATGGACAAACTGAAGTAGTTAATAGAACTATAGGTAACCTATTAAGATGCCTAATTCAAGATTATCAATCTAGTTGGGATGAACTTCTACCTATCATTGAATTTGCTTATAATTATACAACAAATAGATCCACTAAACTTAGTCCATTTCATATTGTTTATGGTCATATTCCGAAAAGACCAATTGACTTGCATTCTATAACTCATGAGCATCCCAAATCTTTTTCAGCTGAATCATTCATTGAGCATGTTCATACCATTCATGACATAGTTTCAAAACAACTTGCAGTATCTTATGAAGCATATAAACTATCTGCTGATTTACATAAAAGATGCAAACCTCTCAAAGAAGGTGATTTAGTAATGGTTAAAATTCACCCTCATAGACTTCCTAAACTCTATTCTAAACTTCAACTCAAAAGCTATGGCCCTTTTTAAAATTCTTTCAAAAATTAATGACAATGCATATATAGTGGACATTCCTAATGATTGGGGCATATCTAATTCCTTTAATATTTCAGATTTAGTATAATTTCATGAGAATGAAGATATACCTAATAAGATGTTTTCATTTCCCACTCATCTTGAAAGTGAAGATTTTCAAAATTCTCTCCTTTCTCCTAATCTTGTGTCTAATGCTGGACTTATAGATAAGATCATTGATCATCGAACTATTATCACTTATTCTAAAGAGAATGATTACGAATTTTTAGTACAATGGAAAGAAAAACCAATAAGTGATGCTTCTTGGATTACTTCTCATGATCTATTAAATTATGCCTCTCGTTTGCATTCTGACTTTTTCTTAGATATGAAAGACACTTCCTCGGAGATGAAGTAACCCTAGGGAAATTGATGGAGAATTATCTCAAAACATGAACACAAGGGTTCCAAGTGAACCTAGATATAACTTAAGGAAGAGATCTCAGTCTCAACAGCAACAAGACACTATCCTCCTCCTTGTTCACAAATTTGAGAAACTATCCATTCATTAAATGAATGAAGAAGACCTCTCTAAAACATTGAAAGAGAGTGTAGATCCTAAGGGAATTATCTTCCCTCCTCCTCCAATTATATACTGATCCAAAGATTGACTTGGTCAAAAGAAATCAAACCCTTATCCTTAGATGCTTAGAATTCCTTGAATGGACCAAGTCAACCACCCTTACCTTGGTATAGGTTCCTTAATTTCCAAAACCCATCCAGTATATCATAGGTACCTTGTATAAATCCATGATCTCAAAAAATCAGTAGGAAACATCTTTATTTTACACTTCCTTCTTCCTTTGAAAACCACCCATATATAGAATTTTTAGGAGAGATCTATTTAGTATCAATTATGAAAGAAGTGTCTTCGGAATCTACCTCAAGACAAAGCTTATGCATGAGTAAAACTATGTATCTACATGTTGATAATCAGCATGAAAGGAGCTACCATTGAAGAGGACAATCATGAAGACCATGGAATATGAAGATGAAGACTTACCAGCGACCATCATAAGAGCATCGAAAATACATCAAGACACCCATGGAATATGAAGCAAGTTCTAAAAGCTCTATGAAGATTATGAAGACTGGATGTTTACTTTCAACCGAATGAACAACTACCACAACCAAAGGGAAAGTCAAAGTTTATTTCACATTCTCTTCCCTGCCTTGAAATTATGACAACAGCTAAAGCCTGAATGAAGAAGGATAGAAGCCGAGCCGACTCCCATTGGGTTCTCCTCACCAAAGAACAAGACTAGTTAAGCTGACGAAGCCTTACTTCCACGGCGGAAGAAGAAGATAAAGCTTAAAATCTTCTTACCATCATGAGAGGTTGGAGCTCCATCGAAGATATCTGCGTACATCCACAGCTTCTTTCGACCGCCTCCTCCTCTTCAAACCGCCGGGCAAATGTCCACTCCATAGACTATCTCCTCCAGCAAGGAGTCTCCGCCTTGACCAGCAAGGTGAAGTGCGAGAAAGACAATTTCAGTGACACTGTGACTTACGACCTCAAGCAGAAGTCGCAGAAGTGGCAGGAATAGTCGCCGCCCGCAAGGATGAAATTCATGAAGGAGGTCGATGGCGTGGATGAGGCTGACTTTTCCGACCTGTCCACGCTACCGTAGAACCGATTCCGTCGTTCCGTGATAGCTACAAGGAAGCGCGACTTCCGGAAATTCCCACAACGATCGTGACATCACCAAACGTGACAGAAATCACGTCACGAATTCCACGTCGATCAAACGGTCGAAACCGTGAAGAAGAAAGGAAAGCTTCCACGAAGAGACGCCTTCACTACCGGTAATCGCCTCTCCTAATTGCGGTTACATTCCACAAAGAGCGCTCCACGTTTTTTTTTCCTCTCTCCCTCTAAACCTTTAATTCTATAGAAGGGACAACTGTAAAAGAAAAACGGATGTTTTTTTGAATAGAATGAAGATTTCTTCCGCAAGAAACCTCCCTGCGTTCGTGTTCGTGTGAATCTCGTAAATTCTTCCCGCAATCTCTCCCTCCGAGTTCTACCTCTCTTTCTTTTCTCCCTCCCGTTCTTTCGCTTTCAACCGCTTCCTGTCAGAGACTCACCGAGGAGATATTCCACCATTTGACGACTTCAAGAGCATCGTCATCTCGTCCCGATCAGGTAATCATCCTCCTCTTCCCTTCACGGTGTTTAATAGTTCTCCTATCATCGTCCGTAAGTCCAACGTTGACCGACAAACTTTCTATCTATTCTCTGTCATGCGATTGCTATCCGAGAGTCCAATCAGATATTTCCCTTATCTTACCAATATATTAATAGAAAATTATATATTACTCTTCCTATTCATCACATTGTTATCACTGTCATATCCACAATATTTACTACCTATATCTCTTCAACCGAAAACCCATATTATCCATCCTTCTACTCATCGCAATCACTCTCTTATTCACTATCTTCATCGCTATCTCCACTTTATCTGCTGAATTATCCTTCTTAGTATTCTCAATAATAAATATACTTCTGATTTCTGTATTATCCCTTAAGTTCTATTACACGATTTAATATTAAAACAGAATAGTCATTTTGATTAAAATAAATACATCATTCTCTCCACCTTTTTTTCACTCAACGCATTCATAAATTTCTTCCTCTCCATTACCCTTTCAAATTATCTTCCTCTTTACGCACTAAATCATACTTTTAATCCTCCATACTTTCTATCTTAACTTCCTTGCATATTATAAAATTTATCATCATAACCCCTTTTAGCCATTAAATAAATCCTTTCATATTCTTCCATTCATTTCATCTACATTTTCATCACTACCAACATTATTCTCATTCTCATATACCCTATTATCCTTCCACACTATCTTATCTAATTTCTACTTTATTCCCTCAGTGATATCATTCATAGGTCCTCTTCATAAGATTGTAGGATTATTTCATAACAAAATCAGTGGATATTCATGTCATAATTCATTCATCTCTTCATCACATATACACACTCATATTCTTACCTACATACACATCATTTCTAAAATATCCTACATAAAAAATTCATTACTTTCAAAATACAACTCCAAATTAATCCAAATTTCTTTCATTACATCAGAAATTTAATTGTCTATCTTTAGAAAAACTTAAAATATTTCAATAACAAGAGAACAAATTATTATTTCAAAAATACACTCATTTGTTCTTAAAAATAAAACTTTAGAAAAATAAATGAATGTATATAAACATTTTCTCTCATTATTTATCATTAAAAACCTAATTATAATCTCAAATTTAGATGAGAATAATCTATTCTAAAATATATTCTTAATTATGCATAATTATCCCTAATTTAGTGCATTTTGAGATTATAACTTAAAATTACATGAAATGACCGAAATGCACTCAAAGTATGATAATCTGTATACAAATGAAATGTTTTACGCCTTATTTTGCATTAATAATCATGTATTATCATGTATCATGTTATCAGTAATCTCTTCTTTACTCACTGCATATAATTGGGCTTTACCATTCACAATTTTGGTTTAAAAAGAGTAACAAAACGTTTTATAGAGTGACCGTTGACATGATACATGCATGCTTGCATGTTGCCACATGGCGCGTACATATGCATATGTGGTGTGTGACGAATCAAAACCACGAGGTCATTGAAAACACACGCTGAAGAGTCAAAATAGTTACCAAACTCACCAATTTTATCAAATGATCATGAATTAAGGAGTATAATGGTGAATAAGGGTCGATTCCTGGAGAATTAAGGTAATTTTTGGATCATCTTTTGAAATTCAATCAAATCGGATGATGAATCATGGTGGGAAATTTGGGAAATTTCAAATAAGACTTGAAAACGAATCCACGGAATCAAAAATCACTGAATTTGGATCAAGATTCATGGAGAAATCATCAAGTGAATAAGAGAGAAATTTCTCAAATTCAAAATCGCCAATAACCAAAATTAAAATTGAAATTGACTAAAATTACTATTCAAAATTAAAATCTAAAGCTATACGAAGGAAGATTAGGATGAAACACGATCTCTAACCCAAGATTGTGCTCCAATTGATCCAATTACTCTCCGAATCAAAGGCTTTTCATTCCCGAATTCAAAAAATGATCGTTGATGTTCAAGAGTCGATTTCGTCCTATTCTCTCAACGAAATCTCACTTGCAAACACTCTATGGATGCAAAAATGAGACTAGAAGCGATTGGAAGCAAGAGATTCAATTTGGTGTATAAACAGCTGGATGACTCGAATTGCCCTGGAATTATTTACAATGTCGAAGAACACTTCTATTTATAGGGCGACTTGGGCGTAATTGTCCGATCGAGCGTATAATCTTCAAACAATGACTTTGATGAAACGCAGAGATGCGAATCGTTAGGATTAAGTCTTGGCTGTTGAATCTTAGATGGACAGTTGAGATGAACCCATGTCGCACGCGTTATAAGTAATGCATCAAACGATGGCCGCTTGATCTTGATCCGACGCTTCAGATGCATTTCATCGGCTTTAATCTCAGCAATTATAACTCCTCAGATTGACGGCTGAGATTAAATCATTTTAAAATGAATCACAGGCGAATAGGATTGTGCCACATACCCCCCTCCCCCCCCCCCGCCTTAAGTGACGATTGACGGTCGCGATTAATCGTGTGATCAGACTCTCCAGATTTTATCACATCATCTATGTGATTCTAAAATTGATTTTAAATTAAATAAATCAATTTTAAATTCAGAAAAATTCAAAAAATTATGAAAAAATCTCAAAAAATCCCTAAATTAAAAAATTCATATGTTTCAAAATATAACTCAAAATTAATCCATATTTATTTCATTGGATCAGAAATTAAATTATCTATCATTATAAAAAATCCAATTTAATAAATAACAATAGAATAAATTTCTATTCAAAAAATACACTCATTTCTTTTTGATGTTAAAACTTTAGAAAAATATATGCGTATATATAAAATGATTTCTCTGATTATTTAACTTTAAAAAGTTATTATAATCTCAAGTAAAGATGAGTTATGAAAATATTATCCTTAATTCATCATAATCAACCCTAAATTAATGCATTTTGAGATTATAATGACTTTTTCATGGAATGATAGATAAACACTAAAAAATATGATAACATGCATTAGAATGGAATATTTTATGCCTTAATTTGCATTAATACTCATGCATTTTCATGTTTAATTAGCATGTTATCAGTGTGGAATTAAGAAAATAGATTATGTGTTAAGCACCCTTAACAAGCTGACATTAAATTGAATGATTTCCACTCTATTTATAATGCCCAATTTCCAAAGGATTTTTAATAGGGGATTAATTCTTTGTGTGTAGGTGACGTGGTGCACTCAAAGCATTGGATCAGAGCATCCCGATGGATCTAATCATAACCCTTCACTTTCACTAAGGTGAAGGGGTACATGATTTGTCGATTATTTATTTTTGAAGAATCAAGTGATTGCAAAATTTCATTGAAGGAGTTATAACGGATTAGATTAAATGGACTCGATGGGTTTCCATGACACGTGGCAAGATCAGAATCATTTGATGAAGATCAGAGCACACAATTTGATGATTTCATCAAATCTTATGATTTCATCGCAAATCAGCGAACCACAACTTAAAGGCAATGATTTGACTTCCTCACATTTCATTTGGATTGTGGATCAAAGACGAAGCACTAATTGAATGACCACGTCCTATTTTTGTCTATTTTTACTCTCTCTTTTTAATGAAAAATGTACTCTTAGGTGTTTCAGTCAATCAAATTTTTTAGAAATCTCAATCCTTGAATCTAGTGTTTTAATCCTTTTTAGACTCAATTCTGCATCTTGGGAGTGCTTGAAATCAAGATTTCATAGCGAGAACATGAAGAATTAACTACATGAGCTCCGAAGATCCATTTCTTAAAACACAAAATAAAAAGCTTTGATCCGACAAATAATTGAATCCTTTCGACCTCGATGTTGGGTTAGATTATATGTTTTCCTCCTAATCTTTCATCTTATAACATTATATTTGAATTTCAAAGCTTAGATTAAGTTAATTTTTAGAAATTTCATTATATGATCTCTCTTTGAAAATAAATTTCTTCTCCTTCTTTGATTTATCTGTGGATACAAGTCTAAATTGAGTGATATTTGATTTTGTGGATAGTAGTTCAAAACTAGAATTTTCCTTAATTTCTTATCTCAACTCATTGTCCAATTTGATCGAATATGAAAATATCTCAATAAATTCCCCTAATTTTCTATGGACTCTAGTCTTACTCAGCTCTATTCTAATTAATTTGTGATTAAATCTTAATTCAAGGGAGTTTGGTATTTATTTTGATGCATGGACGAGTGTTTTCAATGACTGCACGATCATGCTTTCTGAGCCACATAAGTGTTATGTGTACACTACATAGCGTAGTTTGGTTGCACCATGTCTATGCATTTGACATGTTGACTAGCCACATCTTCCTTATTTATTCTTCTCTTTGAAAAAAAATCTTTTAAAACTATAGAAAGATCCAAAAAAATTGAAAAATTAGGAAATCCTAAAAATTAAAATACTCATATCTTTTTATCTAGAAGTCATTTTGAAACAAAATTTTTGCTATTTTAATGCTTATCATGTCTTCTTTTTTGGCATATCACATGTAATTATGAATTTAATGAGGTTAAAAATGATAGGTTGTGTTTAACCCACTTCATCTTCTTCTCATCCTCATCCATCTCATTGTTTGCTTCAAGCCTATGAGCAGGAAAACTCACAGAAGTTGGTTATTCATAGTAGTTTGACCTTGAAAAAGATAAAATTCCTCTTATGCATCAAATTAACCCAAAATGAGTACGAAATAAGCCTAGAAGTAAAATGACATCATGAACACAAAAATTTCACTGAAACACAATAACTTGCATAATCATGATGCAAGTTACACCTTAGAAACGCAAAAAAATTATGTATTTGAAAAATATCTTATGTATGTGATCATATCCCCCAACTCAAATCAATGCAAGTCCCTAAGCAATGTCCCTAGAATCTCCTCTAGAACATCTGTATCACCTAAAAAACTATGAACCCCTATGCATGGAGACTTTTAATGACATCTATTACATGTGCAACTTGACTACCCTATCATGACGATCAAAAAACGTCCCTTTCGTGCTTGTGCAAATCAACTTCATAGAGCCAATGAAGATGAAAAAATGGTTCTAACTCTATCGAGTTATGAGACTATGATCTCAAATGCTCTCTCTACACTCAAGAATTGGTGGGCCTCACACTTCTCATGAAAGGGTGTGCTCTCTCTCTCTCTTTCGAGTATTTGCTACTTAGCTGTTGTAGTTAAATATCAAGTTGTATGATTAATGTGGCCACATTAATTTGTCCTACTTTCTGTTATATCTCATGCCTTTGATGTTCAAAATAATTTGTTGACTCTAATTTATCAATGTCAAATTAGGACATGGACTCAATCATTTTGACTTCTGCTTGGGGAGGAAGGGGTTTACGCCCTTAGCTCAGCTTCCCTTATCTCACAAATCATGTTTTCAATATAATTAGTTTATAAGGCACGGTGTACGACTATCACAAACTATCATACCATTAGTAACAACTCATCCCTATAGAGTTAGAAGAGATAATATTTGTGAATGCTTTATATTTGAATAGCAAGTAGACTGATGGAAATGAATGTATTTGTAGTTTATTTTTCTTATAAACATTAAAGTGCAAATTGATTTTAGTATAATTTTTGTCTAAAGAGCATATAGTGGAAATGAATCAAATATATTTTTTCATATAGTTATGTAAACATAATCTTCGGTTACGAAGTAAAGTTGCTCCAGAGATAGGCTTTTTTTTTTGCTGAAAGAAAAAGCTAGCTATGCTATAATAAAGGAATGCTACGCTGCCCCCCGTGGGAGTCCGGGCAGTGTCTCAGTCCCAGTAGGGAAGTCCAAAGACCAACTGAAGGTCGGTCGACCGGACCGAACCGAGACCGTCGGTCCCAGAAAATGGGCCGGACCGATTTCGGTCCAACTTCGGTCCGGTCTGCTTAAGGCCTTCGGTCTTGGACCGAAGGGCAAAATCTGCCCTTCCCTAAATTTCTATTTGTACTAAGTTTCTTCCCCAAATCCACCCTTCCCTAAATTTCTAAATTTCCCTGAAACCCTCGACGAAAACTCCGAGCCTTCGATGAAAACCCTCGCTCGAAGCCTTCGATGAAATTTCTAAATTTCCCTAAATTTCTAAGTTCTTCAGGTTCAAAGCTTCGAGCCTTCGACAAAAACCCTCGGTACAGACTACAGATCAGGTTCAAAGCTGCGGATTTTCTCCATCAACGCTCGTTGGGACAGACTCCCTCGGTACCTAACGAGTCTTTTTTGTGCGTCGTTAAAACACAAAGACGATGGTCAAACAAAATTTATAAAACTGAACTGACAAAGACAAGATATAATAATCAAGTACTGGGTAAGTGTCGGGTCGATCCACAAAGAGCAGGGTTGACTTTAATAGCAGAGTTGACTTGGTCAAACTTAGGTTTAAAAGAAGTTTGAAATAAGAGAAAATAAGATGTAAGATATGGAAATGATATAAATAAGATAAATAAGAAGTTTTAAGAATTGAAATCTCAGATTTGACAGAGAAAAGTCAAAAGTTAATGTCAAAGTGTTGACTTTGACCAGCAGTAAGTGTTCTGCAAAATCAGAGAACCAACAGAGTCAGAAGATTACGAAAATTAAATATTTGGAAACTAGAGAAAAAATGAAATTAATTGATATATATTTCGTAATTTTTGCATAAGAAATGGATTTATTATGAATTATTGAAAATCAATAATCAGAAAATCCCCGAAATGAACACCTCAGAGGAAATCTTCAAATTAAATGCCCAAATGAAATCCAAATCTTGCAATTTATATGTCAATCGAAAGCTAACAACTAGAGGAATACAACAAGACCAAAATTATCAAATTCTGATTTATCGATAAAAAGTAATTGACCCCGAAAGTCAGCGTTTGACTTCTGATGAAAGATGAACAGTCCGTGGTCAAACGTTAAATTGAAGGGTCAAATGAACTCGGAATTTGATGAAATTGCTATCCCCGGAAAGCTGATGAAACGAGGAATCCAATGAAACCAAAATCAAGTGATTTGGAATTATAATCAGAGAGATATCCTATTTTCAAAATCAGCAAAATTTCAGACTGAAATTTGGGGAAAATGAAGAACACGATGAACTAATTTGCAAAATTAAACTTCTAAATCTAATAAAAACTCAAATTACCTCCTGATAATCGATCGAATCTCACTACTAACCCGATTGCCGCAAGGATGGGGCTCCAATTCTCGTGGATTGAAGCGATTTTGCTCGGATTCTTCCTCGTGGACGTTCGGAATTGAAGGGGAAAATTCGATGAAATCAAGGAGAAATTCGTGATCAATCCTGCTCCAATTGCTTCGCAATCGAGTCTAAACGCGGGGGGGAACACGATGAACTAGAGATCTTCCTCGAAACTCGCTTAATTTCTTCACGAGTCGATCAAAAGTTGAAGAACAAAGAGAGGGAAATACATGCTTTTAAAGAGGGAATTAGGCCCGAAATCGTGGCCATTGGAAGCGGTCATGGGCACTGTTTGCAGGCGGCGTGGGAGCGTTTGTTTGGGGCGAGGATGCCGCTTCAATTCCGCACAAGATTGACTTCAATTTCGCTTCAACACGAGCCCCGATCGTGGCACGATCGGGCCACGATCAAGCCATGATTAAGCGTCGATCGTGGACTTGGATCTCGGTCGGCCGCCGTCTTCTCAGTTTAGGGTGATTCCGCGACGAAAGGAGGTCCAATCGTGGCACGATCGAGCTCCGATCGGGCCGCAATCGGGTCACAATCGAGCTCCGATCGCGCCGCGATCGGGTCACGATCGGGCTACGATCGTAGTTCTTCATCGTGTGTCGTCTGCCGTCCGATGAAGGTCTGATCGTGATGAAAATCCGACGCGCCAAATAGTTCCACGCGGCTTCACTTGATGTCGTTAGATCGCGATCGCGCGATCTTCATTTAACAATGATCGGACGATTCTCCAGTCGCCACGTGGCCATCGCGTATCCCTCCGATCGCGGTCACTTAAGGTAAGTATTACACACGTGCTTGATTAGACGATCGCGTGGACTCGGGTCCACGCGATCTCCGCCTCTCTGATTCGATCCGACGCCCGCCAAGCCGCCACGTCACCTGCAAAAGAGAAACCGTGTGGGAACATAGTCCCACACGGAGAAAATAGAGGGAAAGAATGCGGTTAAATAGGGGAACGGATTCCCCTATTAACTATCCTAATATCTCCTCTCTACTCCGCGACACGTGGCGCCCCACACGGGCGCCCACGTGGCCGCGTGGCCTCCCTGCCATTTGGTGCGCCCCGTGCGCCTCCTGCGTGGGCCACACGCGTCCTGCCACGTGGCCTCAGTGCCACGTCGTAACGGCGCGGTGGTCCCGCGTGCCACGTCACCGCCTTTCCGTGTCAGCTGGTCGCTTGGGCCCCGCTTGCCACATCAGGTACGCCTGCCACCGCTCGCCACGTCATCACCTGCTGTAAGCCTACCCCCTTTTTCGATTTTTTTTAATAAAAAAAAAGGCTTAAAATTCATTTAAAAATCAAATAAAAATTAGAAAAAGAGTATAAAACTTCAGAAATTCATATTTCTCAAAATACAACTCCTTTTAATCTCAAATTTTCTCCATTGGATCACAAATTCTCTTCTTTTTAATATCATGTTAATTAAAATATATTTAGAATGAAGAAATTAAGATGAATTAAAATTTACTTAAATCATTTCTCATTAAACACTTTAAATCATAAATTCATCTTGAAATTATCTTTATAAACATTTCCTAAAGTCAAAAATCATTTAATAATAGAGATTAACTCCTATTAATTTAAACAAAAGATTAATCATCTATTAAGCATGAAATTATCTCTAATTTATGCATAAATATCAACTTTAGTGAAATGACATGCCAATGGAGAAAATTCCTAAAAAGTATGATAACATGCATCATATTCACATAAAATAAGCATGAATATGAGTTAATTAGGGTAAGAATTCAGGTTATAAATGCATGTTATCAGTACCCCGCTCAATGCGCCTCGGTACAGATAGGGTACCTTTCTTCGGCCGCATTCCCGCATTCCCACATCAATTATTTCTATTCTCTAACCTATTCTCTCTCTCATCATTCCCGCATCCGGCATCTCCAGGCAAGAAGAGGGCAAAATCCGGGAATCTCCAGGTGACGTGAGCAGTTTCCGCATCTCTTCTTCCAAGTCTTATTCCATCGTCATTCCAAATATTTCCGCATCTCTTCTTTTTTGGAATGGAATGAATGAAATATTTCCGCCCCTTTCCAAATCTTCTTCCATCGCTATTCCAAATATTTCTCTCTGAATTTCCACTTCCTCCCGTTTTCTAATCTCTCTCACCATTTCCACTCCTCTGCTCACCGTCAGTCTATTCTCTCTCTTTCTCATAAAAGAATAACATACTTATTGATTTTGGACAAAGAATAATAGAATAAGGTAATGGATGTGCCAAAACCAGAGCTGAAGCATGGGTGATTCAACTTCCATGGCTCTCTATCTGTAGAGAGGAGGTGCTTACACCTCTTCAATTTTTTACTGCCAGCGGAGGTGGTGGGAGCTGGCAGCAGAGGTGGGTGGAGTGTATCGAAGGTGGGGACAGGCAGAGAGAGAGAGATAGAGGAGAAAGGAAGAGAGGTAGAGGAAAGAGAGAAATAAGAGAGATAGAGAAGATCGAGAAAAATAACGATGAAAAGAAAGATAGAGATGATGAAGAGTAAGAGGGAGAGTGATGCAGGACGCGGTGGTGAAAACCCTCGTGCCTGATCAATGGGACTGAGGTTGACCGGAGATAGCCGGTCAAAACCTAACCTATGGGTAGGCAAATCCTAGACCCTAAATACGACCTCTAACCTAAACCTAAATGCAGGCAGGCATGCCGGCCAGCGAAGTCAACTCCAGGTAACCCGGGGAAACTCGCGATGATGGATAGGGTGAGATCCTCTCGGTCCACGTCCAGAGGCGTGGAAGTCGCTCGTCGTGGGGTAGCTCGAAGGCTGCAGCCCACGCTTGGTTCCGGACCTGACGTACGCATCCGAAATCTCGAACCTATAATCGTACTATCCTACCGACGTCGTCAGATGGCGGTGGAGACGAGTAAAGGAAACCCTTCGAAAAGCAATTGAACTTAAAATGAGGGGTCGAAGCTAACCTGCGGGGCGCGAGCCCAGTGGGTCGTGGCGTCGTGGAGGTTCAGCTCGGCGGTGTCGTGTGGAGGAGGTCGGGCGGGCGATGGTCGGATGCGGACAGGTGATGTCAGAAGCGGACGGGCGATGTCCGGAGCAGACGGGCGTCTCAGAGGGGGAAGTAGAATAGAAGCGCTCGCGGATCCGTCGCTAAAGCGGGGTGGTCGTGGGAATGCGCGGGCAGCGAGCTGGGCCCTGGCGAGGGGTGGTCGTGGGAATGCGTGGGTGATAACATGCATTTATAACTTGAATTCTTACCCTAATTAACTCATATTCATGCTTATTTTATGTGAATATGATGCATGTTATCATACTTTTTAGGAATTTTCTCCATTGGCATGTCATTTCACTAAAGTTGATATTCATGCATAAATTAGAGATAATTTCATGCTTAATAGATGATTAATCTTTTGTTTAAATTAATAGAAGTTAATCTCTATTATTAAATGATTTTTGACTTTAGTAAATGTTTAGAAAGATAATTTCAAGATGAATTTATGATTTAAGGTGTTTAATGAGAAATGATTTAAGTACATTTTAATTCATCTTGATTTCTTCATTCTAAATATATTTTAAATGGCATAATATTAAAAAAGGAAAGAATTTGTGATCCAATGGAGAAAATTTGGATTAAAAATGAGTTGTGTATTTTAATTTATGAATTTCTGAAGTTTTACACGCTTTTTTTGAATTTTAATTGATTTTTAAATGAATTTTAAGGCCTTTTTCTATTAAAAGAATTCGAAAAAGGGGGGTAGGCTTACCGCAGGTGGTGACGTGGCGGCGGGCCCAGGGCTGACGTGGCGACGAGCTGACGCGGCAACGGGCTGACGTGGCGCGTGGGACCACCGCCCCGTTACGACGTGGCACTGAGGCCACGTGGCAGGACGCGTGTGGCCCACGCGTGACGCAGGCATGACACGTGTGCGAATATATCATATAATATATATAGGTTATCGTACATATAAGCCTATTCTTAGAACTGGCTAACCATATAATACGCTCCACAATTTAACCGCGCCCGTCTCCTATATTTCTTCCGTGTGGGACTATGTTCCACACGGTTTCATATTTTGCAGGTGACGTGGCGGCTTGGCGGGAGTCGGATCGGATCAGAGCGGCGGAAATCAAGACACGTGGCAGTCAGGGCGACGACCAATGAAAAGGGCGCCTAATAAGACAAAACCGTCTTTCTTCCACGTAACTCGATGCACGCCAGTCGAGGAGGCGGCGGCCAATGAAAAAAAGAGAGAGTTTTTCCCCGCCTAATAGGACAAATCGCATTTAATCTTTTCTTTTTTTCAGGAGTAACGGTCGACGCGACGTGGACCAATGAGAAAAAAAGAACGGTTTTTCCCCGCCTAATAGGACAAATTTGACGGTCAAAGCTCGTGTGACGCATTAAATGCGCCGCAATCTCGGACGGCTGCATTAAATGCATGAAACCGCGTGCATTAAATGCAACGCGGTTTCAACTGTGCATCTCGACGTGGCCGCTCCGGATTCGCTGAAAGCGGATTTGATGACGCAGCCACGTCATCGATACCTGCATTTAATATATGAATTTATTTTTTTGAACAAGTGTCTTTTCTTACCTGACGCCACGTGGAAGAGATGAGAGCGTCCAATCTTCGTCGAGATGGACGGCTGGCAATGGATTTATCTCTCGATCGCGATCTGACGGCTATGATGAAGACCGGATTTTCTCTCTCTTCGCGGGAATCTAGAGCGTCGGATTCAAATCCGACGGCGTAGGCGACACGTGGAAGAACACCACGATCGCGGTCCGATCGAACCGCGATCGCGGCGCGATCGAGCCGCGATCGTGGATCCTGCCGCGTCAAATCTATTCCACGACCTTCGCTTGTCATTTCCGGAGCATCTGGAACACGATCGATGCTCGATCGTGGTCGATCGTGGTCGATCACGCGAAGATCGTGGCCTACTTTGAAGCTCTTTTTGAAGCGAAATTCAAACCAATTCGGCCCGGATTTGAAGCCACAACGCCGCTCAGTGCAAACCGCTCCCACGACGCCTTGATTCCGCACCCATGACCGCCTCTATCGCCCATGATCCTCGGGCCAATTTCCCTCTTTAAAAGCATGTATTTCCCTTCTTTGTTCTTTAACTTTTGATCGATTTGTGAAGGAATTAAGCAAATTTCGAGGAAGATCTTAAGTTCATCGTGATTCCCCCACGTTTAGACTCGATTCCGAAGGGATTGGAGCGGGATTGATCACGAATTCCTCCTTGATTTCATCGAATTTTCCCCTTGAATTCCGAAAGTCCGTGAGAAAGGATCCGAGCAAATTCACTCCAATTCGCGCAAATTGGAGCTTAATTCTCATGGCAATCGGGTTATTAGTGAGATTCGATCAATTATCAAGAGGTAATTTGAGTTTTTATTAGATTTAGAAGTTTAATTTTGCAAATTAGTTCATAGTGTTCTTCATTTTCCCCAAATTTCGGTATGAAATTTTTTTAATTTTGAAAATAGGATATCTCTCTGATTATAATTCCAAATCACTTGATTTTGGTTTCATTAGATTCCTCGTTTCATCAGCTTTCCGTGGATAGAAATTTCATCAAATTCCAAGTTCATTTGACCCTTCAATTTAACGTTTACCATGGACTGTTCATCTTTCATCAGAAGTCAAATGTTGACTTTCGGGGTCAATTACTTTTTATTGATAAATCAGAATTTGATAATTTTGGTCTTGTTGGATTCCTCTGGTTGTTAGCTTTCGATTGACATATAAATTGAAAGATTTGGATTTCATTTGGGCATTTAATTTGAAGATTTCTTCTGAGGTGTTCATTTCGGGGATTTTCTGATCATTGATTTTCAATAATTCATAATAAATCCATTTCTTATCCAAAAATTACGAAATATATATCAATTAATTTCATTTTTTCTCTAGTTTCCAAATATCTAATTTTCGTAATCTTCTGACTCTGTTTGATTCTCTGATTTTGCAGAACACTTACTGTTGGTCAAAGTCAATGCTTTGACTTTGACTTTGAACTTTTCTCTGTCAAATCCGAGATTTCAAATCTTAAAACTTCTTATTTATCTTATTTATATCATTTCCATATCTTAAATCTTATTTTCTCTTATTTAAAACTTCTTTTAAACCTAAGTTTGACCAAGTCAACTCTGCGATTAAAGTCAACCCTGCTCTCTGTGGATCGACCCGATACTTACCCAGTACTAGATTATTATATCTTGTCTTTGTGAGTTCGGTTTTATAAATTTTTTTTGACCATCGTCTTTGTGTTTTAACGACGCACAAAAACGACACGTCAGCGGGCAGCGAGCTGGGCCCTGGCGAGGGGTGGTCGTGGGAATGCGCGGGCAGCGAGCTGGGCCGGAGTGGTAGGTGATCACGCAATCACGCACGGGCGTGTGGCTTGGGAGGGGAATCCGTAGGCCGTAGGCTGAGGTAGGCTTCCGGAAGTTGCTGATGCAGGCTGACTGAGCTCGGCAAGAGCACCTGGAAAATCCGCGCGTGGCGATGGTGAAAGCGATTGGAGGAGGGGGGGCGCGAGGGAGTGACCAAATGAATTTCGCACGGTGGCAGCGGCGAGGGTAGGAGGTCAAGGCGATGAAATGGGCAGCGCGTGTGGTGGCTAGAATTTCGGTAGGGCACAGGAAATTGAAGTCGGAAAGAGGAGGGGAAGTCATCGGGAATTGGACTTCAGCGGGAGATGAAGGCTGGGCGAGTGGACGTGGTCGAATTCGCAAGGGTGGAGGGCGAAGTCAGGAGAGAGAATGGGGATGAGCGGGAGACAGCGCAGGGGAGGCTTGAGTCGCGCGGGTGGGGGAAATTCAGGATAGATAGTGAGGTCTCGCGGGATGGCCGAGGAAGAGAAATTTCGGGCTGTGGTGAGGAGGAGCGGCGGAAATTTTGATATGTCGAGCTCGAAAGAAGCGAGCTCTTGAATTTGAAGACCTGATGATGAAGTTCAGGCTGCTGTATCGATTCCAGCTGTAGGCGAGGAGGGAGGAATCGATTGAGGAGGGCGTTAATGATGGAGAATCGATCGACGAAGTGCGGAAGGTCAATTTTCCAATCGAGATGTGCGGAATGCCTGAATTCAGGGAGAGAGAACCTCAGGAGGAGCAAATTCCCGGGACGGGATTTTCTTGCAGGCCCACGGAACTAAAGAGTTGAATTCGTTGGAATTGGCAGGTGAATTTTTGGAGAGAGGCGGGATGAATTCGAGGAGGATGTGAATGAGGTTGGCAGGGGCAATGAGGAGGGGAAAGTGGGTTTCGGCTTGAATTCAGCCAGGATTTCGAGGAATACCCGGCTGAATTTAATGGGGTGCATTGCGATGTAATTTAGCAGGTGTTCGGGATTCGGATGGGTGAATTCCACAAGAATTTCGTGAGTTTGGGGGACAGGGAAGATAGTGGCGAAGGAGCAATTTCGGGGTGACTCGCGGAAAGGAGAGCACGCGAATTTGGTGAAGGTAGAGCAGAGGAAGACGGAGGTTCGTAGTGCGTTGGGTTGGGGAAGGAAATTGAGCGGTGGTCGGAATTGGGCAGTTGAACTGGGCAGTGGCTGAGAGCGAGAGAAATCGGAGGGACGGCGGTTATGAAGATTTCGGGAAATTGGGATCGTCGGTTTCGGAAATCGAGAGAGGAGTGTAGCAGAATGGATTCCGTGGGCGAGATGCGGGAAGGAATTTTGGGGGAGTTTTGGCCGAGAGGCAATGGGCGTAGCGCGTGGGAGTTGAGAGGAATCTTGGTGGCTGGCCAAGGAGGCAATGGGCGTTGCGCGTGGGAGTTGAGAGGAATCTTGGTGGCTGGCCGAGGAGGAGAAGGTGGAGGAGGATGGGACTGGAGGGAGTTGATCGGGGGAGTTTCGTGGAGGACAGGAAGAAATCGTGGGGGAAGGAGGAGGAGCGTGGAGGAGCTTGACTCGGACGGAGGTAGGGGTGGAGCTGAGGGGGAAGAAGATGACCGGCGGAAGGTGGAGAGGGTACAGATGGGGGTGGTGGCGGTGCTGGACAGCTGCGGCGGCGGAGCAAGCAGCGCAGCGGCGGCTCAAAAGGCAGCGGTAGCGGCGGTGGCGCTAGGTCGGCGGCGGCTGGAACAACAGCAGTGGTATCAGCGTGGCAGGGCAAAGAGTGGCGAGCGGTCGTCGCAGCTGCGCGGCGGCGGCACGGAGCGCGGCGGCGGCGCGGCAGCGGTTGGACTCCTTCCCCGGCCTTCTGTGAGCAACCACTCGAGATGGAGGAGACTCCTTTCTTTTTTTCTCAAATGACGGCTAGGGTTTGTGGGGGGGTCCCTTCCCCTCTTATAGAGCCCATAATGAGCCGAGAGGGAAAAGGGCCCACTTGAGGCCCACAACCCAAAACCCAAAATACTCATAGAAAACAAAGGTTCACAAAAGAAAGGGCTTCACCAATGGGATCCCGAAAAGGGAAGAACCCATCCGAAAGCCTAAAAGGAAGAGGGAAATAAGCGAGGACCCACTTAAACACGTGCGGGTCAAAAATTTCATAATAAAGAAATAAAGAAATAAAGATAAGCGGATAGATCGGCGCGCACAAAAGGGCTCCTCCGGCGCCGTGGTATCGTGTCTTGGTGGCGACAGGGGTCGTACGCCACCAGAGAGTGAGAGATGAAGATGACGGGCAACAAGAAAGAGAGAGAGAGGAGAGAGAGAGTAATAGGCAGATATAGATAGATAGAGAAAGAGAGAGAGAGGAGGGAGAAAGAGAGAGAGGGAGAGATAGAGAAAGAGAGAAAGGAGTGAGAAGGGGGATAGGTAGATATATAGAGATATAGAAAGAGTGATAGGTAGTTATAGATAGATAGAGAGAGAGCTGAGAATTAAAAAGGGAGAAAGCTACCTTTGGGGCATTGTCCTTGTCTATATCATATTGATATGCATTATACTAATATCTATTATGGGTATGGTTTTTCTTCGGTAAGGTTTTTTACTATAAATTTTTTTTTTATTAATGGACGTTGATATATTTATCTATTTTCAGGTACGCATATTCATGGTCAAGAGAGACCGAAGTTAAGACCGAACCGAATCGTGACCGAGGTGGACCGAGACCGGACCGAGACCGAGACTTGGGCCGTATGGTGTGCCAAAAACTGGACCGTGACCGGGACCGCCCAACCCTAAGTCCCAGTGTAGCTGATCATCTGAAAAGACCAGCTAAGCATCATTGGCTTGGTCAGCCTTTACCTAACCAACTACCTAATACTACGCAGGCTCATCAAACAGCGATTTTTACCTTTCTTCAGGATTTAGCTTACAAATTGTCTGCAGCCCGGCTGGTTAAGGGGTTTGAGCCCAGTAGGGGAGACCTGGATTCGAATCCCAGCTCCCTCAAAAATAATTATTTTTTCTTCAAAAAAAAATCTTAGGCCTTTCATAATCTATTTAAACTTTTTGCTAGGCTATTTTTAGGTTGCATAAATGAGTGAATTGTTTCTTGTCTATGGAAAGGTTAAATATTGTTTCTTCTTTGTTAAAGTTCCATACATCAACAAGGAATGGTAGATCCATTTTACTTTAGAACATTACAAAGCTCCATAGTTATTCAACACGTATAAAAGGCATATAATAAAGACAACTGAGGGGAGACTTCTAGGAAAGATCAACCGCAAGTCAAGCATGGAGGAACTGGCTTACCACAGAAGCTAAGAAGTCGAGAAACATCGGCGGGGATGCGCACCACAAGGCAAAGACATGCTGAGGCTTGTTGGCGGGAGAGTGTTTTGATTCGAGGACAACATTCAAGTTGACATGCACGAATCCTTAATTTCAAGAGAATGAGAACTATACGACACGAATGCAACCTTGACACATGAATGGGGCACAAAGGTAGTGGAGCTGGTGGGGGTGATCTTGGAGGTGATGGAGGTGGTGATCGAGGAGGAGGCGAAGGTAGACAGCTAGGAGGAGGCAGAGGTGGAGATCTAGGAGGAGGTGGTGGGGAAGGTGGAGGGGGTGAAGAAGACGGTGGAGGGGGTAAAGCAGACGGTGGAGCGGGTGAACAAGACGGTGGAGGTGGCGATGGGGAAGGTGGAGGGGGTGAAGAAGACGGTGGAGGGGGTAAAGCAGACGGTGGAGCGGGTGAACAAGACGGTGGAGGTGGCGATGGGGAAGGTGGAGGGGGTGAAGAAGACGGTGGAGGGGGTAAAGCAGACGGTGGAGCGGGTGAACAAGACGGTGGAGGTGGCGATGGGGGAAGGTGGAGGGGGTGAAGAAGACGGTGGAGGGGGTAAAGCAGACGGTGGAGCGGGTGAACAAGACGGTGGAGGTGGCGATGGGGAAGGTGGAGGGGTGAAGAAGACGGTGGAGGGGGTAAAGCAGACGGTGGAGCGGGTGAACAAGACGGTGGAGGTGGTGATCGGCGTGGATAATTCCCGTAGGCAGAAGCGGTTGTGAATATGAGCAGATTCAGGATCACGAGCTGAAGGAGAGTAGTGGACTTGATTGGCATGATGATTGACAGGGACACCTAAAGAGCTTCTGAACGGAGGAAGCCCCGGTTCCTTGATATAGACTTGGATCGAGACGTGGAGGAAGGTCGCAGGAATTGACACTGGCAAGCGGGAATGAGCTCTACCTCTTAAAGTGAATCGCGACGGCGAGCGTGATTTTTCGTTTCATTTATTGAGTACCGATGCGGGCCATAGATTATTGCCCTCCCTTAGAACCGGGAGTTCGAACGTGGCATAGAAATTTTCGTGCGAGCAACGTTACCTCGGGCTCGAGGCTGTAGTCGGGATCATCGTTGACTTGATAAGGGTTGACTTTTTCTGAAAAGGACTTGACAGAATAGTGCTGTGTTACGTTCAGTTTTGATTCCATTGAATTTGAATTATCAACAGGTTACAAAGTCTTTACGGTAATCCCCGTGCTTTGCACCACCCATTTGCAATCGTAAAAGCTGCGAGCCCACCGTGCCCCCGTAAAAGTTGCGAGCCTCCTTGCTCCGTGTTAAAGGTCAGCCGGAATAAAAAGACATAGAAATATTCCACGGGATGTCCATGTCAGTCGCTAACAAACGTCCCACTCCGATGCCTTAACTCGAATTTAATTTTAATGCTTAAGTTTTTAAACTATAAATTAAACTAATGTACCGGTCAGCAGAAACGGTCTGCGTGAAGTTCTCTTCTTAGGTTAGTGCTGGCAAAGCTTCTCCCGCGTGCTTGTTATCCCTCAGTTTGTATTTTTTTGCGTGGACAGCCAGGCTTGTGTTGGCTTAATGCTGTCAGCATGTTTTGAGAAGTCCCATTCTGCTTTATATCCTTCGACTTTCTGCATTAAATTTGAATGCAATAACACATTATTCGATGTGAATATACAGTACAGAGTAAACTGTTTGGCCAATTATTACCACGAATGAAACTATTAAGTCGAATATTAACCCCCTTTACGCTTAATTTGACCCCATCATGTGAAGGAATAATTGAGGTATGTAATTCAAAACATTATTGATTTTATAAGTTTAGAGGCGACATTTTTTAAATTTTGGTCCGAATATTTACATTATTTCCCCGATATCCAAAAAACTGGGACCTTGATTTCATGGTTCATCGATGAAATTTACCTGAATTGGATGTGGAAAACAGGCACAGTAACCGTAAGAATATTATGGAAACTATTTAAAATATTATCTTCTAACTTCTAATTTAAAAATGAAGGCATTTGAAGGGTCAAAAATAATATGCTCGTTAATTTATGGTTCACCACTATTTTTCTCTTTTCGAAGTGCAATGCCAACATACACCTGAAAACTTGAGGACTAAAATCATGTTTATGACCCAAGAATGTGATCTCCCCCTAAAATTCGTGGGTTCATAACTGTCGGTCAGATTCCTGTTCCCCAGGCCCTTGGAAAGGAACTATAGAATTGTTTCTACTTGGAGTTTAAAGGAGTCTCTACGGAGGAAAAATTTCTTAACATTTGTGGTTCTTTGAGGGGATTGTTCAGCAGGGAACCAAATCAATTTCTTGGATTCACGATTCTAAGCAGCAGAAAAAAGTATTTGGCGAGGATAACAAGAACGTTGACCTATCACCGAAAAGAAATGCAGGAAAAGTCTGAACAAAAGTAAGAGAGAAGAAGAAAAAGAGGAATAAGTAAAGGGGAGCAGAAAGGAACTTGAGTAGAAGAAAGAAAGGACTGACGACAAGCTATTCTCTATCCCTTCCTCGTGCTAATTTGTACATCTTCATTATGTGATCTCTGCTTTTGTTTTCTTCGCCGATTTTGAAGCAAGTTTCAATCATATGCTTACAGTTTCTCACAGAAGCATTAAATGTTGAAAGATTCCTTATTTTAGGTTTCTGAATCATTGAAGTCGGGTCTCTTCACACCTTTTTGGGACTGTGGAATGACAGAAACTTTGTTTCGTATCTGACATAGGTAGAATTTTTATTCCCATTTGGACGTGGATCTCGAAGCCTATTTCGGCAGAGCTTTAAACTTCATGTCGTCGGAGCCGTACTCAACTCCTGAGTCACTGCAATGTGAGATGAACATCGATGATTATTGAGTAGACTGTTTATTTGTATATCTTTTGCTGACCTGTAATATAGACGGCCTATCTATATATTAAGACCTTTTCGAATTTAAGGTCCAGACAGAGTGGTTTGGCAAAAAGTGAATCGTGGCCGGGACCGTAGAACCCTACTCATGGATGAAGATTTAAACGTAAATTATACAACCATGGCAGGAATCAACAAAGAGTTAACATGGAAATTTAAGGGTCATTATCCAAATCTAGCACAAACTCTTCAAAAAGTCTAAGTTCTAGCACCAACTCTTCTTTTCTCCAAATCTAGCACCAATTCTTGGTCTTTTATCCAAATCTAGCACACCCGCAATTGTTGACTCCTTCCAGATCCAGTTGCCAGCCAGGTGATGCCACGTCAGCGCCGCAGCTTGGACGAGATCCATGTGGCAGCCACGTCATAGAAAGATAAATCGAGAGAGAGAGAGAGAGAGAAATAGAGTAGTCCGCGGCGGCGAGAGAGAGAGAGAGAGGGAGGGAGGGAGGGAGGGAGAGCGGGAGAGAGGGAGGGAGGGAGGGAGGGCAGGAGAGAGAGAGAGAGAGAGGAGGGAAGGGCGGGAGAGAGAGAGAGAGAGAGAGAGAGGAAGGAGGGCGGGAATTCCCGTCGCGAGAGGGAACGTGGGAGAGAGATCAGACGAGAGGAAGAGAGAAGTGGAGAGAGCGGGAGAGAGGAAGACTTTCCTCCTCCCGCCTCTTCTCGCGACGGAAGCAATTTCCGTCGCGAGGAGAAGCGAGGAGAGAGGAGAGGGAAGAGGGAGGGAGGGCAGGAGAGAGAGAGAGGAGGGAAGGGCGGGAGAGAGAGAGAGGAAGGGAAGGCGGGAATTCCCGTCGCGAGAGGGAACGTGGGAGAGAGATCAGATGAGAGGAAGAGAGAAGTGGAGAGAGCGGGAGGGAGGAAGACTTTCCTCCTCCCGCCTCTTCTCGCGACGGAAGCAATTTCCGTCGCGAGGAGACGCGAGGATAGAGGAGAGGGAAGAGCGCGGGAGAGAGGGAGGAGGAATTTTCCTCCTCCTTCCCCTTAAGCGCGCGTATGCCCGCATGCAGGAGAGGAGGAAGGAAGATGGGGAAGAGAGGGGCATCGCGAGAGGGAGAAGAGAGAGAGAGAACGTGGGAGAGAGGGAGAGAAGGTGTCGGGGGGAGAGAAGAGGACAAAGAGAGAGATAGAGAGATTACGGGAGAGAAGTTTTACGGGAGAGAGAGAGGTTACGGGAGAGAAAGAAGTTACGGGAGAGAAAGAGGAGAGAGAAAGGGAGAGAGAGAGATAATTTACTCTTGGGAAATATAATTTCTCTTCCATCTCTCCCGCGCTCTTCCCTCTCCTCTCTCCTCGCGTCTCCTCGCGACGGAAATTGCTTCCGTCGCGAGAAGAGGCGGGAGGAGGAAAATCTTCCTCTCTCCCGCTCTCTCCACTTCTCTCTTCCTCTCGTGGAGAGAGCGGGAGAGAGGGAGGGAGGGGCGGGAGAGAAAGAGAGGGAGGCGAGAGAGAGAGAGAGAAAGGGAGGCGAGAGAGAGAGAGAGAGAGAGAGAGAGAAAGGGAGGGAGGGTGAGAGAAAGAGAGGGAGGGAGGGTGGGAGAGAGGGAGGGAGGGAGAGGAAGAGAGAGGGAGGGAGGGAGAGGAAGAGAGAGGGAGGGAGGGAGGGCAGGAGAGAGAGAGAGAGGGAGGGAGAGCGGGAGAGAGATAGAGAGGGAGGGAGAGCGGGAGAGAGAGGGAGAGAGCGAGGGAGGCCGCGAGAGGGAGGGAGGGAGGGCGGGCGGGGAGAGAGTGAGTGAGAGACTGCGGGAGAGAGAGTGAGGGAGGGCGGGAGAGAGAGAGAGAGGGCCACAGTTTGACTGGCCATGAGAGCAAGGCGATGGCCATAGTTTCTCACGTCGTCACATCCGTAAACAGAATTATTCTGGTGGCCGGGTCAGGATACAACGACGAGACTTCATGCTCACGTCGTCGGCAGACTCTCGGTGACTTGGCAAGCATTCTTTCGGTGCAATGGCAACGGCGCCACCTTATATCTACGAGCTTGTATTGCTCTGAAAGTTCCACATTACGATCGGGTGAAAATAGAGAGAGGCGTGAGAGAGAGAGAGAGAGAGAGAGAGAGAGAGTAGGGAGGGAGAGCGGAGTCGGAAAGAAGAAGGTTGTAAATAGAAGATCTCCTGTCTTGACTGGCCATGAGAGCAAGGCGATGGCCATAGTTTCTCACGTCCTATTTCCCGCGTTCTCTCCTTCGTTCAACTAGTTCCTCATACGCAACCCCCGGGTTTGGCTCATGGCGGCCTCTATAAATCCTATTAGACCATTTAAACATTAAAAATATAGGAAAAATAATTCATACTGAATGACGAGATATTTTAAATGAATAATAATTCGAAATTAATTAATGTTCTGAATTTAATGATTAAAATCAACACGCGAAAAACGGTTCAGAAGTCAATGATTAAAATCTTGATTTGATGAAATAAATATTGAAATGAAGTAATTGATTTATCCTTAAATGCACAATATATAATTGCCCCCAATTCTATTGAGACATATAAAATACTCGGTCAAGATTAATTTAAATATCATGCAAAATTTGTATGTTTAATCATGCAGAACATGCACAATAATCATATAATGAACCAGACTCACCATCCTCTCACAACGTTACCCCACGAAGGCCATCGAAGGTACAGTTTATTCACATTCATATTGCCTTTCTAAATAACGTCATTTAAGTCGGAAAACAAAAGGAAATTTAAAATTTGATTCTCTAAATGGTTTTATCTAGAACTCTTGGTTAAAAAATTTGAATTTATGGCTTTTGAAAAGGAGGATTAGATAATTAAATCGAATAACTTTTCCAAAATAGGATATTCGAACTACCTGGATAAAGATTTCAAATTAACAAATCGGAAATGACTGAATACCAGAAGTGGAAATCACTAACCATGGAGCAAATGACACTATATCTCCCTTCCGCTCACATCCAAGTATCTGTGGACTCAAGATATTGGCCAAGACCCACAAGAGATGAGCAAACCAGCATGCATCTTTGAATCGTGGATGCAGGAGTTGCCTCCAGAATTGCTCACGAATATCTATTTGATTTCCAAGCTCTGGGTACGGAATTGGAAGCTGGAAGAAGGTATGAAGATGGGAGAGAATGGAGATGTAACGATCAAATCGAGCCGATTTGCTTCCTTAAAGGCGCAGATCCATTGATGCAAGTACCCAATTAGGATCTTTTAACAGTGAGAAACTGTGAGAAACTGTGGCCATCGCCTTGCTCTCATAGCCAGTCAAGACAGGAGATCTTCTATTTATAACCTATCTTCTTGCTGGAGAAGATGCCTATTTCTCTCCAGGATGAGTAGGAGGAGAAGGATAAAGAGGCAGAGAAAGGAAGGCGGCGGCCAAGTGAGTAGCAAGATGAGGATACTCGAGCAGCTCGTGCCGGGGAGCGCGAATATGAGGAGACGGCGAATTACATTACCCTTTTGGAATTTCACGTGAGTCTTCTCAGAATTCTCACAATACTCTCCAGTCTCTAGTGCGCAGTCCCAAACGCTGGGCGCAGTCCCAAACGCTGGGCGCAGTCTCTCTCCTTGAAGCATGAACAAGGTGAAGAGATGGAGAGTGTAGAGGAAGAAAGAGAGAAATAAAGAGGAGAGGGAGAGACCCAGAGAGAGAGAGAGAGAGGTATTTGACCCGGCGGCGTCGGCGAACTACTCCGCCGCTGCGGACTACTCTCTCTCTCTCGATTTATCTCTCTATCTCTCTTGTGATTGAATTGATGACGTGGCTCTGCCACATGGATCTCGCCCAAGCTACGGCGCTGACGTGGCGTCACCTGGCTGCCAACTAGATCTGGATGGAGTCAACAATTGCGGCTGTGCTAGATTTGGATAAAAGACAAGAGTTGTGCTAGATTTGGAGAAAAGAAAAGTTCGTGCTAGATTTGGATAAAAGACAAGAGTTTGTGCTAGATTTGGAAAATAACCCGAAATTTAAATGTGGCCACAACCGAAAACATAAACCAAGTTTTAGCAAGACGGTAATTTTAATGATTCTTTGGACGATTTTTTAGCAAAGGAATGCGCTGAGTCCATGAAGAGCCAGTCATCTATTCTTCGTTTTTTTCTTTTAAAATTTTCAAGAACACTTCTCAACGATGTTTAGGCAGTAGTGTTTAGGCACGGTATCTCCAGTTTCCAGATTTTTGGCTTTTCAACCATCCTATACAGATGTTAAAAATAGAAGATGACTCGGGTCTGACCAATCAAGATGTTGAGATCTTCCGAATCTCCATCGTGCATCACGTCGCACTGTATGGTGCATTTATAGCTATATGCCATGCCATGTTACCTAGGGTTCCAGAGGTCGACAATCGTTAACCAGCTAATTAAAGCCATCATAAGAAAGTCGAAGTAACTTTTACGAAAGTTACGCGGTATTCCAAACAACGATCATCTGATGATAAGAAAGTCGAAGTAACTTTTACGATATCCTACATATCTTTGTAGACCCGCATATAAACATTTTCTTCTCCTCACTCGGTAGATATCTCATTCCTCCCAATATACCGCCTAGCAGACTGATCGTAATCCTTCGTAATACCCATAAGTGGCTTTATTATTACTTTCTGCGCGGTATTCCATCTCCGTCCTCATCCAATAATCCATTATGTCTGTTACTTCTAAATTGATATCTTTAAGTTAAAATATCATGCAGGGTACTCCAGAAAAAATCTAATTTGGTACAAAAATAAATTGACAGATACACGATTCATCATTTCATTTAATATCAATTTTTGAAATACGATAATGCTATCGTGTCAATATTGTTCAGATTTCCAATTCATCATCATCTTTAGAGTTTCTTCTTTATAAGTGTCTTAAGACTATTTTCTTTACAAAAATATATCCTTTCAAAGATATCTGTTCTTTAGTTTGCATCATCATCTTCATAAGATCTCATTATCTTCGTCAGATTTTCTACACAGCATTGACTTAATGAAACTCAACGCCCATCTAATAACCTGACAAGGCCCGGGCATAATAATTTCCAACTACGAGTAGAATGTAAAGAGTTTCCGGTTAACTAAACCAGCCCAGCCCGACCTTATGTGCGCAGCCCTTAACCCATCGGTGCCGGCACGGGATAAGGTAGATTAAACTTTAAAGAAAAAACGGAGATATAAAACCGGGGGAGCCAACAGCACGCGAAAGTCCAACCAAGCAAAAAAATTACAGTCGAGGGGAGCAGTCCTGGTTACAAATATGGGCATCTTAGACCCTGCTCCAACTCCGATAATCGTTGAATATATATAGCTGGAGACTTCAGAAGAAAATGACTACACAGCAGGCCGGTATCAGAGTTTTTACTTTCCTGCGTTGACTATATCGATTAAAATTTGAAACGTTCATTTACGTATTTGATAGCGATTTGCGTTATTTGCTGAGCAATGGTGATAGTTACGGTTGCATCCTTGATAAGAGATTTCGCCAACGCGCTGCAAAAAACGCAATCACTATCGCAATCACCCTCGCAACGTCGGTGAACATAATGAACATAACCGCGACTATCGGTATACTCTCTGGTCGCTTTCTTATGATGGCTCCAGTTAGCATGTCAGCAATTATAGACTCTATAATCCGAAGTAACATGCCCTTACTGATAACCATAAATGCCTCCTGCTCTGTCCTCCCTACTGCACAGTAAGGACTTCGGGGACTTGTCATAAATAGCCATACTGTCGTTGAGAAGTTACTGACCTTGTCTCAACTGGGTGTTAACAATGGCAACGTAAATTAGAGATTTCGTCAACGCGCTCCAAGCTGGTTAAGTCCTTGATTAACTATAGTTTCGCAGTTATAGCTATTCTATCTAGTTTCTTTCTTACGATGGCTCCAGCTATCAGGTCAACGATCATTTATCGCACGAAACGGAAATAAAATGCTCTGATGTACCACCAAGAATCTTCCCTGTCACATGTCAGAAGCCCGCATCACGCGCTGGAAATTTATAACTTGTAAACTCAAGTCACATGTCATGAGACATCTCCGCTGACTGTCGATCTATTAAACGCACCACTTGTTTGCAATAATAAAGTCTTGTTCCGCGATGGCTTCACGTTCATTGTCGGCCATTGTAAACAATCCTAATGCAATACACAACGGAATATAAAAAGATCAATCGGGAACAATATTCGATGAAGTGCAAGTATTTTATTAAAAGGAATTTAAAACCCCGGTCTACACAGTCGTGTATGGACTTGCCCTGTATGCCTTATGATGAGAAAGCTGCTGGTTTGTTGGCTTCGAAAAACCGAGATTCACAAAAATGCTTCTTGATTTGGCAAAAAACAGCAAAAGGGGAAGACCAAAATTTTTCTGAACACGCAAGAAAAAACGAGGGTTCCGTAACGTCCCTTTCGACGCTATGTATATATATATAGCATCCAATAGCCGTTATAACTCCCGGAGAAAGACGGCCAAGTTTAAACCTCCGATGGCGACAGTTCACGACTTGAGGAGGGGCGGGAACAAGTCCTTCAAAAGCGTCTCCTGAAGTTTCTTGTCCATAGGAATGTTGATTTGTGTTAACAACATGAATTCCATCGAATAAGTGATCTCGAGATTTTCTGAATTGTCTTATTTAGCTTTATATCCTTTGGTTTTCCAAGGGATTTATACTTTAATAAAAGCCATTTGAAACACGAGATATCATGTTTTGCCGATGTTCTAAACATGAACGGATGTCATGATGTGTGATGACTTTCGGTAATACCGTGCAAACAGAACAACGAACGTGTGTTGTTCAGTAGATGTTGGACCATATGAACGAGAACCAAATCTTCGCAGTTAGCGCATTACAATGAAATGGTTGTAGTCATATGCATTTAATTTTGAATGATTTTAGCATTATTCAGTTGCTTATTACAGGCCCTTTTCTAAAATGCAGCGAAACAAACTCTTGTTGTTACTCCCAGGGAGAGGAATCTCTCTCTCTCTCTATCTCTTCCTCCCTGTTTGGATCGATCTATAACATGTATCTCTACCAACACATTGGGCTATTCCTTCATATGGCCGCATATTCTGTCCTAGAACAGGAGAGCCCTAGTTGACAAGACAACCAAGAGAAAATTTGACCCACTTTTTAGTATAGCTTATTGCTCTCAAGACTAGTATTATTAATTTTGACTTGCTAAAGTAATTGAACTTATTCGGAAACCTAAAAGAAATTTCAATGCATTAAAGACTCATCATTTGATAGTTATCATTGAAAACCTTCAGTTACAATATTTATTTTTCGATGCAGATGTGTTCTAACTATTTTTCAGTAAATGTTGGAACTGATAAGTTCAAACATCATTCATCGGTTGATCAGAAAATCAAATGTATAATTTACAAGCTCATATGAATTATATCTATGGTTAAATTGTGTTGAGAAGGGTAGAAATTGGTTCTGAGATTTCTAGTAATAGATAAATCCCAGAACAGGGTAAACTACTTAAAATTCAGCTGTAAAATTCTGTAAGGAAAATTAAAATATAAATTCCATGTTTTTATAGGATTTCATGAACTTTTGCCTTTCATTCCACAATAATATAGTCATTTTGGAGATGATTCTGTGACAACTCTTGATGTGAAATTGGAGATGATTTTCCAAACCATCGAGCATGGCCCAAGCGAAAATAAAAAAATAGTGGACAGAGTCAAGTTTCACTAGTTCACATGGGAGGAGGTGAAGAGTATACTACGTTGGCCATAAGTACTCCAATTATAAGAGAATTTACCAAGGTGGAGTGCATAAAAAATCAAGCAACCATTTAACACACATAATCATAGGTCAATAGTGATTCCTAGCTCACTTAATTTGATAAATAATTAAGTAAAATTACAAGTAACAGTCAAATCCACATAGATTTGGATTAAAACACAAAAATCTTCGTCACTCTTATAATTTTCATTAAATTGGACAGTACCAAAACTTTTGATTGTGGGGAAATAACATTCCTGGGAAGATTACTTCAAAAATTTTCCAATGAATGAAACCCCACAAAATGATACTTGAATGAACAGAGAAAACATATCAAATATTTTTTTGATAGAAAAAATCTTCACATGTCATGAAGATGAAGTAGCCAATTATTTTCATCTCTAGTAAAAACCTAACTTGCTTCATCTGAATTGAAGCAAAAAGTAGTATACAACAGAAATCATTTAGGGAGTTTTGGAAATAGGCATTAAAAAGTGTTGGATTTTAGTTTTCCTTCTTCTTTGTCTTCTGCTTTTCAATTTCTCAAATCACTAAGTCCTACAACCATTAAAACTAAAAAATATGATCAGATTTCATACAATACATATTAAATTAAAAAACATAAAAAACAATTAATCCTAAAATTTTGAAAAATATCATGACAAATTATTCACTTGAGTACAATAGAATGTTGTATTTTCAAAATACATGAATTTCATGATAATATGAATTAAAATGATAAGCAGTAATCATTAAAGTCAGTTAATCATGTAATTGCACGTATAAATGCATGTAAATGACTAACGTCTAAGGAGAAAGAAGACCCTAACGATGCAAGGATAAGCTGCAAACTAAATGCAAACTCAATGGAATGAACTCAATGAAACTCAATGCATTGTCTTTCCTTAAATCAAATCTAGCACCTATCAAAGTCAAATGGAGGATGAAGTTGAAGAGAAAATGTAAAAACATAAAACTAGTATGATGGGAAAATAATGAAATTCTCTTAATCTAATATTCTTCAACTGCAATTAAGCCTAAATGTTGGGTTATAAAGAAATATAAGTTAAAACCAACAAGAACTTAAAAATAAATTAACCCCATTATTAGTGGATCAATAACTTTTTCACTCCAAATGTTTTTGCCATATTTCAAAGCTTAACCTACGTATTGTTTCCAATTTCTCATCAAAATCTTGATCTCCAGGGCAAAACTAAACATGAAAACAAGTCAATAAGCAGAAATCAATAGGGTTACAATTTTTTTCCCAAACGAAGTGAACCTTCAAGATTTTGAAATAATTTTTTATTGCAAAGAGGGTAAAATGTATCAGATGCATCCTTTACAAATCCTCTTTTAGTGGATTGCAACACCCAAGACAAGATCAGATCGCCCACAAAATAAATTGAGAACCAACAATTATGGTGCTCACGGAATTTTACATGTAGTGCATGCAAATAGGAGATCAGAAAGAGTACTAGGCATTGGGTTTCCTTTGATCAAGATAGCCCCCAGATGTTGCTACATGGCAAAACATGAGAGTGGTGGCCCAAGTGTTTTAGATAGTGAACTAGACTTGGCTAGAATCCCATATGATAATATGACATCCTATTATTCTACTAACTAATTCTAATATATAATTTGCATAATGTTTTTACACATTATCATTTTTTGTCATTTTTTGCATTCATTTGTGCTTAGCACTCATTACCCCTTTTGCATTAGTAAGAGCTAAAAAAGTAGAATTATCTTGCTGATGTTTTCCATGCTAAAAAAACCTTGGGTAACTCGTAGCTCTTTAGTTTCTGTGTAATTTCTTTAGTTACCTTGGGTAACTTGGCTTGAGTGAAAGAAATTACACATAAAGTAAAAAAGATGATGATCGCCCTTGATAACATGCAAAAGAGAGCAAGTAAAGATGATCATTTTTATCATAATGTTACTTACAAGGGTCAAAATCATTTATCGTTTTTTTATGTTATCATATGATTACGCTAAGATGAAAAACTTCAAGATGAATAAGATAAAAGTGTTTCAAAAGGTGACTTACAAATATTCAAGATAGTTTTCATTTCTTTAAATTATCTATTTTCTTTACAATGAATAAATAAGTAAATATTTTCTTCAAATAACAGAATTCTCCTATAATTGCTGCAATCTCATTTTAGGAAATTATGAAATTGCATATTGATTTTAACTAATGCCCTTAATGGACTAGTCAGAACTTATGGGTTTTAGTAGATTTTGGACAGGATATGTATGCAAATGACATCAACCAATACCGAGTGCAAGCATTATGTTGGGTGAAAAGCAAGACATTCAGAGACATCGGTGCACATGAGGTGTACGACGCGTTGATCACGGGAGCAAGTTTCCACCAATCACCCAAAAATTTAGGCTAACCACCCATGGAAATGAAGAAGTACAGTGTGGGTGCAAAGTGGTGGGCATCAACATCTTAATTGACTAGCCTATTCTCTTGTTGCGGACCAGTTAGGTTATAAAGGAGAGAACGAAGAAGGAGAACGTCATTCTTGATTTCCTAACCAACTAATTTTGGTCGGGAGGACACAATGGGAAGAATAGCCATAGGATTAACTTGGAAGACATTTGAAGCAAGGCCTTGAGTCGATAATAATCGATTCAAAGTGGCTACAAGATCTAGAAGGGTTAAATAAGGTTTTGCAATTAAGGTTTCTTTTTCATTTAAGTTTCTTTTTTGAATTTAAACTTCAGTTTTCTAATACTCGGCAATTAAGTTTTCATTCTAATGAGATTCATCCAAACTGATTTCAATGTATATAGTTTGCGGCAATAATCATTTTCTGTATTTTCTCTTAAGGTTACTGCGTGAGTAATTAGTGTAAGGTTTAGGTCTACTTTGAAAATATACTTGATTGCTTCTTTATAATCTTTCCTTTTCTTTTGTTCTATCATCTTCAATTGCGGTTAAAGAAATCTTACTGATAATTGTAGAACTTGTTTTTCTTTAGCAGAGATAGATAAAAAAATAGAGATTCTTAGATAGAGTTATTTTAAATACCTAATACGCAATTAGATATTATATGGATTTAAATATGTGATTTGATAATCCTTTTATGCACTTCAGTTTTCAGTTTATTAAAAGGAATCTTGCACTGGAAAGATATTAAATGTGAACATATAAAAATTCAGAAAGTAATACAGTGTCTCACAATCTTTAGTTGCCTCATCAATTTGGGAATTAAAAAAAGAGGAAATTATACATTGTTGTAGGAAAAGTACTAATAAAGGAGATAAGTAAATAAAAGGAAGAGAGAAGAATTAAAACATAAGTACATGTATCGATATAGGGTCACGCAAATATTGATAACTAAAGATTTTTGAACTATTCTTAAGCCAAAAAAAAATATAATTTCTTGTAGTTCAGTCTTGTTCGAGGATTAGCTATAAGATTTGATTAAATACAAAGTTAAGGAGTAAGTCTAACTGAATTGAAGTACAAAGGAAGAACATTACATAAATAAAAGAAAGATCATCATTGCCTCCCTTGGATTTGACCCCTTATCTTTGGGTAAATAGGAAATTAAGGGAAAAAATATATAAATAACATTGCATAAGTCCAATAAAGACCATAATGATGACATTCAATTTCTACGTGAATTTGGACTTATCATCCCTAAAATACACTATTAGCCTAACATGATGCTCACGTTGAATATATAACTTTATTTCTTACAAAATTTTCACTTCCAAATATATGACAAGCTAGAAGGATAAAAATGCACCAATTTGGAAAATAACTCAATTATAAAGGATGTCTAGATTTAAATTTATTGTATTTAAAGTTTGGGAAATCTTCAATGTGTTTCAAAAAATTTCATGACTTTTATCTTGAACTTTTCAAAACTATTTTAGATTTTTTATAAGTCCAACTTATATAACTATACATCATTTTTGGGATATTAGACATAGGGAATAATATTCACTAAACCACATAAAGGAAGGCAACTAGATATTATTTTAATAATATTTTTCTAGGGAAAGTGAATATGATTGATGCATCCATGGGCACACACGCGTGTGTGCGTGTGTGTGCGCATGTGTGCGAGTGTGCGGGATTAATGAGAATAAGCACCCTTTGTAAGATTTTCGCTAACTCATTACTCGCACATTATACAAGTATAAGTTGCATGTTATAATTTGCATAGTCAATCCCTTTCCTATTAGGATACTAGAACTTATAGATCTAGACCTCTCTATATAGTATCTCTTGAAAGTTTGTGAATCTAGAATCTCTCATTAAGATGTAAATCTAACCAAAAGAAGGCTTTTTACACGTCCATAATTCATAAGGAGCTTGTCTAACAAACTTGGTAGGTACCATATTTATTAAATGCATGGCTATCTCTTGATACATTTTCGTGCAATCGTTAAAAACACACAAATGGATGTCAAAATAGTTACCAAAGTCACCAATTTAAAGTTTCAATCAATAATTAATTACTATAACACTGAATAAGGGTCCAATCCATAGAGAAATAGGAGAATATTTTAGGTATTCCTCAAATTCTATTAAAGAGAATGATAAATTGAGGTGAAAAATTAGGGATTTTTGTAAATTTGGAAAGAATATCCAAGATAAATCCCTGGAATTAAAAATCACTCAATTTGGATCAATATTCCTGGAGAAATCAATGTACAAAATCAAGAGAGAGATTTTGCTAGCAAAGAGAGAGAAAATAGTTAAATTTCATAAAATTCGACTAATCTACTATTCGAAATTCAAATATAATGTTATAGAAAGAAAGATTAGGGAGAAAACATATAATCTAACCCAAAATTGTGATCAAGATGATCCAATTCATCTCTTGATCAAGGCTTTTCATTCTACGTTTCAAAAAATGAAAATACGGTGTTCAACAAACTCTAACTTTCAACCACTCCTTCAACGCAAAAATGATTCTAGAAGAGGAAGAAAGTAAGATATTAAAGGATTGAAATGTCTAAATAATTTGATTACTCAAAAAATTTGATAATGATCTTTCCGTTGAAGAATAAGAGTATAAATATGCTATTTTTTGGGGTGACTGCTCGATTTGCCTCTTCATCTTCAATCAACGACTCAGATGTAATGCACAAATGTGAATCAATGTCATTAAGCTGTGGCCGTTGAATTCATGATGAAGCATCAAAATTTCATCATGTCATCGCATGAAGAAGCATTGCATAACACTTGTCATTTGATCTTCATTGAGCGCTCAAGATGCAGCCATGTGTCCATCGAAGTCCATCAATTGCGTTTAAACTCAACAATTATAACTCTTCAGATAAACGCCTGAGATTAAATGGCGCCGTTGCCGGGGAATTAAGGCGTAATTTTGAGAAAAATCATCGATTTTGACTCAGTCAACTCTGATTTTTCTATTTCTTTTCTGATATTCATTCAAATTGATCCTACACTGAGCTATTCGAAGCAAAAATTTATCGTTTAGATACTCAATTTCGACGAGATTAAGTGAAGCGTCCCTTCTCTACGGACTACGGATGATCACCACGTCATACGCGAATTGGGAGGGCGTAACTTTCATGAATAGCGACAATCAGGTACGGTTATTCTGTCATTTTTGAATAAATTTATATTATCTCTTATATATTAATATATTAGTGCATATTTATGAGACGAGAGTTTGATTGAAGAGCAAGGAATAACCCTTTACACGTAGATCTTTTTGAACGTTCCTCGCAATCTCTTTCCTCTTCCGCGTCGTCATCGACCTTAGATATGGCACGGAACAATGAGGGAAATGTTAGGAGACGCCTTAGTGACTACCCTAGGCCTGTCCTCCAGAGACCCATTACTCGTATTCATGCACCTATTGGTAGAAATGCAAATTTTAGGATAGATTCGCATGTGATGAGTATGTTACCTATCTTCCATGGTAAACCTTCTGAGTCTCCTTATAAACATGTAGATGAGCTTAGTCAAGTGTGTGAGATCAATCAGATTCGTAATGTGTCGGCAGATGTGATGAAGATGAAACTCTTTCCCGCTACCCTTAGAGATAGTGGTGGCGTACGACCCCCATCGCCACCAAGGCATGATACCACGACGCCGGAGGAGCCGACACCCATGCACGTCATGCCCCCTTGACAAGCAAAGACGAAGGATGCTGACTTTCGCTACACTACGTAAGGACCTCGTCTCGCCACAGTACCTCACACCCCAAGCTTGCGCTCGCGTGGACCTATCTGCCTTTTTTAGGACTTCCTTAGCCTGCACGTGTTTAAGCGGGTCTTTGCTTATTTTCCTCTCCCCGTTTTAGGCTTCCGGGTGGGTTCTTCCCTTTTTGGGATCCTACTCGTGAAGCCCTTCTTCTTTGTGAACCTTATTTTCTATGAGCATGTTTAGGCTTTTAGGTTGTGAGCCTCAAGTGCGCCCTTTCCCCACTCGTCCCATTATGGGCTCCATAAGAGGGGAAGGGACCCCCCCACAAACCCTAGCCATCATTTGAAGAAAGAAAGGAGTGAACTCCCTCTCAAGTGGATGCTCAAGGAAGATCGTGGAAGGAGACCTACCGCCGCCTCTTCCACCGCCGACACCGCCGCACGACTTCATGCCGCCGCCACGCTGGCCGCTGACGCCACCGCCTCCCCTTGCCTCGATCCCACTATCTCCACCGTCATTGTACTAGATGTCGTCGCTGCGCGAGCACCGCCGCCGCAGCCCCTGAGCCGTCGTCGCTGCCCTTGCGCCTGATGTCGCCCTTGCGCCCGCCGCCGCCACTGCCAGCAACGATGTCTCCATCTCTTGCACCACACCCCTGCCATCCTCATACCTCCCCTTCCCGGATCCCTCACTGTCCCTCTCCCTCATCACAATCGCCCCCATTCTCCTCCCTCACCCCTCAAGCCTTCGACGAGTGCCGGCCTCCCTCCCAAACTCTGTGATTTCCATCGGCGCTTGCCTCTCCCCGACCTGCCCCGTTTCTCCCTCCTCTGCGTCCTTCGCGACCTCGCCTTCCATCACCCATTGCCCTGTTCCCGTGCCCAACCTTCTGTCACCCCTACAATTACTGATATCCCCAAAATTCCTGTCATCCCCTCCATCACCCGCCATCGCCTTTGCCCTTACAAAATCCCGTAATCACTGTTGTACCCCTCCCCCATCGCGACTGTCACGAACACGCCCCCCCGCTCCCCCGCTGAAATTCAAGTTCACGCCATTTCCGTTGATCCCCTTAGACCCCCTTCTCGCAACGCGGAATTCGACCTTCAAACTAACGAGGTCAGAACAATCCCCCTTCCGCCGTCGCCGACAACCCGCCCTGACACCTTGTCTTTCCACAATTCCATCGCTGGAATTCTCGCACTCTCGCCGCGATGCCTTCTCCTCCCATTTCATGATTTCAATTCCCCCAACTACCACCTCCGACAATTTTGTATCGAGGCCTCCTCACCCCCTTAATTCCGTCGCCAGAATTGCCACCATCTCCCCCGACGCCTCTACCTTTGCCTTTCGTGATTCCAACGCCTTCCTCCCCTCATCTTGCTAGTCCCGTACCGAGACCTCGATCTCCCCTAATCCGGCACCCAAATTCCCTCATCCTTTTACGACACCTTTCCCCTAGGGTTTGCCTGTTTAGATACCGGTATCGAATATCGGTATCTAAATGGTAACGGTAATCAGTGCCGTTAGGTTCCTAAACGGTACCCGGTACTTACAATATCCGGTACCGACATCCATGTGCCTAATATCGGTTTCAGGGTGTCGGTATCGGGTTCCGATATCAATACTCGATATCGTCATTCGCTACCAGTAGAGGATTACATACGGATATCGGGTATCGATATCCGATATCGGATGTCAGATATTGATATCCGATATTAATGTTAGGTACATTAGGTTAATGTTAGGTATATTAATACCAAATAGTCGACGAATCAAGAGTGATTCCAAAAAAGTATCCTCCCAGTTTGAGCAGATTAGAAATGTTCCAGAGAAGGTTCCATGTCTGCTCCTCGTTATCGAAACAGAGCTGCAGGCATTAATATCCAAATCAGCAACATGATACTCGCGACTTCGTGAGGCAAAAATTATTCTTCGGATGAAGGAGAAAAAGAAAAATCAACCCGACTACAAATGTTGCAGATAGCAAAGGATGTCCATCAGGATGCCCTTGTCTTCCAAATGTAGTTCTAGGCTTTCCTGTAGAACAACAACAAAAATGACCGAAGCGCCTCAGAAACAAGGAATCAATGAAAGGACTCACAAAAGAGGGGCCGAGGTCAAGGAACTCGGTCATGTACGGTTTTCTCTGGCTCTCCCACATCTCTTGACCATCGGTGATGTCGGACGACGATGCATCTGTGAATACATTGTGATGATCAAACGACGACGACGGCGCAAAGCAGAGTCCACAGATTTAAAGGTGCGTACCGACGTCGACTACTGTTATCCAGTACTGTCATCCAGTACTGGAACAGTACTGTTAGCATCGAGTACCGCACCCAAACTCCACAATAATCTGATAACCATCATCCAGAACTAGATGACGGTATCGAGTACTAGATATCGGTAAGATGATGACGGTATCGGGAGATACTAGTACCGGATGACTGTCCGGATAACGGTAGTCAAACCTACTTCGTCCCGCCACCTTGCCTTGTCCCCTTCTGTGGTCTACTATACCGCGTCCCATGTTCTCCGGCCAAAATTCCCTCCCTCTACACCCATGTTTGTCCACTCGCGATACCCTCGGTCGCGTTCAAGTTTCCCCTTCCCCCCTCTCTCTCATACATGCATTCTGAGCCAACGCCCGGATCCGCGCTTGGGCTGCATATGGGCCAGTATTCTTTTGATGGCTCCCGTGCCTAGACCACGAACGCACCCTCCATCCCCGCCCAAATCCACTTCCCGTGACCTCCAGTTGTTGTCGGCTTGTCCAGCTCCTGCTCGAGCTGCGCTCTCCCACGCGATCTCGACCCACTCATTGGATAGCTCCTCCCCGCGTCGCGGATCCCCCGGTGTCCACGACGACGCTGCCACGGCCCACTCTACTGCCCGTCCGTGCCGCGAACGACCGGCCTCCCCCATCGCGACCGACCGGGCTCGCGCCCCGCAAGTTAGGCACACATCCCCTCATCTTTGCTTTGAAGTACTATATTGCTTCCAGTATTTCCCGCATTTGTCTCCACCACCATCAGGACATAGTTTAGATCGAGTGTTTACACGACTCGAGTAGATTGAGATCATGGTTCAACCCATCGGATTGGCTGTCGAGCTTCCCATTGACAACCCAAGGCTCCCCGCCTACGTGGACGTGGATCGGGAGGCCTCCCAGATTGACACTACTTGGCGCACTCCAGCAGCTCCAAAGAGGATGTGTGGGAAAGTATTTGCTTGTTGGCATTTGTAGGTCGTTCCATCATACTAGTTACTCCTAGGGCATCCCTTCCCTAGACTCACCCTTAGTAGTTCGGTGTGCGACCGAGTTTACTATCTTGGTCCCGCATCAGATAGAGCGAAAGATTGGTTTTTAAAGTTAGGGAAAGAATTCATCACTTGGACCGAGATGGAGGAGGAATTTTTGAGGAAATACTATTCCATAGGAAAAACCACTTCTGTTAGGAAGGCTATTCGTGAATTTACCCAAGGACCAAGTGAAACATTTCATGAAGCTTAGGAAAGACTTAGAGACCTCACTAGGGAGTGTCCTCACCATGAAGTGTCTAACCATGAGCTTACATAGATATTTTATGATGGGTTAGGCCCGCAAGATAGATATCTTTTAGATGCAGCTAGCGGCAGCACCTTCATGAGCAAATTTGAAGACGAAGCAATGGAATTGATCACGACAGTGGCAGAAAACAGCCATCACAATGCGGAAAAACCATTCAGAAGAGGTGCAACGCCGAAGGGAGGATTAATCGACGTAAAATCAGTAGAGATGGGCATGCTCCTAGAGAAGATCGACAAGATGGCGGAGGTTCAGCACCTTCGATTGGATGAGTTCCACATCCGCAACGGATCTGAAGGACTTGCACCCGTCACTCTACAAGAAGCGTCGCCATGTGCCCATTGCTCACGCCTCGATCATGTCGAGATGGATTGTCCGATCATAGAAGTTCAAGGGCAGGGCATGTATAAACAAGGCCAACTAGGAGGGCCAAGTCAACAGGGAAGACCGAATTATCAAGGTACATACCCAAACTATTTTAATAACCTTGTTTATAACAATCCTATGCAGCAGCAAGGATTTAGGAGGAACACTGATCAAGCGTATCCTCCATCTTATAACGCTGGTCAGCAACGAAATTCGCAACCACAGCCCTATGCGAATATAATACAGTCGACGTATATCCCATCACAGCAATCATACAATCAAGCTTCACGACCGACCACACCATCTGCAGATCCTATTCTGGGTGCAATCTCTTAGTTGATGGAGCAAATGAGCATAATGAACTCGCGTGTCGACGAGATACAGGATTTCGCCAAGACAAACATCCCAACCTTGACCGATAATAAGAAGGGTAAGTAAGTTTCTTTTTCTGACCAATTACCATCGCAAGCCACTATCAACCCGAGGAATCAAGGGGCCTCATCGAGTCAAATGCATAATTTGAGTCATGTTCATGTTGACGAGGAGGTGGTGGAGACTGCATTAGCGATATCGAGCCTTCGTAGAAGCAAAGACCTACCGCATCCTTATAAGGATCATCCTTTAAATAAGAGCTTGATAGATGAAGAAACACCGACAGTCGTAGTAGAGCAAGATAGTAGTTCGGAGGGTTGAGGAAGTACAGGTGCGAGCTGAGCCGAACCCCGACACATACAAACCACCCATTGACAAAGCGTTTTATGCGGTCGCGAAAACACACAAACGTCGGTCAAAAAATATTTATAACTCTGAACTCACAATGACAAAGATATAAAATCAAGTATAGTGTAAGTATCAAGTCGATCCACAAAGAACAAGGTTGCCTTTTATTGCAGAGTTGACTTGGTCAAACTTAGGTTTAATTCAAGATTTTAAGAAGTGGAAATGAGATTTTATGAATAGAAATTCTCTAGATATATTAGATAGGATATTTCAAGATTTTAGACCTCTGATTTGACAGAGAAAAGTCAAAAGTCAAGATCAAAGCATTGACTTTGACCAACATACGACTTTCTGTAAAATCAGAGAACCAAAGATGTCAGAAGATTACGAAAATAATATATTCAGAATCTATAGAGAAAATGAAACTTATTGATATAAATTTCTGATTTTTCGATAAGATATAGATTTATTATGAATTATTGAAAATCAAATATCAGAAAAATCCTGAAATGAACACTTCAGAGAAAATCTTCAAATTTACTTATCAATGATATCCAAATCTTTCAATTGATATATCAATAGAAATATAACAACTAGAGGACTCCAAAGAGACCAAAATCGTCAAATTCCAATTTATATTTTAAGAGTAATTGATCCCGCAAGTCAACGCCAAAATTCGGATTGAAAATGAACAATGGTTAGTCAAACATTAAATTGAGGGGACAAATGATCTCATAATTTTACGAATTTTCTATCCACGGAAAGCTGATGAAACAAAGAATCCACTGAAACCCGAACCAAGTGATTCCAAGATAAGATCAAAGAGATCCTATTTTCAAATTAGCAAAAATTTGAACCAAAATTGGGTGAAATTGAAGAACACAATCACTTTAAACACAAAATTAACTTCCTAAATCTAATCAAACTCAAATTACCATCAGATAAATGACCGAATCTCACTACTAACCTGATTGCCGCAAAGATGGGGCTTCAATTCACGCGGATTGAAGTGAATTTGTGCGGTTTCTTCCTCGGCGTACATTCGGCGATCAAAGGGAAAATTCGATCAAATCTAATGATTAATTACGACGAATCCTACCTTAATCGGATCGCGAGCAAGTCTAAACATAGGGTAATCGTGATGAACTCAATATCTTTCTTCAAATTCACTTAATTGCTTCACGAATTGATCAAAAGTTAAGAAAACAAGAGAAGAACATCGGTTTTTAAAGAGGAGTTCCCACGAGAAAGACGGGCCGTTTGATCCGATGAAAGGCCCATCGATGGCCATGATCACACGTTGATCGTTGACCACGGTCGCGCGGGAATCATGAGCGACGATCTTATGATTAGTGGGTTTCCGTTGTGCGATCGCCATCAATCGTCGAGGTGAGTCTGATGCGTCCACATGTCTCTCCACGACACGCGACAATCGCAATTTAATCAAAGACGTCTGATCTTCATTAACATGATCAACGGCTTCGTTTAGTGCACTTCCTCTGATGAAGATCGGGAGCTCCTCGTGACGCCACATGTCGCAAGGTGAGAAGTTGATCAAACTCACTTAAATGCCTTTAAACGCACGTGTCATGATCGTGATCGCGTGAACTCGGGTCCACGCGATCGACGCCCCCTTTGTTTATCGTCATTGCATCTAATGTCTGCAACGCCACCACGTGTCCTACAAAGACCATTTTCTGCGGGAACATAGTCCCACATGGAAGAAAGAGGAGGGATATCAATTTATAAAAGGTGGGACAGTTTAGAGCCTTTGCGTTACCGCCCCACACTACTAACCAGGGCCCACTAACCCGTGGGCCCTTCACCTTCCAGCCCCCCTGCCACGTGGGGCCACTCAGGCATCCGCGTGGACTCGCGTGGCCCCTGCCACGCGTTCGCGCCACTTGTGCGGACCTGCGCGCCACCTACGCGCTGCATGGCTCGCGTGGCTCTACCACGTGGCCTTGCATGCCGCGTCGCATCCGCACGGGTCCCTCGTGCCACGTCAGCTCCGCACCCCACGTGTCCTCCGGGGGTTCTACAAAAAATAACCCCCTTTTTGAAAATTTAAAAATCGATTAAACATCAAAATAAATTCTGGAAAAATCCAGAAAAATCTAAAATATTCATAAATCATATCTTTAAAATTATTACTCCTTTTAATCTCAAATTTTCTCCATTGGATCACAAATTTCTTTATTTTTAATATCACGTCATTTAAAATATAATTTTAAAGAAGAATATAAGATGGATTAAAAATAACACCAAGGCATTCATTAAGATTTAGATCTTTTAATCATCCAATCATTCTTTAAATATATTTAATCCTTAAAATAAACTACTAAAGTGAACCATTTAAAAGATTAAACATTCATAAAGCACATAATTAACCCTAAATTATGCATAAATATGAACTTTAGCATAATGGCATACCAATGGAGAAAATTCATAAAATTAAGATAACATGCATCATAATTACATAAAATAAGTAGGAATATAAGTTAAATAAGATAAGAAGTTAAGTTATAAATGCATGTTATTACCGGTACCTTACCCTCAAGCATTGAGCAAGCCTAAAGCTAAGGTCAGCAAATCTGACGATCACTTATTAGAAGCCTTTCAAAAGGTGACCATTACAATCCCTTTAGTAGATGTCATTAAGCATATACCTTCTTATGCCAAATTTCTCAAAGGCATATGCACACCCCATAGGAACCCCAAAAGGATCCAATTGAGTGAGAATATTAGTTCAATTATGATGAATTCACTTTCGATTAAAAAGAGAAATCCAGGAGCGCCCATGATCACGAGTGAAATTGGAGGACTGACTTTTACTAGATCCTTGTTAAATACCGGAGCTAGTATCAATATCCTCCCTAAGGCAGTATTTAATCATCATCATGTAGGGGAGTTGCAGCCTTTTCTTATAGAGTTATGTTTAGAAAATGGATCAGTAAGGAAGCCTCATGGCATAGTAGAAGATATGATTGTTAGTTTTGAAGGATGTTATTTTCCGGTAGACTTCCTAGTAGTAGATTTGAAGATCACTAAGGAGCTTAATCAAGCCACAATTATGGTAGGAAGACATTTCTTAGCTACAGCAAAAGTCGTCACAAATTGAGGAAAAGGAGAAGTAATTCTAAAGGTAGGAGATCACACGGTGAAGATCAACACCAACAAGCTAATGAAGTACCCTTCACAAGCTTTCGAAGATTTGGGCGCCATCGACCTCTTTGATGACCAAGACATTGAGACTTGCATTGAAGTAGTTATGACGATCAACGAGGAAGCTGATTTCAAGGAGCTACCTTTGGACGAGCCGGCAAAGGAGCTCAAGCCTCTTCCATCTATACTCAAGTATGCTTTTCTTGACTCTCAACAGGCAAAGCCAGTGATCATTTCGTCCAAGATCAATGAGGAGCAAGAGAAACGATTACTCGACGTATTATGATGGAATGAGAACGCAATTGGCTAGACTCTAACAGATTTGAGGGGATTATACCCTTCATTATGTACTCATCGCATATTTTTGGAGGACGAGTCCAGACCCATGAGGGAAGCCCAGAGACAACTAAACCCTAAGGTATGAGAAGCAGTGAAGGAGGAGATCTTGAAGTGGCTTAACACGGAGATCATCTATCCCATATCTGATAGGCAGTGGGTTAGTCCGGTACATGTTGTTCCCAAGAAGGCAGAAGTTACGGTGACCGTGAATGACAAGGGCGAGGAGATCCAAACGTGCCTTCTAACAAAGTGACGAGTTTGTATCGACTACAGGAAGTTGAATGTTGCGATGAAGAAGGATCACTTCCTCTTACCATTCATTGATCAGATCCTTGATCAACTAGCATGTCAGAGTTATTTTTGTTTCTTAGATGGATACTCAGGCTATAACCGGATTGCAATTCATCCAAATGATCAAGAGAAGGCGACGTTTACATGTCCCTTTGGCACGTTTGCTTTTAGATGAATGCCATTCAGGTTATGTAACACCCCTGCGACGTTTTAGAGATCTTTTCTTATTTCCTTGGCGATAGTCTCGAGGTCTTCATGGACGATTTCTCTATCTTTGGAGATAATTTCGACAGCTGTCTAGCTCACTTAACAAAGATCCTCGAGGTCTGCGTCAGGAAACAACTGGTGTTAAATTGGAAGAAATCTCATTTTATGGTGCGAGAGGGAGTAGTGCTCAGGCATCTCGTCTCGGGCAGAGGTTTGGAGGTAGATAAGGTCAAGATTGAGGTCATCCAACACCAATTGCACACGGTCTCGTGTCAAAACAAAGTCCAAACTTACCAATTTGAAGAAAATAACTCGAATTGAGGGGTATAATGGTAAATAAGGGTCGAATCCACAGGGAATTAGGGAAATTAATGATGATCTTTCAAATTTGATCCAATCGGATGATCAATCGATGGTAGAAATTGGGGAAAATAGTATATTATTGCAGAGAACTTTAGGGCGATTCCACGGAATCAAAAATCATCGAATTTGACATTGATTTCGCAGAGAAATTGAAGATCGAAGTGAGATGAAATTTCTGAAAATCGGGATCTCAAAATCAACAAAAATCAACTTCAAATTAATCTAAATTCCGAATCTAAACTGAAATTAAACATGAATAGATGAAAGATTAGTGAAAATTGACTACACTAACCCTCAATTGCAATTGGATTAACCCAATTAATCACCGGGATTAAGGCTTTTCATTAAAAATCCGAAAATCGCGATCGTCGAGTTCATGCTTCGATTTCTCCTTCGTCTTTCGCCCAAATCTTGATCTTAAGCACTCCGTGGACGCAGAATTGAGTCTAGAAGATTCAAGAGATTCTAGAGATTGGTGTCTAAACGGATCAATTGTATTGATTTTCTCTCGAATGCTTTACAAATCGGAAGAACATCTCAATTTATAGGACATTGGGCGTAACCGTCCGATCGAATGAATTGACAGTTTTAATGAAACGGTTTATCATGAACTTTTACGATTAAGTCGCGTCTGTTGGATCATCGATGGACTCGCGAGATGATGCCACGTGTGTATGCGTTATAAAACGCCTGAAACCGCCTTCGTTGGATCTTCATCGGATGGTCTTGAGGATTCGATGAGTCCACCGATCGCGATTAATCTTGACCGTTATAACTTGGTTGATGGATGGTCGAGATTAATTGTAAGAGCTTCTCTTAAATTTATTTTAAGGCACGTGCTTGATTGGTGATCCGGTGGACCTCGTGTCCACTGCATCGACGCTTTGCAATCACATCCGACGCACCACGTAGTTCCACGTCACCTGCATTTCAAAATAAGCGTAAAAATAGTCTCACACAGGGAAAAACAAAGATAAGGGACAGGTATATAAGGTGCGACGGTTTAAGAGGGTTAGCGAGTTCCGATAATCGGGACACTTATATGTACTATAACCCTATATTACGAGTAAATATAAATATGCACACGTGTCACCTCCGCACCATTTAGGTGTTCGAGTGGGTCCACGTGGCCTTGCGTGCCACGTCCCATCCGCGCGGGTCCTGCACAATAAATAAACCCCTTTTTGTTTATTTTTTAATTGTTTGAATAGATTTAAAATCAAAAATAAATTCAGAAAAATCCGAAAAAATCTCTAAAAATTAGAAAATTCATTACTTTCAAAATATAACTCCAAATTAATCCAAATTTCTTTCATTTGATCCGAAATTTAATTAGCTATCATTCTAAAAAGTCAAAATTAATAAATAAAAAGAGTTTTAATTTATTTTTCAAAAATAGATTTACTTCTTTGAGATTTTAACTTTAAAAAATTAACTAAATGTTTATAAAAATGATTACTCTTATTATTTATCTTTAAAAACTATTTATAATCTCAAGTAAAGATAGGTTATAAATTATTTATCTTTAATTCATCATAATTAACCATAATTTAAAGTATTTTGAGCTTATAATGACTTTTTCATAGAATGATAGATAAATACTCATAAATATGATAACATGCATAGGAATGGAATCATTTATGCCTTAAGCATCAATAATCATGTATTATCGTGTCTAATTAGCATGTTATCACTCTCCCAGTTACATTACGAGATTTATGGAGTTTTCTAGGGCACGTTGGCTTCTACAGCAGGTCTAAACGAGACTTTGCTAAAGTTTCCAAACCGTTAACCTTTCTTCTTTGCAAGGATAAGGATTTCATCATTGACAAAGAAGGGGAGCGCTCATTCAAGATGTTGAAGCTCACATTGATCGAAGCACCAATTCTTCAAAGTCCTAATTGGGACTTAACTTTCGAGATCATGTGCGACGCTTCAGACAACGCAGTTGGAGCGGTATTGGGGCAGCGGAAAGAGAAGAAGCCAACCGCCATATGCTACGCGAGCAAGACCCTTGCTGAAGCTCAAATGAATTACACAGCTACGGAGAAGGAGCTTTTGGCAGTGGTCTATGCATTAGAGAAATTTAGGCCTTACATCTTGGGAAACAAGATCATCATCTACAATGATCATGCGGCATTAAAGTACTTGTTTTCCAAAAAGGAGGCGAAGCCACGATTGATACGATGGGTGATGCTTCTTCAAGAGTTTGACTTGGAGATTAAAGATAAGAAGGGCAGCAAAAACTCGGTGGCGGATCACTTATCACATCTTCACGTTTCAGGTACGGGAGACATTAGTGATTCATTTCCTGATGAACATCTTCTTGCATTATCTAGTCACACTCCTTGGTTCACGCACATCGTCAATTTTCTTATGAATGGATCAATCCAAGAGCATTGGAATCGGCATCAAAAAGATAAGTTTTTCCATGAACTCAAGTATTACTTTTGGGAAGAACCCCTTCTATTCCATGTAGGATAAGACCAGATCATACGACGATGCATCGTAGAAGAAGTACAAGGAGATATATTATCGATGTGTCCCTCATCAACATGTGGAGGACATTTTGCCGCACGGAAGATAGCAGACAAGATTTTACAAAGCCATTTTTATTGGCCCACCATCTTCAAGGATGCCCACCATTTCTATATGGCGTGCTTACAATGCCAGGTAGCATTAAACATTTCCAAGCGAGATGAGATGCCAATGAGGCCTATCCTTGAAGTGAATATATTTAATTTATGGGGGATTAACTTCATAGGACCTTTCTGACCTTTTGATGGGAAGGAGTATATTTTAGTAGTAGTTGATTATGTGTCTAAGTGGGTAGAAGCAATACCCACTAGGACAAACACTCATCAAGAGGTACTCAGATTTATAACGAGGAACATCTTTTCCCGATATGGTTGTCCGAGGGTCATCATCAGTGACGAATGCTCACACTTTAATAATGCACAGTTTCATGCACTATTGAAGAAATATGGAGTACATCATCGCGTCACGACACCGTACCACCCCCAAGCTAATGGGCAAGTTGAAGTGAGCAACCGAGAAGTCAAGAATATTTTAAAGAAGATTATTTGACCAAACAGGAAAGATTAGGCACACCAGCTTCCTGATGCTTTATGGGCATATCGGACAGCTTATAACACACCCATTGGGATGTCTTCGTTCCGACTCATATTTGGGAAGGTGTGCCATCTTCTAGTTGAGCTTGAGCATAGAGCCTACTGGGCAATCAAGAAGCTCAACTTATCTCTGGATGAAGTAGGTAAACATAGACTTCTCCAGCTGCAAGAACTACAAGAGCTAAGGCGCGACGCGTATGAAAACCCGGAAATCTACAAGGAAAAGATCAAAGCCTTTCATGACAGGCACATCAAAAGAAGAACTTTCCAAGTTAATGAAAATTTTTGGTTATATAACTCTCGCCTTAAGCTTTTTCCAAGTAAGTTATGCTCACGATGGGACAGTCCCTACATGGTTGTGGAATCGTTTGAGAACGGATCTGTACTTATTTTTTACGCCAAATTCGCCAAACAATTCAAGGTAAATGGCCATTATCTTAAGCCTTACCTTACAGCCGAGCCACCCACACCAGCAGATAAGGTGATGGAGAATTATTTTAAAAACATGAACACAAGGGTTCCAAGTAAACCTATTCTCCTCCTTACTCATGAGTTTGAAATTTTATCCATTCATTAAATGGAAGAAGAAGACCTCTCTAAATAAATAAAGAGAGTGTAGATCTTAAGGGAATTATCTTCCCTCCCTCTTATTTTATACTGATCTAAAGATTGACTTGGTCAAAAGAAATTAGCCTTATTGGTGGCGTACGACCCCCGTCGCCACCAAGGCATGACACTACGGCGCCGGAGGAGCCGACACCCACGCGCGTCCAGCCCCCTCGACAGGCGAAGACGAAGGATGCCGACTTTCACTACACTAAGTGAGGACTTCATCTCGCCACCACAGACTTCATCAGGCTCGCGCGCGCGGGGGATTTATCGTTCTACCCTTTCCTTTATTTCGCACTTTTGTAGCCCGAACGTGTTTAAGCAGGCCTTTTCATATCTTCTTCTCCCTCTTTTAGGCCTTGGGGGTGGGTTCCCTTCGTTTCGGGACCCTAGCCTAAGGCCCTTTCCCTTTGTGAACCTTATTTCCTTTCTATGAGCATGGGTGTGTGTTGTGGGCATCAAGTGGGCCCTTTCCTCTCTTGGCCCACCATGGGCTCTATAAGAGGGGAAGGGACCCCCCCCCAAACCCTAGCCGTCATTTGAGAAAAGAAGGGTTTCCCTCTCAAGTGGCTGCTCAAGGAAGGTTAGAGAAGGAGTCCTACCGCCGACGTCGCCGCCGCCGCCGCACTCGTTGGTGCCACCGCCGCGGTTCCAAGCCACCGTCATCGCCGCCGCTCCAGGCCACCGCCGCTGCCGCCGCTCCAGGCCACCGTCGCCGCCGCCGCTCCGAGCCACCGCCGCTGCCGCCACCGCCGCCGCCGCCTCCGCCGCCGTCGCTCCCAGCCCGCTGCCGTCGCCGCCGCTCAACGCAACGCCGCCGCTCTTGCCGATTCCAGCACCGCCACTGCCGCCTCAGCCCTGCCGCCACTGCCGCCGCCTCGGGTCGCCCCTGCCGCCGCATCTTGCCGCCGCAGCCGCCACCTCAGACCGAAGCCGCCCCAAGCCGCCGAAGCCGCCGCCCCTGATCGCCGCAACCGACGCCCCCATTCGCTCCTCGCAAACGCCGCCGCCTCTGCCGATTCCTGGCCCCGCCTTTGCCGCCGCTCCTCCTGCCCCGCCGCCACCGCCTCGGGCCGTCCCTGCCTCCGCATCCAGCCGCCGTCCCTGATCGCTATAACCGACGCCCAAGCCTTGCCTCGGGTTGCCGTCCCTCGGTCGCCGCCTCCCCTCCCCAGACCTGTCGCCCACGTCGCGCCTCAGTCGACGTCCCGGCTGCCAGCCCGGCCGCTACCCACCCGTCGTAGAGCTCGCCGCGACTTCCCCTGTCGTCGATCGCTGCCGAGTGTCCTCCCACTCCCCCACGCCGACTCGCCTCAGTGACTGCTGCTGCTGTCGCGCTCGAACAGCCTCCCCCACCCCGACCAACCGGGCTCGCGCCCCGCAGGTTAGGCACGCATCCCCTCCCCTTTATTTTGAAGCGCAATATCTCTTTCAGTACTTTCCGCACTTGTCTCTACCGTCATCGGGCCTAGTTAGGTTGAGTGAGTTTCGGTTACGGGATTGGGGTCATGGATCCGGCCGCCGGGTTGACGATCGAGCTCCCACCGACGACTCGAGGTCGCTCTCTCCCCTGCATCGACGAGCCTGGGAGGACTCCCGACCCATCCTACTCGGAGCATCCCAGGAACTCAGTGACGACGTGCCGGGAAGGTTGATTGCTTGAGTAGGACATCTAGCCATCATCACATCATTTCGACACCGTAGGCCATCCCTTCCTTAGTTCCCCCCATTAGTAACCTTAGCGTCAGGCCGAGCTCATCCCTCGGTCCGGCATCACTTATCCTTAGATAATTAGAATCCCTTGAATGGATCAAGTCAACCACCATCTTACCTTGATATAGGTTTCCTAATTTCCTAACCTTATCCACCATATCATAGGTACCTTGGATAGTTATAATTAATGATCTCAAAAGAAAATCAATAGGAAAACTCTTTAAATTACATTCCCTTCTTTCTTTGAAGAACACCCTTAATTAGAATTTTGAGAGAGATCTAGGTATTAATTATCTATGGAAGACACTATCTTCTTATTCTACTCAAAGACAAAGTCCTTGCATGAATCAACCCATGCCTCCATGGAGCTCAATCAGATCTCCAAGATCTCCAAGAAAAGCTCAAGGTCAACAAGTTTACACATAAACACCACTTCGGTGTCTTATGAAGACAATCCATTAAGAGATCAAAGCCTTTGTGAAAGCAAGTCAATATGAAGACAGTCGCAAGGGTCATATTTCTAACTTCCTAAAAACTTCCAAAGGCAATCCAAAAGATCAAGGAGTTACACCTCGTCTCCCACAGACATCATAAGAGCAGTAAAGACACGTAGAGCCAGTTAGAGAGAGACTAAGCGAGCTTCAGGCAAAGAGGACCACCTCCTACGTGTTCCTCGCCTCTACTACTAATAAGGATTAAGACAGTTATGAAACTACATGACGAAGACTGTTCAACATAAGGGAAGCTCGTAAATTAAAGAAACGGAATGTCCGACTTGAATAAATCGGAAGCTATCCTCACTGTCACGATTTGTCTCTGCTCTTTTCACCGTACCAAGAGAATTTCTATACCTACCATGGAGATCTGCAGGAAGACGATAAGCAAGGAAGCTGGCGGAACTTCACCGACGCGAAAGAGAATACCCTATATAGTTGACGTAGCCGACGGAAGAACTTCAAAGACAGAGTTCGATCAGTCCTGTCGACTCTTACCCGTGGATATCCTCACGTGAAAATTACCTCATAGAAGACAACAGTATATCGAAGAGCTTCCCGTGACGTCGGATTCACTAACAAGTATTACCTCGACCTCCAATTCTGTCGAGTTCCCTCGCCACGTCAAAACAAGACTATCGTCAACTCAACGATCGCGCGTCAAACTTCCGAGGTGCATTATAACTGCTCACACGCATCGGATCAGCAGGCAATATCAGCGGCAGCAAGAGAAACTCACACACCCTCAAAATTACGTCCATAGCTGATGTAGGATATTTTAGAAGAGGTATCTAAATCCTACAATATAAGGGGAGGACCTATGAATTGATACCATCGATTAATGAATGGCTAATTCACTGAAGATGATGTAGAAATATTTTTAGAAATAAGAAATATGATACAGATAATAAAGATAATGATGATAATGAGGATGATAATGATACAGATAATGAGGAGATAAGAGAAATAGACTGGATGATAATAAATTAGAGAATAAAATATAGAAATAGATATTAAGGGAGTTTATGATAGAATAGAATAACGATGGTGATAAAGAGAAGGGAGGTAAAATATTATATTATATAATATAAGATACCGGCTGAAGGGAATAGAGGAGGAAGAGCGGAGAGAGATTTAAGAGAGGATATTATATTCTATAACATGAAGAGGAAGATAAGAGTGATAGATTGAAGAGAGAGATCGAAATGAGAGAACGGTATGGCGGTGATATGGAAATACTGCGTAGATAGAAATTTTAATTTAGTTCTCAACGAAAAATGGAGATGCGACAGGGAATTAGGTAGGAAATTAATGTCGGTCAACGTTGGACTTAAAGAAGATCTTCAGAAGAACTATTCATCAGGATAAAATGATAGAGGATAATACCTGAAAGAAGTGGAAGAAGCGATGCTCCCGAATCGCTCCACTAAACCGGATATCCCTCAATAGTCTTTGGACGTAAAATGGATGAGAGACGGACAGAAAGGGAGGGAGAACAGAAAGGAAGATAGAATCGGAGAAGAAGAGATTGCGGAAGAGGTGATGGAGATACGGGGGAAGAACACGAACACAGGGTAAACAAAATGAATTCGTAACCAATTTTATCAATATTCAACTGACGTTTTCGCCGCGTACAGTTTTCGTTTTATAGCAATGAAAGAAGAGAGGTTACGGAGATGCGTCGATTCGCGAAGGTGATTTTCCGCATTGGCTGACTGGTCAACCCGCCTTGATTTCGTGGCGCCTTGTAGTTTAGTAAGTTTCCAAAATTATGGTCTTTTGCGCGTACGATGTGGGCTTCTCGTGGTGGAGAGGCGTTGAATCTTCTCTTACTGACGCTGATATGAGGTAAGTGGTGATGATGTTCGCGGTAGACAAGTCTCATCGTGAGTATTCGTCATTCATCGTCGCTTTAGCTTCTGTGCAAAGGGATACGCCTGGCTGCTCGTTGAAACCTTCGTTGCTTCCGTGCTGGTGACGACCGTCGATGTGGATGTTTGAGTTGACCGGTTGACCTGGCTTGACATCCATTGGCGTTGATTCAGGAAGCGGACGACGAGACGATCGTCCGTCAGAATCAGTCTCATCCGATGCTATATCGTCGGTGGGAGTGTTGTTCCGTTTTGTCTGATTGAAGAAGGTATATCCTCTGTTGTTTCGTTTTGTTTCTTGAGTTTCAGCTGCTTGAGTTGGCTCGAGGACTGATGGAAGGTGGAGATGATAAAAATTTTGACGTCAAAGCATCGTCAGCCCGATATGTTCTCTATCGTTGTCGTAACTTGAATCGTCGTGAGTTCCTTCTTTGGCTTCTTCTTCTTTTGTTTGTTCTTTGACTATTCTCTGTCGGAAGGGCTGGTGAGTAGGGATTTAATTGGCGTCATGATAATTCTCCCAACCATAGGTATTCCACTTCCCGGTGGAAGTAGTTATGTTCTTTTCTGTCCCATGTCAGTAGGAGTAGGCTTGCGTGGAGATGATGCTCAAAATATAAGCTGTGGAGGACTGATACTTGAGATGACTTTCCCCTGATGGTGGTTTTCATCAGCATAATTATAACATGCAAATGTTCTTCACTATTCTTCTGATGTCTGAAGGAGAAGATGTGTCATTCATTGACCTTGAGTTGCCATGGAGATTAGTCTCTTCCAACAGTAGTAAATAGATCTCTCCTAACATTTTATCTAAGGGAGGTTTTCAAAGAGAAAAGGAATTTAATAACAAAGGGGTTCCTACTGGGTTTTCTTTTGAGATCATTAATTATAATGATATAAGGTACCTATGATATGGTGGATAGGGTTTAGAAATTAAGGATCCTATATCAAGGTAGAAGGTGGTTGACTTGGCCCATTCAAGGGATTCTAAGTATCTAAGGATAAAAGTTGACTTTCTTCTGACCAAGTCAATCTTTGGATCAGTATGTAATAGAGAAAGGAGGGAAGGTAATTCCCTTAAGATCTACACTCTCTTTATTTATTTAGAGAGGTCTTCTTCATCCATTTAAGGAATGGATAATTTCTCAAATAGGTAGATAAGGAGGAGGAGGAGGAGGATGGTTCCCTTAGAACCCTTGTGTTCATGTATAGAAATAGTTCTCCATCAATAGCTGTCCCGTCCTAGAGCAAGTTCTGAATCGCGGGCAACAGCTTCTCCCTCGTGTTTGCCGCCAAAATCAATGACCACCCGTCGCATCCAGCGCGCGAATTGCCTCACAAACACATTCATCCAGTTGTAGGATTATTTTCTTAGTCATATCATCACCATCATAAATAGCATCATATCCTAAAATATCCTACATCTTAAGGTAAGTCTGAATCATCCCGAGGTACATGAGGACGTGACAACAGTAACACCCTCATCTCATTGATTATCGTAGCTTCATTAAGTTTCGTCTAGCTGAAGACGTTAACCTTAGCGCTCTTGGGAGGCACCCCAAGATTATCTTACTATTTTATTTTGTTTTTTATCAATGTACATGTATAGTCGAACAAACCCACTATGCAACAAGCAACAATCAAAACAAATTCCGGAGACATATATCAACACGCCTAAATGAGTTTTTCTAAACCTTTTTAATTCTCACTTCAGTTTATAATCTTTTCATGTAATGCATGATATTCTTGTCATCTTTTTATAAGCATAATGATTTCATTGAGGGCAATGAAATATTTAAGTTGGGGGGTTAGAAAAACTCAAAAAAATTTCAAAAATTTTAAAATTTTTAATTCTAAAAACTCCTATTTTTAAAATGTTTGCCACTCTTAATACCTTAGAAGTCTTAAAATTTTGAGATCCTATTCCTTGAAATGTAGAAATGAGGGCCTTAACACCCATGTGATTACATTTTGAGTAATAAAGCCAAGTGATCTAGAGAAACCAGGGATTCTTTTTAGTGGATAACTTCTTCGGGGTTGGGTATCTAATATGCACCGAGGAAAAATGAAGTAATCAGAGGTTGAAGTGCTATTGGATTGAAATGGAGAGATTTTGAGTAAAGTTCAAGCAAATTCTTATCCCCTACCTTACATCAGCCGAACTTGCTTGGTGTGGGAATTCCTCGCTTCCGAACTTTCTTCTAAAAGAGTGCAATATGCCATAATTTTTTCTGCACCTATCTTTTTCCTTTAGGCATTTAGTTCCACTTTAACCTTTCCAGTCAATTAGACACCTATTTTCAGCTTCGTTGATGAATAATTACACTCCCAAGTGATAACATATCCACCACAATTTTTGTTTTCACCTTTTACACAACCATCTATCTTTTTCACAATTCCCTTCTAAAAAAATATCCCTTCATAATACACTTCAAATTTTTTAATACTCCCTTCAATATACAAAAAGAAGTAAAGAAGAAGAAGAAAAGAATAAAATATGAAAAGAAGAAAAGAAGAAGACAGAAAGAAAGAAGGAAAGAAAAGGAAGGAGAAAAAGAAAGAAAGAAATAAGAAAAGTGAAAGAAGGAGAATCAACGGAATACCATTTTTACCCATCAATACCATTTTCATTACTTCCATTCCATTCCTACCATTTCTATATCAATTTTACCACTCCACAGCATCTCTACCAATTCTATCAATCTTTATCTGCCAACATCATCATCCATATGATTTGGGAGAATAATTAAACATCAATGGTACCTTCTTTGTATAGAATATCCATCTTGTTTACATGCTAATTGCTTTTAACCAAGTCATTCCTTTAGAAATAGTGTCTTTTTATTCTTTCAGCCACCTCACAACTATGCATCCCAAAGTAGGAAATCCCTTTGCAATGCACTCTTTACAGGAGGAAGACGAGTTGAGGGGAACTCTAATGCACTAAATAGCCTCCAAATGAGTGAAGGAGTGATGTTAGAATGAGAGAGGTGAGGATTACATCTGCTCATGAGAGTGTGAGAATCTTTTCATTCCCATAGCATCAGAATTTAGATATGCTCACTGATAACATGCTATTTATACATGAATTTACATGATTATTAATGCAAATAAAAGCATTAATTGTTCTAATTCTATGCATATTATCATATTTTAAGTATATTTCTATCATTTTGCATAATTTCATGTTATGATATAAAAATACATCAATTTATGGATTATCATATGTAATTAAACATTAGAATTTATAATCCCATTTATATTTAAGATCGTAATGATTTTTCATGATTAAATAATAAGAGAAATGATGCTTATGAATATTCATGTATTTTAATAAAGTTATCTAAGAAAATACATGAAATTATATATTAAATTAAAATTAATTATCTTACTATTTTAATAATTTGACTTTTTATAATGATAGATTATTCAATTTCTGATCCAACAAAACAAATTTGAATTAATTTGGAGTTGTATTTTAAAAGTTATGATTTTTACAATTTATATGAATTTTCTAGAATTTTTTCAGAATTTATTTAATTTTATTTTTTATTTTAAAAGTATTTAAATCAATTAAAAAAGGGCAAAACAAGGGGCTATTTATCGCGTGGGACCTGCGCGGCTGCGACTTGGCACGCAAGGCCACGTGGCAGAGCCACGCGGACGCACGCGAGTGCCTACGTGGCAAAGAGGTGACGTGTACATATTATATTTATTATACATATGGTTATAGTACATATAAGCATTCCATAGAGGAACTCGCTAACCACTATATCATGTCTACCTTATATACCCCACACCTCTCCTTTATTTTCTCCGTGTGGGACTATGTTCCCTTTTTTTCTTTTGATTGCAGGACGTGTGGCAAAGCGTGGAGCGTTAGATTCAAATCGCGTGGATGATCGCGCGTTGATGCAGTGGACTTTAGGTCCACCCAATCAATGATCGCGCACGTGCTTCAATCGGGACTTAAGTGAATCAATCTCAACCGTCGATCTCACGAGTTATAATGGTCGAGATTTGTCGCGACCGATGGACCTCAAGATCAATCAAAACCACTCGATGAAGATCCAACGCACGCAACAAATCAAGGCACTTCCTTATTCACGCGATGAAAATGCATCTCGACCCTTCATCTGCGATCAAACGATCATCAAATAGAAACATCGATTCACCAAACAACACTCCATAGTAACCATCGATCGCAAGGTGACCGTTGATCGGACGGTTACGCCTCTTTTTCTCTTTAAATACAACTGTTCTTCGTAAACGACAAGACCCCTGGATTTTCTAGTGAAATTGAACTGTTTAGACACCACAATTCAAGCGTCCATAAATTTAAATCTCTTCTTGATGCATTTCCGCATCCAATGAGTATTTAAAATCGAAATTTGATCGAGAGATCGAGGAAAAATCACATCTTCAACTCCATCTTTGTCTTCGAAAATGCAGAATGAAAAGCCATGCATCCGGCGATTAATTGGATTATTTTGAAGACTACTTTGGGATAGATTGCGTGTTTTCATCTTAATCTTTCATCAATTAGTGTTAGTTTTACATTTTGAATCATAGATTAAGTTTAATTTCAGTTTAATTTCAGTTTTAAATCATTTTGGTGATACGAATTTTCTCCCATTTTCAAACTTCGATTACTCTGCGAATTCTTATCCAAATCACTCGATTTTTTATTCCATCGATTTGCAATTGAGTTATCTTTCTTAATATTATAAATCGTCATATTTCTAATCAGAATTCGTCATCCGATTTGATCAAATTTCATAGATATCTCTCAAATTTCCCTAATGCTCGGTGGATTTAACCCTTATTAACCATTATACCCTTAAATTCATTAATTAATCTTTAAATTGTTAAGTTTGGACTTTTTTTTACCAACATCGTGTGCTTTCAACAACCATGCGAAATCATTTCGTCAAATGGTGTTGTTGCCGAGAATTACGGCATATTTTTTTAGACAAATCATTGATTTTGACTCGGTCAACTCTGATTTTTCTATTTCTTTTGTGATATTAATTCAAATTAATCCTACACTAAGTTATTCAAAGTAGAAATACATCATTTAGATTCTCAATTTCGACGAGATTAAGTGATTAGTCCCTCTCTACGGACGACGGACGATCATCGTGTCATACTCGAATTTGGAGAGCGTAACTCTCACGAATAGCGACAATCAGGTACGATTAATTTGTCATCGTTGAATAATTTATAGTATCTCTTATAAATATATTACTATATTAGTGCATATTTATGAGACGAGAGTCTGATTGGAGAACGAGGAATAATCCTTTACATCTAGATCTTCTTTAACGTTCCTCGCAATCCCTTTCCTCTATCGCGTCATCATCGACCTTAGATATGGCCCAGAATGATGAGAGAAATGTTAGGAGACGCCTTAGTGACTATGCTAGGCCTGTTCTCTAGAGACCCGTTACTCGTATTCATGCACCTCTTTCTAGAAATGCAAATTTTAGGATAGATTCGCATGTGATGAGTATGTTACCTATCTTCCATGGTAAACCTTCCGAGGATCCTTATAGACATGTTGACGAGCCTAGTCAAGTGTGTGAGATCAATCATATTCATAATGTGTCGACAGATGTGATGAAGATGAAACTCTTTCCCGCTCCCCTAAGAGATAGAGCTAAGGATTGGTTTCTTAAGTTAGGGAAAGAATTCACCTCTTAGACCAAGATGGAGGAGGAATTTCTTAGGAAGTACTATTCTGTAGGAAAGACCACGTCTGTTAGGAAGGCAATGCGTGAGTTTACCCAAGGACCGAGTGAAACATTTCACAAATCTTGGGAGAGACTTAGAGACCTCACTAGGGAGTGTCCTAACCATGGAGTGTCTAACCATGAGCTTACACAAATATTTTATGATGGGTTAGCCCCTCAAGATAGATATCTTTTCGATGCAGCTAGCGGCAGCAGCTTCATGAGCAAGTTTGAAAACGAAGCAATGGATCTGAAGGAATTGCACCCGTCGCTCTACAAGAAGCGTCGCCATGCGCCCATTGCTCACGCCTCGACCATCTAAAGATCGATTGCCCGATCATGGAAATTCAAGGCAGGGCATGTATAGACAAGGCCCACCAGGATGGCCAAGTCAACAGGGAAGACCGAATTATCAAGGTACATACCCAAACTATTTTAATAACCCTGTTTATAACAATCCTATGCAGCAGCAAGGATTTACGAGGAACACGGATCAAACGTATCCTCCATCATATAACACCGGTCAGCAACAAAACTTGCAACAGAAACCCTATGCAAATACAAGATAGTCGACGTATATCCCGCCACATTAATCTTACAATCAAGCTCCACGATTGACCGCACCATCTACAGATCTGATTCTCGGTGCGATCTTTTAGTTGATGGAGGAATGAACAAGATGATTTGACGCGTGGACGAGATACAGGACTTCATCAAGACAAACATCCCTACCTAGACTGATAATAAGAAGGGTAAGAAAGTTTCTTTTTCTGACCAATTACCATCACAGGCCACTATCAACCCAAGGAATCAAGGGTCCTCATCGAGTCAAATGCATAATATAAGTCATGTGCATGTTGACGAGGAGGTGGTGGAGGCTGCATTAGCAATATCGAGCCTTAGGAGCGGCAAAGACTTAACTGATCCTTATAAGGATCATCCTTTACACAAGAGCTCGATAGTTGAAGAAACACCGACAGTCCTAGTAGAGCAAGATAGTAGTTCAGATGATCAGGAAGAAGGGGTGCAAGCTGAGCCGAATCCCGACACATGCAAACCACATCCGCCTTACCCTCAAGCATTGAGCAAACCTAAAGCTACGCTTAGTGAATCTGATGATCATTTATTAGAACCCTTCCAAAAGGTAACCATTACCATCCCTTGAGTAGATGCAATTAAGCATATACCTTCTTATGCTAAATTTCTTAAAGGCATATGCACACCCCATAGAAGCCCCAAGAGGATCCAATTGAGTGAGAATATTAGTTCAATTATGATGAATTCTCTTCCATGATTACGACTGAAATTGGAAGAATGACTTTTACTAGATCCTTGTTAGATACCAGAGCTAGCATCAATATCCTCCCTAAAGCAATATTTGACCGTCATCATGTAGGGGAGTTGCAGCCTTTTCTTATAGAGTTATGTTTAGCGGATGGATCGGTAAGGAAGCCTCATGGCATAGTAGAAGATGTGATTGTTAGTGTTGAAGGATGTTATTTTCCGGTAGACTTCCTAGTTGTAGATATGAAGATCACTAAGGAGCTTAGTCAAGCCCCAATTATCCTAGGAAAACCTTTCTTAGCTAACGCAAAAGCCGTTACAGATTGGGGAAAAGGAGAAGTAATTCTTAAAGTGGGAGAGCACATGATGAAGGTCAACATCAACAAGCTAATGAAGTACCCTTCACAAGCTTTCGAGGATTTGGGTGCCATCAACCTATTTGATGACCAAGACATAGAGACTTGCATCAAAGAAGTCATGACAATCAACGAGGAAGCTGATTTCAAAGAGCTACCTTTGGACGAGCCGACAGGGGACCTCAAGCCTCTTCCATCTATACTCAAGTATGCTTTTCTTGACTCTCAGCAGGTAAAACCGGTGATCATTTCTTCCAAACTCAATGAGTAGGAGAAATGATTACTCGACGTACTACGATGGAATGAGCAAGCAATCGGCTAGACTCTAGCAGATTTGAGGGGATTAGACCCTTCATTATGCAGTCATCGCATATTTTTAGAGGACGAGTCCAGACTCGTAAGGGAAGCCCACGGACGACTAAACCCTAAGGTATGGGAATCCATGAAGGAGGAGATCCTGAAGTGGCTTAATGCGAAGATCATCTATCCCATATCGGATAGCTAGTGGGTTAGTCACGTACATGTTGTTCCCAAGAGGCACGAGTTACAGTGACCGTGAGTGACAAGGACGTGGAGATTCAAACACGCCTTCCAACATAGTGGTGAGTTTTTATCGACTACCGCAAGTTGAATGTCACGATGAAGAAGGATCACTTCTCGTTGCCATTCATCAATCAAATCCTTGATCGACTAATAGTTCAGACTTATGTTTCTTGGATACGGTTATTCACGGTATAACCGTATTGCAATTCATCTGAACGATCAAGAAAAGACGACGTTTACATGTCCCTTTGTCATGTTCTCTTTTAGGCAAATGCCATTCGGGTTATGTAACGCCCCTGTGACATTCCAGAGATGTATGACGGCGATATTTTCTTATTTTCTTGGTGACAATCTGGAAGTCTTCATGGACGATCTTTGACAGATGAGCTAGACAGTCTGGAGATGATTTTGACAGCTGTCTAGCTCATCTGACAAAGATCCTCAAGGCCTATGTTAGGAAACGACTGGTATAGAGTTGGGAGAAATCCCATTTTATGGTACGAGAGGGAGTACGGCTCGGGCATCTCATCTTGGGCAAAGGTTTGCAGGTTGATAAGGCCAAGATTGAGGTCATTCAAAACCTTCCTCTCCTAGTGACATTAAGAGGTTTACGGAGTTTTCTAGGGCATCTTGGCTTCTACTACAAGTTTATACGAGACTTTGCTAAAGTTTCCAAACCTTTAACCACTCTTCTTTGCAAGGATAAGGATTTCATCATCGACAAAGAAGGGGAGTGCACATTCGAGATGTTGAAGCTCACATTGATTGAAGCACCAATTCTTCAAAGTCCTAATTGGGACTTAACTTTCGAGATCATGTGCGATGCTTCAGACTACGCACTTCGAGCGATATTGGGGCATGCGATAGATAAGAAGCCAACCGCCATTTGGTATGCGAGTAAGACCCTTGCAGAAGCTCAAATGAATTATACGACTACAGAAAAGGAGCTGTTGGCGGTGGTCTACGCATTAGAGAAGTTTAGGCCTTACATTTTGCGAAGCAAGATCGTCATCTATACAGATCATGCAGCATTAAAGTATTTATTTTTCAAGCAGGAGGTGAAGCCACGATTGATACGATGGGTGATGCTTCTTCAAGAGTTTGACTTGGAGATTAAAGATAAGAAGGGCAGCGAAAACTCGGTGGCGGATCACCTATCTCGTCTCCACAATTCAGGTACGGGAGACATTAGTGATTCATTTCCTAATGAGCATCTTCTTGCAGTATCTAGTCACGCTCCTTGGTTCGTGCATATTGTCAATTTTCTTGGGACTGGATTGATCCCAGAGCATTGGAATTGGCATCGTAAAGATAAGTTCTTCCATAAACTCAAGTATTATTATTGGGAAGAACCCTTTCTATTCCATGTAGGATACGATTAGATCATACGGCGATGTGTAGCGGAAGAAGAACAAGGAGGTATATTATCGATGTGTCACTCATCAGCATGTGGAGGACATTTTTCTGCGCGGAAGACAGCAAACAAGATTTTACAAAGCGGTTTTTATTGTCCCACCATCTTCAAGGATGCCCACCATTTTTATACGGAATGCTTACAATGTCAAGCAGCATTAAACATCTCCAAGCGAGATGAAATGCCAATGAGGCCTATCCTTGAGGTGGAGATATTCAATTTATGGGGGATCAACTTCATGGGTCCTTTCCCACCTTCTGATGGGAAAGAGTATATTTTGGTAGCAGTTGTTTATGTGTCTAAGTGGGTTGAATCTATACCCACTAGGACAAACACTCATCGAGAGGTACTAAGATTAGTAACGAGGAACATCTTTTCCCAATATGGTTGTCTGAGGGCTATCATTAATGACGGAGGCTCACACTTCAATAATGCACTTTTTCATGCATTACTGAAGAAATATGGAGTACATCATCGCGTCACTACACCGTACCACCCCCAAGCCAATGGGCAAGTTGAAGTGAGCAAACAAGAAGTAAAGAATATTTTAAAAAAGATCATTTGACCAGACAGTAAGGATTGGGCACACAAGACACCCATTGGGATGTCTCCATTCCGACTCATATTCGGGAAGGTGTGACATCTTCCAGTTGAGCTTGAGCATAGAGCCTACTAGGCAATAAAGAAGCTCAACTTATCTGTGGACCGAGCAGGTGAACATAGACTTCTCCAGCTGCCGGAACTACAGGAGTTAAGGCCCGACGCGTATAAAAATGCAGAGATCTACAAAGAAAAGACCAAGGCCTTCAATGACAGGAATATCAGAAGAAGAACCTTCCACGTCAATGAAAAGGTTTGGTTATATAACTCTCGCCTTAAGCTTTTTCCAGGTAAGCAGCACTCACGATGGGACAGTCCTTACGTGGTTGTGAAATCGTTTGACAACGGATCAGTGCTTATTTCCGACCCTTAATCCGGAAAACTATTCAAGGTAAATGGGCATCGTCTTAAGCATTACCTTACAGCACAGCCACTCACACCAGCAGATAAGGTAAATGATGGAGAATTATTTCAAAACATGAACACAAGGGCTCCTAGTGAATCTATACTCCTCCTTACACATGAGTTTGAGAAATTATCCATTCATTAAATGGATGAAGAAGACCTCTCTAAATAATTGAAAGAGAGTGTAGATCTTAAGGGAATTATCTTCCCTCCTTTCCCTATTTTATACTAATCTAAAGATTGACTTGGTCAAAGCATTTAATCCTTATCTTTAGAAACCTAGAATTCCTAGAGTGGACCAAGTCAACCACCTTCTACCTTGATATAGGTTCCTAATTTTCCAAACCTTATCCACCATATCATAGGTACCTTATATAATTTTAATTAATGATCTCCAAAAGAAAATCAATAGGAATCCTTTTGCTATTAAATTCCCTTCTTCCTTTGAAAACCACCCTTAGTTAGAATTTAGAGGAGATCTATATGAGATAACTTATGGAAGAAAACTATCTTCTTGCTCTAATTCAAGACAAAGCCTTTGGCATGATTAACCCATGCAAGTATGAAGATAGATCAACAAGAAGAACAATTAAATGTCGAGAAAAGCCTGAAGAAAGATGCCACTAGAGAAGATTACAACCAGGAGAGCTGTCCAAGGACCATTCTCCTAATTATCCAAGACTTATAATACATCTCCTGGCCATCTAAATACATTACTAAGTATAGAAGACAACAAGTTCAGTGAAGAAGAGCTCACAGTCTCTAAAGATCATGAAGGATATGTACCTATATCTATCATCGCTGCTTTCAAAAGAGATAAAGACGCTTGTCAACAGTACTTCAGTACTTGCAACTGCTCTTCGAGCATCCTAATAACTGGCTGTCACTGACGATGGCAACAAGGTCAAACGCATACAGCCAATCACTGATGCTGATTTAGAAGAATTTCACTCTCGCATTACTGTTGCCGAAAATTTGCCTGATGATCACTGTTATCAAAACCTATAAGAGATATTTTCTGGAGTTGGGAGCGTGAAAACAATTCGAACATGATATCTTCCAACTCACAACAGCTACCCAACACTCCCACCGATGATATAGCATCGGATGAGACTGATTCCGACGGACTATCGTCTCATCATCAGCTTCTCGAATCAACGCCAACGGATGTCAAGCCAGGTCAACCGGTCAACTCCAACATTCACAACCTTACAGAGCAGCGTCGGAATCACGAATGGACGTGAAACCTTCACGAGAGAAGGTCTTAACTACTAGGACGGCATCTCAGACGCGAATGAATTTCTTATTGAATGGCTGCAGGCGTGGAAGAATACACAGAGGTTCATCTCCGCCAAATCGTTGCCCGGGCAGAACTTGCTTCCCCCACCGAAAGGACGATCGGCGTGGACTTTCCAGCTTCTGCAGCCGATCATTTGCACCAACAGTTCTTCAAGGAATGAGAGCGAAGAGACAACGGACAAAATGACATCAAGATATCGTGGCGTTGACCTGCAGGAATGACAGGAAGCCCTCCATGGCAGAATTTCGAACAACCAGAAATTCATCCTAACTAGCATCCAAAAGAGATCCAATCAATCTACTGAATCCGCAACCGACGATCTCATCACCGAGCTAAGCATCTGATGTAGGATAATTTAGAAGATGTATCTAAATCCTACAATATGGGGAGGATCTATGAATGATATCAGTAGGAAAGATATTAGGAAATCAGTGATAATGTAGTGTGATATAATTCAGGAATAGAAAGATATATAATGATTTAATAAGGATGACAAGATAATTAATAAGAGAAGAGAATAATGTGTTTAAGTGAGTGATAACTATTTAAGAATATAATAAGTAAGGATTAGTTTATTGGATACTTTATGAGAAGGGAGATAATGTTATGACTGAGAATAGAGGAGATGTAAGAGAGGGTGTGGTGTGGAACATGTAGTAGGGAATATGACGAAATTTAGGAGAATTCAGATAGATGAATAATAGATGAGGTATGCAGAGATATAATGGTAGAATATATTATATATTAAAATATAGAAAATAGGGAGAGAAAAGACAGAATAGATGGACGGGGATATATTATAATAAAGGCAGGGATAGTGAACGAAGAGAGTGAAGAGAGAGTTATAAAATATATTATAATAGAGAAATAAAGAGAGAGAGAGAGAGAGAGAGAGACGGAGAGAGTAAACATAACGTAAGAAGAGAGTAGGGAGAACGGAGAAGGAACGAAGAAAATAGATAGAGAAATGAAGGACGATAGGAGATATGGAAGAGCGAATGTCTAATGTGGACGTAAGATCTTGTGAAACGAACTATTATTCACGAAAGAGGACAGGATGATACCTGATATTGAAGTGAAGATGATGCTCTGAGATCACTCCACGACCAAAAGAAATCCTCTGTTTGCTCCTTACTTTGAGATGATTGAAAGAGGACAGAAAGGAGGGGGAAAAGGAAAGGGAGATAGAAACTCGGAATGAGGTTGCAGACGGGAGACATGGAAGAACACGAACACAGTGGTGACAAGCACCGAAGAACCAATTTTCATTTCAATAATAAATTGTCTTTCGTTTCTTACAAACTTCCATTTTATAGAAATACAAGAGGAGAAATTACGCCGATGCGTCACGTCGCGTCGTTCATCTCCGCGTTTTGTTGACGGGTAAACCCGGTTCAGCATCTTTCAACGTCGCTTGGTGGAATCTTGTATTGTAGAGAATTTCCAATGCTCTTTTATTCATGTGTATATGTTGTTGTAGGTCGGCGGAGAGGTTGTAGAATTTTGTCTCGAGTTGGGGTAGAGTTGACGGGCAATAAGTCTTGCGCGTAGTCGAGACGGCGTCATCTCCAGAGTGATTTGTCTTCACGCTTGATGGTCGACAACGGATGAGCGAAATCTCCTCAGCTTCGTGATGATCTCGTCAATTGCGACGATAGTTGACTGAGTGGTAGAATATTTTAGACTGACGTAGTCGTCAGAATGACAATTATTTCTCAGTAGTAATGATCCATTGAGTCTTTCAGATCGTCGGGAATCATTGTGGTAAGATAGTCAATAGCATTGACTCCATTTTCTTCTGTGGGATCTTGTCGGGAAGATGTGACGTCCGTGAACGAACGGGTGGATTCGCCAGGTGTTCGTACTTTTCTTTTCATCGAGTAAACGCCATTAAGTTGGTGTTGACGGAGAGAGGACGCGTCGGTTCTTGGCTTGGACTGACGTTGACGGTGACGATGTTGTAGGGTGGTGGTTGTGGATCGACTCGGTATTGATTTGTTCTTGCTTTCTTTCGCGCGGCGATAGCTGATGGAAAGATAGATGACAGGCGATAGCTGATGGAATTAGCCCTGCACGTCTTCCTATCTTTGAAGCCCTTCGGTTTTTAGCAGACGACGAGTAATCAGATAGCTCGTATGAGTAGATTGGGACGGCCATTTGGTTGGGATAGTGAGCGTGCACTATCAGTCTGGCTTACTTTCTGGTGATTAAGGAGGCGATACTCGCACTCAAGGAGAAGAGCGGACCGAGTCCTTACGCGATCGCAAAACACAAGGAGGAGAAGTACAGGGCCTTTCTGCTAGCGAACTTCCGGGAGATGTTGGCAGTGGCAAGTGGGAGATAGTCCTGTGAAGGCTTTTCTTCCTCTTATCAGTCATGAGGGCTTGTTTAGGGGAAGGTAGTCCTCTTGGTGAATCTTCCTTGATAGTAGTCTGACCGGGGATGATTTTGGAGGTTTAGTAGTTAACTGGGCTTCTCAGATCTTCGTCACAAGCTGTAGAGATGTTGATATCGGGAGAAAAGTACTCAGTGTTTGAGCTTCTTTGAGGTCTTCATAATTTGACTTTATATGTTTTATAAGAGCTTTGAGAATTCTTCATTGCTTCCTTGATGGCTGAGGATAAATCTTCACCTTCATCTTTAACCATAATATTCCTGCTTGAATATGAAGTAGAACAAGTAGGTAATGTATTTTCATAAGAATAGATCTCCTCTTACTACTAACTATGGGTGGTATTCAAAGAGAGAAGGATAATCACAAAGATGTTCCTATTAATTTTAAGATCATTAATTTATACAAGGTTATCTATGATATAGTGGATATGGTTTGGAAATTAGGAACCTATATCAAAGGAAAAAGGGTGGTTGACTTGGTCCATTCAAAGAATTCTAATTATCTAAGGATAAGGCTAACTTATTTTGACCAAGTCAATCTTTGGATCATTGTAAAATAGAGGAAAGAGGGAAGATAATTCCCTTAAGATCTGCACTCTCTTTCAATTATTTAGAGAGGTCTTCTTCATCCATTTAATGAATGGATAATTTCTCAAGTTGGTGGATAAGGAGGAGGAGGAGGAGAAGGACGGGGTTCACTTAGAACCCTTGTGTTCATGTTTCAAAATAATTCTCCATCAGCATCTCTCAATCAACGGCTGACGCGAAATCCACTTCAATAGCGTATTGAAGAGGAGTTATCCCCGTGCACAACTGCTCATTTGCGAACGAAAATTACTGTGATACGACGCCTCCCATAACTACCCTTTTCTATTTCTATATAACAAAATCTGTAAGAGAAGAAAGTCAGATGTTTATTGATAAAAATTTGTTTCTTTGGAAACGTATGTGTTCATGTGTTCTAGTGCCTCTCTCGTAATCCTCCTCTCCGAATTCTATCTTCCTTTCTGTTCTCCCTCCCATTCTATTGTTTTCAACCCTTTATCGTCAGAGATCAAATTGAGGAATATCCATTTCAACGGAGCAATTCCGGAGCATTGCTTTCCCGTCTTGATCAGGTAATCATCCTCGCTTTTCTGTCACAATATTTAATAGTTCTTCATCATATCATAAGTCCAATATTACTCACTATTACACCTATTCTCGGTTTCTTATCTCCTATCCGAGATTCTTATCACCCCACTCTTCCTTACTATTCTTACCATCATCCACCTCTATCATTTCATAATTAATATTATACATCCTCCATAATCATATTTCATTCTCTTCTCATCTCATAAATTATCTAATATTCTATTCATTACTTTACCCATTCTTAAATATCTTCTCACTCACTTAAACATACTATTCCCTTCCTTTATTAACTCACCTATATCTTAATCCTCATAATATATATCCTAAATATCTTCTACAGTCATCATCCTTCTCATCTATTCATTAACCCATATTATTAGTCATTCATAGTGATATCATTCATAGGGCCTTCATTCATTTGTAGGATTATTTCTTAACTATATCATCATCATTATATATATCTCCATTTCTAAAATATCCTACATCAGTAAATCTGCACCTTCACGAGGTACATGAGGACGTGATAACGGTAACACCCTCATCTCATCGATCATCGTAGTTTCACTAAGTTTTGTCTGGCTGAAGATGTTAAACTTAGAGCTCTTGGGAGGCACCCCAAGATTATCTTACTGTTTTATTTTGTTTTTGTTTGTAGTTTATATCAATGTACATACATATTTGAAGGAACCCACCTACAACAAGAAGCAATGTGGATAAAATTCCAGGAACATGCGTCAAACACGTATAAATGAGTTTTTCTAAACCTTTTTACTTCTCATTTCAATTTATAATCTTTTTCATGTAATGCCTGATTGATGTAGGATAATTTCAGAATGATTATATGTATGAATATGGAAATGTAAATATGATGAAGTGATGGAAGGTGAAGGAAATATGATATAAATATCTGCTGATATTAAAATGAAATAATCCTACAATGTTATGGAGGACCTATGAAGTTATATCAGTGAGAATAATATAGATTAGATAGTAGAAATAGATAAGATTATGTTTAAGATTTTAAGGATTAATATAGAGAGAATAGTAGGAGGAATTAAAATGGACAATGTGTATAATTAGAAGGAAATGTCAGTGAATAATGGGGAGAGGAATAATTGGAGAGAAAAGATAGGAGGATAGAACTCAGAGAGGAGGATTACGGGAGAGGTTCAAGAACACACAAACACAGGGGTAAAAGTACCCACGAAACCAAAATTTTCATCAATAATCAACTGCCTTTTCCTCTAATACAATTTCTGTTTTTATACGATGAAAAGAGGGAAGTTCACGGCGAAGCATGGCGTCAGATAGGCATCTTCTCATTCATCATTTTTGTCTGCTCATTCTTTGATTTTGTGGGAAGGTTGACCACATAATTCAATGAGCTTCTGTCCAAGACAGGTTGGCACGATTCATGAAGGCAGCTAGTGAGATCAAAATCAGACCGCGATAAAAGTACGGATGGCGAGAAGTAGTAAATGTGGGGTTCTCTTGGGGTCGTCCTAGACAAGGATCTGGTTAGCGATGTGCTGCCATGTGGCTCGGGCTTGTGCAGCTGCCATCATTGTATGCTCATATGCTATCGTTGCTGCTGCCAAATTCTCGATGCATCCGACTCCGCGAGCCCAAAGCGCGTGAAAAATAATCGGCTGCATGTTAGCTATTTAAGCATGTCAAAGCAGCTTATGGAGTGCTAAAGGCGTGATGCCGGGAATAGAAACAAAATCTGACGAGAGAAGGAAGACAAAGAAAGTAGGTGAAGGCGGGAGATGTGTCGCCCGCTGTTCTGTCGTCCTTCTTTGCTCCAAGTAGCGGGGCTTTGACATGAAAGAAAACTCAATGGTCTTCTCGTGAGTCTCCGAGGCAAATTGAAGTGAATTTTGGGATGGTTGGTGAGGAAATGAAGGTAGGAGAGATTTTCCAAGTGTGATAAGAGAGAAAATGGTGGCGTGATACGGTAGATATCAACTGAGCGGCCTTCTTTCTTGGGGAGCGTCAACGGTTGGATATCGGGAATATTCTTTGACTTCTACCGGTCTTCTGCTCCTTATCTGTTGGTGATGAGTTTCCAAAAAACCTCTTCTATGTCCGTCGCTGCGAGCTCAACAATTCCTGTCAATAACCTGTAATATTGACGTGCTTGCTTCCATCTTTTCTAACCAAGATACGAAATCTGGTCTCATCTCACTGTAGACAACCCCAATGTTGGATGTCATTAGCTGAATTTTCTGCACCGATTCCTCATCAATTAGGACTGAAGGTAGCTTCTTCTCAGTAGCAATGACAACACCATTGGCAGCTTTGATCCCAAGAGATGTCTGACTCGATACAACAGCCATTAGGGTATACTTGATCTGCACCAGCTTTCCTGAAGGACTAAACATAGTGAGGGAGAATGAGTAATGGTTGTCTCCCATTGCTGCAACGATCAGTCAAGGAGAAGATCTTCATGCTCTTCAAGATCTTTAGAGACTGTGAGCTCTTCTTGACTGAGCTTGTTGTCTTCTATACTTAGTAATGTATTTTGACGGCCTGGAGATGTGTTATAAGTCTTAGATAATTAGGAGAATGTTCCTTGGACAGCTATCCTTGTTGTAATCTTCTCTAGTGGCACCTTTCTTCAGGCTTTGTCAACATTTAATTGCTCTTCTTGTTGATCTATCTTTATACTTGCATGAGTTATTCATGCAAAAGGCTTTGTCTTGAATTAGAACAAAAAGATAGCTTTCTTCGTAAGTAATTGATCTCTTCTATGATTCTAACTAGAGGTGGTATTCAAAGAAAGAAGGAAGTTTAAAATCAAAGAGATTCCTATTAATTTTTTCTTGAGATAAGGCTAATTTCTTTTGACCAAGTCAATCTTTAGATCAGTGTAAAATAGAGGAAGGAGGGAAAATAAATCCCTTAAGATCAACTATCTCTTTAATTATTTAAAGAGGTCTTCTTCATCAATTTAATGCATGGATAATTTCTCAAACTCATAAATAAGGCGGAATATTGGTTCACTTGGAACCCTTATGTTCATGTTTTGAAATAATTCTCATCAATAATATTCTTACCATGTTTTTATATACATAATGATTTCATTGAGTTCAATGAAAGGTTTAAGTTGGACGGTGAGGACTTAGAAAAACTCAAATTTTCAAAAATTTTAAACTTTTTACTATTTTAAAAACTCCTATTTTTCAAAATTTTTTTACCACTTTTAACACCTTAGAAGTCTTAACATTCTGAAATCCTATTCCTAGAGATGCAGAAGTGAGGGCCTCATAGCCCATGTGATTACATTTTGAGTAATAAAGCCAAGTGATCTAGAGAAACCATGGATTCTTTTTAGTGGTTGACTTCTTCAGGTTCGGTACCTAACGGGTGACGACACGAGACCGTGAGGTCATCGATTACACACGTTCTCAAGTCAAAAAAAAAAAAAGCCTAACCAATTTTGCCAATTTATAACGAATTCAAGGGTATAATGGTAAATAAGGGTCAAATCCACAGGGAATTAAGGTATTTTCAAGATATCTTTTGGAAATTGATCAAATTGGATGATGAATTGAGGTGAGCAATTAGGGAAAATGGTAGATTTAGAAATATAACTCAAAGATCTATCCACGGAATAAAAAATCGCTCGATTTGGATTAGTAATCGCAAAGAAATCAAAGAGTGAATTGGGACGAAATTTTCGGAATCGCGAAGAACACAAATTGAAATTAAAAAAAATTGAACTAAATTAAGATCCTAAACCTAAAATTGATGATACATGACGATAGATTAGAGGAAGAACTTGTTTTCTAACCCAAGATAACGATCAAATCGATCCAATTGATTGCCGGATCGACGGCTATTCATTCCGCGAATTCAAACGTGAACATCAGTGTTCAAGAGACAAATTCTCCCCGATTGATTGATGAAATCTCACTTATAAACACTCTGTGGACATGAACTCGAGTCTAGAAGCGATTACAAGTGAGAGATTCAAGAGAGGGAGAGTTTAGAATGGTCGATTAAGCGAAATCCTTCTCGAATGCTTTACAAAATCAAAAAACTCTTCGTTTTATAGGCCAAATTGGGCGTAACCGTCCAATTCATGCGTTTAATCCGCATCAATAGTCCGGATTAAACGCATCAAGGTGAAACGTTACGAAAAATGTCATAGCCGTCAGATTCCCGATGGACGCTCCAGATGGATCCTCATGATGTGCGTTAAAAAATGCATCAACTTCCGCGTGTTGGATCGCGATCCGACGGTCGCGATGCATTTCGGTGCGTTAAATCTTAGCCATCATAACTCCACATTAAAGCCACGTGCGCGATCAGCTGATCGGTGGTCCGCCGTTCACACGATCGACGCGTGGATTTTCGATGCACCGTCAATCCAACGTCCAGCATTGATCCACATGCCTGCAATTAAAACAACTGTGTGGGACTTAAGTCCCACACAAAAAAGATTAAAGAAGAAAGTCGGGTTTATAACACCCGACAATCTTATGGGTTGAATACCCTTCCGAATATATCGCAAGGCTGAATACCCATTATATATAATGTCTAAATAAAATAAATATATACGCCGAGTAGGCGCCGCGTCGGCTGATAACATGCTATATTTACATCATAAAACATGATTTTTCATGCATATTAAAGCATAAATGATTTCATTTACATGCATCTTATCATATTTCTATGTATTTTTCTATTATTCTCTTAAAAAGTCATTATAATCTCAAAATACTTTAAATTAGGGTTAATTTTTATAAATTAGAGTTTCATAATTTGATAACCCATATTTTTCTTGAGATTATAACTGCTTTTAAAGATAAAATAATAAGAGAAACAACTTTTATAAACATTCATTTTATTTTCTAAAGATTAAAATCTTGATAAATGAATGTATTTTTGAAATAATAATTTTAAATCTTATTATTTAATTAACTTGACCTTTTAGAATAATAGATAATTAAATTTTGGATCAAATGAAAGAAATTTGGATTAATTTGGAGTTATATATTAAAAGTTATGAATTTTCTCTTTTTATGGATTTTTTTTCGGATTTTTAAAACAGTTTTTCTTATTTTATTTTCGATTTTAAATAATAAAAATAAATAAAAAATTAAAATAAGGGGGCGCGGGGCCCGCGTGGATGCGATGTGGCACGCAAGGCCACGTGGCAGCGCCACGCAGACCCCGCGCAGCGCCTACGTGGTGCGACACATATATAACTATATGTATTTACTATATAATTATAAGGTGTTCTTTGTCCTCCCCTATATGGGGAGGATCATACCCATAGAAACGGTCGGGTATTATATACCCGACAGTTTCACTTAATAAAGTCCGTGTGGGACTAAAATTTTGTCTTACGTACCTTGCAGGTGACGTGGCGCGACGAGGGGCGTTGGATCCAGCCGACGCGTCGATCGCACGCGTCGATCACATGTGACGCGGACCACGGAGTGATCATCAAGCACGTGCGCGATTTTGGGAATTATAATGGCCAGATTTCAGCGACATGGCAGCATCACGCGCGACGATCACATGGTGCGCGGACCACCAGATCACGATCAACGCACGTGTTGATTAAAGGGGCGTTATAACGGCTATGATTTGATCGTGCGGATCGCATCTCAGCCGTCCGATCGCGATCCAAGGAGCGAAAATCAAGCGTTTTTATAACGCTTATTAGAGAGATGATCTAGGCCCTCCATCCGCGATCCAACGATCGCGATATTTTTCGAAAACGGTCCATCATGGACCGTTATCGTAACCGTCGATCGTTTCCATCGGACGGTTACGAAATTTTGCCTTATAAAAAGGCATGTTCTTCACGAATGTAAGTATCCGAGTTTGAGATTCAATCCAATTGACTGTCAAGACACCTCTCTCTCTAGTTTCTCTTGATCTCAGAGTGCTCCTCTTCCATTTCCGCACCCACAGAGCCTTTGAGATTGAGATTTGGTGAGATATCGAGTGAAAAATCGGCGCTTGAAGCTTGTCATCGCGTTCTTGGGTTTTTCGGCCATTGATCGGATTAATCGTGGCAATTTGATTGCAAAACAAGTTTAGTGGAAACGGTTTTTCATTAGTTACCTCTCAATTATGTTTAATTTTAGTTTAGATTAGGATTTCACTTTCAATTTCATAGAATTTAGCTCAAAATCGTGATTTTAACGTCCGAAAATTTCTCTCCACTTCGAATCTTGATTTCTCTGCGAAATCAAGTCCAAATTGGACGATTTTTGATTCCATGGAATCGATTTGAAGTCTACTTTCATAAAATACCATTTTCCCCAATTTCTACCATCAATTTCTCGTCCGATTTGACCAAATTCTAAAAGATCTTCTGAAAATTCGTAAATTCCTTGTGGATTCGACCCATATTTACCATTATACCCTTGAATTCGTGATTAATTCTCAAAATTGGTGAGTTTGGAAATTTTTTTGACGCGATACCGCTTGAAATTGACGACCTCGCGATCTCCTCTCGTCATCGGCCCGCGTGGCGCTGGCACGCGGCCTTGAGTGCCACGTCGCATCCACGTGGCCCCGCACGGAAATAAACCACTTTTTGCCTTAATTTGAATTATTTTAATCAATTTAAATCGAAAATGAAAAGATTTTAATTTTAGAAAATGAAATGAATGTTCATAAAAATAATTTCTCTTATTATTTAACTTTAAAAACCATTTATAATCTCAAGTAAAGATAGGTTATAAAATCTTTAATCTTTAATTCATCATAATTAACCCTAAAGTAACTCATTTTGAGATTATAACATAAAATCGCATAGAATGATAGAAATGCACTAAAAGTATGATAACATGCATATAAATGGAGTGTTTTATGCCTTATTTTGCATTAATAATCATGTTTTATCATGTTAAGATTGCATGTTATCAACGGGCACGGAGGAAAAATGAGTAATCAGAGGTTGAAGTGCTATTGGATTGAAATGGAGAGATTTTGAGTGAAGTTCAAGAAATTTCCTATCCCCTACCTTACATCAGTCGAACCTGCTTGGTGTGGGAATTCCTCACTTCCGAACTTTCTCTTAGAAGAGTGCAATGTGCCATAATTTTTATACACCTATTTTTGTCCTTTAGGCATTTAGTTCCAACTTTTCCTTAAAAGTCAATTGGAACCCCAACTTTAAGCTTCACTGATTATAATTACACTCCCAAGTGATAAACATATCCACCACATTTTCTTTTTCCACCACCACATTTTCTTGTTTTACGTAAAGTCTTCAAAAGTTATCTTCTTCTTCTCGAAAATTTACAATATACAAAAAGAAGAAAGAAGAGAAGAAGAAAAAGAGAAGAAAATATGAAAAAGAAGAAAAGAAGAAGACAAAAAGAAAGAAGGAAAGAAAAGGAGGAGAAAAAAAAAGAAGAGAAGAATAAGGAAAGTGAAAAGAAGGAAAAATATGGGAAAACTATCTCTACCTATCTCTACCCATCAAATATCATTCCATTCCTACCATGTGCATATCCATTTTACCACTCCACACCATCTCTACCAATTCTATCTATCCTTTTCGACCATCATCATCCACATCATTTGGGAGAATAATTAAACATCAGTGGTACCTTTCTTTGTATAATATATCCAACTTGTTTACATGCTGATTTTCTTTTAACCAATTTATTCCTTTAGAAATAGTGTCTTTTTACTCTTTCAGCTACCTTATAATGATGCATCTTAAAGTAGGAAATCCCTTTGCGATGAGCATGGGGGGGAGTTTTCTAGAAAACTTAAAAATTTTAAAATTTTTGCATTCCTTCATTTAGTATTCTATGCATGATCTGATTTTTAACATATGAACAGCAACATGACCTTTTTAAAACCACATGAAATAGAAGAGCATAGAGTACATTAACACCTCCACTTGTTTAGAAAGTTGTGGGAAGAGCAACCTTAAGTGTTATGTTGAGGAGATGGTAGAGTCAATAGAATTATGGATCTAGGTATTCCTTTGGGGAGCCATAAAATCCAAACTAAGGATGTACTCAAGCTCATAGTATGATTTTTCAAAACTCTCTATACTTCTCATCCACTCATTCTTCTTTCTAAACTTTGAGTTAATGACTCCTTGCACGCACATCCTTCCGCTTTCCATAGCAAGTCGTAGCTTGTATCATCCTTTGTTGGCACTACTATTATTGACATAGTGAAGCTTCCTGATCCATAGAGATACCAAAACCTCTTCGGGGGAATAAGCTGCATGTCTACTAAGCACGACACATGGGTCGGATGAGCACCATGAAATGAGTTATGTTGTTTTTCAATAAAGTTGCATAAAAAGCCTTGTAAATTTCAAATTCTGAATTATCTAATCTACTTGTTCAAAAAGGCTTGCAGCAAGTAGAATTAGGATGAATGAGGTAGAATTAGAAAGAAAGAAAAATACAAAAAAATAGAATTAGGATGAAAAGAAGAAAAATAAAAAAAGTAGAATTAGAATGGTAAGCTACCTCCCATGCGTTTTAGCCGACTCTATTTTATAGCCACTATGTATAAAAGGATGATGCTTGTTTCTACTTCTTGTGCCCTTATCATTCATGTCCATAGTGCAAGGAGGAAGTGACGATTGGTTTGGTATGATGAATTTTTAATTATATATATTTCTAGTAGTATGTAGAGCAAGAGCATTCTTAGTTTATTTGGTGGATTAAAGTGTTTGCCGAAGGAATGCCTTGATCTTGAGTTTCTAGTACATTACTTTCTTCTTGGCATCATTTAAGGTAGAACATTCACTTCAAATTCTATCAATGCTTAACCCATGTCTTTCTAAGCTTGTTAGTCCTATTTCATACTTTTTCTCTCTCCATTGCTAAGGGACTAGCAATGATTTAAGTTGGGGGGTGTGATAACATGCATTTATAACTTAAATTCTTATCCTAATTAACTCATATTCATGCTTATTTTATGATAATATGATGCATGTTATCATACTTTTTAGGAATTTTCTCCATTGGTATGTCATTGCACTAAAGTCGATATTTATCCATAAATTAGGGATAATTTCATGCTTGATAAATGATAAGTCTTTTGTTAAGTTTAAATTAATAGAAGTTAATCTCTTTTCTTGAATGATTTTGACTTTAGTGCATGTTTTGAAGGATAATTTCAAGATGAATTTGTGATTTAGAATATTTATTAAGAAATGAGTTAAGTAATTTTTAATTCATCTTAATTTCTTCTTTGAAAATATGTTTTAAATGACATGATGTTAAAAAGGAAGAAATCCGTGATCCAATGGAGAAAATTTGGATTAAAAAGGAGTTGTATATTTAAAGTTATGAATTTCTGAAGTTTATGCCTTTTTCTTATTTTCATTTTATTTTTAAATTGATATTTCCTTTTTTTTTAAATCGCAAAAAGGGGGTTTACATACCCGCAGGTGCTGATGTGGCGAGTGGGGCCAGCGGGCGAGCTGACGTGGTGCGCAGGACCACCGCACGGATGCGACGCGGCACTGAGGCCACGTGGAAGGGCCGCGGGTGGCCCACGCGAGGCGCAGGTGGCGCACAGGGCCCAGACACGTGGCAGTAGGCCACGCGTGTCCACGCGGGTCCACACGGACGCCCGTGTGGGGCGCCACGTGGATGGGGGTCTGCATTTGGGGGGCCCACGGGTTAGTGGGCCCAGGTGAGAGTATTGGGGCAGTAACGTAAATGCGTTACTACAGCTCCCTATTTAACCATGTAAATCGTGCGATTTTATTCCGTTTGGGACTATGTTCCCACGGAATTACTATTTTGCAAATGACATGGAGGCATCACGAGCATCGAACGTGTGGACCAGAGTCCACTCGATCGAAATCACAACACGTGCATAAATCCTAACTTAAGTGAAAGGGCGAAATGGGGAAACCCGTCCGATCTCCTTGATTAACAGTCCTGATGAAACGGTTCATCACGAACCGTTATAGTTAAATCCAAGCCGTCCGATCGCGATCTGACGCGTGAGATGAGCTTGGATCGTATGCGTCTAAAAACGCGTCGATTAGTGACCGTTAGATCGTCATCCGACGGTCTTGATGAGGCTTTCCAAACAGACGTTATAAAACGGTTCAATCCCCGCCGTTGGATCTTGATCCGATGCGTCAGATGCTCCCCCCAAGATTTAATCCTGGCCGTCATAACTCCGTATTAAGAGCACGTGTCTTTGATGATCTCCGGTGGTCCTCGCGTCCATGCGATCGAAGCGTGTGATGCTGCCACGTCTTGTTAAATCCGACTGTTATAACTCCCTTTCATTGACACGTGCGTTGATCCCGATCGGTGGTCTGCGAGCGCATCTGATCGACGTGTGATATCGACGCACGCCGTCGATCCAACGCCTCTCCTCGCTCCACGTAGCCTGCATTTAAAACACTGTGTGGGACTTTAGTCCCACACGGAAAAAGTTAGTGATAACTATCGGTTTTATAATACCCGACGAACCTAAGGGGTGAATACCCTTCCGGGCTACGGAAGGCTGAAAACCCCTTTATATATAGTATATAATATAAATAAACTATAGATATATCAAACGCGCCACGTAGGCGCTGCGCGGGTCCGCGTGGCTCTGCCACGTGGCCTTGCGTGCCACGTCTCACCCGCATGGGACCCGCGTGCTTTCTGCAATTTTTTTATTTATTTTAAACATTTTTAAATAGAAAATAAAATCGGAAAAATCTAGAAAAAATCCCTAAAAATTGTAAAAATCAAATCTTTCAAAATACAACTCCAAATTAATCCAAATTTCTTTCATTTGATCTGGAATTTAATTATCTATCATTCTAAAAAGTCAAATTATCTAAATAACAAAATATTTAATTCTTATTTCAAAAATACATTCATTTCTTTAAGATTTTAACTTTAGAAAATTAAATGAATGTTCATAAAAATGATTTCTCTCATTATTTAACTTTAAAAACCATTTATAATCTCAAGTAAAGATAGGTTATAAAATCTTTAATCTTTAATTCGTCATAATTAACCCTAAATTAATGCATTTTGAGATTATAACATAAAATTGCATAGAATGATAAAAATGCACTCAAAATATGATAACATGCATATAAATGGAATGTTTTATACCTTATTTTGCATTAATAATCATGTTTTATCATGTTAAGATTGCATGTTATCATAGATCAATGAGGGAGAAACGATAATCACAACTGTGGCTTAGCTTGATCAGGCAATCACGATCGTCCGCTCAACTTGAAGCAGATCGAACGGCTGGCATTTTTTCCCAAAGAACCACGATCAACGCGTGATTGTGCCTTGATCGTTGCGCGATCGTGGCTCATTTAGTGCCAATTTGGGAGCCACGATGCCGGCAAGGGAAATCGCTCCCATGATCACATCAAACGGCGCAAATTTTCGGGCCAAAATCTCCTTTAAAAGCGATGTATTCTCCCTTCTTGTTCTTCAACTTTTGAACGATTCGTGAAGAGATTAAACAAATTTTGAGGAAGGTCTTAAGTTCTTGTAATCCTCTGCTTCCAAGAGTGTAAAGACGCAGCCATTCAAGCATGATAATCACGAATTACTCAACGGATTTCACTGAATTTTCTCGTTGAATTCCGAACGTCCACGAGGGAAATATCGAGCAAATTTGCTTCAATCCGCGTGAACTGAAGCCCCATTCTTGCGGCAATCAGGTTAGTAGTGAGATTTGATTGATTATCAGGTAGTAATTTGAGTTTTTATTAGGTTTAGATCAGTAATTTTGCAACTTAGTTCTTAGTGTTCTTCATTTTCCCCAAAATTTCGTCCGAACAATCACTGATCTTGAAAATAGGATATCTCTCTTATTATAATTCCAAATCACTTTATTTTGATTTCATTAGATTCCTCTTTTCATCAGCTTTCCGTGGATAGCAAATTCATCAAATTACGAGTTCATTTATTCTTCATATTTAACGTTTGACCGAGGACTATTCATCTTTCATCAGAAGTCAAATGTTGACTTTAGGGGTCAATTACTTTCAATTTAAAAATTGGAATTCAATCATTTTGCTCTCTTTAGATTCTTCTAATTATTAGCTTTCTATTGACATATAAATGGCAAGATTTGGATTTCATTTGGCCGGTCAATTTAAAGATTTCCTCTAAGGTGTTCATTTCGGGGATTTTCTAATATTTCATTTTCAATAATTGATAGTAAATCCATTTCTTATCGAAAAATCACGAATTTTATATCAATAAATTCCATTTTCTCTCTAGTTTTTAAATATATAATTTTCATAATCTTTTGACACTATCTAGTTCTCTGATTTTAGAGAACACCTATTATTGGTTAAAGTCAATGCTTTGACTTTGACTACTGACTTTTCTCTATCAAACCTGAGAATTCACTTAAAACTTCTTATTTAGTCTATTTATATCATTTATATTCATCACATATTATTTTTACTTCTTTAAAACCCCTTTTAAACCTAAGTTTGATCAAGTCAACTCTGTAATTAAAGTCAACCTTGCTCTCTGTGGATCGACCCGATACTTACACATTACTTGATTTTATATCTTATCTTTATGAGTTTGGTTTTATAAATATTTTTTGACTTACGTTTTGTGTGTTTAACGACTACACGAAAACGCTTCGTCACTCGCCTCGATAACACTTGAGTATTGACTCGACTATTAGCCGATCAGCACTACGTTAATATGCTCTAAGGAAGTCAACCTAGTTATGGAATCTAGATCAACATGGTCCACACTACGAGGAAAAGTAATCACACATTGATACACTTCACTTCTTTATTTGCAAAATCAAAGGATGATAAGACTTTCTATGGAGATTACGTAGTGAATTTATAAGAGACTAGCAATTATTCAAGTTGGGGGTGTCATAACATGCTATTTATACATGAATTTACATGATTATTAATGCAAATAAAAGCATTAATTGATCTAATTGTATGCATGTTATCATATTTTAAGTATATTTCTATCATTTTGTATAATTTCATGTTATGATCTAAAAAGACATCAATTTATGAATTATTATATGTAATTAAGCATTAAAATTTATAATCCTATTTATATTTAAGATCATAATGATGTTTTCATGATTAAATAATAAGAGAAATGATGCTTATGAATATTCATGTATTTTTATAAAGTTATTTTAGAAAACACATGAACATTTTACTTATTTAAAATTCCTTATCTTAATATTTTAATAATTTGACTTTTTATAATAATATATTATTCAATTTCTGATCCAACAAAACAAATTTGAAGATAAATCAAAACCGCTCGATGAAGATCCAACGCACGCAACGAATCGATGCACTTCCTTTTTCATGCGATGAAAATACATCTTGACCCTTCATCTGCGATCGAACGATCATCAAATAGAAGCATCCATTCGCCAAACAACGCTCCATCGTAATCGTCGATCGCGAGGCGAACGTTGATCGGACGGTTACGCCTCTTTTTCTCTTTAAATAGAACTGTTCTTCGTGAACGAAAAGACCCTTGGATTTTCGAGTGAAATCGAACTGTTTAGACACCACAATTCAACCGTCCATCGATTTAAATCTCTTCTTGATGCATTTTTGCATCCGAGGAGCATTTGAAATCGAAATTTGATCGAGAGATAGATGAGAAATCACATCTTGAACTCCATCTTCGTCTTCAAAAATGTGAAATAAAAATCCATGCATCCAGCGATTAATTGGATCATTTTGGAGGCTACTTTGGGTTAGATTGTGTATTTTTTATGCCGGACCGAGGGATGAGCTCGGCCTGACGCTAAGGTTACTAATGGGGGAACTAGGGAAGGGGTGTGGCCTATCGTATCTAGATGATGCGGTGATGTCTCGATGTACTCCTCAAGCAGTCAACCTCCCCAACAAGTCGTCTCGGAGTTCCTGGAGTGCGCCGAGTAGGATGGGTCGGGAGTCCTCCCGGGCTCATCGTGGCAGGAGAGAGAGCGACCTCGAGTCGTCGGTGGGAGCTCAATCGTCAACCCGGCGGCCGGATCCACGATCCCAATCCCGTAACCAAGGATCACCCAACCTAACTAGGCTCGATGACGGTAGAGACAAGTGCGGAAAGTACTAAAAGAGATATTGCGCTTCAAAATAAAGGGGAAGGGATGCGTGCCTAACCTGCGGGGCGCGAGCCCGGTCGGTCGGAGTAGGGGAGGCTGTTCGGGCGCGACAGCAGCAGCAGTTCACGAGGCGAGTTGGCGTGGGGGAGTGGGAGGACACTCGGCAGCGATCGACGACAGGGGAAGTCGCGGCGAGCTCTACGGCGGGTGGGTAGCGGCCGGGCAAGCAGCTGGGATGCCGACTGAGGCGCAACGTAAGCGATAGACCTGGACGGCGGCCGCAGGGACGGCAGCAGATGCGTGATGGCCGCTGGGCACGGCGGTGAGCGGGTGAAAGCGCGGCGGCGGCACGGGCGCGATGTCGAGCGGCGCGCTAGGCGCGGCGGCAGCAGATCGTGGCGGCGGCTGAAGCGGCGGGTCACCGCGGCGGTAGGGCGCGGCGGCAAATGCTGGGTGCTGCGACGGCGGCGGCTGGGCGCAACGGCGGCGGCGAGCGATGGGGGCGGCAGCGGCGCTAGGGCGCGGCGGCGGATCACGGTGGCGGCCGTGGCCGCTGGGCGCGGCGGTGACGAGGCGCAGCAGGGGCGGCGCGAATCGACACGGGGTCAGGGCAAGGGGTGGCGGCGGAGGTGGCGGCGGCTGCGGCGGCACGGGTGGTGCGGCGGTGGCGGCGGCGACGTCGGCGGTTGGACCCCTTCCCTCACCTTCCTTGAGCAGCCACTCGAGAGGGAAATCCTTCTTTTCTCAAATGACGGCTAGGGTTTGTGGGGGGGTCCCTTCCCCTCTTATAGAGCCCATGGTGGGCCAAGAGAGGAAAGGGCCCACTTGATGCCCACAACCCACACCCATGCTCATAGAAAGTAAATAAGGTTCACAAAGGGAAAGGGCCTTAGGCTAGGGTCCCGAAACGAAGGGAACCCACCCCAAGGCCTAAAAGAGAGAGAAGAAGATGTGCAAGGGCCCGCTTAAACACGTGCGGGCTACAAAAGTGCGAGATAAAGGAAAGAGTAGAACGATAAATCCCCGCATGCGGGAGCCTGATGAAGTCTGTGGTGGCGAGATGAAGTCCTCACTTAGTGTAGTGAAAGTCGGCATCCTTCGTCTTCGCCAATCGAGGGGGCTGGACGCGCGTGGGTGTCGGCTCCTCCGGCGCCGTAGTGTGATGCCTTGGTGGCGACGGGGGTCGTACGCCACCAATTTTTATCTTAATCTTTCATCATTTAGTGTTAATTTTATATTTTGAATCGTAGATTAACTTTAATTTCAGTTTAATTTTGGTTTTAAATCATTTTCGCGATACGAATTTTCTCCCATTTTTAAACTTTGATTACTCTGCGAATTCTTATCCAAATCACTCAATTTTTTATTCCGTGGATTTGCAATTGAGTTATCTTTCTGACTATTATAAATTGCCCAATTTCTAATCTCAATTTGATCAAATTTCAAAGATATCTCTCCAATTTCCCTAATTCTTTGTGGATTCGACCCTTATTTATCATTATACCCTTAAATTTGTTAATTAATCTTTACATTGGTAAGTTTGGACTTTTTTTTGAGACGGCATAGTATGTTTTCAACGTCCATACAAAATTGTTTTGTCACTTACCTCGATTACAATTGAGTATTGACTCGATTATTAGCCGATGAGCACTACCCTAATATGCTCTAAGGAAGTCAACCTAGTTATGGAATCCATATCACCATGGTCCACACTATGAGGAAAAGTAATCACACATTCACACGCTTCACTTCTTTAGTTTCAAGATCAAAGGATGAAAGAACTTTCTAAGGAGATTATATAGTGATGGAGAGAACTACGGTGACGCGTTGTATCGCTCTAAATCCTCCTCTCCCATTCTATATAACGGAAAGTTGTAAGAGAAATTAGTATTTTTTTATTGAATAAAACTTTTCCTTTTGGAAATTTTATGTGTTCCGTGTTCTTCCCGTGACTCGTCCAAACCCCTCTCCAAGTTTCTATCCCTCTTTCTTTTCTCCCTCTCGTTCTTTCCCCTTTCATCCACTTCAAAGTAAGAAATCAAACGGCAGAAATATTGGACCGATTAGTGGTCTTAAAGAGCATCCACTTCACGACGAGTCAAGGTAATATCCTCTTCTATCTTTTCATGAACTATAGTTCTTCTTCAAGATCTATAAGTCCAAAAATTTCTCCTCTTCTTACCTATCCCCGATCTTCATCACAAATCCGAAATTATCCTCTACTATATAAACCCAGTCATAAGTCTTTTATCTCTTAAATATCTCTCTCACTATCCATCACCCTCATCACGACTCATTCTTCTTCTCAACATCTTCAACATCCTCCTCTCTTCCTATCTCTTCTCTCTCTATATCACATATATCTCTTATCCGAAATATATCACCTCAGATAGCCCAGTCATTACTCTATCCGTCCATCGTATTATTTTTATTATTCATACGCTTCTCCCCTATAAACCGAATTCTTATTTCATCTATTCTATATCTTCTGTTTTATATCATATCTTCTATATTCACTATTTAATATTAACTATTCTATATTCGATATTTCATATTATCTATCCTATATTTTCCATTCTCTACTTCTCTATTTTATATTCTCTATCATGAATTCCCTTATTATCTATTTATCTTCTCCAAATATTCTCTTCTCTCTTATCTATCATCTCTTCGCAATCTAATTATTTCATTATCATTTAACTTCACAAAATTCTGAATTATCTTAAACATTATTCCTCTAAATTATATATCTAGCCCTGTTGATATCATTCATAGGTCCTCACAAATCTGTACGAAAATTTCATATACTAATATTAGTAGCTATTCATCTTAAATTGCAATCATTTCTCATTCACATCTTCATACATATCATTGTATTTTGAAATATCCTACATCATATAGTGAATTGCTAAGAGACTAGCAATTATTCAAGTTGGGGGGTGTGATAACATGTATTTTATACATGAATTTACATAATTATTAATGCAAATAAATCCATTAATTGTTCCAATTGTATGCATGTTACCATATTTTAAGTATATTTCTATCGTTTTACATAATTTTAAGTTATGATCTAAAAATACAGCAATTTATGGATTATTATACATAATTCAACAATATGATTTTAATCCAAATTATATTTGATATCATAAGTATGTTTAAATGATTAAAGTATGAGAGAAAAGATCTTTATTTATATTCATGTATTTTTCTAAAGTTATTTTAGAAATAACATGAATGTATTAATTTAATTCAAATTCACTCTCTTTTTATTTTAATATTGTGACTTTTTATAATGATAGATTATTCAATTTCTGATCCAACAAAACAAATTTGAATTAATTTGGAGTTGTATTTTAAAAGTTATGATTTTTATAATTTAAGGAATTTTTTTGAATTTATTTAACTGTATTTTCGATTTTTAAATCATTAAAGAAGGAATAACAACATTTTTTTATTACCACGCACTGATGTGGCAGAGAAAAGCCACGTGGCGAGGCGCAGACATGTGTCCGTGTGACACGTGGACGTATGTATGCGTGACACGTGTGTGTGAGATTAATAAGTGGTTAAGAGCATCCATTTAACGATTTAAGCTAACCGCATTATATCGCGTAACTTAGATAGTTGATAAAACCCTTTAATTTATCCCGTGTTGGATTATGTGTACATGTTTTTTATTTCAGGTGACGTGGCGTTATATAAGACGTCTGATCACGTGATTTAATCACGCACGTTGGATGTTACTTACTCAAGCGGTACGTGGCAGCATCTTATAACGCATCGATTCGATTACATGGACTTTAATCGCAATTGTCCATCAACCGAGTTATAACACTCGAGATTAATCGTGATCGGTGGACCTTTTGATTGATCGAGACTGCCCGATGAAGATCCAACGGACAATCAAAATGACGCATCTCTTCAAGGGCGCAACATGGCTCACTGTGAATGCTCCATCGCCGATCGAACGGATGCGACTTAATCGCACTGATTCATCAAACGGTACGTTGATAACATGCATTTAAAACTTAAATTCTTATCCTATTTAACTCATATTCATGCTTATTTTATGTAAATATGATGCATGTTATCATAGTTATTATGAATTTTCTCCATTGGTATGTCATTCTACTAAAGGTCATATTTATGTATACATTAGGGCTAATTATGTGCTTTCTTGATAATCTATCCTTTTGCAAGGTTAAATTAATAGGAGTTAAGTATTTTCCTTAATTTACTTTGACTTTATTAGATGATTAGAAGATTTAATTTCAAGAAGAGAATGTTGGATAATATAAAATAGACTTCTTAAGAAATTGTCTATGTTTGTTTGAAATTCATCCTATATCATTCTTTTAATTTCTATTTTTTAGATGGCAAAATATTAAAGATGAAGAAATTTGTGATCCAATGGAGAAAAATTTGAGTTAAAAAGGAGTAATATATATGAATTTCTTAATTTCTTAATTTTTTACAATTTTCTGGATTTTATTTTAATTTTTTAGGATTTATTTAATCGTGCGGGACCCATGGAGGTGACGTGGCGTGATGCAGACACATGGCGGGGCCACGCAAGCCCAAATGGATGCCTACGTGGTGCATACGTGGCGTGAACAATGATATCAAACGGTCGGGATTAAATCACGCAATCGGACGGTAGAATTTAAATCGCGCTATTGGACGGCTGAAATCACATGCAGTGGAATCCGCGTCATCGGCCACGATCCCACCGATTATGCGTGATCCGACGACTGAAATTATACGGACTGAAATCTGCATCACGAGCCCCCAATTTCACGCGATCCGACTACTGAAATCACACGGAGTGAAATCCGCGTCGTGGGCCACGATCCACCAATTTCACACAAACTTCTCTATAAATAGATGTTATCTCCCTTTCTAAACTTAACTTTTGATTGATTCGTCAAGAAATTAAGAAAATTTGGAGCAAAATCTTAAGTTCTTCGTGATCCGCCCGCATTAAGACTCAATTCTGAAGCAATTGGAGCGGGATTGATCACGAATTCCTCTTTGATTTCATCGAATTTTCAACCTGAATTATGAACGTCCGCAAGGAAGAAATCGAGCAAACTCGCCTCAATCCACGTGAATAGAAGCCCCATTCTTGCGGCAATTGCGTAAGTAGTGAGATTTGATCGATTATCAAGAGGTAATTTGAGTTTTTATTAGATATAGAAGTTTAATTTTGTAAATTAGTTCTTAGTGTTCTTCATTTTCCCTAAATTTTAGTCCAAAAATTGCTTATTTTGAAAATAAGATATCTCTCTAATTATAATTCTCAATCACTATATTTTGGTTTCATTAGATTCCTCTTTTCATCAGCTTTCCGTGGATAACAAATTCGTCAAATTCCGAGTTCATTTGGCCCCTGAATTTGACGTTTGACTAAGCACTATTTATTCTTCATTAGAATTCAAACGTTGACTTTCGGGGTCAATTGTTTTCAATTTATAAATTGGAATTCGATCATTTTGGTCTCTTTAGATTCATCTGCTTCTTAGCTTTTCATTGATATATAAATTGCAAGATTTGGATTTCATTTGACTAGTCAATTCGAAGATTTCGTCTGAGGTGTTCATTTCGGGGATTTTTTGATATTTGATTTTCAATAATTCATAGTAAATCCATTTCTTATTCAAAATTCACGAACTCTATATCAATAAATTCCATTTTCTCTCTAGGTTCTAAATATATAATTTTCGTAATCTTATGACACGTTTTGATTCTCTGATTTTACAGAACACCTACTATTGGTCAAAGTCAACACTTTGACTTTGACTTTTGACTTTTCTTTGTCAAATCTGAGAATTCAATTCTTAAAACTTCTTATTTAGTCTATTTATATCATTTCTATTCATCACATCTTATTTTTACTTCTTTAAAACCTCTTTTCAACCTAAGTTTGACCAAGTCAACTCTGCAATTAAAGTCAACCCTGCTCTCTGTGGATCGACCCGATACTTACACATTACTTGATTTTATATCTTATCTTTATGAGTTCGGTTTTATAAAGTTTTTTTGACTTACGTTTGTATGTTTAAACGACCGAACTAAAATGCTACGTCACACGTCATCTAGACCGTTGATTGTGATGGATCGTTAGATCCGACGACTACGCCCAACTCTCTTATAAATAGAACTGTTCTTCGTGACGGAAGAACATCCTTGGATTTTCGAGTGAAATCGAACTTTCTAGACACCAAAATTCGAGAGTCTTTTGATTTCTTTGCCTTCTTGACATGTTTCCGCGTCCAAGGAGCATTTGAAATCAGAAATTCATTGAGAGAGTAACGAGAAATCACATCTTGAATGCCAATTTTTATCTTCGAAATCGTGGAATGAATAGCCATCCATTCGGCGATTAATTGAATCATTTTGAGCGCGACATTGGGTTAGATTGCGTGTTTTCATCTTAATCTTCTGTTATCTAGCATTAGATTTAAGTTCTGAATCATAGATTAAGTTTAATTTTGGTTTCAAATCAATTTCGCGATCGAATTTTTCTCTCATTTTCAAACTTTGATTACTCTGCGTATTCTAATCCAAATCACTCGATTTTTGATTCCGTGGATTCGTAATTGAGTTATCTTTCTAAATATTATAATTGCCTAATTTCTAATCTCAATTCGTCGTCTGATTTGATCGAATTTCAAAGATATCTCTCAAAATTCCCTAATTCTCTATGGATTCGACCCTTATTTACCATTATACCCTTCAATTCGTGAACTAGTCTTTAAATTGGTAAGTTTGGACTTTATTTTGACACTACATCGTGTGTATTTAATGACCATACGCATTCGTTTCGTCATAAACCCTATTTCCCTATTTATATTTTAGATTTTTTCTCTTTTCTTTAAACAATCTGTCATCATTACCGATTTCTTGATTTCACTATTTTTCATCATTCTTCCATTACCTTCCCTTTCATCAATCACATCTCTCAATTCTATCATTTTATTCTCAAATTTTGTACGTAGAATATAAATATTTCTCATAGAATATAAATATTGATATCTATTTCTAATTTTGTACATACCATATTCAATTTCTTAGTCCTTCCATATTTCTCCAAAAATCCCTTCTACTGTTATTTTCCACTATAATAGTATCTCTACTCCCTTAAAGTACTTATTTCATTGCCAAGGCTCCTTGAGGATTTGACCCTTACTTTAACATTATAAAAAGTGAGGAATTATAAATATTATTGCATGAAATCAATTTAAAACAATGATTAAAAATACCCCTAAATCAATTTCATCGGTGACATTGCCATCATCCACTCATCGACATATCATCATCTAGGCATCAATCTCTTGCTACAGTCATTCATCCATCTCATCTCACTATATGTCTTCCTCATCTGATCTCCTCCCCTCATTTCTCATTTCAACATTATTTTCCATAACACAAAAGACATTAAATCATCATTTCATATCCCTTTCCACTCGATAAATTGGGTATCCATGTCCTATTCCATGCTCTCATCTTCCATTAAAAACATCTAATCTCATTACTAAGGCTCCCTGAGGATTCTACCGTTGCACACTATACTAAGTGATGAAAACATAAATACTATTGCATGACATTCATACAAAACAACCATATAAAACACACTAGTTTTAAGTTCACCATTCTTTCATTATCTTTTTCTCTTCATGTAAGTACATGGCCAACCATAAAAATGGTAACCCCTATTGTTTTGAGGAAGGTTAAACACAAAATGCATCTAAGACAACAAAATCAGCATTAAAAGGACATCTATCTATATCTATTCGGATGTCATCTATCATCCCATTTATATGTGCTTCAATCCCATTAATAAATCCATTAGAGCTTGATGAAACAATTTATACGGTCATTGAAAACACACAATAGTGGGTCAAAACAAATTTTATAATTTCGAACTCATAAGTACAAAAATATCAAATCAAGTATAGTGTAAAGATCATATCGATCCACAGAGAACACGTTTCACTCTGATCGAAGAATTGACTTGGTCAAACTTAGGTTTAATTTGAGTGAAAATGATATTTTTCAATTAAAATAATATAAATATATGAGCAAAGATATTTTAAGAATTTAGAAAATGATTTCATGAAGAAAAGTCAAAAGTTAAGGTCAAAGCATTGACTTTGACCAGATGTTGACTTTCAGTAAAATCAAACGTTGACTAAAGAGAAAATGGAAAATTTTGATATATAATTCATGATTTTTAGACTGTAATTTGATTTATTATGATTAATGGAAAATCAATGATCAGAAAAAACCTCAAATGAACACCTCAATCAAAATCATCAAATTGAGTAACCAAATGATATCTAAATCTTGCAATTCATATATGAATAAAAATCTCACAACAAGAGGATTCCAAAGAGACCAAAATTGTAAAATTTTACCTTTTATTTCAAGAGTAATTTCCCTCGCAAGTCAACGCCCAAATTCGACTGAAAAATGAACAGTCGATAGTCAAACGTCAAATTGAAGGGCCAAATGATGATGAAATTTTATGAATTAGATATTCACTGAAAGCTAATAAAATAAGAAATCTAATGAAACCAAATTCAAACAATTTGGACTTAAGATGAGGGAGAAATCCTTGTTTCAAAATCAAGAAAATCCGCACCCCAAATCTGGGTGAAATGATGAACAATTTGATTTCTAAAATGAAATTAACTATCTAAATCTAATATAAACTACATAAATTGCAAGGGATACGATAAAATCACATTACTGACCAGATTGACATGAAGATTAGGCTTCAAATCGCGTCGATTGAAGTGTATTTGCTCAGTTTCTTCTTCGGCATGAGTTCGGCATTCAAGGGGAGATTCCGATCAATTCTTGCAATGATTCGTGATCAATTATACCTCAATATGATCACAATTGAATCTAGAATGCAGGGGGATCACAAAGAACTTAAGATTTGCTTTAAAATTGCTTAATTTCTTCACGTTTCAATCAAAATTATGCTTACAAGGAGAAGAACATCATTTTATAGGAAATTTCACGCGAAAAACTAGGGCCGTCTGATTCGCTAAAGGACGATTCAACGGCTGAGATTGCACGATTTTGATGGGCCACGATCCTACATCTCCTAATTTTTCGCCCGTCCGATCTTCATCGAAGCATTCATATGCGTCCATGTGTCGCTCCGTGAGTCACCGAATGCAGGATTAAATCACGACCGTAGGATCTCACTTAAGCGATCTACGGTTCGCAATTGTGCACGTGCCTTCATGATGATCGGATGGACTAAGGTTCATCAGATTAACGCGCTTTAATCGCCACAATTTCATTCGACGCACCTCGAGCTGCCGCGTCACCTGAAAGCAGCGTGTGGAAGATAGTCCCACACAGAGAAAAAGAAAGAAGGCTATTGCATTTATAAGACAGAAGCCGCTTAAGGGGTGTGTCGTCCATATGGGCCTAGTACGCCCAATACTCCTATCTGGGCCCACTAACCCGTGGGCCCATCATGTGCCAGCTCGAAGCCTCCTTTTGCCACATAGGCATGTGTCCACATGGGCTCGCGTTGCTCCGCCATGTGTGTGCGTCACGCCATGTCAGCTCTGCGGGTCCCCCATGATTAAATAAACCCTTTGTGCAATTTTTTTAATAAGGAAATAAATCCTAAACATACCTGAAAAATCAAAATAAAATCTCTAAAATTTAGAAATTCATATCTTCTCTTATATAACTCCTTTTTTACTCAAATTTTCTCCATTGGATCACAAATTTCTTCATCTTTAATATTATGACACCTAAAAATATATATTCAAACAAAAATTAGGGTGAATTCAAAATAATCTTAAATAATCCCTTAAGAATTATATTTTATATCATCCTATCATTCTTTTCTTGAAACTAATTATTTTAATCTTATACTCAAGTCAAAATAACTCAAGTAGAGTGGTTAATTTATAATCATTTAACCTTGCAAATGTTCAAACATCAATAAAACACATAATTAACCGTAAATAATGCATAAATATGGACTTTTGTAAAATGGCATACTGATAACATGCATTTATAACTCAAATTCTTATCTTATTTAACTCATGTTCATGCTTATTTTATGTATTTATGATGCATGTAATCTTAATTTTATGAATTTTCTCCATTGGTATGACATTCTACTAATGTTCATATTTATGCATAATTTAGGGTTAATTATGTGCTTTATGAATATTTAATCTTTTACAAGGTTAAATAAATAGAAATTAATTACCTTATTATGACTTAAGTGGAAGATTTAAAGGATTAATTCTATTTAAATAATGATTGGATGATTAAAAGATCTAAATCTTAATGAATGCCTTAGTGTTATTTTAATTCATCTTAAATTCTTCTTTGAAATTATATTTTAAAGGGGTTTTATCACCAGGTACCCCAACCTTTCCCCCGACTCAAAGATCTACCCCAACATTCTAAAACCATGAGATCTACCCCAACCTTTCAAAAAGTTACTGAGATCTACCCCAGCTGCTTACATGGCAAAATCTTAGTCCAATGTGCATCCACGTGGAGTCCACGGCGGAAGCTGACGGGGACGGAAGACACCTGGCCGCCACGTGTCAGCCGATGGAAAAAAAATTAAACTCTTCACGGGGGAGAAGAGAGAGCGGCGGAGGGGCTCAACTCTTCGCGGAGAACCGGCGGCGGGTCTCGGCGCCGCCCTGGATAGCTGGAGAGAGGGAGGCGGAGAGAGAGGGAGGGCGCGAGAGAGAGAGAGAGAGAGAGAGAGAGAGAGAGAGGGAGGGAGGGCGAGAGAGAGGGAGGTAGGGGAGGGAGAGAGGGAGGGAGGGGAGGGAGGGAGGGCAAGGGAGAGAGAGAGGAGGGAAGGGCGGGAGAGAGAGAGAGGACGGGAGGGCGGGTGAGAGAGAGAGCGAGGGAGTGCGGGAGATAGGGAGGGCGGGTGGGAGAGAGAGCGAGGGAGTGCGGGAGATAGGGAGGGCAGGAGAGAGAGCGCGAGGGAGTGCGGGAGAAAGAGAGGGAGGGAGAGGGGGAGAGAGGGAGGGAGGGCCGGAGAGAGAGAGAGGGAGGGCGGGAGAGAGAGAGGGAGGGAGGGAGCGCGAGAGAGAGAGAGGAAGGGAGGAAGCGCGGGAGAGGGAGGGAGGAAGCGCGGGAGAGAGAGGGAGGGAGGGCTGGAGAGGGAGAGAGGAAGGGAGAGAGAGGGAGGGAGGGAGGGAGAGAGACGAGAGGGAGGGAGGCCTACTTCTTCAGGTTCTGTCAGCACAACGCCGAGGAGGGAATCTGGACGGTGGTCGACTTCCCAGTTGACGGTTTCAACGATGGGCTCCAAACGCCTCTCACTAGATACTGGAGGCGCCCTTCCGGTTGCCTTATTCAGGATGTTCCCAATGGGTATTCAAAGGTGACCTTTAACTTACCATTTAAAATCAAGAATTTTCTCTTTAGTGACCGCTATCTGCTTATTCAGGTTACGTGGGTCGAATTCTCTGAGGTGGAGGACAAGCCCGTGCACCAAATCTTCAATCAGCTAGTTGGCAGTGGCATCATGATGCAGAACCGAAGGGGTGAATCGGTCCGGCGCTAACATCCTCTCAGGGGAGCTATGGATGGGGTGATCTACGTGCTCTAAATGATGCAATGATATCTAGAACCCCGCAAGCAGTCAACCTTGTGGCACGTCGTCACGGCGTTCCTGGGGTACGCCGAGTAGGATGGAGCGGGAATCCTCCCAGGGCCGTCGACGCAGGGGAGAGAGCAGCCTCGGGTCGTCGGGAGGGTGAGCTCAATCGTCAACCCGGCAGCCGGATCCACGATCCCAATCCCGTACCCTAACGTCACTCAACCTAACTATGCCCGAGGGCGGTGGAGACAAATGCGGGAAGTACTGAAAGAAATATAGACTTCAAAGTAAAAGTAAGGGGACGAATGCCTAACCTGCGGGGCGCGAGCCCGGTCGGTCGGGGCGAGGGAGGTCGTCGAGCGCGGCAGCGATATCGGACACCCGGCGAGTCGGCGAGGGAACGCGGAGGGGCGTTCGGCGCAGAGCGGGGCGATGAAGAGTCGTGGCGAGTAGGATGGGCCGCGGTGTCGCGGGAAGGCTGGAGGCGGCGTCCGGGCCGCTCTGAGCGATCTCGGGGCTGTGTCAGTGGCGGTCTGGGGCTGTGCCTGACTCAGTCCGGATCTGCGTCAGACCTGGCCTGGGACGTGTGGGCTTTGGCTCGGGGCCGCCTCGACCGGCTCTGACCTGCAGGGCGGTTCGACGGTCCGGGACCGCTTCGGACTCGGGCTGGTCCGGACCGGGTAGGGGCCGGGTCCTGGCCCTAGGCGCCCGGGCTGGCCGGTTGGACTCGGGTTCGGGGGCGACCTGACCTGTCAGGGTGGTCCGGGCCTCGGCTTTCGTCGACTCTGACCGGCAGAGGGGGTGGACCGATTCCCGCCGAGTTGACTCAGCCGGGAATCGCTCACTTCGCCTTCCCCGCTTTAGGTTGCTCGTGGCGATCTCGGGCGCGCGGCGATTCCGGCGTGGAAGCGGGCGAGCCGGGCGGCGGGTTGAGGAAAGGAGCCGGGGCGGCCGTCCTCGTGGCGGAATGGGGCGAGGAGGTCGCGGAGATGACGCGGGAGGCGAGCGGAACGGCGATGGCGCCTGCAGCCGATGGGGCGTCGACGACGACCGGGGGCGATGGAGGCGGTGTCCTGGCGCTGAGACGACGCGGAGCTCGGCGGCGGCGGGTTGCGACGGCGGTGGACGAGGTCTGGACGTGGATGGAGGGGCAACTCGATGGAGAAGAAGAAGGGATGGAGGAGGCGGCCGGGAGGATCGCCGGAGAAGGAGGTGGAGGAGGAAATTGGGGGATTAGGGTCCGTGGAGGGGGAAGGAAGGCGAAATCGAGGGTTGGTAGATGGTCGGGGATGGCGGCTGGACGGGTCGCCGGAGGTGGAGGTGGAGATGGAGGGGGGAAGATGGAGAGGATGGTCCGTGGAGGAGGAAGGATGGTGGTGGTGCAGCGATCTGGCGGCGGCGGCGGCAACGGCGGCCTGAGGCGGCGGCAGCGGCGGCGGCGGCTGGAAGGCTGCACAAAGGAGATCAGTGGGCAAGGCAGGAGAAGGCGGCGGCCTCGGCGGCGGGCACGGCGGCGGCACTACTGGTGGCGGCGGCGGTGGCGGCGGTTGGTTCTCCTCCTTGTCCTTCCTTGAGCAGCCACTTGAGATGAAGGGAGTCCCTTTCTTTCTTCAAATGACGACTAGGGTTTGTGGGGGGGTCCCTTCCCCTCTTATAGAGCCCTTGGCGGGCCAAGAGAGGAAAGGGCCCACTTGAGGCCCACAACCCACACCCATACTCATAGAAATAGAATAAAAGGTTCACAAAAGGGAAAGGGCCTTAGGCTAGGGTCCCGAAACAAAGGGAAACCCACCCAACGGCCTAAAGAGAGAGAGAGAGACATGCAAAGGCCCGCTTAAACACGTGCGGGCTAAATAAAGTCATAATAAAAGAGAAAACGGGAGAGATAGCTCTACGCGCGCGAGCTCGTGGCGAGAAGGGGGTCTCACTTGGTGTAGTGAAACTCGGGATCCTTCGTCTTCGCCTGTCGACGGGGCTGGACGCGCGTAGGTGTCGGCTCCACCGGCACCGTAGTGTCATGCCTTGGTGGCGACGGGGGTCGTACGCCACCACATCACCTTCAGTGCACAACGATGGCTGGCTGTTCTTCAACGTTAGTGCGAGCGTCTGTCCAGTCTCATGGCCAGAAACATCTCCGACCTCGGAGGTACACTTTCATCTTAGCATGTATCCTGTCTCCTTCGTCTGAATTCCAATGTGTTTTTGTTTTCAGTGATCCCTTCGCCGGATGCCAGGAGGAACATGATGAAGCTCTCCCAAAGGATGGTGAGAACGTTCTGCAACAACATCAGCTCTTCGGGTGCGCCCTCATGGACGGCGCTCTCCGATTCTTCGGGAGACACTGTTAGGGTTACGAGCAGGAAGAACATGGAGCCCGGCCAGCCCAACGACGTTATCCTCTGTGCCGTATCCACCACGTGGCTTCCCTATTCTGCTAACCAGGTTTTCGAGCTCTTGACGAATGAGAAGAGGAGGTCTCAGGTAACCTACGATATCGCTTTGTTTATTTATCTCTTTCAGAGAGCTATTTTTGCTAAGGCTTTTTATTTCAGCTGGATGTTCTTTCCGGGGGGAATTACCTGCAGGAAGTGGCTCACATCGCTAACGGATCGCACCAGCGAAACTGTGTCTCTCTCCTCCGTATCAATGTAAGAATTACCTGGGGGAGTGACAGAGCTTAACGGCGGAAGGTAACGCAGCGGGGAGAGAGGAAGGGAGAAGGAGAGAGAGGGGGGAGGGAGAGCGGGAGAGAGAGAGGGAGTGAGGGAGGGCGGGACGCGGGAGAGAGCGAGCGAGGGAGAGCGGGACGCGGCCGTCCCTCCCTCTCTCCCCCTCTCCCTCCCTCTCTTTCTCCCGCACTCCCTCGCTCTCTCTCCCACCCGCCCTCCCTATCTCCCGCACTCCCTCGCTCTCTCTCCCACCCGCCCTCCCGTCCTCTCTCTCTCTCCCGCCCTCCCTCTCTCTCTCTCGGCCCTCCCTCCCTCCCTCTCTCCCCCTCTCCCTCCCTCTCGGCTCTCCCTCCCTCCCTCGGCGTCGCCCAGATAGCTGGAGGGAGGGAGGCGGGAGAGAGAGGGAGGGCGCGAGAGAGAGAGAGAGAGAGAGAGGGAGAGCGGGAGAAAGAGAGGCAGGGCGGGAGAGAGAGAGCTAGGGAGGGAGGGAGGGCGGGAGAGAGAGAGAGGGAGGAAGGAGAGAGAGGGGGGAGGGAGGGCAGGAGAGAGAGAGGGAGGGCGGCCAGGTGGCGCCGTGCATTCGACATCGATGCCATGTCAGCAGCTGGGGGTAGATCTCAGTAACTTTTTGAAAGGGTGGGGTAGATCTCATGGTTTTAGAAGGTTGGGGTAGATCTGGGAGTCGGGGGAAAGGTTGGGGTACCTGGTGATAAAACCCCTATTTTAAATGACATGATATTAAAAAGAAGAAAATTGTGATCCAATGGAGAAAATTTGAGATTAAAAGGAGTTGTATTTTCAAAGCTATTGATTTTTGAAGCTTTTAGACTTTTTCTTATTTTTATTTGATTTTACTAATTTTATTTCATAATTAAAATTGCGAAAAAGGGGATATTATTTCCACAAGACTGCAGGGCTGATGTGGCACATAGCGCTAACGTGGCACACGGGACCAACGCGGATGCGACGCGGCACGCAAGGCCACGTGGAAGAGCCGCATGTGGCCCACGCAAAGCTCAGGTGGCGCGAGGTGGTGCAAACGCGTGGCAAGGGCCACGTGAGTCCACGTGGGCTCCCGGGTGTCGCCACGTGGCAGGGGGGCTGGTAAGTGGAGGGCCCACGGTAATAGTATTGGGGTGGTAACACATTTGCGGTATACCGCCCCACCTTATATAGACAACATTTCCCTTCATTTCTTCCGTGTGGGACTATGTTCCCTCGGAAGTCTCCTTTTGCAGGCGACGTGGCAGCACTGTGGGCGTCGGATGGAACCGTGGAGCATCAATCGCGCGGATATGAGTCCACGTGATCATCATCAGGGCACGTGCGCTAAAGGAGTTTTAAGTGACAGTTTTTACGACTTAACTTCTTAAGCGTGGACACATCGAGAGCCTATGATTCTCATCGGATGGGCTAAAAACACAGAAAGCGTGGGTCATGACTTGCGATTGTGGAGACAAGTGGACGCATCATGAGCTTGTGATCTTCATCGGATGGCTCTAGCTAAAGGAGAACATGACCGCATCGTGGGCCACGGTTCCGCCGGTTTCACGCTATCGGACGATGCTGATTTCATCATGGAACGAATGGGTGACATTTTTCCCACGGAAATCCCTTTCAAAACTAATGTTCTTCTCTTCTTTTCTTAACTCTTGATTGATTCGTGAAGTAATTAAGAGAATTTGAAGGAAAATCTTGAGTTCATTATGATTCCCCTGTGCTTCGACTCAATCGCGATCCGATTGGAGCAGGATTGGACGCCGAACGTCCGTCGAGGAAGAAACCGCGCAAATTCACTTTAATCCACGTGAATTGAAGCCCCATCTTCACGGAAATCATGTTAGCAGTGAGATTCGATCGATTATCTGATGGTATTTTCAGTTTTTATTAGTTTAATATCGTTAATTTTGTGTTTTAAGCCATTGTTTTCTTCAATTTTACCCAATTTCAGTCCCAATTTTCACTGATTTTGAAAATAGGATATCTCTTTGGTTATAATTTCAAATCACTTCATTCTGGTTTCATTGGATTTTTTATTTCATAAGCTTTCTGTGAATAGTAAATTTCTCAAATTCCGAGATCATTTGGCCCCTCAATTTAATGTTTGACCTACCACTATTCATTTTCAATCCGAATTGGGGCGTTGACTTGCGGGATCAATTACTCCTAAAATATAAATTGGAATTTGATGATTTTGCTCTCTTTGGAATCCTCTGGTTGTTAGATTTATATTGATATATCAATTGCAAGATTTTGATATCATTTGGTAAGTCAATTTGAAGATTTTCTCTAAAGTGTTTATTTTGGGATTTTTCTGATCTTTGATTTTTCTTATCAAAAAATCATGAATTTTATATCAATAAATTATAGATTCTTAATATATAATTTTTTTAATAGTCTGACATCTTTTGATTCTCTGATTTTACAAAAAGTCAATTGTTAGTCAAAGTCAACACTTTGACCTTGACTTTTGACTTTTCTCTGTCAAATCAGACGTCTTAAATCTTAAAATTCCCTATCGAGTATATTTATAGCATTTCTATTCATAAAATATCATTTTCACTTCTTTAAAACTGTAATTAAACCTAAGTTTGACCAAGTCAACTCTGCAAGAAAAGTCAACCTTGTTCTCTATGGATCGACCCGATACTTACACTTTACTTGATTTTATATCTTTTTCATTATGAGTTCGGTATTATAAAAAAAATTTGACCGACGTTTGTGTGTTTTAACGACTGCATAAAACGCTTCGTCACATACCAATGGAGAAAATTCATAAAACTATGATAACATGCATCATAATTACATAAAATAAGCATGAATATTAGTTCAATAAGATAAGAATTTAAGTTAAATATGCATGTTATTAGAGATCTACATATATTTAGACATCAAAGGTAATTGACATTAAATTATGACCTTAGATTAGGGAAAACATAATGGAAATAGGCTCCCTTTTAATTCAAAAGTAATCCCCATCTTGATAGGGTTTCCTTTACTCTTTGATGATCTCTTCATTCAAGCGTATCTGTTGGAGGAGCAAGGATGGAGGTGATCAGCTCTCCATCCCCTATACAAAATTGTGGTTTCTCATCAAACACTATATGTGAACGCTTATCCCAACGATCTTCAAGGATTGTCCAATCGTGATGTTTTACGCAATCTATGTTTTTCCTGTCAAGAAATTTCATTTTTTTAAATACTATGTCAATACATAGTGTCAATGCTTTTTGAATGATCTCCATCATTATATCGATGTTGTCTTATCAACATGGTATTCAATTATTTTATTATTTTGTAGAAACTTTGTAGGCTTGATAGAAAGGATTGGTCCTAGAGAGTGTTTGATGCTCTATGGTCATATAAGATAGTGTTGGGATCTATGCCTCAATAAGCTCTCCAAGGTTTCGATCAAAACAATGATTGCAGCAGAAGATGTTGAATCAAAATATTCAACAAAATTGAAGCACCAAGAATAAATGATCTTATCATCCATTCTAGATGATCCTATAATCTAGTATAGAATAAAATTCATACGTACATGGATCATTCGAAAGAGTTCTTCAACTGTTCAAGCATCTGGCCTCTAGTAGTATCCACACAATCTCTGGACAATCAAATCTCCTCTTGAACACTCATCACCACGAGAGGAAGAGAAGAGAGGGGAGAATTTCCACTAGGCTTACATGGGCACCCTTGTTAAGGTTTTTCTCCCCATATTTATAAACTTTGGGAGTATGAAATTTTCACAAAAACCCTTATATTTATTTCTATATCCACCCATGCCCATTGACCTTATGTGTGTGATCCTCTAGGTCCATATATCTTTCTAGTTAATAACTCTATCGACCCAATAATAATTATTGGTCTTCCTTATATATTAACTACATTTTCATATAGGTTAATTGACAACGGATCAATTTAACCCAATTGACAGGTTGACTCGCCAGCCTGATGGGTGCCAAACTAAACCACGTGCTCTAGAAGATATGTAATATATCATAACTCATTCATGGAACCCTAAAATCATTAGTTACTATGTACATATAATCCTTCATCCATGTGAGACTCATGAATGACTTGGGGTATGGTTAACTATCAAACCCTAATCGGTCACTCAATTTAGTACTATTATGATTATATGATTTAACCGCATCTCATTCCTTGAGTTGATCTCCTCTTACACTGAGGGCAGATGATCCCATCTTAGCCACTTAATCACCTTTGGGGACTTCATGTCGTATCCAATTTATGACATTTTAAAGATCTTGTGGCTAGGGATCCGTAAGTCAAAGCATATTCAAAGCATGATCATCCATCCACAAGATGTCTTAGGTGTCTCAGGTCAAAGGACAACACAGAACCGTGACATAAATCAACATGATCGACAGTCCAGCATAATACCATTCAAGAATTCATATAGATCAATTCAGTGAACTCTTTCTCCAAAGAGCACCTACTGTCTATCATTGGTCTCTACACTGATGGCTGATAACATGCAATCTTAACATAAAATTACATGATTATTATTATAAATTAAGGTATAAACTATTCCATTTATATGCATGTTATCATACTTTGAGCGCATATCTATCATTTCATACAAATTTAAATTATAATCTCAACATGCACTATTTTAGGGATAATTATGCATTTTTAAGAATATATTTCAAAGTATATTATTCACATCTATATTTGAGATTATAATTGAGTTTTAATGTTAAATAATAGGAGAAAATAATTTTTATATACTCATTTATTTTTATAATTTTTAATTTCTAACACAAATGAGTGTATTTTTGAAATAAAAATTTATTCTCTTATTATCTAAATAATTTGACTTTTTATTATAATAGATAATTCAATTTCCGATTGAATGAAACAAATTTGGATTAATTTGGAGTTTTATTTTGGATGTTATGAATTTTCTAGTTTTTAGGGATTTTTATAAACTTTTTTCTGAATTTTTCTGAATTTAAAATAGATTTATTAGATTTAGATTCATTAAAATAATTTGTCTTTGCATGCTGATGTGGCAGCTGACGTGGCACGAGCGGAAAAACCGCGCCACGTGGCAATATGTCAGACCGCCACATGTCTCATAGTGTGCATGTGCGCACGTGTGCGAGTGCACGTATGTGCGCATGTTCGCAGGTGTGTGCGCATGTGTGTATAATTTAGGAAAAAGCACCATGTTAAGGATTTTCGCTAACTCCTTAATTACACGCACCTTATATAAACGTGATTTCTATTTTATTTTTTCCATGTGGGACTTTCTTTTGTTTTTAATTTGTGTAGGTGACGTGGTAGCGTGCAGAGCGTCAGATCACGCAATGAAAACGCGACCTTAGGTCGTCATTTAAGGCGGGGGGGACGTGGCGCATTCGTACTCGTTGGCGAATCATTTTCAAAATGATTTAATCTCAGCCGTTGATATGAGGAATTATAACGGCACAGATTAAAACCGACGAAAATGCATCCGAAGCATTAGATCAATATCAAGCGGATGGAGTTTTAAACGTTATTTTTTCACGCGCGACGTGGCAAAATCTTGGCGGTCCATCTTCGATCCAACAGCCATCACTTAACCCTAACGATTTGCACTCCTGCATTTCCTCAAAGCCGTTGATCAAAGATTAGACACTCCATCGGACAGTTACCCCCAAATTTGCTATAAATTGAGATGTTCTTTGACATTGTAAATCATTCTTGGATATTTTCTAATAATCAAACTGTATAGACACCACCATTCTTGAATCTCTTGCTTCCAATCACATCTAGACTCATTTCCATGTCGACGGAGTGGTTGGAAGTGAGATTTTTTTGATAGAATAGGGAGAATTTGCCTATTGAACGCCAATGATCTTCTTCGAAATCGCAGAATGAAAACATTGAATCCGGTGATTAATTGGATTATTTCAATCTCTATCTTGGGTTAAATTATGTGTTTTCCTCCGAAGGTTTTGTCCGATATCATTAGATTATAATATAGGATCATAGATTTTGTTTTTTTTTTTTTGGATTTCTCTCTCTTCTCGTTTAGAAATTTCTAACTAATTCGTTCTTTGATTTCTCCGCAAATCTTGATCCAAATAAAATTATTTTTTATTGAGTGGATTTCTCTTTGCGTTCTCATTTAAAATGTATCAAAATCTCAAATTTCTCACCTCAATTTATAGTGTCTGATTTGATCAAATTTCAAAAGATCTCTCAAAATGCCCTTATTTCTCCGTGGATACGACCTTTATTCACCACTATACTCCTTAATTCGTAATTATTTGATAAAATTGATGAGTAATCAACGACTACATCAATTCGGTCCGTCAATGGCCACAAGATCAGCCATACTCATCATATGAGTCGGATCAAATAGTCATATTCTTTCTAGATAATTCGACATCCTTGTCGAATATCCCAAAAATAGGAATATTTAGAATATATGTTTAAAGACCAGCGATCATTGTATTATTATCTCATAAAGTGACATTCGGACACTTCTTGAGCTAAAGGCTTAGTTAGTGGATCTACAATATTAAAAATTGATGGAACTCTTTCCATCACTACATCTCCTCTAGCAATGATCTCCCTAATCAAGTGAAAGTGCCTCAAAATGTGCTTTGACTTTTGATGAGACCTTGGCTCCTTCGTTTGTACAATTGCACCATTGTTTTCACACAACATAGGAATATGATCTGAGATCGATGAAACGACGCCAAGGTCTGTGATGAACTTCTTCAACAAAATTGCTTCTTTGATGGCATCACTTGAAGGCCATATAATATCCATCAGATAGCATATAGAAATTGCATTGGCATGTCACTGTATAACTTAATCTTTGGATAAGCTTGGCATCTTCATGTCTAATTAGATCATAGAGTGTACCAACCTATCAAGATATTGAATTTATCTATGGCTAAGGTGAGGAAAAAATCATGAATAAAGAAATAAATGATATCAAAAATGAAGCCTATGATGGATATAAGATTTATGAATATAAGATGAAATATTTTCATGATAAACAATTGAGAAGAAAATTTCATTCAAATTAAAAGGTACAGCTTTTTATCATTCTAGACTTCAACTTTTCAACAAAAAATATGCAATTTTATTGTCATATAAGGTATCATATAGGCATCCCTTTGGCATGTCACCATATAACTTAATATTCGGATAAGCACGGCATCTTCCTCTCTAATTGGAGCATAAAGTGTATCCAGCTATCAAGATATTGAATTTATCTATGGATGAGGCTAGAAAAAAATCATGAATAAAGGAATAAATGAAATAAAAAATTAAACATATGGTAGTTATAATATTTATGAATATAAGATGAAATATTTTCATGATAAACAATTGACAAGAAAATTTCATTAAAATTAAAAGGTTCAACTTTTTACCATTCTAGACTTCAACTTTTCAACAAAAAAAAAATGCAATTTTATTGTCATTTAAGGTAGCATATAGACATCCCTTCGGCATGTCACCATATAACTTAATATTTAGATAAGCATGACATCTTCCTATGTAATTAGAGCATAATGTGTATCGTGCTATTAAGATAATGAATTTATCTATGGATGAGGCTAGAATAAATTCATGATAACTGAATAGATGAAATCAAAAATGAAACACATGTAGTTATAAAATTCATAAATATAAGATGAAATATTTTCATGATAAACATTGTAGGAGAGGATTCCATGAAAATTAAAAGGTACAGTTTTTATCATTGTAGACTTCAACTTTTCCACAAAAGATATACAGCTTTTGGCATTGTCACCATCTAACTTAATATTTGGATAAGCATGGTATCTTCCTATCTAATTAGAGCATAATGTGTATCGAGCTATCAAGATACTGAATTTATCTATAGATGAGGCCATAAAAGATTCATGAATAAATGAAAGAAAAAATCAAACATACTGTAATAATAAGATTTATGAATATAAGATGAAACATTTTGATGATAAAAAATCTAAAAGAGAATTTATTTAAAATTAAAAGGTACAACTTTTTCTAATTCTAGATTTAGGGTTTTCCACAAAAATTAAAATCTAGGCAAGATTGACCATTTATTTTAATTTTGGTGTTTTTTTATTACTAATCCAAGAACATGGCAGGAAATGAGAGTGGCTATCAAAGGTTAAAGCTATACGTCAAGAATGAGTCACTTCATCCACCTTATCCATCAGCCAAAGAGTTGATATATTAGCTAATTTCATTTAGTTTTATCTTTTATTTATTTCACTTTTTTATTTTTTCACTCTCTTTGTTTTGTGTTTGTTTCTCTGTTTTAGTGAGCCTTAAATTCTTGAAAAATTTAAGCCAGAGAGGATGAACACAACCCTGCACAAGAGCTAACCTCCATCACAAAGAACCATACATGAGAATGACATTCCTGCCCTTGGTTTCAAAATTTCTAAATATGCTTTTATGTCCTACATGCATTGATGTCCGTGCACAGCTGATGAACACAATTCTTTGGTTCTTAGTGTCATTTTTATGTATCAATTTTATGTTGCAATATTTATAATTTCACCATTTAGTGTAGTCCTAAAGTAAGGGTCGAATCCTTAGGGAGCCTTGGTAATAAGATTTACATGCTTTGAATGGAAGATGAGAGCTTGGAAAGAGATGGAATGTAGAACGTAACATGTGGAGAGAGGTTTGGAATGATGATTTTGTGATTTTATTGATGAAATTAATAATGAAAGCAGAAATGAGATGAGGTGATGAGAATGAAAGAGATGAAAAAGAAGATGACGGAGTGGAGAGGTGAGAAGAATGAAGGGAAATGGAGAGAAACTAATGTGTGACGATACAGTGAGAGACTTTTTATGGGTGAATGATAACAATGCTACTAAAAGAAAAAGGAAAAGAAAATGGTCTACACTATTTATGGCGATGATCTCAAGGAATAAACCAATTCAACTCTTCACACAAACGCAGTTGTGTTGCCCGTCCTTTGTTGGGTGATGCTCTTGCTCCAATTGTACTCCCCTGCTCAACTTCATGTCCACGACAAGCATAAGCATAAAAAAATGCTTAACCTAGGCCTAGATCTCTTCTCCTTTTTCTTCTACTAGCTTTGATGCAAAGAGAGAGACAACAAAACAAAGAGGATAGAGAAAATTATAGTTTAAGTATGAGTGTTTTAGGGTTTTAGGTTAGAGGGACAAGATCATCTTTTCCCTTCAATCATAGAATTTTGCTCAATTTTCAGACCAGCAGTAGTGAATGCATAGAGGGCAAAAAAACCTACCATAAAAAAAATTTTCAAAACATTTTCTAGATCATGAGATATTATGATTTTCAATCTAGGGATTTTTAGTCATTTGATCAAGATCAAAATCAACAAAGTGTGCCATGTGGTGCCCTCCAATTGGACTGAAAAGAGCTGATTTAACATTTTTAGCAATGCAAATTTGGGTTGTCCGATCAAGATCATCACAGTCTGATGGAGTAGATAAAACACAAGCGTTCCTTTTTAAGAGAAAAAAAGTTGCAAGAATATGGCTTGTTTGATCAATATCTATGCCCCTAGGACGTGTTGTTGATCCAAATGATTTTTGATCAAGAATATGAAGGAAGTGCCCCCTTATTTTAGGGGAAAAAATCCACGTGGACTTTGGTCCATTGACCGAGTGGCTCTGATTGGCCCATGTGTCTTGGTAGGCCTGCAAATGGGAAAAATTGTTAATGGTTTTAGAATAAAAACAAAGTTTAGCTCCTTACCTTAACATTCTCATTATTCAAGATGTCGCAGCTTCATTGGCCACAACATTGAACCCTTTTAAACAGTTTTTTTAACAGAAATAAAATTCTTTACAAATTTTAAATCCACAAAATAATCCCTCTCTTAGAAATTTGATTTTCTCCCAAAATAGAAATCTTTTTTCTAGAAATTTTCTCAATGGGATTCATAATTACTTTTCTATTTTTTTCATCCATAAACTCCAAAAATCATTTCAAAGAAAAGTTTGATTTCCACAAGAAGGTTGACCCAACTTCGATTTCAAAACTAGTTTTGGATCATCCCAAAACATAAGATGATCTATTTTATAACATTAAAACTTGATTGACTTTTTTTCTTCATGAAAATAGGGTTGGCTTGGCTATAAAAATTAGTGGAGAGTTATTTTTCCTCTCTCTCTCTCTCTCTCTCTCTCTCTCTCTCTCTCTCTCTCTCTCTCTCTCTCTCTCTCTCTCTTCATGGTTTGCATCCATGTGTCTTACTCTTGTACATATGTCGGGGAATCATCATAATTCATCAATGATTTGAGAATTCAACCACTTGAACTTTGAGGACGTCAAATAGGGTTAGTCTCTGGATATAAGAAATTCAAAGAAATGTTGTATGGCTCAATGTATTCATGTTCATACCCAAGTAAACCTGAATAGATGCAAATTTAGTGTATGAGCATAATGACAAGATGAATGCAAAAAATCTGTTAACAATATGATAATGTGCATCATGTTACCAAAAACTATGCATTTAAATCTGTTAATAATTATGGAAATGAAAGCATCAATGACACATTATCAATAGCTAAAAGTGGGTACTAGTCGTTCCATTTTGTAGGGAAATGGTGCAAATTGTTCAAATTTCAATGGTTCATGCATGAAACTAAGTGGGGGTATTTGTTCACGAATATAATCTTCCTAATCCCCCCTCCCTAAGTAAGTCCTTTCATCCGAGATCACTAAATTGGAGGTCACCCTAGCAAAGGTATACATGCTAATGCTCAGATCGCATCACCCTTGGAGCAGTAATATTTTATCTAAGAGATGTAAAAGGATCTAAGATAACTTGCCTTGCACCTTACTCTTCGTCCTTTAAATCAACAAGTCAAGAGATCACAAATTTACATATAACTATGTTAAAATATAGGCACTATTAACTCTACCTCTCTATAAACCTTGGCTTCCACGGTGATCTAAGATCATAACCATTTACACCTTTGGTATCTCTATCCTCTTTCATGTTCTCCATTTCGCTCTCTATTTCTTTGGGATAGCATTGTTATTTTTATTAATGTTCTTCTCCTTGACCTACTCTTGTGAAGAAATTTTTTTTTCTGTACAACCTCATGAAAAAGTATGATCAAAATATTCATTTATGCATTTCTGTTTTTTTCCTCATTTCAATGAGAGTACATTTATCTGTAATCTAATGAGAAACAAGTATGTTGGTCAATTTTCTAGTTGATTAATCAATCAATTTATCATGGGATAAACATCAATATCAAACTTAGCTTCCTTCATAAGATGTCTCACTCTTCCTCTTCTTCACTTGTACTCTCGATAATATCACTCATGTGCCATGTGACCTTTCTTCATCCCCTTGTCATTGAGTTAAATGTTCTTTGGAAATGGACCATTTTCTAACCCCTATGTAAGCTTTCCTTTGTATCCTAGGTATGGCACTCTTTTTTTTCCTTAAGTGTATCGAGTGATCATCAAATCTTTTACAATAGAATGGTTACTACAAACATTGATTATTCCATAAATATAACTTTGTCTCCTCACTCACAAGAGGCAGACCTAAATAAATTTATATTCATCTATAGGTTGAGATGTTTCAAATGTTTTTCAGCCAATTACAATCTGATTCCTTAATGGCATCTTCTTCTCCCACACTGAACATTCTAAACTCCTTATCAATGATGCAATTTTTAAAAGATTTTCCTCAAAAATGTAAGGCCCCAAGATACCGTATCAAACACCAAAACATCTTTCATTCTGAAAGAATGGATATTAGTAGTCCATTTATGTACACCATTATTCAGTCTGAAGGCATGGGGCGCAATACCTGACTGTCCAGGGAGAAAATTAGTCAGACTGGGAGTTGGTGCTATATTTTAACCCGTGCACATCGGATCCTCTACCTAGATTAGTAACAACCAAAATCAATGAAAATGGGAAAAATATGCTGTAGAAATGGACTAATGACGCATATTACATAGTAGTTATTTGTCATTCACTGGCCTGGGCAACTAAATTATTGAGACACAAGAAATCCATCAAGGAGAAGAGAGAGAGAGAGAGAGAGAGAGATCAAATCGCATAAGAGAAACGTTTGAAGCACCTCTTCCTGGATATTGATGAATGGAGGTATCTGACTACATAATCCTTGTTGTTTGAAGCCATGATGTCAATCTTGCTGAAGATTGATGATTGTTGAGCCTTGTTGAGAATCTTTTTCACTTGAATAGCTTGATCAAGGCACAAATTGCCTTGTCGTTATTCTTTAAAGATCACCATGACTAGAAAGAAGCAATGATATCCCTATGAACAAGAAAGAGCATGGTATGCATAAGATCAGGAATCCACAACTTATGCCCGGCAGCAAACACATGGGTCTCATCTCTAACTGAAATCCAACTGCAACCAAGCTCCTTGTTAATCCCCATCTCCCTCATCAAACCTCTCATATCTGCCACGTTCGTCTGAAATTCTTCCCCAGAAAATAAGTTGGACAAAAGCACATAGATGCTAGAACCAATGTCAAATGTCAAATCTCCTGCTTTACTTTGGGGAACTTGGCAGGAACCAATAAGTGATCTACCAACTAATGGGTCTGCCACAAAAGAGTGAGCTTTTGAAAGAAGCTCGGCTTCTTGGAGAAACCCAGATCGAACAAGAAGACTGATCATGCAAGTGCAGTGCTCGATGGAGGGGGAGATTCCATACCAAGAGCACATCAAATTGAAGTAGAAACTTCCTTTGTTGACCAGGCCAGCATGGTTGCATGCTGATAAAACAGCATTGAAAGTCAAGGCATTCGGCATGACACCAAAATCCAACATTTCATGAAAGAGTGCTAGTGAGCTATCACAGCACCCATTGTGACCCAAACCGTTAATCATAACATTCCACATGGCATCATTTCTAACAGGCGCACTGTCAAACATATTGAGTGCATAGTCTATGAACCCAGACTTACAGTACATATCAATGAGTCCAGTAGCCACAAAGATGGCAGATTCTAGTCCCAATTTAATGGTCAACCCATGGAGATGCATTCCTTGGCCTACATTCGACCAACCAGAGGCGACCTTAAGAACAGCTGAGGTGGAAAATTCATCCGGCATTTGCCGGGACAGAACCATGGTTTTGAAACAGTGCATTGCCTTCTCTCCTTCGTCATTTTTAACTAGACAGGAGATGACTCCAGCCCAAGAGACAGCATTAGGCTCAATTATTGATCCAAACGCCTTGAGGGAACTATTTATAATCCCACACTTGGCATAAAAACCAACCAGAGAGTTCCCAAGTGATACATGTGAGTCAATCCCAAGCTTTATCGCATGGCAATGTACCTGAAATCCTTCAAACAAGGCATTTGAAGAACATGATGATATAACACTAGTTAGAGTTAGCGCGTCTGGTTCAATCTCTTGATCTAATAGCAAAATGTATGCTTTCATGGCTTTCTTGAAGCTACAAACTAAGGCTAAACCTGATATAAGGGCATTAAAGGAGACCAGATTCTTATGTTCCATCGCCATAAAAGCACTTTCGGCAGCTTCAATCTGCATGCATTTTGAATACATGGCAACTAATGAAGTTCCCACAAACGAATCAGATAAATACCCATACTTTATCGCACTGGAATGAAAGCATCTGCCCAGGTCAATGTCTTCTATCTCGGAAGACGCTTTCAGGATAATGGAGAATGTAACTTCATTTGGACAAAATCCTTGGGCCTGCATTTTCTGAAAGAGACTCATGGCTTCCTTTCCGCGTGAATTCTGTACACACCCAGATATAATGGCATTCCACACGACTATGTCTCGATCTCGTAGATCTTCGAAAATCCTGAAAGCTTTTTCCAGGCATCCTTGCTTGGAATACGTATCCATTAATGATCCCGCCATCACAACATCCCACTTTAAACAAAGTTTAAGAGCGAGCCCATGCACAATCCTTCCAATTTCAATGGATCGCAATTGAGCACAGGCCTTGAAAATGCTGGAAAATATGAAGTTGTTTACCAAATTCAAGTCTTCGCTAGACCTTCCTAGCATGCGCGAGAAGAGATAGATTGCTTCAATGTTCATGTTATTGTGCAGGTACATTGAAATCAGGGAGTTGCATATGATAGAACCTCGGGTTGATCTCTCTTTCAACAGCTGCAGCGCGGAGGCAATCTTGCCACATTTGGAGTACATGGCGGCCAAATCTCTCGCGATGCAATCATGATCATGAAATCCTAGTTTAACTATGAAGGAGTGAAAGGCCACACCATGCTTGATTCTATTTGCTCGGCTGCATATACTCACGAAGGATGAAAGCATTTCGCCGTCGGGCTTCAAGCCATGTCTCCTCAGACTTGAGAAGAGAGAAAAGGCCTTGGATTCCTCGCCCCCCTTGAAGTGAAAGTACAAGGCAGAGATGTAGGTAAACAAGGCAGAGATATTCTCACGAGATATTTCATCGAACATGTCGGGGGCATGAAGTAAATCTCCCGGCAAACCCTCATCCATTGTCTTATTTTTCTTCGAAGATATGGAACAGAAGAAAAGATTGAAACGGAAATTTGATCCTGCTCCGCTTCCAGGAAGAGAGGAGACTCTGGAAAGAGCCCGAGCACACTGCATGTTGTCTCTCCAGCATTCTCCACCGTCCAGCTTCACACAAGAACCCAGAAGAACCAAGAGCAATGCCACTATCCAAAATCCAAATTGCCGCAAACTCCTTGACCTCGCAAGTACGCTGCCGGCATATCGGTAAAAGAGGAAGAATTGACGGAAAACAACAGAAGACAAAGAAAAAAGGGTAGGGGTATATATGTAAGAGAAAGTTCAGAAAAATGGCAGTAAGGGTTTTTCGTTGTTTGAACGGCGCTTTAAACAGGGCCTCTGCCCAGTGAAGGAGGATTCTTCGAGAGCTCTGTCCTCCTGGATCACAACTCGTCTTTTCTAGGGTTTCTGCTCCGTCCTTAGTCTGGGTTCTCCCTATCTTCTCTCCTTCTTCCTTTCTACTTTTTTCTTCGACTCCTCTTTTCTAGGGTGTCTACTCTGTCCGTCATCAGGGATCTTGCCAAAATCTCTCGTTCTTCTCCTTGATCAAGACTCATCTTTTCTACGGTTTCTAGAACTCCACTTCCTACTATCTTCTGTCCTCTTCCTCCGGTTCTAGAAATCTCAAAATGAGCGGGACCTCAGAAAGGAGCACAAAATCGGGGAGACAAACCCTATTCTACCGCGATTTGGCATCCCCCATATCCTCTCACCGCGGAAAATTCTCATCTCCCCGACAAGCAGCCGCCGTTTCAGCTCTATGGAGGGAAAATTTCAAAGAATCAGACCTCCCTCCGCCGCCCGCCTTTACTTTAGACGACCGCAGCGAGTTCTCCCCGGAAAGGGGCCTTCCCGATTGGCCCGTCTCTCCAGAAGTCAAACCCGACGCCGAGAAGTCGACGTTTCCAGGTTCCCCTTTTCTTCTGCGAAGCAGAACGGAAGTGAGTCCTCCGAGCATTGAAAAGCAACAGCAAGTTTCTGCGAGTACCACGTGGTGGTCCCCATCAAAGGGCTTAGGAGAACAAGAAAGTAAGGAGAAAGGATCTCTGGCAAATGGCGTTGTTCTGCCGGGAGCCTTGATCACGCTTCCGCCTCCAAGGGAGGTTGCGCGGCCGGAGTTGCAGAGGAATACTCCTCCTCTTGCTGGCGTTGATGAAGAAGAATGGGTCACTGTTTATGGGTATGTGTTTCTTTACTCTTTTGTGTGTTACTCTTTTGTGAGATTTATTCTGGTGTTTTCAAGTTCATGCGTTACAGCTCCAGAGAACGTCTGAGTTTAGTATTGAAAGTAATCTCCGCAGTAACATCTTTTTATGCTTGAACCTTGATCCCTGAGCGCCGAACCTTGATCTCTTTAACCCCTGATCGCTAAAACCCTGGTAATTTAAGTCTGGGTTTTACGATCTTCATCACACTATTGCATGGAATCATGCTAGTTCAAATCTGGGGCATGATGTATGAGTTTAGGATTTTTCTGCTTCAGTTAATGAAATGGCTAATATGGGTAATATTTCTGGGGATGTGCCTGCTGAACAGTTCATAAGTGATGTCTTTTATGGATCTCTCTATCAACCTTTCTCTCTCCCCCCTCTCGCCTCTCTGAATGCCTACCTTTTGCTTCTTATTATTTTAAGAGAGTGAAAAGACAGATTCTGCTGCCACCGGCCCTACATGAAATGAAAATTTTATCCTGGCAGATTTTCTCCCAGCGACACGAACTTAGTTCTGCGGGAATTTGAAAAATGCGGAATCATTCTCAGACACATCCCCGGTCCGGGTGATGCCAATTGGATGCATATTCTATATCAGGTACTGTCAAACTTCTTCGCACAACATTTTGATTTCTAATGACATTGTCCCGTCATTTCTCAATGTTCCCAGAATCGCTACGATGCACAGAAGGCTTTGCTGAAGAACGGGACACAGTTGAGCGGCCTTCTGATTGTTGGAGTGAAGCCTGTGGAGATGCTGCAGAAGATTTTCCTCGATGAAAAGGCAAATGGGAATGAGCGCTCTGGATTTATGGTCTCATTGCCCCGGCAGGCTCCAACTAGAAAAGGAACTGCAGAAGTCGCACTACCTGCTGCTGTTAGGGGCAGTGGTGAGAGTGGACTCCGCCACCAGGGTGGTGGGGCGATAGCATCTCCTGCCAAATCCGTTGTTTCCAAGATCATGGATTTGATGTTTGGAATTTAATCATGAAAATGTTGAGATGGGACGGAGGAGATTCTTTGTCATTATGATTGATTTTGAGCAATGAGAATTTTTCCAGAAGACCTGGAGGGTTACGAAGGAATGATCCAACTATTTGAATGATTTGAATGGACTGTAGGCTAACGGGGTTTATGATGGACCGACAATCCAATCACGCATCTAAAGTACTTAAATGAATTGTCATTGCGAATCAGGAGATCAACCTCATGATTGCTGCAAAAATCTTGATTTAATACAGAAATGACTAGAAAAAGCTACAAGCCAAACATTTTTTATCTCAAAAGATTAAGTTAATTAATTTGAATAAAGAAAAGGCCCAGTTAAATAAGGTGATAAATGCTTAATATCATCACCTATAATGCCCCTGTAAGGATACAAAGCTATAGAGCAGAGGTGGCTCAACTCTTCAGGACGTGTGTGATGAAGTATCAGGGACTCTCACATGATATGGTCAATGACCATAATGTGTTATTCATTATGGTTTATTTGAATGCTTCTAACATTAGACCTAAAATAGAAAGTGTGAAATCTGATTTTTTTTTTTTTTTAAGAAAAGAAAAATTCAGAACTCAATCCACTCACTCACCTAAAACTGGAAATGGTTTTCAGAACAAACTCGAAATTGATTCAAAACACCCAAGACTCATAGATGATTTCAAACCAAGGCTTTTTAGATGATTTTTGTTGGAGATTGCTTCAAGCTCCAATTTTGGGAGAAACAATCACGAGAGATCTTGAAAAGAATTTTCAGGAGCAAAGGAATGAAACAAATTACCATTAGAAGGTAATAACAAATGAAACTTAAATTTAAAATTACTTTAAAGTATAACAGACAATGCAAAGAACAAAAATCATTGTCAGTATAAAATTACTTTATAGAGAAAATGCAAAGAACAAGACAAAAATTAAAATAAGATCAAAATTAGAAGATAGAGTTAGAAATATAAAAAGGTGAAGTTCAATATAAATGTCACATAATTTTCATCTTGAGATGGCTCAAATTGTTAATTTTTTCTTTAAGAATAAAATGAAAACCATTGTTAATTCGAATGTGTAGAAAAAGGTTATAATGGCTTATTCTAGGTTCTTCGTGTTTTGTCCATGTTCTGATGCCGACATGCGCTCCTTGCCTTAGCCGTCAGTAGTGAAAATTATGAAAATACACCTTCCTCCAAACATTTGGCTAAACTTGAAAATATTTCATAACATCAATGAATAGAAGATAAACTGTCAAATTCATGTTTAACTTAGAAATTTACAGTTTTAACCATCTATTTTGGCTAAAATCCATGGAAATCTGACATAGAGCATGAGGGATATTTAAAACCTCCAAGGGAATTCATTTGAAATTTTGTTGGATGGGGAGGAAAGAGGATAGAAAGACGTACATTGATGAGTTCTACATCCTAATAAATTTGTCAAGAGTTGAGGAAAACATATCTATGGACTTCAATGAGGTCTTTCCCTTTTCTAAAGGATTTGACACTATTTGGATAATTTTAGATTGGCTATCTAAGTATAGTGATTTCACCTTGCTCATGCATCCATTTACAGCTAACAAATGCCAATCAATGATCAGATCAAGGGGATCAGATTTCATCAACACAATCAAATCAAAGTGTGCCTCAACTGACCAGCGATGGAGGCCCAAATATCTATCAAGGCCAAGAGCTCGATCCTTGATCTGATCATCGATCAGATCGAGGGTATTTTCCATTTTTATCATTTTCAATATTAAGTTTAATTTGTTATGTTTTTTAGTGCAGATCTTTGATTTGATCAAGGATCACGATGTCAATCGGATTGAGGGGTTTTGATCGGATCATCAATTAGATCAAGAAAGCGATTGATGCCCTCAATCCAATTGTCAATCCTACCTATTTGACTGATTGAGGGGGATTGATTAGCACAAAATCAATCTTGATCCCCCTCGATCAGATCAGATAGCCATTCCCTATTCACAGACATGAACTTAGATAAAGTGTTTGCTAAATAGGTTTTACATCTCTATTGGCTGCCCAATCAATGGTTTTGGATCAAGGAAGCATTTTTACAAGACTTTTCTTGAAGGAGTTGCAACATTTTTTAGGGGACTAACCTTTAAATGAGCTCATCTTACCATCTAGAATCAAATGGTCAAATGGAACGGTCAACAAGTTGTTCAGAATGGTCTACTTAAAAATTAGACCTTCGTGCATGAGGTTACAGACTCAAAAACCAAGTGAAAACTGGCCCCTAAGATTTTGGCACGTATAAGGTACTAGAGCGCATTGGGTAAGTGGCTTACTAGATTGACTCACTCGGAGACTGTAGATTACATCCAGTCTTTCACATCTCACAACTGAAAAATGTTTTGGGGGTCAATGATCACCCACTACCTGCCCCTACTTACATGATAAAGGGCCTTGAGTGGTTAGTGGAGACATGACAGACAAAGAATGGTAAAATGGTCTTGGACAAATGGTAGGATCTGTGGGAAGACGAGGCCACGTGGGAATTGGCTTGAATTATTCATGAATGGTTTCCTGAATTTCACTAGGGTCATTCCAGAGTCCTCGTTTTGGTACCATCAGATCAAAACCAAGAAATTATTTAGGGTTGTTCAAGTCTCAAACTGAAAACTTGCAATTCAGGAGGCACCCCATAAGGCTAACTATCATAGTGCCAGTTTAAACTGGAATAAGGTAGCATGGGAGAAACGTATAGCAAAAACTTCAAGATCACAGAAACAACTATTGAGGATGTAACCTTTCTGGAGTGGAAGGTCAACTTTGGTGATGGCTTGCACTTTAAATTTTATTTGGGTGCCCAGAAACAACGGTCTGCTCGGGGATAGTCTGACAACATTCATTCTGAAATTCCAATTCCTTATCAAAATTTGCCATTTCACTAACGTTCTATTAAAGAAATAAAGAATACATATCCCGATGAAGTACAAAATCTTTGATCCCATCACATCTAATTCACAAAAAAGCAATGGAACTCATACTCTTTCTCCATCACAAGCTGCCTCGGGGTACTGCTTCCCTCTTGTTCATTAGAAGTTGCTGGAACTGAGCATATTTGGCATTTCTAATGTCAACAATGGAGGGTGGAAGAGGATCCAGACTTCCGTATTGGTCAACTAGCACAAAAAATTCCTTTTTAGTAAGGCTTTTCTTCTGCACCAGTTGATCTACCACCGCATCCACCAGCTTCCTATTCCTCTCCAATATCTACAGATCAAATTTCTTAAGTTAATCAACAACTTCAATAAAAAATTAATACTATGTTCATCTAGCGTAATGTACCTCTTTGGACCGCTGGTAACACTTATTAAGAATGTTCAATGCCTCTGTATCAATATCCTTCAAGGAAAAACTGGATTAATCAAGACAATAATAAATGGAGAAATTTAATAGACTGGACATACATTAATCCGCTCTGCAATCCAATGGTCAGATAAACCATGGTGCCTCTCTGAAAGGCCCCCAAGAACAAAGCTCCTTGCCGCTGATCTCGCATTATCTGCTGTTTCTGCCCAAATTGTGCTCAACTGAAGAATGCCAAAAATTGGAAAATTAGCATGGTCAATTCTTGATGTAATATTCAGTTGGGTTTATTTCTAATAATTTCACATAGCTATGGAAAAGCCATTACAAAAACGAGAAGACCAACCTGTTCTGGTCCATTCCACATTTCTTCAGCTGCACGAGGTGCAATCTGAACAGTAATATGATCCAGCAACGACTGTCGACTAAAAAAATACAGCGATAAATCAATTCACAAGTAATTTAATACATGGAGCTGGGTTTTGAACTGAATCAGAAACACAACACCTGAGCAAGCCTTCAGAAAATTTCATGTGATCCATCTTCACTCGTACATAACCCAACTCCCTACCAGCACGAGGGGCTATTGTAACCTATAGTGAAATCTAGTGTGAGAAATAGATTATTGCATTAAAATGTACAGTATAAATGAACTTACAAATTCAATATTGTTTAAATCAGGAAAATTTGCAGCAACAACTGCCATGGCCGCTTCATTAAGAGCCAGCTGTTTCCACATATCAGGGCTTCTTTCTTTTCTGTCAAGCATTCCCCTTTCTTCTATTTGTGCAGCTTGCAATAAATCATCCGTTGTTATCTGAGTAGACAAAATTATCCAAGAAAAAAACCCTCACAATTTTTAAAAATGGCCACTAAAGGTTTTTAATGGAGTATAATGAAATTGAATCTAAGAGATACTATATAATCATACCTCAGTTCTTCCTTCTCTGATCATATTAATTGCAGCAACTTCCACAATGTTGGCTATTTCAGCACCAACCATTCCATCGGTCATGCTTGCAACAGCAACATAGTCCACATCACTTGCCAATGGTTTCTTTCGAGCATGTACCTGTCAAAAATAATATACAAGTGAAGGTTAATTTTTAAGATGAATAAATTACCAGGGCTTCTTATTGTTTACCAAAGCACTCATTTAAACAACATTGATAAGTTAGAAAAGTGAAAATGATTAAACAATCAGTTAACCCAATACTGATACCAACATTGGTAACTGTCAGAGTGATAAAAAAAATTGAAATTTTATGGCAAGACTCTGATAATCACATACAATAGGAAGAGTAAGAGGGGACCTAAGACAATGGGACTGTTGGAACCTATCGCCAGTCAGTGACTGACTCGTGTCGTGGAAAGGAAGAAGTCAGCTCAGTCATTCAAACAGATGATAAATAAGGGAAAGGCAGGAGCAAAAAAGGCAGTTGAAGAATCAGTTACAAAAAATGAAGAGAGTGGATGAAGGAGCTCTCAAATTTTTTTTCTTTCCTAATCAGGGAATCAGCCAACTTGGTTGAGTCTCCTTTTGTACTCATTTTTTCATTGCAATAGAGTTTTTGTTCTTTTCCTTTCATATTTGTGCGCACAGTTTATTATTAGGATCCAAGATCTTACCATTTATTGAGAAAACATGTAAATTTTACCTCTAGAATCTCTTTCCGACCAATAAGACCTGGTTTCGGAATAAAGATCTTCCGATCAAACCGACCAGGCCTCACAAGTGCTGGGTCAAGAATATCTGGTCTATTCGTAGCTGCAATGGTGATTACATTTCCTCTTCCTTCAAATCCATCCAAGCAGACGAGAAGCTTCTCATTGATGACAGCAAAGGGAGTGACATCTCAATATCAAAATAAAAGAATAGCATTTTTGCACTTGCGAAATTTAAAAACTATGACCTGATTAAGCGTCGCATCACGTTCTTGTCCTCCAGAACCTTTGATGAGACCACGTTCTCTTCCAACAGCATCCAATTCATCAATGAAAACAACAGAGGGTGCCTGAAAAAAAGATTATTAAATATTGATAACTCAAAATCTTAGATTAGTTTTCACTGGGGTTTGGGATCAGATTGATCCTCGCTTTTCTGAGGACCATTGCCCTCTCACTGCTAAGAAGCAGGCATCTGACTCTGCTTGATTGATATGGTAGGCTTACTACTTAATGGGCCCAAATTGGTCAAGTAAACAAATCTTATTTTTCCATGTACTGCTGGCAAGACTCAGTGATGCGGCTCAGGTAGCATGGCAGTGAGCAGACAGCCCAGCTGCTGGTGAACAAAGGGCAATGAACAGCTGCCCCAGGAGGTGACAGCAGTGGTGGCAGCAGGTTTAACTCTCTCTTCGTGCTTCCCTCAGAAATGTTTTTCAATCAACGTGTGTTTTCTGAGACAGATCTGACAGCCTGGATAGATTCATCCTAGGTCTAAATTGATCCTAATGATCAATCATCTCGTAAAATCACCACTACATCAAAACGCCCACAGAAGTGATTGACTGGCAATTGAATCCTTGATCATAATCAGTCATGGATCATAGCCACTTGATCTGCGAGCCCTACTTTGATATTAATCTCTAGAACTGATGAAATCAAGTGAGAATTCAGATTGCATACATTTTCTCTTGCTTCTTGGTAAAGAGCACGAACACGAGAGAGGCCCCAACACCGACATAGATCTCAACAAACTGCGAAGCAGATATAGAGAAGAAATTTACGCCCCGTCTCCCTGCAACAGCTTTTTGCTAGTAGCGGCCTTTTGCCCACTCCTGGTGGTCCACAAAGAAGTATACCACCTGAGAGCGTAAAATGTCTTTTGAATAATGAGAGCATAAAATGTTAATTAACAAAGAACCCTGGTGTAAATGTCAAAATGGCTGTTACTGGTAGGAGAATTAAGTAACGCTGGGTAAAAATCTACAAATTAATGGCAGAATTTTTTTAAAGAAAATTGTTTACATAGCTACACGTCTTCTAATTTTGCAAGGATTTATGTAACTAGATAAAACACAAACCTGGTATTTTGACTCCGCGGCGTCTATACATCTCTCCCAATGTGAAGAACTTTACTATTTCCTCAAGCTCTGAGACGAATCTTTCCAAGACCAGCGACATCAGAGAATTTCACATCGACGCCTTTCCAAATACTGCGGCAGACGTTACCATGAGCCCTTCGAACTCGAGCCCCTGGATTGCATGAACTTTGCAGCCATTTTTCACGTATGGATTTTGTTGATCATGCCCATCTTCGCCCCTTTCATCTTCAACCCCTTCCAGCCCGGCCATTTCCCTCTCCAGTTCTCTCATCTTCTTTCTTTCTTCAGCCTCTGCCTGCTCAATCTTCCGCCTGTCCTCAAAGTCCTTCTGCTGCTTCCTATATCCATAAACCACAAAGTAATAAAACAATGGAAAGAACCCAAGAGCAAAAACAGTGGCAATATTCCTGTCTCTCGCCATGTTTGCCCACACGAGACCCATGTATTCATAATCCTTCCTAGCTCGAACAAGGGACTGCTCAAATTTGATTTTCCGCTCTTCAAGCTTTCTTTTTCTCTCCTCCATTTTCTTCTGGGTCCTAAGAGCCTTTTCCATAGCCTCCCTATCCTCTCTAACCTTCGCCAATTCTGTCTTCCTCCTTGCGGCAAGCTCCCTTCTAGCCCTGCCAATCTCAAGAGCGCGCTTTGATTGCGGTTTTGTCTTGCGAATCCGTGAAAACAAAACGGCCAGCCTTGAGAGGAACCCCAAATAAGGAGAGGGCACCTCTGGTTTCTTAATTGGAGGAGTATAAGCATTAATACAAGCAGAATTAAGCTGCGAGCGATCCCAATCGCGCCAGAACTTTTCATCCATTTCAGCAATCGGGAGAGCTGTCCGTAAAACCCTAGAATCCTCTAGCACGACAAGAACAACATCGGGCTTCTCCCTCAAGCTGGACCCAGGCAACTTAACAATATGCTTCAATTTACCTTCCTCTTTAAGATTCAAAATCTCGGTATAAGGGATTCTGTCGCTCACAATGGGAAGAGCGCGAGACCAAGATTTGAGCTCCTCTGGAGATAAAGCTGCCTCCTTCTTTACTCCTTTTTTCCTTTCGTTAACCTTCGCTTGAGCAATTTTCTGCGGCAATGAAGAGGAGATAATGGTGAAAGTGGTAGAAACCTGGAGAAGACGGATAACGTTGTCATCCCGTCTTTTCTTCTCGTCGCCTCGTCGTTCGCTCAAACTAGAAGAAATCAAGGAAAATGAGAGATTTTGTCGCCTGCGCGGAAGATGAATAGTTGCGAATCCCCTCCATGGATTCGTAGCGAAGGCGGAGCTGAGCTTGAGGCAGTCCATTCGATGATCAGAGGGAGAGGGCCATGAAAGTTCCCTGCATTCGCTACGAGCGAAGCTTACTGCAGGAAGATGCCCGGTGAAGGGGAACCAGCCTCATCTGAAAAACCGATACTTCAAGAATAAATTAGCTTTGATCTTGGAAAGCCTTAACTTGAAATAAATGGTGAAAAAAATTTCACTCAAATGGTGAAAAATTGCGATAAATCGGTATGCAGACATCAGCAGAGATGGTGGCACTGTCAATTGGAAATTGAAGATTCTTACTCATGCAGCGGAAATTTTTATGTGATTGACCGCTGCTGCCATTGCCAAATTAGTAGCATTTGAGGAATTTTCAATGAATCGAGGGTATGTGACATCGAGAGGCAAGTGATTTATATACATTGGGAACAATAAAAAAAACTCAAGTTCAAGGAACAAATTAGAGCTCCTACCTCTTATATAGTGAGATAGAGTAATACAAAAATGCATCCCACATGATTTTTCCCACTCCTTCAGAAACCAAATTCAAAGAATCTCTCACTTTGACAAAATATTTATATCTTGATATTTTGCATCATAACTGAATCAGCTTAGAATTTTTTTATCATTTCAAGACAATTCTTCAAAGAGAATCATCATTGAACAAGCATAGAACCAAGATCGAGTGTAAATGAACCCAAACAATGATCACACATACTTAGCCAACAAATGATACAGATCAAGTGTGGATGTATCGCATGAAAATTACATGAAATGTGATTTGTGTGCATAGATATTCAGCTCAGTCCACCCAAGTCAAAGGGATATCAAATGAAATTTATTCGAAATGGGAATGATAAAAAAAAAAATTGGATGAAAATTAATATAAAATACATTTCTTTAATCCAATGACCACACAAAATACAAAATTCCCACTAAAAATACATATCATCAGACAGTATACCCATTTGAGTGGTATGCTCATGAAAGACCTTTGACTCATGATTAGAGAGGATTATTTCTTTTTCCCTTTCAAGTTTTCATGATTTTTCTGCATTTATTCACTATCACTTACAATCAATTTCAATTTATTATTTTTAGTAAAATAAAAAATGTTTGATCATTAATTTGATAGCTCACACTAGTAGATATTAGACATCATATTTATTAAGTTGATACAAATCATTCGTACTATCATTATCATCATCATTGTAATTGGATTGTCATTATATTCATCATCACCATTCTCATAGACGTTGTGTGATAACATGCATATTGTTTCAACACATACATCATTCTTTAGTCTTTTTAAGGTGGAATTTGTATCATTATTATTTAAATTTTTACATTCATCACGTCATTGCACTCATAGGCCTGTTTGGCACTAATTTTGGGTTAATTTTATATATGAGTGGATTTTGAAATTTGTAAAGGTCAAATGGGTGTGAATTAAACATATTTTTTTCAAGTTTTCATGTTTATAGACCTTGAGCAAAGAATGAGATGAACAAAGATGAGAAGAAGATGAAGTGAGTTAAATGCACTCAATCACTTTTTATACTGCCACAAAAAGTAATATGCTAGGAAACATGACACAACAATAAGCAAAATGACAAAAATTTTGAGTTAAAATGAGTTCTAGATAGAATGATATGGGTATTGGAATTTTTCCCAATTTTCAGTTTTTTTATTTTTACAAATTTAAAAGAATTTTTGGGAGAAAATAGAAAATAGGCTTTATTTTGTGTAGCTAACGTCCCAGCTTGATGTGGCAACGCACACATGTGGCAAGACCTAAAGGGTGCCAAGGGCCTACAAGCAACAGTTGCTTGCCACGATCAAGGGGAGTAATGATGATTAACATAGCCATTAATGTAATGTGCCCATTATAATCCCTTAATATGCTTTTCATAAAGGCTCTACTTACACTTTTTCTGTGCTCAAAATAAAGTTGTTTCTCTTTGCAAAAAGACGTGGCAGTAGTGGAACGCTTCAATAAGCCTCGCTAATTGGAGCCTTATGATCCTATGGATGCAGTCCATGGGATCAGAATTGCCGCAGTGTTGTCCTTTTCTACGCAACAAACAATTGAGCGCCTCGTGCTGCAACCTTGGAGCATCTAATGGTGGCCCACACAATCAATGGCCATGATCATCTCCATTTTTCTTCTTTTCTGCGACGAATTGCAGCACATGTGGTGCAGACATGGCCATTGCAACAATGATGAACAGCTATCAGATAGCTTGCAATGATCCACCTCCTATTTAGAGGACATGAAATATCAGATGTTGCCACATGGTATAATCAAGACTTTACAACTTTGATTAAATCAAATGGAAAATTAGCAATTAATCTTCATAAGTTAAAGCACTTTAAACAACCACAAATGCTTCAAATTGAAATTATGATATTTCATAATCCTAATAGAGTTTGGCATTGAAACTTTGGGAGCCTTTTCATCGATTCACACCCTTTCCCTCAAAATGGTTAACTAGAAGAATAAATGAAAAAACTAGAGTTTCTTATGTTTCTTTGGATGCTTCTGGCATTGGCTAGCCAGAGAAAGGTAGCTTTCATTGATCATTTGTTGTGTACCAAACATTATTCCTAGTGAGTTTTTTCTCTTTTCTATTCATTCCTCTATTAGATGCAAGCTGCCAAGCCTAGAAGAGATGTATGGGCTTTTAAATGAAGGATAGACGAGGAAGGATTGCTATGAGTGAGTTCTTGATCACTATTCGAGTAAATTAAAAATGATATTCTTTTTATCTATGGCCATAATTCTCTATTTTCAATTCTTAAATCTTACTTTCAATCCTAAATTGCAATTTTCTCCTCCTATTGAGGAATTTTAGTCTTCAAAAGGGCAGTCAGGAGATTCGTGATCAGATTTTTGCATCTCGTATTCTTCTCACTTCTTCTACAAATCTCTTCCATTATCTCCATAGAATTACAAAAATAAACCTAGGTTTCAATCTTCTAACCTTCTTTCTTGTGGATTTGACCTCAACTCGCCCGTTAATCTATGATTAAGATCATTTTCAAAGAGTGGATCTTGATAATCATTGTCATCACCATAATCATTGTTTTTATATACCAAACATTATTCCTAGCTGTTATTTTATGCAATTTGCATGTTATCCGAATGATATCTCTAATTGGATATTGCTTCAATATTGTCAAAGTTAATACATGAAGGTGCAATCTAAATCAAGGAAATCATTACATGATCCATACCTTTCTAGGGTTTTCTTTATTCTTTAAAAATATCTTTCTTGTGATGATGTCATGTATGGGTCAAGGAGTAAGGGTGGAGGCAATTGCCTCTCCATCCCCTAATTCAGCATTTGGCTTCTTGTTAGCCCTATGTGTGAATAGTCATTTTCATGATCTCTAAAGATCATCTCATCAAGATGTCATATAGAGTAATCCAAGTAATCAAGGTGAATCCAAGTAATCCACATAATGTGATGCATCGTATGAAGTTTTAGACATTCTTTGGATTGGCCATAGACTGAGACAACATTTGATTAGGAAACATCAATTTTTTCCCTTTTTTTTGTTTTTTCAGAGATCAATAGTCATCGTAATGAAGTTCTATCATTACTTGAGAGCTTTGTCATTCGCTCGACCAATTGAGAGATCACACCCATGGTGGAATCAGCTGAAGTTGGTGCCTAGGTTAGACTAGGTATGCATGTGGATTGCCTCATGTTTTCATAATGATGTTCTGGTCCACTATTGTAAGACTAAGAAATATGCATGTTTGAGGTCCCGCCTAAGCCTATTAGACCAAGAAAAATGAATATACCAATCTTGATTATTGTAATAATTCAGATAAGTATTAGGGTAGCCAAATCTACCTTGATGACCTGGCCCAATAAAAGATGGTGCACTATCAAGAGATAGTGGTCATAGTGCTAGATTACCATTCCATATGCTTAATCAATCATAATAAATTATGCATCTCCTAAAATCTATCCAAAGTCTCCCATAATTTCCTAGTTTTGGTAGCTTTCACATCCATAGTATCTCCTCCATAACTCACAGTGAGTCTACCTCCTATAGATCTCTTGCATTAGGATGGCTAGTTTGAACCATCTTCTCTATCATATCCACGGCCTCGGGCTCGTATGTCTCCAAAAATGATCCTCCACTTATAATGTCCAAGAAAATCCTATCCATTTCTTATATACCATCATAAAAAATCTATATTATCTCTGGATTTTAAAAATTGTGAGTAAGACTGTCACATGAGATTCTAAATATGAACCCAAGCTTCGTAAAGAACTTCTCACTATCCTTGTGTGAATTCCCCTATCACCCTCTATATTACAATATACTTCCATGGTGAACTTACTTTTCTAAAAGGGCATCTTCCATCTCCTCCCAAGAGGTATACACCTTGGTTGATGTATTCCACAAATCCTTAGCTATATCCTTA
>CM044105.1:15432136-15783496 GCA_024174645.1 Lemna minuta
ATCATTACACATTTTTTATGAGGCTAAAAATTATGTCAAGAATTAAAAATGCAAGCTATTTTAAATAAATACATTTAGAATAATGATCGAGAAGAATTATAGTAATCATTTGGCATTGTTTTTCAATTTTGATAGATCATTGGTGTTTGGAAGATATAGACCGAGTACTAGTTGCTTGCGAGATCTATATAAAGGCCCCATATCTCCCCCAATGTTAATGTGATAAGAATATCCTATTTTTTATGGAAAAAGTTCAAAGAGAAAATTTGTCTTAAGATCATAGAGATTAATGTGATGGAAGGGTATTCATTGAATATGTCTAGCATACAAAATCCCTTAGTCATCCTCCATGACCATGGGTTTTGCCAAACAGTCTAGAAGCACCTGCGACAGGTGTCCTACTGGCAAGTGATGAACATGGGTTTTTCTACTCATCCATGTTACTTGGAAGTGAAATGATAAACGCTCGCGAACAGCACTTTCTTCGCCTATCACATAACAAAAGGATTTCACCCATGAAACAAACAAAGTACTCCTCTTTAGGCTCTTTCATGATATATAATTAATTATAGGTGGTATGCATATGATACAATCCAAAATACTTTAGCACAATACTTGCGAGTTACAATAATGTTGGGTTCAAAATTCACTATTCAATTTTGCAAACATTTACCATCATTTTTATGAATGATGGTCCTTGTGAACCTACATCAAAGTTTTATCATTCAAATGTTTGAATGGAAAATCAGTAAAAGGAAACTTCTTCAAGAGATATCAAAGAAGTAAAATGATCAGAGATAGGCAGTATTACTCTAGGGATAAGTGGAACACAATTCAACAACGTATTCATAGACATTGGACCGATTATAAATGTCATACCTTTAACTATATTGAAAAGACATTAGATGGGAAAAGAAAAGACTCTGTGTTTCGGAGGGAGCAACGAGATCCGCCGCACGTGTCCTCGACACTGTGACGCCATCCACGAGCCTTTTCCAATGCAAGCTTGTGCGCCCAATCGCCGCTCGAACGTGGCGTCTCGCAGTCGGTAGGGTGGCTTCAACCGCACCGGGTCCAGCCACATGTATCCCTTCTCGCGCACCACGAGGGCCCCATCCAGTGGCCGTCCGCTGCGACTGCACCAAGCCGTTGGTGATTCCATCAGCACAGCGACCCACGGATGTCAGCGTGTCGCTCACCAGACGCCTCCTACCCATGCCGAGTTCTCGACTCAGCCACTTGGCCGCTTCGCTATTCCGCCCTAAGGTTAGCCTCCGCACCTCGTCCCATATTTAAGTTTCATTATCTTGACAGAAGGGTTTTTCTCGACTTGCTTCCACATACCTTCAAGCGAACAAAGAGCATGATAGAACGGAGTATAGGACGTGATTTCCGACGTTGTACTGGGCGTCCTGTCGTGGGCAACAGCCTCGACCACTTCTGACAAGCGTCTCCACCCATGCTTTTGGACGTGAGCTGAAGGGTCTCAAACTTACATCATCGAGTGTTTCCCAGTCGTTCGGAGTTAGGTATTGCATCTGGAGCGTGATGAGATGAGACCAGCGGAGTCGTGCAATTTCAAGTGGTATCGCGTCAAAATAATCAGAACTTAGCAATTTTGAGAATTAATCACGACTCAAAGGGTATAATGGTAATATGGGTCGAATCCTCGGGAATTTAGGGAATTTTCGGAAGATCTTTTAGGAATTTGGTCAAATCGGACGAGAAATTGATGGAAGAGTGGGGGAAAATGGTATTTTTAGAAAAGAAGAATTCAAATCGATTCCACGAATCAAAAATCGTCAAAAATGGACTTGATTTCGTGGAGAAATCGTGAATTGAAGTAGAGAGAATTTTCGGAAGATCGAAATCGCGATTTTGAGGGAAATTATGCAGAGTGAAGACTAAACTAATCTAACGGAAATTAAACTGGATGGAGGATTAGGAAGCTAAAAAACCGCTCCCACTAACCTACGATTGCGATCAAATAATCGTGATTAAAAGCGATTCAATCACCGACAATATCAAGAGCGCGAGCGTGACGTTCAAGTGGCGATTTCTCCTTCGATATTCCACCAAATCTCGACTTCTACCCCTCCTTGGACGCGGAATTGAAAGAGGAAGAGGAAGAACTCAAGAGAAACGAGATTGGGAGGTGTCTGGACAGTCAATTGCTTGAATCTCAAACTCGGATGCTAAGAACGATGAAGAACACTTAGTTTTATAGGGCGAAAATTCGTAACCGTCCGATCGTTTTGATCGACGGTTACGATGAAACGGTCCATCGTGGACCGTTGAAAATATCGTAGCGTTGGATTTTTGATCAACGCTCAGATGGCATCTGATGAAACGCTTATAAAAAAATGCCTTGAATCGCGTCCGTTGAATCTTCATCCGATGCTCCGGATGCTTTCTCCAAGATCTAATCTGGGACCGTTATAACGCTTCGAGTAAGCACGTGCGTTGATGCATTTTTGATGATCCGCTCCACGCGATCAACGCGCGTGATGTCGCCACGTTGCAGCCGATCGGACTGCTATAACTCGACGTAAATAAGCACGTGTTGATTGATCTCCCCGTGGTCGCGCTCCACGCGATCGACGCTTTCGTCGATCGCCCGTCTGCAGATCCAACGCTCGCCGCCGCGCCACGCCGCCTGCAAGGTAAGTAAGTTATAAAATTAGTCCCACACGGACTTAATTAGAAAGCTGTCGGGTGATATGATACCTCGATTGTTTCCAAGTAGGGACCCTCCCCGTATAGGGGAGGACAAAAAGAACATTTTTATATATATTAAGTAAATAAATATAATTATATATATAGCGCCCACGTAGGCGTTGCGCGGGGTCTGCGATGCGCGTCTACGTGGCCACTGTGTGCCACGTCGCATCCACGCGGGCGCGCGCCCTTCTTTTTAATTTATTTATTTATTTTATTATTTAAAATCGAAAATAAAATAAGAAAAACTGTTTTAAAAATCCGGAAAAATCCTTTAAAAATAGAAAATTCATAACTTTTAATATATAACTCCAAATTAATCCAAATTTCTTTCATTTGATCCAAAATTTAATTATCTATTATTCTAAAAGGTCAAATTAATTAAATAATAAGAGTTAAAAATTATTATTTCAAAAATACATTCATTTATTAAGATTTTAATCTTTAGAAAATAAAATGAATGTTTATAAAAGTTGTTTCTCTCATTATTTTATCTTTTAAAAACAGTTATAATCTCAAGAAAAATATGGGTTATCAAATTATGAAACTCTAATTTATAAAAATTAACCCTAAATTAAAGTATTTTGAGATTATAATGACTTTTTAAGAGAATAATAGAAAAATACATAGAAATATGATAACATGCATGTAAATGAAATCATTTTATGCTTTAATATGCATGAAAAATCTCATGTTTATGTGATGTAAATATAGCATGTACATCGAGACGCTTGCATGTACTTAGGTTAGGAGGTCAACCTATAGTCTTGGGACCCTATCACTCTCCTGTCAGGATCGCCGGTGCCCCAGTCCTCGGACTGCCGCACTTCATTGATCGGAGTACGAGGGTGCACAGCCGTACATCAATACCACTTTGAGCAAGTGAAATTCAACGACTCACGATCAACTCCGTGTATTAGACATCTCATATCTCACCAAATCACCCCTAAAGATATAAAAGCAAAAATATTCTCACATGGGAAAGACATTGAAAGCAAATGATGCATATATAAGGTGCATGGTCTTATGTGGTTAGCTCTATGCCCCACAACGAGGTGCTTAACCACTAATGGCACGCGTAATGGTACGCGCTCATGTGCCACGTGTCGACACGTGAGCGCTCGCCACATCATCCGTCACATTAGTGCGAATATAAAAACTAAATTTTTTTATATTTTAAATTTAAATAAATTCAAAAATAAATCCAGAAAAATTTATTAAAAATACAAAAATTTATAAAAATTCTAGAAAAAAATCCTAAAAATTAAAAATTCTTAACCTTCAAAATAAAACTTCTCTTTAATCCAAAATTTTTTGTTTGATAATAAATTACTTAATCTATCATTCTAAAAAGTCAAGTTAATGAATAACAAGAGAATAAATTTTTATCTTAAAAATAAAATGATTTTCGTTAGAAAATAAAATTAGGAAAATAAACAAGTATATATAAAATTTTTCTCTTATTATTTGTAATTAAACTTAATTATAATATCAAAGAAAGATGGAAATAATCTACTCTAAAATATATTCTTTAATTATGTATGATTATTCCTAAAATAATACGTTTTGAGATTATAACTCTAAATTATATAGAATGATAGATGTGCACTCAAAGTATGATAACATGCATACGAATAGAATGATTTATGCCTTAATTTGCATTAATAGTCATGTAAATAAATTCCATGTTATCACTTTTGTGTGACCCTCTAGGTCCATATATCTCATTAATTAATATTTTTACATATTGGGTCTATAGAAATATTAATTATCTATATTAACATATAAATTAATTAATGATGGATTGATTTAACCCAATCAATAGGTTGAGTTGCCAACTCGTTATGTGCCAATCTATACTAGGTACTCTAGAAGATATGAAATGTATAAAAAATCTCGTATGGAGTCTTATTGTTATCACTTATCATGCACGTATAATCATATGTCCACGCGAGACTCATGAATGACTAATTGTATGGTCAACTGTCACACCCTAATTACTCACTCAAATTAGTATTGATGCATGAAGAAAATCATCGAGAACTCTTTCTTTGACATTTCTACTACTTTTTTAAGGATTTCATCGCATTTCATTCCTTGAGTCAATCTCCTCAAATATCAAAGGCGGATAAAGCCATCTTGACCACAAAATCATCTTCATGAAGTTCATGTCGTATCCAATATAAGACATTTTAAGAGTTCCCATGGCTACGAATTTGTAAATCATAATCATAAAATGGTCATCTATCCACAAGATGTCTTTGGTATCTCAAGTCAAAAGATCACATACACAACCGTGACATGAATAAACTTGATTGATTTTTAGGTATAATACCTTTCAGGGATTCATAGAGATCAATTCGATGAACTCTTTCTCTGAAGTGTGCATCCAATATCTATTCTTAACATCTTTACACTAATGGCTATTGGATCACCAATACTCATCATATGAGTCAAATGAGATAGTATTATTCTTTCCGAATAATTCGATGATCTTCTCAAATATCCCACGAATATGACTATTTAGAATATATATTTAAAGACTAGTGGTCATTGTATTATGATCCCTCCATAATTCTCTTATTCATTACATATGATCATGGACTTCATTACAAACAACACACAAGAATAACAGTAGATAAATTATATTTCAATGAAAAAAATAATATAAATGGAGGTGTGATTGGCTTATACTGATGGATATTATGTGACCTACAAGTCAATCACACTTTCATGTTTCTCATTTATGTTAATTGAAATGAAATTTATTCATTGTCATTCTTTTGTGATGTTTGCAATGAAGTTCATGAGCATATGCAATGACTAAGTGAATTATGATGAGATCATAATACATCAATTACTAGTATTTCAATAAATATTCTAAACATTCCTATTGGTGGGATATTTGAGAAGGACGTCGAATTATCTGAAAAGAATAGCACTTTGTGATCTGACTCATATGATTAGTATGGCTGATCCTATAGCCATCGGTGTAGAGACACGAAGGATAGATAGTGGGTGCTCTTTGGAGAAAGAGTTCACTGAATTGATCCGTATGAATCCCTAAATTATATAATGAGTATTATACCTAATTGTCAATCACGTTGATTCACATCATGATAGTGTATGTTGTCCTTTAGCTTGAGACACCAAAGACATCTTGTACATAGATGACTGTGTTTTGATTATGACTTACGAATCTCTAGCCACGGGATCTCTTAAACGTCATATATTCTATATAAGATACAGTCTATGAAAATGATTGTGTGGTCAAGATGGGATCATCTCCCCTCAATATTTGAGGAGATTGACTCAGGGAATGAGATGCGATGAAATCCTTGGCCAAGGTGATGGAAATATTAGAGGAGTTCTCAAGTTAGTACCAACTTGAGTGACTGATTACGGTTTGACAATTAACTATACCCTAAGTCATTGATGAGTCTTGTGCGAATGAAAGATTATACATACATGGTAACTGATAATGGAAAGGTTCTATAAGGAAGTTCTTATATAATCCAGATGTCCTAGAGTACGTGGTGTAGCACCTAACGGGCTAACAACTTAATATATCGATTGGGTTAAATCGATCCTTGATTATTTAATCTATATGTTGATGTAGATAATTAATTAAAGTTGACCAGTAAGGTATTATTGGGCCTATAGAGTTATTAACTAGTGAGATAAATGGACCTAGAGGGTCGCACAAATAAGTTCTATGGATATTGGTATATATAAAAATAATTATGAGGGTTTTTATGCAAAATCTACATACAAAATGTCTATAAAGAGGGGGAGAATGACCACAACTCAAGGTGCCCATACAAACCTTATGGAAATTGTCTCCTTTATTTTCTTATAGAGCCTAGGGTTGAGTTAACTTAAGAATTTAGAGGAGAGTTTTTTCTTTATCTCTCTTATTGAAATTTATATATATGTTTTCCTACTTGTGTAGCTACGTCTGTGCATCTCTCTAACTTATAGAAGATATGAGAATTCAACTAAGCTCCAAAGAAGTTTGATGTGGGTTAGTCTCATGATATAAGCAAAACAAATAAATAATGTATAACATGATATGGTCATGATTATATCCAATTAGCACCAAATAGATGCAAATTGAGTATATGAGTATAATAACTTGATAAATGTAAAAACATGATAGCGTGGATCATATTTAGTGAGGATCATGCATTAACATGTGTAAATAATGATGAAAATGAATGCATCAATGGTACATGATCGATTTAATAAAGAGCCTATAAATTATTAAGCCCGTTCTATCATGGATTTTTGTAGGTCAAAAGGAATTTACTAGGGCTAGTAAATGGACCTAGCTTTAAGATCAACAAGAAAACTATTGACAGGTCTTAAAGACATGAGAAGATGATCTAATTAGAGAGGACCCAAAAATATAATTAAATATGGTTAGTACCTACTTGATGTCGAATGGACCATGGTTATTGTATTTGGGGCTTAATTTGACTATGAGATTTTTTGTTGATAATGATCATCTTTAGATAGGGTTTGACAGCGGATGTCTCATTTAATATTGGATATCGATATATGCAATATCAAATATCCTAATATTTGGGGCTATACCAATAACAATATCAAATATTGTTATTGGTGTGGGGGTAATTGTGGTGCCAAATGTCAATTGATGTGCCATTTGTGAGTATCAAATCTAATATCATATATCGCAAAGGCTATCAAATATCATTAAGGGTATTAGACATAATATATTGTATGAGTTTGCATATTGGATGGTCTAACATTACTTTGGGCACAATTTGTCACCCCCTTTTGGAGAAAGATATTGCACAAATGGCCATTTATTGAGCTTCACATCATCTCATGTCTCAATAAAGTGCTGCCTACTTTGAGCTTAACCAAAATCAATGTTGAGATGATGTGCAGCCAATTTTGGCCACTGATGTCATAGAAATCAAGAATTTCTATTTGAGATACCAAATCACCCTCGATTTTCATAAACAATTTGTTAATCGAGTCTTTTCACAATAAATAAAACAATGATAATGCTAAAATTGGTCTTGAGCTCTACACTTATGTGTAACTCTCAATATTTCATGAAAACATGTCATATAAGAAAATTATTGTCATATTTCAATTAAGAAAGGAAGCCCTTTAAATAAATTTAGTAATGGACCCAAGAATGTATATCCTACGAGAGGTATAAGTAGAAAGTAAAATAAACTTCAATATAAACACAAACATACACAAGTAAAATGTCAATGACACATTACAGTCATCGTTTATGTTAAGGGTAAATAGCCCCATCTATCCCAACCTTTTAAAGTTTTCCCTAATCTATCCCAACCTTTTTTTTTCGCCCCATCTATCCCAACCTTTTTTCTCTTTCCTCAATCTATCCCAGCCGACATGGAATTAAATTAAGTCCAGTTGGCGCCCGCATCGTGTCCACGTCAGCCGCCTCCCTCCCTCCGTCTCTCTCCCTCCCTCCCTCCCTCCCTCTCTCTCCCAGCCTCCCTCCCGCCCTCCCTCCCTCTCTCTCCCTCCCTCCCTCTCTCTCCCTCCCTCCCTCCCTCCCTCCCTCGTCTCTCCGCCCTCCCTCCCTCCACGGCTCCCGCCCTCCCTCTCTCTCCCTCTCTCCCTCCCTCCCTCCCTCCCTCCCTCCCTCTCTCTCCCTCCCTCCCTCCCTCCCTCCCTCTCTCTCCCGCCCTCCCTCCCTCCCTCCTGTCTCTCCCGCCCTCCCTCCCTCCCTGGCTCCCCTCCCTCTCTCTCCCGCCTCCCTCTCTCTCCCGGCCTCCTCCCTCCCTCTCTCTCCCTCCCTCCCTCCCTCCCTCCCTCTCTCTCCCTCTCTCTCTCTCCCTCCCTCTCTCTCCCGCCCTCCCTCCCTCCCTCCCTCCCTGGCTCCCTCCCTCTCTCTCCCGCCTCCCTCTCCCTCCCTCCCTCCCTCTCTCTCCCTCCCTCCCTCTCTCCCGCCCCTCCCTCCCTCCCTCCCTCCTGGCTCCCTCCCTCTCTCTCCCGCCTCCCTCTCTCTCCCTCCCTCCATCTCTCTCCCGGCCTCCCTCCCTCCGTCTCTCTCCCGGCCTCCCTCTCTCTCTCGGCCTCCCTCCCTCCCTCCCTCTCTCTCCCGGTCTCCCTCCCTCGCTCGCTCCCGTGTCCCGCCCTCTCTCCCTCCCTCTCTCTCTTTATATGACTGCATGCAGGTTCTTCTGAGCAGACTAAGACTGTTCCTCAGCCCGGGGTATCCATACGAAGAGATGCTGAAGACTTTCCATAACTAGACCGACATCATCATGTGTTCTTATCTGCCCGTCTATACTTCTTTCAACCGAACTGGAGGTCTCATTGTTATTCTGATTAGTACTTCTCTGTACCTATGGATTTTTCACTTTATCAATTTAATTATCTATTTACTTCTTTGTACTTTCTTCTCCCCCTTGATGACATATCCTCATGGGTTCAGTGATGGTACAATGCAGGAGGGTTGATACAACTCAACCATGGACGGCCACAGCCCCTGCAGTACGTGGTCAATGCTGCATTTCTAGCTTCTCTATACTGTGATTATCTTGAAGCTGCGGACATACCCAGATGGAACGGCGATCCTGATTTCTACCCAACAAGTGTTCTCCGTGAATTTGCCAAGACTCAGAGTTTCGGTTAACGCCCACGTTACGAACCTCTAGCGGGTCTTTTTTGAACGTCTTTTTGGGTTACACAGATCGACTATGTTCTGGGGAAGAATCCGAAGAAAATGAGCTATCTGGTGGGTTATGGCACTCACTATCCCAAGCACGTGCACCACCGTGGCGCATCGATTCCAAAGAACGGGAGGAGGTACGACTGTAAGGGAGGGTGGAAATGGCGGGACAGCCGAAAGCCGATCCCCAGCACGATCGTGGGTGCGATGGTGGCTGGGCCAGATAGGCACGACGGATTCAGAGACGTTCGGTCGAATTACAAGTACACCGAGCCTACTCTCGCGGGGAACGCTGGGCTGGTCGCTGCGCTTATTTCCTTATCAGGAGAGGGCATCGGAATTGACAAGAACACGATCTTTTCCGCCGTTCCTCCGATGTTTCCTACGCCTCCTCCGCCTTCGACGCCCTGGAGACCTTGATCTTCTTGGACTAAATACAAAATTCTTGATTTCGCGATCTTGTATAATATATGTTAAACTGATGGAGGGAGGCCGGGAGGGAGGGAGAGAGACGGAGGGAGGGAGGGAGAGAGAGAGGGCGGGAGAGAGAGAGATTGAGGGAGGGAGGGAGGGAGGCCCTGGAGAGAGAGGGGAGAGAGAGAGGGAGGGAGGGAGAGAGAGAGGGAGGGGGAGGGCGGGACACGGGAGCGAGCGAGGGAGGGAGACCGGGAGAGAGAGGGAGGGGAGGGAGGGAGGCTGGGAGAGAGAGGGAGGGAGGGAGAGAGACGGAGGGAGGGAGGCTGGGAGAGAGACGGAGGGAGGGAGAGAGAGGGAGAGAGAGAGGGAGGGAGAGAGAGAGAGGGAGGGGGGGAGGGCGGGGCGCGAGAGCGAGCGAGGGAGGGAGACCGGGAGAGGGAGGGAGGGAGGGAGGGAGGGAGGTGTTAAGGACGTTACGGAACAAGGCGAAACGGTTACGAATCAAGGCGAAACGGCAGGAAAGAATAATTACAGTCTGTCGACTCTCAAGTGACAGGGCGAAACGGTTACAACCGTTTCGCCCCACCACAGACGAATCTCGTCTATTGTGGCCTACTCCAAACCTCTATAAAAACCATTGCAATGTACTTCATAAGTATGAATTTTTCTATTCAAGGCTTACGCTGCTCTGAATCTTCTCTCTCCCTTTCTCGGTTTCTTTCATGGTATCAGAGCCAGACGACATATCAGAACCTTGAACTATGGCGGACTCCTCCTTCCTCCCGAAAATCACAAAGCCTGAAGAACACAAAGCAGTCGCCACTCCGAACACAATGACGACTCATCCAGTGGGCTTCCAGGTACCCATCAAGCTCACGCGAGAGAACTTCCTCCTCTGGAAGACCCAACTCTTCCCTCTCCTCAACTATCACGAGCTCGCTCATATACTTACTCAAGAGCCGCCGATTTCAACACAAATTGATGATCACGGTGGAATCACCGTAAACTCTGCCTACCAGAAGTGGTGGCGACAGGACCAACAGGTTCTTTCTCTTATCGTTACATCTCTCTCTGAATCCGTTCTACCGTATGTAGTCGAAAAACTCACCGCAAGAGAGGCATGGTCAGCTCTAATGAAGCACTGCTCTTCTACGAACCCATCTCGAATTATGCACTTGCATAATCGCCTCCACAATACCCAAAAAGGTACTCGCTCCATTGCTGAATTCGTGCAGGATATACAACGAACCTGTGACGAATTAGCTGCCGCGGGATATCCGGTCCAAGAAACGGTATCAATCTACGCACTACTTCGTGGTCTCGGCCCGGCTTACTCCGCTTTCAGCGCTGGCATATCGTCCAATCTAATCAATCTGGGCTTCGATGATGTAGTCGCCCAAGTTAATTCCTACGAAGACCTCCTGAAGTTTACACATTCCGCCAAAGACACTACAGCTTCCGAGTTCCCACCAACTGCCAATCAAACTCAAACCACCTCCTCTGACCTTGGGAGAGGACGCAATAACGGTAGAAACAACCGTGGAAGAGGACGAAATGGAGGTCGATATATTCCAAGATGCCAACTCTGTGGGCAATTTGGACATCGGGTCCTGGAATGCCGTGAACGATTCAACAAATCGTTCTACGGACAACAAAATACCACTCCTAATTATACCAACCAAGCTTTTCCTCAGGCGTACACTACCAATCTGCAACCTCCACAGGTGTATATGACCAACCTTCAACCAATCCACACACCGCAGGATAATTCCGCATGGTATCCGGATAGTGGCGCTACTCACCATGTGACAAATAATGCGCACAATCTCACCGACCCAGCAATATACCAAGGACCCGATCAACTCCACGTTGGAAATGGCACAGGTTTGGTCATTCACTCTACTGGCACTTCATCCCTAATCTCTCGATCTCTTCCACTCAAGCTCATTAACATCCTGCATGTCCCAGATATTCGGAAAAATTTGCTATCAGTCTTTTAGACTAACGAATGATAACTCTGTGTTCGTTGAGTTTCACGCTACCTACTGTGTTGTGAAGGACGAGATAACAGGGAGGCCTCTTCTTCGGGGCACGGTTAAAGACGGACTCTACCTCCTTGCCCAGGCTCATCCACCTGAGGCAAACATTGGAGAAAGGATAGGAATGGACTTATGGCACCATCGGCTTGGGCACCCGAATATGCGACTTCTACAGAGTATTATTTCCACTTACGGACTTCCGACATTTTCAATAAATAAAACTCCCTTGTGTGATGCTTGTTCCACATCTAAGTCGCATCGCCTTCCTTACGCACAGTCTATTCATCGGACATCCAAACCTCTCGAAATCATTCACTCAGACTTATGGGGACCCTCTCCGATCGTTTCGCACCTTGGTCATCGGTATTATGTCATATTTATAGACGACTTTACCCGGTATACTTGGTTATATCCGCTAAAATTGAAGAGCGATGTTCTCTCCGTATTCACTAACTTCCAACTTCGGGTGGAGAAGCAACTAAATCACAAAATCATCAGTCTACAGTCGGATTGGGGAGGCGAATTCCAAGCTCTCAATAAATACCTCACACAACAAGGCATCTCTCACCGAATTTCTTGCCCCCACACACCTGCCCAAAACGGCACGGCCGAACGGAAGCATCATCATATTGTTGAAACCGCACTGTCTCTGCTACGCCACGCATCAGTACCACTCAAATTTTGGGATGAAGCCGTGACCACGGCTGTCTATTTAATCAACCGGCTTCCCACCTCCATCTTACAGAATCGCTCTCCCTATCAACTCATTCACAACCAAGAACCAAATTATTCTCTCCTCAAAAGCTTCGGTTGCTCATGTTATCCCTGTCTCCGCCCATACGCCAGCACCAAATTCGACTCTCGCTCCGAACGTTGTATCTTCCTTGGATACAGCGCATTTCACTTGGGTTACCGTTGTTTGTCCCTAGTCACCGGGAAGATTCACATTAGCCGCGATGTTGTCTTCAATGAAAGTGACTATCCCTATCAACTTCACTCAAAGTCCTCCCCCGGTCTTCTTGGACAGTCTCCCAGTCCACCACTTTCCACCCCACCACCGGTCTCCTCGTCGCCTAATACTCTCTCACCCACGACCAATCAACCGGACCATCTCAATTTCTTTCTTCCGACGATTTCTCCTACACCTAGCCACGACCTATCAACCGGACCGTCTTCCACACCTAGTCTTGCTGCTACAAACTCTGCAACACCCTCCTTCTCCGACACCTTACCACTGAATTCTCCTCCTTCCGTCTCTCCCTCTCAAGACCATGCGCTCTCCTTGGAAAATCATGCTGTCAGCCATCTTCCATCATCCACTCCTCTCTCTCCCTCCAACCTTGACTTTCGTACCTCACCCTCCGCAGCCAAAACACGCCGATTATCTGATGTAATTCGCACGCTTGATCTCGCTAAATCTTCTCAGCCTCCCAAATATCCTCTTCCCACGTGCTTTCTTACCTCGGTTAATTTTCCACCTGAACCTACTTCGTTCCTTTCCGCCTCCCAACATCCTGCCTGGACCGCTGCCATGCTCGAGGAATTCAACGCTTTGCTACACAATCAAACCTGGAAACTCGTTCCTCGTCCTCTTCATCATCCTGTCATTGGCTGCAAGTGGGTGTACAAAGTCAAGCCTCCTCTTGCCGATGCTCCTCTACGTTATAAGGCTCGCCTCGTCGCCAAAGGTTTCCACCAAGAGGGTGGAATTGACTATCACGACACCTTCAGCCCGGTTATTAAAACCACCACTATCCGGCTTCTCTTAGCACTCGCTATTAGTAAGAACTGGCACATTCGCCAACTTGACATCTCCAATGCGTTTCTTCATGGTGACTTAACCGAACTTATCTATATGGAGCAACCTCCCGGTTTCAATCATCCTCATTTTCCTCATCATGTCTGTCAGCTCCGGAAATCTCTCTATGGCCTTAAGCAAGCCCCCCGGGAATGGTTTAGAAAACTCACCGGGAAACTCCTAGATCTTGGCTTTCACGGATCCAAGACCGACACTTCCCTTTATTTCCTTACTACAAAACCTCTTTACATTCTCATTTATGTGGATGACATTCTCATCCTCGGACCCTCTTTACCTCCCATCCATCAACTCATCACCTCCCTCAAGACCCATTTTCGACTTAAAGATCTTGGTCCTGCCTCTCGGTTCCTCGGAATTGAACTCCACAAAGATAAGAATGGTTTCACTCTCACGCAGACTCAATATACACTATCAATCCTTCGCATGCTCAAAATGGAACATTGTAAACCACTTCCTACACCATGTCCTACGACCTGCTCCATCTCTTCCACCGACACCACCGAAAACTCTCATCTCTATCGTCGTATTGTTGGCGCCTTACAGTATCTCAACTTCACGCGTCCTGACATTTGCTATGCTGTTAATCAAGCCTGCCGATCTATGCACTCTCCTCAAGTTCATGATTGGGCTCGCCTCAAGCATCTTCTTCGATATCTTAAAGGCACTGTCACTCATGGGCTCCATTTTCGTCATGCTTCTCCTGTTCTTCTCACGTCCTTCAGCGATGCCGACTGGGCGGGTGACTCCTCTGACCGTCGATCTACAAGTGGATATCTCATCTACCTCGGTCACAATCTCGTTTCTTGGAGCTCCAAGAAACAACCTACTGTTGCTCGCTCCAGTACTGAAGCTGAATACAAAGCCATTGCTAACACCACATCTGAGCTTCTCTGGATCACTTCTCTTCTCCGTGAGCTTCACATCTCTCTGCCACCTCCAACGTTGTGGTGCGACAACATTGGTGCCACTTATCTCTCTGCTAATCCTGTTTTCCATGCTCGCATGAAACACATCGAGATTGACTTCCACTTCGTTCGTGAACAAGTTGCCTCCCGACGTCTCCATGTCGGCATTATCTCTGGGAAGGACCAGCCCGCCGATCTCCTCACCAAATCTCTACCCAAACCTCGTTTTGTACAGCTCAGATCCAAGCTCAATCTTCTTCCCGCGTTGAGCTTGCGGGGGGATGTTAAGGACGTTACGGAACAAGGCGAAACGGTTACGAATCAAGGCGAAACTGCAGGAAAGAATAATTACAGTCTGTCGACTCTCAAGTGACAGGGCGAAACGGTTACAACCGTTTCGCCCCACCACAGACGAATCTCGTCTATTGTGGCCTACTCCAAACCTCTATAAAAACCATTGCAATGTACTTCATAAGTATGAATTTTTCTATTCAAGGCTTACGCTGCTCTGAATCTTCTCTCTCCCTTTCTCGGTTTCTTTCAGGAGGGAGAGAGTGAGAGAGAGAGGGAGGGAGGGAGGGAGGGAGGGAGGCCGGGAGAGGGAGGGAGGGAGGGAGGGAGGGAGGGAGGCCGGGAGAGGGAGGGAGGGAGGGAGGCCGGGAGAGGGAGGGAGGGAGGGAGGGAGGGAGAGAGGACGGAGGGAGGGAGGAGGCTGACGTGGACACGACGCGGGCGCCAACTGGACTTAATTTAAGTCCATGTCAGCGGTTGGGATAGATGGGGCGAAAAAAAAAGGTTGGGATAGACGAGGGAAAACTTTAAAAGGTTGGGATAGATGAGGCTATTTACCCTTATGTTAAATAAAAGGACTTTCTAGAAGGAATCTGGGGCAACCCAATCAAACGGGGAAAATTCCAATTTTCCCGGGCTTTCTCTCTCCCATCGAGAGAGAGAGAGATTTTTCCCGCTCCCTCTCTCTCTCTCTTCCATCGAGAGAGAGAGAGATCTTCAGGCTCTCTCTCTCTCTCTTCCGTCGCCCAGCCCCGCCGAGGCCACCGCCGCCTCCGCCTCGCACCTCTGCCTCCCGCCAAGGTCATTGCTCCCACCGCCTCCCGCCGTCACCGTCGGCTGCGCCTCTACCTCCCGCCACCGCGGCAGCAACAGTCGCCTTGCCGCCTCCCGGCAATTTCAGCTGGCTCTGGCGGAAAGGACCGTTTGGATCCGGCTTCTCTTCAACAGCGGAGCAGGTCACCGAATGCATCGACGCTAGCCATCTAACTGCCATCGTCACCGGTTTCTCTCTGAACTCCATGAACAACTCCCAGAAGGCGAGGTTTTTCAGATATTCAGGGTTTTCGCAGGCGGCGCAAGCGGCATCGGCCTGGAGATGGCGAGAGTGCTGGCTCTGAGAGGAGCTCGCGTTATTCTTCCCGTTCGATCTCTGAATGGAGGCGAATCGGCGAAGGAGAGGCTGTTACTGGAGAATCCTTCGGCCGAAATCGAAGTCGCAGAGATGGATCTCAGCTCTCTCAAGTCAGTTGCTTCGTTCGCTTCTCGTTTCAGCGCCTCTGGTCAGCCTCTGAACATCCTCGTGTGAGTAGATTTTGCTCCATTTGCCTCCAATTTCGCTTATCGTTCGTGATACGAATACGAAGTATGAAATCCTGGAAGGGCAAGAATGACGATCCAAGCAGTCGTTCTGTTCGTGGTTTGTGAAAGAATCTCTGGTTTTAAAATTTGAACTTATGCGTGGGGATAAGTAAAACAATTTATGAGTTCGTCTGTATGACGATGAGCTAACATGAACCTGAACGTGAAGGATTAAATCATTGGCGAACAACAACTAAGAATCTGAGTTTGCTTGAGTCGATTCATTGATGAACTTTCTTTGTTTAATTCGATGAACTGTTCGCACAACCCCACTTAGTTTGTGCACTGGAGCAGAAACAATGCAGGCATCATGGCTAGCCCTTTCCTGAAATCCGTAGATGGAGTGGAACTTCAATTTGCGACAAATCATCTTGGTAGTCGTCATTCATTCTTCAGTTGATTACCCTTTCATTTCAATCTTATTCTCATATTTTCTTCCTTTCCTGTGTTCCCACAGGACACTTCCTGCTAACAGAACTTCTTCCTGGAGGTGGCGGAGGCCACTTCTTCTACTTCCCCGTAGGCGGGGGCGGATGCGAGAGCCGGGAGGGGTAGGCCTCGATTTCTTTTTTTCTTTTCTTTTTTTCGCGTTTGGATGGCTTATATACCGGTTGCCCGAGATTCCTTCGGGGCAACCGGTTGCCCCCGTAGCAGAGTCCTAAATAAAGACCTATGTAATTTTCCATAAGTTCCTAAAAGAGAAGAATATTAATAAATAACCCCTGCAATTATTAAAAATATGCAACGACGTGGAGTAGGAAAAAAATTCAAAGACCGCGAAATTTTTGTGGACGAAAACGATCTAAATTTCAGGATTGCCCTTAGCTGTTTGTCCTCGTCGTTTTGGGGGCGTGGAAGGTGGAACCAATCGGCAATCCGGTATATACCCTCGAATCCCGGAGCCGGAGGTACGCAAGGGGTATCACGGGGGTAGCGTCTCCTTGGCCGCACGATGAGAGGGATCTCACCCACAATGCTCCTCGCGCTCGCTCTCCTCTCCGCCTTGGCGGCGGCGACGCGAGCCGAGGGTTTGCTGGAGGCGGTCCCGGAGGTCCCCTACGGCGTGGCACTCATCGACGGCGACGGTCTTTACTGCGAAAGTTGGAAGTTTTCCGTCGAAAACAACGACGCCGGGATCTGGAAGACCATCCCTCCACGCTGCGTCGAATTCGTAGAGAAGTACATGAAGGGGCCCAGGTACGCCGCGGACTCCGACGTCGTCGCCGACGAGTCCATCGAGTACGCGCGCTCGCTCCCGATCTCTCATGCCGAGGGCAATGACGTGTGGATTTTCGATATAGACGAGACTCTCCTCTCTAATCTTCCATACTACGTCGTCAACGGATACGGGCACGTCTTTTTTCTGACCTCTCTTTTCTGAGCCCTTTGTGATTGACAACCTTCTCGTTTGTGACGGAGCAGATCTCGGCCGTTCAACGAGACGTCATTCAACGAGTGGGTAGATTTCGCGGAAGCACCGGCGATACCCGCGAGCCTGAAGCTTTACCGAGAGCTCCAGCGGCTGGGTTTCACGGTGATCCTTCTGACGGGGAGGAGCGAGCACCAGCGCCGTTCAACGGAGAAGAATCTCCATATCGCCGGATACCGCGGCTGGAAGAAGCTCTTTCTCCGGTAAATATATCTCACCCCTTTATCTGTCCTCTGAATGCAAAGAAAAAAAAACGAGTTATCTCCTTTGCTTAGACAAGCGGCCGACGAGGGGACGACGGCGGAGAAGTATAAGTCGCAGGTCAGGGCTTCGCTGGAATCGGAGGGGTTCAAGATTCACGGTAACTCTGGGGATCAGTGGAGCGACTTGACTGGGGCGCCCATGGCGAGCCGTTCCTTTAAGCTTCCGAATCCCATGTATGCCTTAGCATGAGCGAAAGAGAGAGAGACCCTTCTTTCCTCCACTGTTTTAGGATTCGAAGGATGAAATGGGATCACATTATAAGCAATCTGGAATTAGAAATCTAAAATTTCTGGCATAAGCAAAACTTTCCTTTAATAGTACCTATACTAATTTAATTTTGAATAAAATGATATAAGATTTCTATATGCTTTGTTCTTTTCATAAAATCTCGATCCTTCGTCATCAATAGTTGGTGCTTGCTTCAACCCATATAATGCCTTTTTCAATTCAATTTTTTTTATTGCCTTCAATGACAAAACCGTCAAGTTTTATGAAAATACACGTCTTCATCTAAATAACTATTTAAAAGCGGACTTAACATCACAATGGTAGACTTCCTTTGAGCAGCAATAGATAATAAAATTCATACAATTTCAAACATTTCCATATTAAACACTCACTACCATAGTGTTGAAGATATTAAACATTTTAAAATATTAAACACCATAGTTTTGAAGATATTAAACATTTTAAAATATTAAACACCATAGTGTTGAAGATAACCTCTCACTACCAACCTTGTGTTATGCTTCTGAAAATTTCCATTAGGATTATACTTCAAACTTCAAACTATAAATCCACTTAACTCCCATTACATCACAAGATATAAGCAAATCAAGAAATTCCCACGGCTCATTTCTTTTATTAGCATCAATTTCTTCTTTCATTGTATTTCTCCATTCTTCTTTATCTTTTGCTTCTTTGTAACTCAATGGTTTTGAGACCATCAAGGTAAACGTTCATAGATCATAAATATCTTGTAAAGAGTGTACCTTTTTGGGTGGTGGTGAGTCATAATGAGAAGAAGACTCTAATGAAGATAGCGGATCAAATTTAACTCCTTCACTTGTATTTTTAACTTTATTATTTGTAGAAATCTCATCCCAATTTTAGTAGCTTGACTTATAACATCCCTTCAATTATCAACTTCTTTCTCTTGGGATTATATGACTGATATGCATTGTTTTCATTTCTATAACTAACAAAATTACACTTCTCACTCTTCTTATCCGTTTTACCTCAATCGTTTCCATCAATTATGCATACATTATTCATTCAAACACCTTTAAATGACCGACATTAGGTTTCCTATGAAACTATGCTTCATATGGGGCAATGTTCCTCATAACCTTTGTAGGATAAATATTTAGTCAATAACTAGTAACAACCACAGCTTCTGGCCAATAATTATTTAGTATTTTTTTATTATTCCACATACTTTGTGCCATCTCATTAATAGTTTGATTCTTCTTTTATGGGGGCATTTCTTCCTTTATAAAATCAAAGTTTTTCGTACAGTAAATTGAATTCTAATTCCACAATGTTTGCAACTTGAATCAAATTCATTTTATAGGAATCTTCCCTCTATCCATACGAAGATTTTTGATAATCTATGTATTTTATGCATTTATTTCTATAAATATGGTCATAAATATATGTTATCCTGGTTTAAAATGATTAACATGATAATATTTATGTTTATAAAGATATTCTTATTATTCATGTTTTGATAAAATTTTATGAGAATTTAATGATATTGATTTATTAAGAAGATAATATTTTTTAATTATAAAATAATATTTCTATTTATTTCTCATTTAGAATACCTCTATTGACATGAAAATATTTATAAATAGAAGTTATCATGATTTTATTGATTAAATTTATTTCTATAAGAAAGTAGAGATTTCTTTGGATTTTTTTTGAATTTTTTTGAGAATTTATAAAGGTTTAAATCATTAAGAAATAATTTTTTAAATAAGAAAAAAACTTCTTAAATTTTTTGATACTGTTAAAATGTTGGTGACGTGGCAGCCACATTTCGTGATTTACTGTCACATTTCTCTCTCCAAAACAAAGAAACAAAAGAGAATAGAGAGAGTAATCTCTCCGTCCTCTCTCTCCCTCCCTCTTTCTCTCTCTCTTTCTCTATTCTTTCTCACCTCCCTCTTTCTCACCTCCCTCTTTCTCCCTCCCTCCCTCCCTCCCTCCTTCCCTCTCTCTCTCTTTTGCGGAGCAGAAGAAGAAATTTTCTTTTCTTTTGCTGTTGCGTTACCTCCATCATTAAATTTTCCTCTCTCCCTCCCTCCCTCTCTCCCTCCCTCTCTCCCTCCCTCTCTCTCTCTCTTGCGAGGCGGAAGAAGAAAATTTATTTTTTCTTTCGCTGCTGCGTTCTCCTTGGAAGTACCTCCAATGTCACCTCCTCTTCTTTCCTCTCCTTCTCTCTCTTACCACCTTTTTCAAACACCCTTCTTAGAGACACTTTTTCTGCTCTCTATCTCTCTCTGTCTCCTTGCTTTCTCTCTCTCCCTCCCTCTCTCTCTCTCTCTCTTGCGTGCGAGCAAGGGAAAATAATTTCTTTCGTCGCACCCCCACCTTCTCCGCTAACATGCCTCCCCTCTTCTGCCTTTGCACCTTTGCCTTCTTCATCCATTTTACTCCTTCCACCTTCATTTCATGTCTCTCTCCATCTCTGGTAAGATCATTTCTTTTGTCGCTCCTTTTTCTCTTACTTCTCTCCTTATTTACCCTATCTCTCTCTCTCTCTTTCTTTCATCTCTTACAAAACTGCTCTGATGCACATAGAACCTCTCTGATGCATACATGTTCTTTTTTTAATCGATCATCTATGCTTTCATAATCTAAAAATACCAAAAATATTTTGTATTTCAACCTTTTAACCTTCCTCTATTCGACCTTTACTCTCTACTATTCTAAATTTTAAAACAAAATTCAAAGAGTTCAGTATAATTTTTTATATCAAAACTTACACTTTCAATGATTGAAATTTTATGCTTATCAATATATTTTCAATTAATGCCTTAAATTGAAAAAATTTGTGAAATTCCTATGATTTCTATTTCAAAAAGAAAAACTTATTCATTCTTATATAATCATTAAAAATAAGAAAAGAAATACCGATTACCATTCAAAGATGGTGTCTTCATAGGTTTACCGAAAGAAATACTTTCAACTTTGTTAAGGCATTGTTGTTCATAGAGTATCCACTCTACAAGTTGTCGTCCAACTCACTACTTGACAACGTCACACAATCATTTCTCGAAGGGCTTACAAATTTTAAGACTTGCAATAAATATGTCAATGAATTCTATATTTTTGGGATGACGTTATGCAGTTTTATCAATGAACTTATTACATAGTAGTGTTTCAATGTACTTTCCCAATTTTTCTAACATTGCATGACACCTGAGTTTGAACGAGTGGCATTAATCTGCCACCATTTGGTCTCCCCTAGATGTACCACCCCATAAGTTTAAACTTGCCTTAATGTGAGATGAATTTTCAGAATTTTCAAGACATTGAGGACTTGGTGTGATTGAAAAAATCTTACTCTTTCAAGCCGTATCAGTGGTATACAAAATGGATGCAAAACTTTGGTAAACTCGGCTTTTATGTCATACTCTTCGCTGCTAACAATGACGTCCCACATGTTTCTTCATATGAAGATGGATGTGTTCAATAACATCATCTCCCTCTTCTATAGTGCAACCATGAGCATGCGAAAAGATGGAATTCCGCTCTTCCTATGATCAAGGAGTAGGTTTCACGGGCATCGTTTGATGCTTCGACACTTGTGCCTTAGAATTTTGAATCAAGTCGAGACTGTCCTTAACACCAGCTAGGGCCGGTCCAAGAAATGATTTTATAGAAGTGGGGTTTTCAAGTAAGTAGATGATGTGGGAGTCCAATATGACTTTTTTTTTCTTACAAAAAAGGTAGTGAATAAATTAATGGGGATGGTGACAAGGTTAACTTGAACAAAAAGGTTTATAATGAGGCATAGGCATGGAATTTTGTGCCACACATTGAATCTTGAGTTTTTCTCCTTCAAACTATCCATGAGAATGCATATCGCTCTCTCAACAGTCGAGGCATTTTTCACATAAGAATGCATGCCGCACGGCACGGAGAGATATATCCCTTGTCAAGCAGCGGCGGGAAGAGAGATAGAGCGAAGAAAGAGAACGAATCTCCATTGGTCACTTTGAACGGCGACAGCTGAGCGAGGAAAAGAAAAAACCTGCCGACGTGAGGTCTATCTCTTGGAGAAATGAGATAGTGATTTATCCGATCGGGCTCGACCATCGACTCTTCACTCGCTCTGTTTCGATTCAACGAACCGTAGGGATGACGTTATTGAAGTCACTTTCATAATCTGGAAAAATTTTATTCATGTCTAACGAACTATTCATTTTCTATGATGGAAATGGGGATTTAAACGAGCTTCAAATGCATTAGTTTCATAATCTTGGTCCATTATTTTTACAGGCGTTCTCTCCTCCTCTACAAAGTCAAATCACGAGAAGAAAGTAGAAAATTTGTTCTTCCTGAGAAAAAAGGAAGACAGGACCGCAAAGAAAGAGGCCACGGCAGCCAGCTGGGAGGGGGTCATCATTACATCATTTCTTCTGCACACGTAGCTTTCGTGCACCTTGCTGTAATTTCACTGAACGATTACAGCAAGGTCAAGGAGGAGATATCGGCGACGGCGGAGTTTTACCGCTGCCCAGCAAATCTCCAACCCCGAGAGGAAGCCCGCATGCCACGGATCTTGCAGAAGGAATTCTCAAACAGCTGAGTCCAGCCCCGTCAATGCCTAAACACTCCGGCGGTGGCCTCTGCAAGTCCCTCCCAGGGATGCAGTTTCCGGAAAAGTCAAACCACTCATTCCTGGAAGTCCTCCCGCAGTCCTGACTGAACCCTGAGAAAAAGTTGTAAGAGATGGTGAGGTTGAGGAGGCTCCGCAGGGAGCAGACCACGTCAGGGAGCTCTCCAGAGAGCTCGTTGTGGGCGATGTTCAGCACCTCGACGCTCGAGAGGCAGGAAAGCGAGCTGGGCAGATGCCCTTTTAGGGAGTTGAAGCTGAGATCCAGGACCTCAATGTCGGATAGAAGTCCCAGCTCGTCGGGAATGCACCCGGAGAGCTTGTTGTTGAGGATTAGCAACTCTTTGATGCCGGACCCGGTGAACCCAAAACTCGTCGGAATGGAGCCCGCTAAATTATTATTAGCCAGGCTGATGACGGAAGCCGGAGAGTTCCAAAGACTCATGGGGATCTGCCCTTCGAAGCGATTGTTGTTGAGGAATATCGCGTCGAGTTCCATGGCAAAAAGATCATCGGGGATCTCGCCGGAGAAACCATTAAACCGGAGGTCAAGGTAGATGAGAATGGGCATGTTGAGAACTGCGCCGGGGAAAGGACCGGAGAAGCGGTTGTCGCTGAGATCAAGTTCCGTGAGGGACTCCAGGTCGCGAAACTCGTCCGGTATGGTACCCGAGAAGCGGTTGCCGTTGAGGTGGAGTATGGAAAGGTGGGTAAGAAGAGCAAGTTCCTTAACGAGAGTTCCCTGGAGGTTGGCTTTGTTGAGATCTATGGCGGAGACGATGCGAGTAGGGGAGGAGGGGGAGAAGGGTAAGCTGTCGGCGGGCGTAGAGGAGCAGAAGACCCCTTTGTAGGAGCAGACATTTGGGCCGACCCAGTTGGCGAGGACGCGCAAAGGGTCGGCTGTGATAGCAGATTTGAAGGCTTGGAGAGCGGTGTACTCGCCGGAGGAGAGAGAATCCGGGGCGGGGCGGCCGCTCGCCGGCGGCGGGTTTTGGGTGGAGATGCCTATTCCGCCGTTCACCCAGACGCCTATCCCCCCGCCATTGCCGAACCCGAGAAAGGCTGAAGCTTGGGGAGCGGCCTCCCCTGAGAGGAGAAAGAAGAAGAGCAGCGGAAGGAAGATACCCTTGGGCATCGCCGGAGATCCCGGAGAAGGAGAAGAAGAGAAGAAGGAATCAGCCGCGGCGGGGTAAGTATCCTCTAGAGCTAGGGTGGCTCAAGATAGATGAATACCCAACACTCAAACTGGAAAAAAGACTCGCTAGAGCATCGCAGAAGGCAGCTACTTTACCCGGGGATTATCATGCTAACTGTTTGTTATTATGCCGCAAAGAATCTGTCAACAGGTGTAAGCCGACGCAGATAATGGCGAGCATAAATGCCCAACGCTACTCCTGGGCCAGCTACATGGGTATGTAGGCCCGTGGCTCACCTCGTGTGCTGGGAAGGAGATGACTCTTTTTACCGTGGACTAGATTCATTAATTCCGTACGTTTCTCATTCAATACCCAGCCGGACGCTTTACCACGATCATACGGGAACCAGTCAGAATCCGTGTTTCTCCTCGGAAATAATCCAATTCGGGAAATAAAAAACTGTATTTCCTATTAATACCCTGACAGGAAGGATTTCCAGACCAAAAATATCTACGTCCTCGACGTCGAATTACATGTTTCTCTGTAAAGGAATGAGAGGAGGCTTGGGAAAGCAGAAGGAGCCACTGTTGTTCCTCTTCGAAGCCAGAGAAGCGCAAGAACTCCTTGAATTCTTCTTGGATATGGCCTTTCTGCTCAGGTCGGCGACGCCGCCGTAGCTCTTGCTGGGTTTCATCGTCTTCCTTTTAAATGGGATCTCCTTCTTGGCGAGATCCTCCACGCTTCTCACGCTCGCAAGCGACGAGAAAGATTGCGACTTTCCGGAGAAATAATTTGACAGCCCTCTCCTGCAACAAGCGGACGAAGGCAACAACGTAAGCCAACAACCTCGAAGAAGTGAGAGAAATAAAGGGGATATAATCACAAATAGAAGACTCACTTGACGGGGAGATGGGTCATGAGAGAGGAAACCCCAAACAGAGATTCGTCGGTCTCCGGCGACGCCGGAGAGGAGATCTCGTCGTCGGTTAGATCCGACGAAGTAGAACAGGAGCAGCTGGATGAAGAACTCGGACCGAGCATTTCGTCGTCTGCCTGAAACTCGTTTCCCGGTCCCATGCAGGATAGAGCTTTTCAATCGATGAGCTTGAAACAGAGTCGGTGATAAAGGGTAGGGATATGAAGCTGGTGGACCTATATATAAGAATTAAGGATATCTGCCACTAGAATTCGGCCATTAATTCGTGTGGATAAAGGACGACACTCTTGCTTTGAACGACATAAAGAAGACTGTCAAAGGCGGAAAAGGTGGGTTTCATACGTACGGGGGATGATCCGACCGCAGATCTAGAGATCTAGGAGTCACCGGATAAGGGCGCCCGCCGAGTCAATCCATATCCGACTCAGCGGGAGGCTACTACCGATAAGCCCGTTGACTCAGGAAGGTTCCCGACCATTCATCGCTGGCTTAACCCCGACGTGATCACGGGAAATGCGTGTTACGTCGCACGCGGCAATGACCGGACTTATTTCTGATATAGTCAACTGTGTAACTGGACCCGAGCCCACCAACCGGACCCACTTTTGAAATAGGGTTTCCTCGGATTCAAGGACAGCTCGAATTGTCAACCTTGGCCGCTGCAGTTTGTTGGGAAATTTGCTTCAAATTCTAATGAGTATAGAAGTTCGGTCAACGTGTGCATAGACTAATGGATGGCACAAGTAATTGAATACTTATCCGCAGAAGACAAGGAAACGACGCCTGCTTATCTGAATTCACGGAATGGCGGAATTCGTCCGACCTGGGAACCGTTCAACCGTTTTTTCTTCAGTACCGGGACTTCCCCGGGCACGGAATATCTATGCCCAGATCTTACCTACAACACCTACGACGACCAATCGGTCAATTCTGACGAAAGAAAAGATACGGCACCCTTGAGAATACTGAGACAAAATCTGCAACAGCCCGAGATTAATTTTTTGGAAAATAAAACAGCGTTCGCCGTCTCTATTGATTACTTCAACAGCCCGAGATTAATTTTTTCTCTGAAATGGTATCAGGCTTGTCCAACAGTCCGATCATATCACCGACTATTAACATAATCTTCAAATCTTCCGACATCCGTTAGCCTCCTGTTACCTACGCAGAGGGAATCTTTTCCCTCGTCTGTTAGCTGGGAGGAGAAAAAGTCCCGAAAGATCATTGAGAAATTTCCTGTAATCTACAGTTGCGTTTGGATCGTGAGCATTTTAAATTCCTTTTACTTACTTAGCTGAGAAAATTATCATCATCTTTCGAATCAAGTTTCAAATATAATCCTTTCTATTAATTTGCGTTTATATTTGATTTTCGGAGCAAGTCATAAAAAGTAACTCCTCACGGAGTATGGATAGTATTCATGAATCCGTCCTCTACATTAATTGAAGCGACGTCTCATTCATAGATCGAAATTGATAATAGATCAACTTCGTTGCAACATTTATTTCACTGCACCCGTCGCGAGATAAAATTAGGTTTTCGAGGAATAGGGTTGAGAAAGGTAAAATATTTTAAATCAAACAATGCGCCAGACCAAGTCTTCAGAAGTGACTTCTACTGAAAAGAAATCCGGGAGAATCTGGTAGGCCAGCAAATCAATGGAAAATCCGAGCAGACGGCTAGAAGTTCAAAAAAAAAAAGGAAAAAGGAAACGCTGTGGGGAAGATGATTGTCGGAAATTTCCAATGGAAATCTTAGAATCCAACTGCCCATCTTCCTCCCTCCACTTCCAGAGGAAGCAAAGTTCATATAGCAGAATACACTTTCGGCTCTTGGACATTGACGATAGCACAAGGCCGATACACACAATCCTGCATGTACATCTCAATCAGTCGAGAGGCGCCAACGCGAACTACCTGTAAGACATGATTACAAGAACAGGAAAGGGGCAGCGCAGAACCGCGGAATGATCGACAATTAGTAGCCCACCCGTGGCCTCATATAAGAGCTTGTCGGGAAACCCTAAATCTTGATGTACTACGGGTAATACCCTTTCTGCCCTACGAAAAGAGTATCTGAGTTTCATTATGGGCTGATGTGTTTTTTTAATCAGAAAAACTCCAAATAAATGATTAATTCCTATTTTAGTCTTGGAGAAAAGGAAAATTATATAAAAAAGAACCCACATAAATTTTTCGAAGTTCATGGATTTATATTTTGCTTACTGTAAAGGATAATCGAATTTATTTTACAGGCTTTAAAATATGTTCTAAAGGAGAGCTTTCCAAGAGGGGCCAAACTGAAAACGGTTCAGTTTTCTTCATGTTCTAAAGATTATCAAACAAAGATGATGATGATGATGATGATGATGATGATAAGTTATTTTATTTTGTATGAATTATTATTTGTTCTTGTAATGTAGTATAGCACAATCATGAAGAAGATTGTCAAAAAGTTGAACCACTACTAGCTAGAATGATTAATGAGAATAGTGGGATGATGATGGTGATGATGGTGATGATGATGATGGTTGTTAGAGTAAAGCCTAATAGGATTGACCTGTTTGTGTCTTAGTCCCATATGTAACATATCTCTCCTTAACTCATGTTTCTTCTACATATAAAGACTTACAATCTCTTCTCAAATATTTTACCAAAGGTTTATCAATTCTTAATGATGATTGTAATGGATACAGAAAGAAAGTATTGGAAAAAGATTTACATAAACAAATAAGAATTATAAGTTTTGCTTGAAGAAATTTTTATAATATTTCAAGTTACATCTTTTTGCCTTATAACTCTAAATGAAATATGATAACATGCAATTTCATGCATTAACATCATGCATTTTATACATTTTTCTTTAAAATATAATCATAAATGCATGTTATCATGATTTAAAATGATTAATATGATAATTTTTATATTTTAGAAGATATTCTTGATTATTCATAGACTAATAACATTTTATGATCATTTAATGACATGATTTATCAAGAATATAATTTTTCTAAAAACAAAAGAGATTTCTCTCTCTCTCTTGCGCTCACGACGGAAACAAATTTCGTCAACCATGCCTTCTCTTTCGGAATTTCATTCTATGTTTCTCTCTCTCTCTCTCTCTCTCTCTCTTTCTTCGTCTCAAAGTTTCCTATCTCTCCTGATTTCCTATCTCTCTCTCTGTGCAAGGGGAGTAGAAGATTTTCTTCCTCTTCTCCCCCTCTCTTTTCTTTCTTTTCTTCTTCTCCGCGTTCTATCTTCTTCCCTCTCCTTCCCCTCTGCATATCTCTTGCAACGGGAAAAAAACTTCCATCATGAAGAGAAGTGCACGATCTCTCGCCCCCTCGCTTTATCCCTTTGCTTCCCATTTCTTGCTCCGTCTTGTCCTCCCTCTCTTCTGCACCCTCTCCTTCTTTTGTTCTCCTCTCCTCTCATATCTCTTTTATCTCTCATGCGCGATGGATTTCTCTTTCGTCGCATGTAAAATTCCTCTTATGTGTGTCGATGTCCTCCCCTCCCTCTTCTGCGCCGATGTGCATGTGCACGTGTTAATAGGGAGAAATCCTTTTCTCCTTTCACTCTCTCTACTGGCCACCGCATTCTCCTTCTCTCCTTTTTGTCTCTCTTCTCCTCTTCACCTTCCTCCATGCCGCCGCCTCTATTTTCTCTCCCCTCTCTCCCTACGCATCATGCTCTCTCTCTTCGCCTACTTTGACCGCTTGATAGAAGAGAGGAGAGAGAATAGAGAGAAGAGAGGAGAGCATCATTTAATGAAATTTTTGGTATGTTTTAGTGAAGTTTGACACGGCTGGAGCGAGTTGACCAATGCGATTTGAGGAGAGAGAAATGAAATCAATGGTCCACATCTCTCTACATTTAAAAGCCTGATATTCGACGATCTTCATGGAGTTAGGGGCTGAAATTTTGTGGGCATGATCATTGACGGATCATTTTTGTGCATCGTTAAAACACAAAAACGATGGTCAAACAAAATTTATAAAACCGAACTCACAAAGATAAGATATAATGATCAAGTATTGTGTAAGTATCAGTTCGATCCACAGAGAGCAGGGTTGATTTTAATCGCAGAGTTGACTTGGTTAAACTTAGGTTTAAAAGGAGTTTTAAATAAGATTAAATAAGATGTAAGTAATTTCAATGATATAAATAAGCTAAATAAGAAGTTTTAAGAATTGAAATCTCGGATTTGATAGAGAAAAGTCAAAAGTCGAAGTCAAAGAATTGACTTTGACCAACAGTCGGTGTTTTGTAAAATCAGAGAATCAAACAGAGTCAGAAGATTACGAAAATTAGATATTTCAAAACTAGAGAGAAAATGAAATTTATTGATATATAATTCGTGATTTTTTGATAATAAATGAATTTATTATGAATTATTGAAAATCAACTATCATAAAATCCCCGAAGTTAACACCTCAAAGGAAATCTTCAAATTGAATGGCCAAATGAAATCCAAATCTTTCAATTTCTATGTTAATAGAAATCTAAGAACCAGAGAAATTTAACATGACCAAAATTATCAAATTCTGATTTGTAAATCAAAAGTAATTGACCCCAAAAGTCAACGTTTGACTTATGATGAAAGATGAACAGTCCTTGGTCAAACGTCAAATTGGAGGGTCAAATGAACTCGGAATTTGATGAATTTGCATCCACGGAAATCTGATGAAAAGAGGAATCCAATGAAACCAAAATCAAGTAATTTAGAATTATAATCAAAGAGATATCCTATTGTCAAAATCAGCAATTTTTTGGACTAAAATTTGGGGAAAATGAAGAACACTATGAACTAATTTGCAAAATTAAACTTCTAAATCTAATAAAAAGTCAAATTACCTCTTGATAATCGATTGAATCTCACTACTAACCCGATTGCCACAAGAATGGGGCTTCAATTCTTGTGGATTGAAGCGAATTTTCTCGGATTCTTTCTCGCGGATGTTCAGAATTCAAGGGGAAAAATTGATGAAATCAAAGAGGAATTCGCGATCAATCCCGCTTCAATTGCGTTGAAATTGAGTCTAAACGCGGGGGGATCACGATGAACTATAGATCTTCCTTGAAATTCGCTTAGTTCCCTTCACGAATCGATCGAAAGTTGAAGAACAATGAAGAACTACATGGGGTTTTAAAAGGGAAATTTCGTCCGAAGATCATGGCCGATTGATGCGGTCATGGGGGCGATTTGTAGGGGTCGTGGGAGCGGTTCCTTGTGGCGACGTCGTATCTTCGGGATTGGCCATGAATTGGCCTTAATTTTGCCATGATTTCCGCTTCATCGTAGCCACGATTTTTTCCACGATCACGCCACGATCGGGCGTCGATCGTGCTCCAGATTCTCAAGCAAATGTCGTCTGACGATCGTGGACTGATTACGCGATGAATGATACGTGATCGCGGCTTGATCGGACCGCGATCGTGGAATTCTTCCACGACTCGTATGGACCGTTCGATGGCGCTTCCGGTAAGTGGACGATCGCGATCTCCCGATCCAGTGCGCCCAATCGTGAGGAGAGTCCACCGCTTGATGGCGACCGCCCGATGAAGATCGTGCGGCTAATCATACCCGTGCGTTTGATGAAAATCGGATGCCCCATTTGCGTCCATGTATCGGCCTGCGGATCTTCGTGGATGATGCGGAATCTCGATCGTTGATGAAGCCACGTGGCCGACGGTGAGCCCTCGATCGTGATCACTTAAAGTGCAGATCACGCACGTGCTTGATTGACGATCGCGTGGACTCGGGTCCACGCGATCTCCGCCGTCTTGATGAAATCCGACGCCTGCCGCGCGTCCACGTCACCTGCAAAAGGTAAGACGTGTGGGACATAGTCCCACACGGAAAAAAAATGGCGGGATACGGCGCGCTTCAATAGGGGGGTGCAATCGTCTATTAATTGCGTTACCGTCCCCCTCTATTACCAGCCTACACGTGGCGTCCCACACGGGTGCCCACGTGTACCTGCGTGGTCGCGTGGCCTCCCTACCACGTGGCCGCGCCACTTTGCGCCTCTTGCGCCTCGCGCGGGCCACCCGCGGCCCTACCACGTGGCCTTAGAGCCGCGTCGCATCCGCGCGGTGGTCCCGCACGCCACGTGCCAGCTCGCCGCCTTCCCCGCTCGCCACGTCAGCGCCTGCGGGTAAATATCCCCCTTTTTGCGATTTTTTAAATAAAATATCGATTTAAAAATCAAATAAAAATCGGAAAACGGCTAAAACTTCCAGAAATCATATCTTAAAATATACAACTCCTTTTTAATCCAAATTTTCTCCATTGGATCACAAATTATTTTCTTTTTAATATCATGTCATTTAAAATATATTTTGAAAGAAGAAATCAAGATGAATTAGAATTTACTTAAATCACTTCTCATTAAACATTCTAAATCATAAATTCATCCTGAAATTATCTTTCCAAACATTTACTAAAGTCACAAATCATTCAATAACAGAGATTAACTTCTATTAATTTAAACAAAAGATTAATCATCTATTAAGCATGAAATTATCCCTAATTTATGCATACATATCAACTTTAGTGAAATGACATGCCAATGAAGAAAATTCCTAAAAAGTATGATAACATGCATCATATTCTCATATAATAAGCATGAATATGATTTAATTAGGACAATAATCCAAGTTATAAATGCATGTTATCAATCATCATTTCAAGCTCTACGAATTATCTAGAGGCTGATTTAGATTTAGAGATAACAAATTAGGTTTTTTTAATGTTTTCATTGTATGCTTCTAGAATTGGCTAGCCAGAAGGAAAGAAAATAATGATTGATCATTCTTCGTGTGTGGAAGACCATTCTTAGTGAGTTTCTTCCCTTTTTTGTTCATTCCTCGTGTTGGATGTAATAAGCCAAAACCAGGCAAAATATATGGGCACCTAAAGATATGTCTTGATTAGGGAGCATCACTAGATTGTGTCTTCATCACAAATCTTTGTATTAGAACAATTTTCTATCATCTTTTCTACTTTCTCATCATTTTATCAACATTTTCACATTTCCAAACCCTTAAATCACTACTCTACCGTTGATCATGGGTTTTCAATCCTCGCAAGGAGTTTGGAAGCACTTGCTTGGTTCATCTCATTTCCATAAACCTTTTCTTCCTTTCATCGTTCATCTTCGCTCTCTAAATCTAATATTATACCAAAACATCTCTTGATTTAAATATTATAAGCTTCCTCCCAGTGGATTCAACCTTGACTCGTCACTATTCTAATTTAAAATCAGATTTAAAGAGTTGAGTATTGACGAATCGAGACCGCGAGGTCATTGAAAATACGCAGTCAACAGTCAAATTAATTCTAAACTCACAACTTTTATCAAATTATAACAAATTTAGAGGTATAGTGGTGAATAAGGGTTGAATATATGGAGAATTAAGGTAATTTTGAGGGATCTTTTGAAATTTGGTTAAATCGGACGATGAAATGTGGATAGAAATTAGGGACTTTGATATTTTGCAAAGAAGACTCGAAGACGAATCTACAGAATCAAAAATCATAAATTTGGATCAAGATTCGTGGAGAAATCATAAAATGAACAAGAGATAAATTTCTAAAAAATAAAATTGCAAAAAATAGAAATTGACTCAAATTATAATTTGCAATTGAAATCTTAAGCTATACGAAGGAAGACTAGGATGAAACACTGTCCCTACCCCAATATTGCGCTTGAATTGATCCAATTAGTCGCCAGATCAAGCCATTTTATTAGCGAATTCGAAAACACGATCATTGATGTTCAAGCGTCAATTTCTTTATATTCTCTCAACGAAATCATACTCTCAAGCACTCCATGGAAGCAGAAATGAGTGTAGAAGCGATTGGAAGCAAGATATTCAAGATATTTGGTGTCTAAAAATTTTGATTACTCGAATTGTCGTGGAATGTTTTAGAATGTCGAAGAACATCTCAATTTATAGTGCGAATTGGGCGTAACTGTCCAATCGAGCATTTAATCTTCGATCAACGGCTCTGATGAAATGCACAATTTCAAATCGTTACGATTAATTCGTAGCCGTTATATTTTCGATGGACTGCCGAGATGATGTCATGTCGCGAATGTTATAAGTAACGCATTGAATCGCCGCCGTTTCATCTCGATCAGACGCTCCAAATGCGTTTCATCGGTTTTAATTTCAGCCGTTATAACTCCTCAGATCAATAGCTGAGATTAAATTATTTTAAAATAATTTTCCGACGAATGAGATTGCGCCACATACCCCCGCCTTTAAGTGAGGATCAACGGTCACGATTAAACGCACGATCGGACGCGCCAGATTGCACCACGTCACTTGTGCACTTATATAATCAATTTTAAATTAAATAAATAAATTTTAAATTCATAAAAATTCAAAAAAATAAAAAAAATCTTGAAAAATTATTAAAAATTCAGAAAAAATTCAAAAAAATCCAAAAAATCCCTAGAAATCAGAAAATTCATATCTTTCAAAATATAACTCCAAATTAATTCAAATTTGTTCCATCGGATCAGAAATTAAATTATCTATCATTCTAAAAATTAAAATTTAATAAATAATGAGAGAATAAATTTCTATTTCAAGAATATACTTATTTCTTTTTTATTTTAAAACTTAGAAAAATATGTGAGTGTATATAAAATGATTTCTCTGATTATTTAATCTTAAAAACTAATTATAATCTCAAGTAAAGATGGATTATGAAAATATTTATCCTTAATTCATTATAATTAACCCTAAATTAATGTACTTTGAGATTATAAAGACTTTTTCATAGAATGATAGATAAAACACTAAAAAAATATCAAAACATGCATTAGAATGGAATGATTTATGCCTTAATTTGTATAAAAAATCATGTATTTTTATGTTTAATTATCAAGTATATTTTCTTTGATATATAAATTTGCGCATTCACCGACCTTATTTTTATGCTTATCAAAATACATGTTACCTTCTTTCTTAATTAATAAGATATTAGATTCCAAAAAAGGATATTTGGAATTCACTTTTGCAAAAGTAGGAGATAAAACCTTTGATATTTTAGTCCTCTCATTTTTAAGCTTCATGGATTTGGCTAAAAAGAGGTGTTGATGACTTTTTGGTTAATCAAAGTGAAGTGAAAAAGTAATCACTAGTTGTATCATAGTTGTCAAAAAAGAGACAAAAATTTAAAGAAGATATAACATTGGCATATAACTTCACCTAGATGATAAATAAAGTTTTGAACACTTGCTCATGGTGTTTGAAAATATTAAAATTTTATTTCGTTCTACTAACACAATGGCTATGCGAAGAGTCTAGGAAATGAAGCGGTAGACACATGCCTCTATAGAGATAGATGAATCCATAGATACATGAAGACATACATGAATCTAAGGATATTGTGAATCTTGCAATATATGAGTTAGTGAATTATGGGATTCATGGGCTAGAGTATTTTTTATGTAGGTAAGGCAAGAGTAAGGTCAACTTCTTTACTGTCAAAGTTATATTCACTCACTCATTAAATGATGATTCAGGGACTTGGGAAATAAAATTAGAGTTCACGCGTGACAGTGAGACTTAGAATTACTACCACTCATTGTGTATCTTAAACTAGAATCACAATTGATTGTCGACCATGATTTCCCAACTGATTTTCTCTATCTTGAGTTTTATTTATGTTTTCCAATCTGTAATTACCTATCAATAAGTCTTCAACATTACATTAAAAACCGCCCATTGTTTGGAAACTTGAAGTATTATTACATGAAATTGATATATAACAAGGACTATTTTAGAAGCCTTTGATTGCTGGATCAAAGGCTTTTCATTCCGTGATTTTGAAAATGAATATTAGTGTTCAAGAGACGATTTCACCCAATTCTCTTAGCAAAATATCACTTTCAAACACTTCTTGGACATGAAAATCAGTTTAGAAGAGGAGAAAAGCAAGAGATTCAAGGATTGAGATGTCTCAATAGTTCAATTACTCGAAGCATCCAAGAATACATTTTCCATTGAAGAGAGAGTATAAATAAGCAAAATTTTGGGTGTGGCCGTTGAATCGTATCTTCATCTTCAATCAATGGCTCTAATTAATCCTTAGGAGATGAATTTCAATCATTAAGTCTTGGCCATTGGATCCTCGATGGAGCGTCGGGATAAAACCACGTCATTGCGTGAAGATCAATCGCCATGTAACGGTAACCGTTCGATCTTCATCGAACACGTGAAATGATGCCACATGTCCATGGAAGTCCATCAATCACATTTAATCTCAGCACTTATAAATTATCAAATGAACAGTTGAAATTAAAATATTTTTAAAATGCAGATCTTTGCCCAATTAGAATGCGCCACATACGCCTTCGAGTAAATGAAAATCGAGGGCTAAGATTAAATCGTTTTCATTCGCATCGATTGGACGCTTCAGAGCGCGCCACATCACATGCGTAAAAGAAAACATAAACATAATCCCACAAGACAAAAATTGGGGCGAAAAGTGTTTATAAATAGTTTAGTGCGATAATAAGTTATCTCAGACCCTTAAAATGATGCTTAACCCATTTATTAAATGCAAATATATAAGTACACATGTGTGTCATGTGATGCGTGCATATGTCGTCATATGGCGACACTTGATATGCTCCGCCACATCATCGTGTGATTTCAAATATTTTTTGTAAAATGTTTCTAAATAAAAATTAATTCAAAATAATTCCAAATAAATCGAGAAAATTAGGAAACTTGAAATATTATTACATGAAATCGATATATAACAACGACTTAAATCGCACCAAAATCAAGATAACTAACCATCAATGTCAAGATAAACTCCACATTAAATATCTCAGATTTGTTCTCTAGCAAAATACTCAACAAATTGGGGCCGATATTTATATTTATGCAATTCCATTACAATTTGTTCTAGATTTCCTCTCTCCTCTGTCTCCTACTTTCTTCATCAAGAGCGGTAATCACAAAGAACTTTGACGAGACTAAATCGTATGGTCGTTGAATGCACATGACTTAGTGTCAAAACAAAGTTCCAAACTTACCAATTTATGATTAATTAAAGTAATTAATTAGTATATGGTAATTAAGGGTCGAATCCACGGAGAATTAGGGAAATTTGAGAAATATCTTTGAAATTCGGTCAAATCGGACGACGAATTGAGATTAGAATTGGACATTTTAGTATATTAATAAAGATAACTCAAAATCGAATCCACGGAATCAAAAATCAGGTGATTTGGATAAGAATTCGAAGAGAAATCGAAGTTTGAAGTTTAGAGAAAAATTCGTTTCAAAAAATGATTAAAAACCAAAAATTAAACTAAATTAAACTAAATCTACGATGCTAAAAGTAAAATTAATACTAAATGATGAAAGATTAAGATGAAATCACGCAACCTAACCCAATGTAGCCTCCGAAATGATCCAATTAATCGCCGGATGCAAGGCTTTTCATTCCAAATTTTCGAAGACAAAAGTGGAGTTCAAGATGTGATTTCTTCCTTCTCGTTCAATCAAAGTTTGATTTCAAGCATTAAATTGAAGCGGAAACGAGTCAAGAACGCTCTCGAACAAACGACACGCGATTTGGTGGAGTATATAAAGAGTATTTGAAGATTGATCGCGAACCTGTTCTTCGTCGCGAAGAACGCATTTAAAGAAAACCGAAATTGATTTAAGCCGTCGGATCTGATGATGATCGTGATGAACGATCACGATTTGACGACGTTTAATCGAATCGTCGCTTGATTTGTTTCGTCGGATCTTCATCCAACGGTCACGATGTGTTGATGGATCCACAGATTTCAAGCAATCTCAGCCATTATAACTAACGAGATCAACGGCTCGATTTAACTCACTTAAGTGAGTTTTTAAGCACGTGCTTGATTCTCTGATCCGGTGGACCTCGTGTCCATCGCATCAACGCCGATCGATTATCGCGATTCCGTCCAACGATCCATGTTTACCTGAAATTGATCGATTAGTCCCACACGGGGAAAATGAAGAAAATGTGACACTATATAAAATACGACGGATACATCATGTTAATAATTTGTCTCCCTATACACGGGAGACCTATATACTTATTAAACATATATATATAGTAAATATAACACGCGTCCACGTCAGCACCACGTCACCTCCGCACCACGTAGGCGCTCGCGCCTGTCCACGTGGCGATGCCACGTGTACACGCGCGATTAAATCCCCCTTTTTCGTGATTTTTAATTTATTTTAAACATTTAAAAATCGAAATAAAATCTAATTAAATTCAGAAAATTTCTAGAAAAATTCGTAAAAATTGTAAAATTCATAACTTTCAAAATATAACTCCAAATTAATTCAAATTTATTTTGTTGGATTCAGAATTGAATAATCTATCATTTTAAAAGGTCAAATTATTAAAATGATAAGAGAATTAATTTATATTAATTTTATACATTTATGTATCTTATAAAATAAATTTATAAACACACATAAATGTCAATAAAAGTGTTTTCTCTTATATTTTCATCTTTAAAACATGATTATGATCTTAAATATAATTAGGATTAAAGATTATAATGTTTAATTATACATAATAACCCATAAATTGATGTATTTTAAGATTTAATCATGAATTTACACAAAATAATAGAAATATACTTAAAAGATGATAACATGCATATATTTGTAATGATTAATACATTAATTTACATTAATAACTATGTAATTACATGCATAAATAACATGTTATCAAACTTCCAATAGACATCCTGCATCATTAGCATCTATTGGACATCGCCATTACATTTACTCAAACATAAATTACCCTGTTATTTTTAAGTTTTGATCTTTTAAAGAATTTTTTGAATATTCCAGTTATCGTGATCTGCCACTAGATCTCCGCCGGCGTCCCGGAACCCCGTCATCGGTCATCGGGACCGTCGTCCGCCCGCATCATCCCTCGAGATCGGATATCGGGACGACCAGCGTGAGCGATAGAAAAAAAGGCGAAGAGGGGAGAAAAGGAGATCGGACTATTTTTTTTTTTTGAATCTGAAGGACATCTTCCGGCTCCAAGATGCCCCGAAGGAGATCGGACTATTGCCGGATAACGGCGACAAAGAAAAATGAAATCTTCCTATCGTAATTTTCTACGACAGAAGAAGAATCGTCAATCCGAATAGCCATCCGATGCAAATCGTATATAACCTTATAACACTACCCGATAGTGCAAATCGCATATAACCTTATATTCCATGACGTCTTCTCTCCCTCTCACGTTCTCTTGCCTCTTGGGCTCTTCTCATCCTGGCGACTCCATAAAATTCTTAAATCCCTGAGATCGGCGTGACTGGGACGCTCAAACCTAGTCTAATCGTAACGAATCTCAGGAGAAAGAGGAACCATGGCGGCGGCGGAGGATTTTGGGGAAGAGATCGGGCCGATGAGTATCTATAAGGCGTCGAGAAATATAAAGCGACGAGAAAGCTGCCTCCTATACAACGCTCTCCGCTCTATCTACGAGGACTCCATCTTCGTCGCGGAGATTGCGCAGCTATGGCCGGAACTTCCTCTCCTCGCCAACCTCCGTTGCGGCCTCTGGTACTCCTCCCGCGTAGAAGGGACTTGTTATTTCAAGTCCACAGACGGGCACAATAATAACTGGTCTTTCAGCACGGCCCGTCTCAATCTTCATGTCGTCTCCCTCGCCGGTAACCAAAATTGATTGATATCGTCTCTCTCGTTAAAAAAACTCATCTTGACTCATCTCGCTTGTACCTCGTCTATCCAATTCACGGGTAGGGCAGAGAGGGGGCTGCTTGATCGTGGATTCCACTCGCAAGGGAAAGCGCTTTCCCGACAGCATGTCCAAGACGATACCGATCTGGATTTGCGTTCTAAATCGCGCAATTGCAAACCGTCTGCGTAGAAGAAACCAGAGAGATGATGCAGCGGTGATGCGCAAGTCTCATCTTCTCGTGTTTTTGTTTCTTCGCTCGCGATTCTAACACAACGATAGAGTTCCCTGTTGCTGCAGGAGAATTGGGACACCTCTCTTCATCTTCCTATCTGGGTTTCTTCCGCGGAGAGAGGCGCGATTGAAGATCGACTCGAGGAATGGACGCGACAGTTGGAGGATTGTGGGGCTGACATCGATTCCCTGGTATCGGGCCTGAGAAAGCCGCTCCGCCCTCTCTGGGTTTCTCAGATGACCGTCGTCTGGCTGAACCAAGTTCCCGAGAGTGAATCTTGGCCTTTCACTCCGATCATCCTGGTCTCCGCGTCTTCTCCGAATGGATTCCCCCAGCACCGTTCGAGCTGCGAATTCAGCTGGCATTACATACCCGGTGCAGGCGATGACGAGGAGAGTTGGGCTCGTGGCCTTTCCCCTGGATTATTCTGGAAGCACTCGCTAGAGCTCATTGGATCGGGACCCGACCTCTGTAATCAGAAGGTTTCTGAACTCGTGGAGAAGGACAGAGTTTATTATTCTCAGAGGGGATTTAATGCGCCTCAAATATCTCTGAAGATCAAGAAGCCTGTAGCTTCCCAAGAAACTGTCATTGACTTTGACTCGGCTGGGTTGACGTTCGGGGAACGCGAATTACTTGATCAATGCTCGGTTTCCTGGGTGGGCTCCACTGGCCTTGCAGTAGGAAGATCATTGACCGGTAAGTCAAGCCCCCCATTTTTTTCATTACTTTTTGGTATCACGGTTGACTATGCTTCCTGATTACGGAGCAGATGACTTTGGGGGCGATAGCGTTGACTGTGTGATCGACTGTGACACTGGTTCACGATCTTCCCGTGATTGGAAATCTTCAGATGCCGCCGACTATCTGCACCTACCGATTAAGGTAAGTGGCATGATTTATACCTACAGGACGTCATGATTCATACATCCAAGTTTCTTACAGACTTCAAAGGTTGACCGGTTCTCACTGCTGAGGAGTCTACCATTCGCACTGAAATTCGCCCTGTCAAATCTAGTCCGAGGAAGGAAACTGCTGATCTCTTGCCATAATGGTGGGTGAGCCCGGTTGGTTAACCTCTGCACTTAGAAAATAATCCGGTCAAAGCTCTTCACTCGAACTAGCTAATCTTCCATGTGTGGCAGGAGAAGACATCAGCGTCTGCGTATGCCTTGCCATTTTTTCTTCTCTGTATGATGAATCCGGTAAAGTTCTGTTCCTGGATAGTTTACGTCCCGTGATTCACTATTTTTTGAGCTATTTTCCGCCCCTCTCAGGATCGTTCGATAGTGGGAAATCCTTCTCGGCTTCTTGCTGCAGCAAATGGGAGCTCAGGAAAAGGCTGGTGTTCATATGCAAATTCGTGCCGACGGCGCGGCCAAGTAGAGGGAATCTAAAACAGGTATTTAGTTTCCTCTCAAGAGAAAAGGGTTGCCAATGATCTTATGCCCAACCTGCCCCCTTCCAAAATCCGAGGGGAGTGTAACATCTAGGCACTGAAGAGGTCAAATTTTACTGAATAAAATAGTGGAGCCATCTTCTATACCTCTTACATCATCTATGATCATTTATCTTCCATATCTGATCATATATCTTCTACCATGATATTCTTACAACTTTAAGAGAGTAAATCGAAGACATTGGCTTAAATAACCAGTTAAATTCCATAACGGATGGAGGTATTCAAACCTCAAATATGAAAAATGAGTCTTTGATTGTCAAAGTGATCTGGATCACATGATTATAGATATTTAGAATATTAAAGAGCGAAATATCTTGATCCGCCTCTCTTTCAGTGGGTGAGATAGATGTGCGCAGGTCTATACTGCTGTAGGAGAAAGAGAGAGGAACTTGAACCAGCAAGTGGCAGGTAAAGGCCAAGAGAGGAGACAATGTAGATAGATATAGATAGAGGACGAGCTTCGTGGTGACTGATTGTACTTGGTGGATTTGATCTAAACTGATTTCCTGGTATTGTTACAATCAAGGACTTGTAGTGACCCAAGATTTGTCTTTTAGATTGACTCAAAGCTGAAAAAAAGGACCAAGGTTTGGTATAGATGTTTACATTGGAAACAAATTTAGAGATAAGATAAAGAGAGCAGAACAGCAAATGCCATCATGCCTTATGGAGAGCGCACACTTGGTACACACATGGTAGGCTCCAAGGGCACCGTGGGAACGCCAATGTCGCAGGCTCATCACACATTAGAGCATCCATTCTGTGCATAATGATGCTTAAAAGACTTCTCACCATAATCAAATTTTTCTAAGTTATATAGATAACTATTTCCTTCACTTTTTGAACATGGAATGAATGTTTCAGGCTACATGACATACCTTTTGCGATCAAGTGTGGCTCTTCTAAGTCATCCGTAATCACTTACATGAAAGGGACACTTGACCAAATCTGACTTTCAAGGTATTAAAATGACCGCAAGCTTCCTTAGCTGTTGATCACACCGATTCAAATTGTGTGCGATCTAGTTCATTGAATAGTTGCCTCTATGATTAGGCCGTTGATCACACTTGTCACATGACAACGTCTTGGATGAATCATCTCCATCGTGCACATTAGAGGGCTGTGATTCCTTGCAATCCCTCCTCTTCATGCGACAAAGTGGCATGCAAAAATGTGTCTACCTTTATTGAGGCAAATTTGATGGCTTTGGCTTGAGAAGAAGAGAAACCCTAATCGATATATTGAGAAAGTGAGTAACCACATATCTTTATATAGAGAGCGTATGAGGAGAAAGAATATGAAGATTGGCCCTTAGTGGGTTCTACTCTAATGCCCCCTCAAGCTCAATTGCGTAGATTAAATATGCCCAAGGAGTTATAAGATAAAACTTATGAGGCACTAGGTAAATATGTCAGTGAGGTGGTTTGATGAAGAGATGCACGATATTGTAATAAAACCCTTTTACCACATTTTCAGACATGAAGTGGAAGTGCATCCCAATGTGCTTGGAGTGCTTCTGAATTGCAAGATTCCTAAAAATGAGCATAGTCATTTGTCTATTACAATGAATAGCATGGGCATTTGAGTTGCAGTGGTCAAGTAATGTAGAGAAGATTGCAGCCATGCCATCTATCAAGTAGTTGATTTTCAACATTTGCATTGTTACGAGAAATTGCTTTATATTTGTAGAAGCACCAAGTGACCGAATTTCCTCAAATATATGTGTATTACTTTGTAGTTGAGTTTCAATCCCCTTTGTCCCCAGCATATCCAAAAATAGAGTAGGTCTCAATACAAAGTTAATTGTGATATCAATAGATAAGCCCTTTTCTAGGGGCTCACTAGACATACACATGTACCCCTTTTCTAGGTTCTTTAGTAAAATGGCCAAGAACATTGACATCATTGGTAATATCAGATTGAGTGATTGCCAAATAGATTAGATTCCCTTCTAGACATCGATAGTGATTGTCATCCTCCAATATAGGTCAGTCAATATCCTAGAATTGGGGTCAAGCCTTCAACAATGAGGAAGTAGGTTTACAATGAAGTAGCCTTGTCTCATGGAGAAGATCTAGAGAATACTTCCTTTAAGAGGGAGTTAATTTACCTACTTGGTAAGTGATAAAATGTTAATCAGACATGATAATACATGATTATTAATGCGTATTAATGCATAAAAGATTTCATTCCTATGCATGTTATCATATTTATGAGTACTTATCTATCATTCTATGAAAAAGTCATTATAATCTCAAAATACTTTAATTCAGGGTTAATTATGATGACTTAAAGATAAATTATTTTATAACCCATATTTACTTCAGATTATAAGTAGTTTTTAATGTTAAATAATAAAAGAAATCATTTTTATAAACATTTATTTTTATTTTCTAAAGTTAAAATCTTAAAGGAATGAATGTAGTTTTGAAATAGAAAGTAAATCTCTTGTTATTTAGTAAATTTAACTTTTTGAAATGATAGATAATTAAATTTCTGATCAAATGAAAGATATTTGGATTAATTTGGAGTTATATTTTGAAAGTTATGAATTTTCTAATTTTTAGGTTTTTTCTGGAATTTTTCTAAATTTTTATTAATTTTTAATGAATTTCTATGGATTTTCCAGAATTAAAAATTGAATTTTGTAATTAAAATCAATTTTTCCGAATTTTATAAAGCGTGCAGGTGACGTGGCATGATCGGGACCGTCCGATCAGATCGCGATCAACGATTGAGGAGAGGAGGCGACGTGGCAGCGTGAGGAACGTCCGATCACGGGTGGATTCTTAGCCATTGATCTTCACTTAAGTGAAGGGGGGGTACGTGGCAAGATCGGGTTCACCGGATGCGTTTTAATCTCGACAGTTGATCGCGAGGAGCTATAACGGTCGAGATTAAACGCATCAAGATCGTCCCATCGTGATCCAACGGTGAGCGTTTTGATGCGTTTTATAAGGCATGTGACATGGCTTCATCTGATACGTCCGATCGCGATCCAATGGCCACGACTTAATATTAATGATTCGCATCCACGCGTTTCATCAGAGCCGTTGATGCATTTCATCGGACGGTTACCTATAAATTGCCTATAAATTGATATGTTCTTCGAGATTGTAAAACATTCGAGAGCAATTCGAGTAAATAGAACTGTTTAGACACCAAATCTGTTGAATCTCTTTGATCACAATCGCTTCTAGACTCATTTCTGCGTCCGAGGAGCGTTTAAGATCAAGAAATTGACGCTTTGAACTCCACAAATCGCAATTTTCAGATTTTGATAAATAGCCTTGATTCCAGCGACTAATTTGGATCAATTCAATCGTAATTGTGGGTTAAGGATTGTGTTTCATCTTAATCTATCTTCGTTTAGTATTTAATTTTATTTTAGAATCGTTAATCAGTTTAATATCAGTCTTAATTTCAGTAATTTCACGATTTACATTTTCGAAAATATCACTTCTCTTCAATCTTCAATTTCTCCGCGAAATTAAAAGTCAAATTCATTGATTTTTGATTCCGTAGATTCGCCTTCAAGTCCTCTTTCATAAAATACCATTTTCCCCTAATTTATATCACCGATTCATCGTCCCGATTTGATCAAATTCAAAGAGATCATCAAGAATTTCCCTAATTCCTTATATATTCAACCCATATTTACCATTATACCCCTCAATTCGAATTAATTTCATAAAATTGATAAGTTTGAACTTTATTTTGACACGAGACCGTGTGTTTTCAATGACCACTCGATCTCGCTTCGTTAGTAAGTAAACTCAACACTAATGAAACACAATATACAAGCCCCACATCACAAAGTGCTTGTGGAGATAATATGTGGTAGGGGAGATGCTAGTCTCATCACTATATGTCAATAGAATGTCATCCAAATAGGTCACAAGCACCACCAAAGCCCGTTGAAATGATTGTGCGCATCACAATTAAATCAACCAAGCATACGGTAAAGCGTGCAAGATATCATGTGCAAGGTTTGTGGAATTGGGTTCTACAACATATTCATAGTCATAGACTTTGGATAGATTTTGAAGCATAATACCTTCGACGACAATATTAAAGCAACATCCATTTGGAACTGTGAATCTCAATTCTCACACATTGTACTTTGATGATAGGATCCTAATGGCTCCTATTTGGAAATTCACTGGCACATTTGACACATTTTACTAGACCATTCTTCTATCTGCATGATCTTTCTTTGAATTGAGTCCCCTCATAGCGTCAAATTTTGGCTTACAATTTCTAAACAAAAACTTCAACTAGATTGTGAACAAGTATTTCAACTATTTATATATTGTCTGGCAGACTATCTCTTCAACATTAGGTTAGTTTTAATTCTAGGTGGAGGAAGGCTCCTGCCACACAACCAACTTACTTTCTCTATGATCCCCTTTTCATTTGACACGTGGCTAGAAAACCATCAGCTTATATGAAGATCTTAACTCCAACAAGATATGAAAGTCTATGGTTTGGATCAGTTGAGTTTCACTACTGTGGAAAACAAGATCAAACATTTCTATGGACACCCATCAACCAAAGCAGTTCTTTCTGCTTACCATCCAGTTCTTTATTTGATTACTCTAAAAAATCATGCAAATTTGGTGCAGCATCACAAATAAGCAAATAAACTTTGGTGTAAGTAAAAGCCTGTTTTATTCGTTGGCAGTTTCTGCCATTCGGAGACTGAAGCGTAGAAGGCACATTCTAATCCTTACTCCTACGTGGGGATTCACTAGAAGGCTTATCTTTCTTTTTTGCATCCTCAATGTCTTCATGTTTGAGAAAACTCGGTTGATTGGTGGAAGACAAAAGTCGGGCCCACATTCTGTCCGTTATGACCACCTTATTTCGGCTCTCTGTCACCCTCTGTAAATAGTAAAAATGATGTCAGGATTTAAGAGAAAGTGTCTGCTTTTGACCATCAAAATGATAAATTAATACGAAAAATACGAAATCCAACACCTACGTAAAAGGGGATGTAGGTTTGCCTTCCATTAACGAGCCCAACAGTGAAGCCTGAATAACCTGCCATTGCTCCGTGGACAGCACTTTGTGCCAGAAGTGTGCAGTAAACATTATCAGATGCATTACTAGGAATAGCCCGAATCATGTACGTTGGATCTGCATAGTAAACTAGCAGTTCATCACCCTTTTCTCAATAGAAAACTATACTATCATAGCTTCATTGGCACTGACCTATGTACTTTAGGTTTATCACCATGTGTCTTTTCTTTGCAAAGTATTCCTGAATAACACCCGGCACACGTTTTTAATTCCAGAAAAAAAAACCAAACAATCACTTTAAGTTAAATTTAATCTTAAGAGTTGTGATTAAGGTTTATGTCCTGATCTAGGACTTAAACCTTTTCTAGTTACCTTAATCTTTTGAGACAGCCAGAAACCAACATCAAGAAGAAGCTTATTTCCTGAAGGATCTTGAGAGTTTTCACCATTCGTGGTTTCAGCCATGAGATCCTGGCCCGTGCCCTTCGGCCACAACGATAACCATGTGACCATTTTCCTTCAACCGCTTCTCTATGAACTCAAACAGCCCTCCTTTTCCTTCTAAGAAGAAAGGAGACTCAGGAATCAAGCAGCAATCCTGTGATTTAAGTCATTCTTTCTTGAGAGAGATAGAAGCTAATAAATGAGGAATGTAAAACAAACATACCACGTCCCGACTGGCGAGAGTGGCATACATGGCAATGAAGCCTGAGTAACATAAGTAAAATATGAGTTAAAATATGCCAGGAATCAGAGGTAGTATACATCAGAAAGTAAATTAATACACACCACTGTAACGACCCATTAACTTCACCACACCAATTCCATTTTCAGAGCTTTCAGCTTCAACATGAGCAGCACCGATAGCCCGTTGTGCCTCTTCGACAGCAGTATCAAAACCAAAGGACTTGTCGATAACAACAATGTCATTATCTATAGTCTTAGGAATCCCAACAACGACTGCCTTAAGACCACGCTTTCTAATCTCCTACAATTATTGGGGAAAGAGTGATAATAAAATATTGAAGCCAAATAATTGAATCTCCTTACCTTGTAGATCTCAGATGCTCCTTTCTGAGTTCCATCTCCTCCAATTATGAAAACCTGAAAAATATAAAACCATTCTATGAACTGCAGGAAATATATAAAAGGGTTAAAAAAAAAGTAAAATCTACCTGATTAATTTCACGATCTTGAATGCTATCTACAATCTTCTTAGTGTCATGTCCTCCTCTTGATGTACCAAGGATAGTGCCTCCACGTTTATGGATATCATTGACAGACTTAGGCGTTAAGGGAATTGTATTATGCGCATAGAAACCCCTGTAACCTGCCTGTATTTTCAGTTATTTCATCATCTATAAAGCATAATTTCTCAAATATCACTCAATGAATCAGATTTCTGAAATTTCTCAAATGACCTGAATCCCCAATACTCGTTGAACCCCATACATGTGAGATAATCCACAAACAATCTCCCTAATAACAGTGTTAAGTCCAGGACAGAGGCCTCCACAAGTGACAATGCAAGCACGCACCTCATCTGGCTCAAAATACACCTAAGAACGAAAAAAAAAACTGAAAACGCCAAAAATAATTGAATAAGTGATTTATTCAACATGTAATTTACCATTTGCCGCGGACCCGCACGCCTAAAGTGGGTGCCTCTAGGAGTACTCTTGTGAACCACCACCTATGTCAAGAGAAATTGGGACGATGGTAGAACTCATGAGCCAGTAAAGTTGGACGATGGTAGAACTCATGATCCAGTAAAGAGTTAGTTACCTTCTCAGGAACAGTATCATCGTAATCAACAAAGTATTGTCTGTTTCAGTAATGATTATTCAGGTTAATATCTATATTAAACTACATAGCTTTTATGATCAGTGAACTTACTTTACAACTGAGTAAGCTGGATTGTTTTGCAGAGGGTTGGGATAGCTCTGAAAACAGAAAGTAATCAGAGAACTAGATAAGAAGACCTGTTAGAAGAAGAATTTACATTGTAGAGTTAATATTAGTGGAATGATAAGGAATCTACCAGAAGATCAGGTATGTAATCAGAAAGATGCGGGACGTCTTCAAGCACATAGCCATGGTCACCTTGTATCAGTTTAGCGGGAGATTTGTCCTCCATTTCCTATCAAAGTTCCTGGCTAAAGGATTTCAATGCAAAAACAGATATCACACAACTTTGGTGCTGGAAAATGGTGAGTCAACTCTTGTAAAACGAGGCCTTTCGGTGCACTGAAGACAAATCAAAAGATGGGTGAATCAAGAGCATGATCGCATTAACTCAGGTTTGATCTCCCTTGCCAAAAGGGCAGTAAGAGGAAAAAGGAATAACCTTTGGAGATTCGATCCCGACGGCGGTGAGAATCTCCGGCGCCGTGACGTCAGCGCCGGATCGAGATCGCAGCACGCGCAGAGCGGGTTTAAAGGGTCTACACAGACTATTCAAAGCTTCACCAAACTCTTCATGTCGCACGTGCGGCCGGTGAGATAACCCACTAACTAGTCCATTAACAATAAAAGGACTTTTACCCCACTCCCTCCTTGTTTAAATGCTTAGCTTGAAAAGACTAATTCTAGTGTACAATGTGAGTATACATATTAAACATACATCAAGAAATTGAAAATTTGTGTTGAATGACATTGGCTTGTTTCTTGACTTGGATTGATGACATTGGCTGATATCCATAGATGATAACATTATTCATTAGTCCCAACTCTCAATTTCCCACATCCCATGTCTCTTCCTCAATTCTTGGTGAAATTGAAAAGAAAATTTTCAAGCTCTCCTTCCTTTTCTTCATGAGGTCAACTTCTCACCCTGTCACATGAGATAGAAGAGATGCAATTGGCCTGTGCACTGGAAAATTGTCAGTTGATTTGTTTATAGTTGTATAGAAAAAGAATTTAATTTTCTTTTAAGAAATTCTTACTAGGAGAAGAATTATGGAAATAAGTTGTAGTTTTTTTGATAGTCCGTTATGAAAATTGAATCCAAATAAATAGCACCCCTTAGCCCTCAAATATTTGATGATCCCTACTTTTTTACAAAAAAAAGAAAATGAAATATACTATGTTATTTAAATAAATTCTTGTTTAACATGGTTATATTATATTAAAACCTTCATTTGGTTATGCAAAAAACCTTCATTCATGTTTAACATGAATTTATAAGTAAATTTTTGTAATCTATATCATATATCTTTATATATTAAAATGACTCAATTCATATAAGAAGTCCGTAGCCATCCATGATTTTCCTTTGAAGGTTGAAATTTGAAATTTTCATAAGAATTGAATCTTCCATGCAATTATCTATCATAAAATGCTAATGAACCTATTCATAGAAAATTTATAGTCCTTTTAGTGATAACACACTGATTGACTAGTTTCAAACTTATTTTTCTTTGAGTGAATATGTCCCCAATTAGGGGAATTCTTGTAAGTTTCCCTCCCTTGCTCTGTCTCTTTGTCTCTCACTCTCATGATAGGGTATTCTACCCGATTGGCAGCTCCACCTCTATTGCTTCCTCTCCCTCTTCTTCTTTTCTTCTTCTTCTACTCCACTAAAATGATGATTTGTCTCATAGTAGCAGAGCCTAAAACATTATAAGGCTCCTGCATCGATTGATCTTCGAGCATGTCTGCTTTTACCTGTACAAAGCCTTTCTTCATGCTCCTTTGAGACTTCCGCTCTGGACAAAGCCTCGTCCCCCTGGAGCATAAGCATGCGTGCCAATCAGCAAAGCCGATACCGGGTAACCCGGGAAAACTCGCGATGATGGGTAGGGTAAGACCCTCTCGATCCACGTCCGGGGGTGCGGAGTCGCTCGTTGTGGAGTAGCCAATGGCTGCAACTCACGCTCAGTGTTGGACTTGACGATCACGTCAGAAGTCTTGATCCTACAAATCTGCTCTACCCTACCTATGTTCGTTCGACAGTGGTGGAAACAAACCGAGGAGAACCTTTGAAAGGTAATTAAACTAAATAGGGAAGGGAACGGAGCTAACCTTCGGGGCAGCGTAGCCCGACGGGTCGTGACGGGCGGAGAGTCGGCGCATGTAGGGGCATCCGGCGAAGAGTGGTGCGTAGAATCCGAATACGGGCCTTCGAGTAGCTGGGAATCGTTGTCGACAGCAGGGGTTGATGAGCGGTTGGACCACGGAGTAAGATCGCCGGTCTTCTGTGATGCGCGGTTGATTCACGTACGGACTGGCGGGTGAGTCACGAACCACTGGAGAAAGAAGGGTGCGTCGCAGACGTGGCGATAGGTGGGTCGCGGGAGGGAGTGGCGAAAGTCGGTAAGTAGGGAAGGAGAATCGCGGAGATAAGGCAGACGAGATGGGCGAGTAGGAGGGGGGGTGAGGAAGACGTAAGGCAGGTGAGGAGGAAAGCGCGTCGTGGGAATGGAGGAGGTCGTGGGACGGAAAGGAAGTAAGGTGTCTCGTGGGGGAGGGTAGTCGGCCGTACTACCACAATGCACGTGGGGTGCCAGTGCGGCTGGGTCAGGTCTCTCTCCCGCGAGACATGCAGGCAGGAAATGTGGCGACGACAGGTGGGAGACGGCGGTTCCGCGTTAGCAGGCGGGGAAGCGGCTTTTGCAGGCCTCGTGGTGTGCAGAGGCGGCGACGGGTAGGAATCCCGCTCTCCTTCTTCTCGCGACGCTTTCTAGCAAAAAGCGCAGCGTGTGCAGGTGGAGGCCCCGCGGTTACGCGGTGGCAGGCGAGATGCAGCGTCAGCGGGCCTTGAGGTGTGCCAAGGCGGCAAAGCACCTAGGGGAGAGGATGAGCTGGCGGGCTGGACTTCTTCTCCCGACGCACCTTCAGGTGGACGAACTGGGTGAGTGTACCACCCGGACTAGTTCCGGATGTCGACGAGACGAGACGATCGCGGGAGTCACCATGCGCGGAAGAAAATTATCCTCCCGCGGCCTGGGAGGGCGATGAGAGTAGGATACCGAGAAAGAGAAAGGGGACCGGGGATCAGGGAAATCGCATGTGGCGATTTGGCGGCGTTGCAGGGGCGGATCTTGCTGGTCGACGCGGGGAGAGAGAGGAAACGGGCCTCCCCCTTTTATCTCCCTCTTGATCTCTCTTCGACCAACAGCTTCGTCCAGAGGAAACGGCCGCACGATGGTCTTCCCAGGTACGTCTCCTTTGAGGCCTCTCCCTCACGATCTCCCTTACGTGAGAGAATAATCGTCGTCAGCGACTTTCCGCGCTGTCGTCTGGCGTCAACAGGTCAGCCACGACGAGTTCGCCACACACGTAATCGCGAGCGGGGCGTCCCGGTGTCGTGGACGATATCTAGTATCGCAGCGGACTTTCATAACGGGGGGTGGTAAGGGCAGATGCAGGTAGGGAGGACGGGAGGAGGTAGATAGGAGGTGAGAAAACCAAGAGAAACTGCTAAGGCGTGGTGGCGCGTCGGGCTCTTCTTCACGCTGCCGGCAGGGACGGGTCGTGGCGCTGGGGCGGACGACGACCTCTCCTCTTCTCTCTTCTTCCTCCGCTTCCTTCCTCTACTCCTCGTGCACGCAGGCGACGGGTGGGGAAGTCTTCTCCTTCTCCTCGTCTCACCGTCTCCCTCCACTCCTCTCCCTTCCCACTCTTCTAACAAGACTAACCAAAAAACTACATTACTTCTCAAATTCTCAAAACGGCGTCAAGAGGTTCTCTAGGTTTTGGTGGGGGTTCTCTCTCCCTTAAATAGGACCCGTAATGGGCCTAAGGGAGTGAAAGCCCACTTGAGGCCCAAACCAAAAGAAAGCTCCCAAACAAAGACCAACACACACACACACATGAACATAGGGCTCATTTGGGCCTAAAAGAAAAGGCCCAATGAACCCTAAGATGGGGAATTAAAAGAAAATGAAGGAGAGAGACAATAATCTGGGCCAGCTAAACACAACAGGCCCGAAACTTTCCAGAGAAGGAAATATGAAAATAAAAGAACAAAAAGATATGGTGAACTCGTATGGTCGATGTCTCCCGCGAGGGTGGCGAAGGGTCCCGCTTGCCATCACTACGCATTGAAGTCCAACGAGCACGAGCGTTCGCCTGCCCTAGCGCAAGCCTCCCGTCGCACGTGCGTTTCTCGGTGGTTACCTGCTCCGGTCGTCCGCTCAGCCCGTCCACTTCTCTGCCAGTCGCGCGCTTAGTTCGCAAACCCTTGGCGTCTTAGCTTGACTTGGATTCACTCGACTCAAGACCGACTACCAGCCAAGGTTGCCCGCGCCACGCGCACAACTCCTATTTCTAGAAATCCCGCACTCATGCAGCCAGCCCGCGGATATCGGACTGTCGACTGCTCCCAGGGTTGCTTGAGCCATGACTGTCTGCTCTCCCATCTGTGCCTTGCTCGTCGACGTTCGGCGCTGCTCTTGCCAGTCCTCGCCTTTCACGACCCACCGGACTCTCAGTCTCGAAGGTTAGCTCCGATTCCCCTACTCTAAGTTCAATTAATTGTAGGATCACACCGCTGACGCGAACGTCAGGTCCGTCAACGAGCGAGAGCTTCAGCCTTCGGCTACTCTATGACGATCGACTCCACGCCTCCGAATGTGGATCGAGAGGGTCTCACCCTACCCATCATCGAGAGTTTCTTAGGGTCACACAAAGTTGACTATGGCCTCTTGGCACGCCTGCCTGTACTTAGGATTAGATATCGTGCATAGTGTCTAGGACTTGCCTCCCGTAGGCTAGACTCGACCGCCCACTCTGCGGTCTGCCTTGTTACATTGATCAGATACGAGGGTTACACAACCTCGTCCTGCATCAGTATGGATGGGGAGTGTAAAGATGAACATGAGTGATAATTTTTAGGTTTATTTTTTACTTAATAGAGAAATTAGAATTCAAATAATATAAATAAAGTGAAATGGGGGTGAGATAATGACAAGGTGAGAAGAGTGGTTGACGTTAGTGACAGATCGATGCAGAACGATAGGGAGAGAGAGTTGCAAGTGTGGATGATGTCAAAGCTACTATACTAAAGAAAATAAACATAAAAGTAAAAAGAAAATAAAATTTTACCATTTATGGAGATGAGCACAATCAAGAGCTCAATCTAGAGCATCGCACAAACCCCATCGCGATGCTCGTTCTAGGCCAAATGATGTTTAATATGCTCTAATTGTAATCCTCACTTGATTTCTTCTCGTCTATGATATCGTGTCATTGATGCTGTTGAGCTCAAAGTCATTGTTTATCTTAGCCTGAAAAACTTACTATTTATAAATTAGGAAACTATGAATCAACTGGGGTAATTGGGATGTATAGGTTTCCTAGGTCGATCCACAAGGACTTTAGTGCGAGAGAATGTCAATGTTGGCGGCAAGAGAGGAGACTGGATCAGAATCAAGTGGTCATATCAATCAGAAAGGCAATTAGAAAGTATGCAAAATAGAGGAATATTAAATTTAGGATAAGGCTTAGGAAGGTTAATGAAGAAGAGAAGGAGAGACAGAAAGACAACGGTAGCATAAAGAAGCGAATAACATCAAGAAAGAGAAATTGAGATTGAGAGAGAGAGAGAGAGAGAGAGAGAGAGAGAGAGAGAGAGAAAGAAAGAAAAAGAGAGGGGGAGGGGAAGAGAATATCCCCGACTACTTAGAAGATTTAATTAAAAGGGGAATTAGAAAATGTAAGAAGGAGAGTTTAAGGAATTTAATATTAAAAGAAGAATAATATAGGAGAATGAGATAGCAAAGAGGGAAAGGAGGGGAAGAGAAATCGGAGAAGTTGGAGAGCAACACGGGAAGAGGGGGGAAATTGAGAGAGCAAGATCAATGGTGATGGAGAATGATGTAGAAGAATTTAGTACAAGTAAGAGAGGAGTCGAAATAGAGGGAGCAGTGAAGAAAGAATGTTTTAGAGAGGGGGAGAGAGCGTGAGATCAGAAGATAGAGTAGATGAGGGGGAAGAGCATAAACCAGAAGATGAGAAGAGGAGGAAGAGAGAAACTAAAAGAAAAATTAGTGAGAGTGGGAGGTGCTGGGCGAGAAATGGCGAGGAAGCGAAAGATCTATAGCGAGAGAGATAGAGAGACAAAAAATAAACTCCTGAGATATTTCAATGGACAAGAAGGAGATTGCGAAAGCGAAAGAGAAATGCAATTGGAAGAAGGGCGAAGAAAAGGGACAAAAGCATGAGTGTAAGTAGTAGAGAGGTAGAGAGAGAGAACCGAGGAGAACAAAGAGAAGAAAATGAGATGGAATTCGAGAGAGAAATCAGATTACAAAGGCGAGAATAGAAGAAGCACTAGGAGAAAGAAAGGGGCGAGGAAATTTGAAGGGGGAAGAGGTGATCACTATAGACGAAAATAGAGGATTATGGAGAGACTGGATAGAGGCGAAAGGCTTGAGTAGGAGTGGAAGAGAGTTAGAGTACGGAAGATGTAGAGATGGAAATCGGGGAAGGAGAAAATTCTAGAAGAATGCAGAGGGAACATAATGCAAGAGAGGTTAGAAATCGAGAAGGAAACCTAGAAATGAAAGAGAGAAAGATCGGAAATGAGTTGCAGAGGGAAAAAGGTATGGACTAAGATTTGGGAGAGAGATGATGCTAGAAGAACACGGAAGAAACTTAACCATATTAAAGCAAGAGTGAACATTTCCACTACATTCTCCCCTCGATGAAGATCGTCGGAGAGCAAAAGTTTGAAAGACAGGTGACGAGATGGGACCGCGAGGTCGTTGATTTTACACGATCTCGTGTGAAAAATAATACCGAACTTACCAATTTTGGGAAATTAACTCGAATTGAAGGGTATAATGGTAAATATGGGTCAAATCCACAGGGAAATAAGGTATTTCCGAGAGATCTTTTAGAAATTGATCAAATTGGACGATGAATTGTGTCAGAAATTAGGAAAAATGGTAGATTTAGAAAGATAACTCAAAGACGTATCCAGGAATCAAAACTCACTCAATTTGGATTAGTAATCGCGGAGAAATCAAAGAGCGAAGTGAGATGAAATTTCTGAAAATCGGAAGATTGAAAACTGAAATTAAAGACTAAATTAAGCTAAATTACGATCCTAAATTACAAATTGATGATACATGACGATACATTAGAGGGAAAACAAGTATTCTAACCCAAGATAATGATCGAATCGATCCAATTGATCGCCGAATTGATGGCTATTCATTCCGCGAATTCGAACGTGAGCATCGGTGTTCAAGAGACAAATTCTCCTTGATCGATCAACTAAATCTCACTTTTAATCACTCCGTGGACGCAAAATCGAGTCTAGAAGAGATTAGAAGTGAGAGATTCAAGGATAGATGTGTATAGATAGGTCAATTGAGCAAAATCCTCCGAGAATATCTTACAAAATCGAAGAATGCCTCAATTTATAGGCGAATTGGGCGTAACCGTCCGATTGATGCATTTAATCCTCATCAACGGTCTAGATTAAACGCATCAAGATGAACCGTTACGAATATATCGTGGCCTTTAGATCACGGATGGACGCTCCAGATACAACTTGCGTTTATGTGTTATGAAACGCGTGAAAATGCGTCCATTGGATCGCGATCTAACGCTTCAGATGCATTTGATCGCGTGAAATCTGGACCGTTATAACTCCGCTTTAAAGACACGTGTGCGATCAATGATCGGTGGTCCGCGCATCCACGCGATCGACGCGCGGATTTCCAATGCACATTTGATCCGACGCCTAGCGTTGATCCACGTAGCTTGCATTTAGAACAAAATGTGTGGAACATAGTCCCACACGGTAAAAATAAGGGGAAACTCTCGGTTTAAAAGGTGAGGCGGTTATGAGGGTTAATAAATTTGTCTTCCGATAATCGGAAGACCTATATATATTATAAATCCTATATATGATAAATATAAATAGCAACCATGTGTCACCTCCGTGCCACGCAGGTGACGTGTCATTTTTGTGCGTCGTTAAAACACAAAGACGATAGTCAAACAAAATTTATAAAACCGAACTCACTAAGACAAGATATAATAATCAAGTATTGGGTAAGTATCGGGTCGATCCACAGAGAGCAGGGTTGACTTTAATCGCAGAGTTGACTTGGTCAAACTTAGGTTTAAAAGGAGTTTTAAATAAGAGAAAATAAGATGTAAGATATGGAAATGATATAAATAGGGTAAATAAGAAGTTTTAAGAATTGAAATCTCGGATTTGACAGAGAAAAGTCAAAAGTCAAAGTCAAAGCGTTGACTTTGACCAATAGTAGGTGTTCTGCAAAATCAGAGAATCAAATAGAGTCAGAAGATTACGAAAAGTAGATATTTAGAAACTAGAGAGAAAATGGAATTTATTGATATATATTTCGTAATTTTTGGATAAGAAATGGATTTATTATGAATTATTGAAAATCAATGATCAGAAAATCCCTGAAATTAACACCTCAGAGGAAATCTTCAAATTGAATGCCCAAATGAAATCCAAATCTTGAAATTTATATGTCAATGGAAAGCTAAGAACCAGAGGAATCCAAAAAGACCAAAATTATCAAATTCTGATTTGTCAATAAAAAGTAATTGACCCCGAAAGTCAATGTTTGACTTCTGATGAAAGATGAACAGTCCGTGGTCAAACGTTAAATTGAAGGGTCAAATGAACTCGGAATTTGATGAATTTGCTATCCACGGAAAGAGGATGAAAAGAGGAATCCAATGAAACAAAATCAAGTGATTTGGAATTATAATCAAAGAGATATCCTATTTTCAAAATCAGCGACTTTTCGGACCTAAAATTGGGGAAAATGAAGAACACTATGAACTAATTTGTAAAATTAAAGATCTAAACCTAATAAAAATACAACTTACCTCTTGATAATCGATCGAACCTCACTACTAACCCGATTGCCGCAAGAATGGGGCCTCAATTCTCGTGGATTGAAGCGAATTTGCTCAGATTCTTCCTCGTGGACGTTCGGAATTCAAGGGGAAAATTCGATGAAATCAAGAGATGAAATCGTGATTATCATGCTTCAATGGCTGCGTCTCTACACTCTTGGAAGCGGGAGGGATCACGAGAACTTAGAGACCTTCCTCGAAACTCGCTTAATTTCTTCACGAGTCGATCAAAAGTTAAAGAACAAAAGAAGAAATACATGGGTTTTTAAAGAAGAAATTGCCCCGAAGATCGTGGCCAATTGAAGCGTTCGTGGGAGCGGTTTTCAAGTGTCGTGGAGGCGGTTTCTCGTGCATGGCTTTGTGGCTTCAAATCCGGGGGAAAGAGCTTCAATTTTGCTTCAAAAAGAGGCATGATTTTCGGCGCGATCGGGCCACGATCGGGCCACGATCGCGCCGCGATCGGGCCCTAATCTTCGTCGTGGTCGATCGTCCGGTCATCTGGATGCGATTCCGCCGCTGAAGGAGTGTAATCGCCGCTCGATCGCGATGCGATCGTGGTGCGATCGCGGTTCGATCGCACCGCGATCGCGGCGTTCTTCGAGAAGCCTTCTGTGCCGTCAGATTAGAATCTGACGCTCCGGATATCTTCCAAAAAGAGGCAAAAATCCAACTTCTCGTGGCCGTTGGATCGCGATCGCGCGGTCTGAATGCTGATGAAGATGAGCCCTCCTCCTGTCGCCACGTGGCGATCTGTGAGCCTTCCGATCGACGTCACTTAAGTGAGTATTTGCGCACGTGTTGGATTGATGATCGCGTGGACTCGGGTCCACGCGATCGTAGCCGTCCGTGAGAAGATCGGACGCTCGCCGCGCGTCCACGTCACCTGCAGAGTAAAACCGTGTGGGAACATAGTCCCACACGGAGAAAATAGGGGATTTTGGCGCGGTTAAATAGGGGAACTTATCGTACATATTAGCCAGTTCTAAGAATAGGCTTATATGTACGATAACCCTACGATATGATATATATGTATACGTCACGCTTGCGTCACGCGCGGGCCACACGCGTCTTGCCACGTGGCCTCAGCGCCACGTCGTAACGGCGCGGTGGACCCGCGCGCCACGTGGGCCCGCTCGCCCCGTCAGCCCCGCCTGGGCCCGCTCGCCACGTCAGCCCCGCCTGGGCCCGCTCGCCACGTCAGCTCTTCAGGTACGTTTTCCTTTTTCGCGATTTTTCTAACTAAAAAAATACTTAAAAAAATTCAATTAAAAAAATCAAATAAAAAAATCAGAAAAAAATCGTATAAAAACTTTAGAAATTCATATTTCACAAAAATACAACTCCTTTTTAATCCAAATTTTCTCCATTGGATCACAAATTCTTTTTCTTTTTTTAATATCATGTCATTTAAAAATATGTTTTCAAGAAGGAAATAAGGATGAATTAAAATTTCATTAAATAAGTTCTAATTAAACATTCTAAATCATAAATTCATCCTAAAATCATCCTTCCAAACATTTACTAAAGTCAAAACTCATTTAATAAATGAGATTAACTTCTATTAATCTAAACAAAAGATTAATCATCTATTAAACATGAAATTATCCCTAATTTATGCATAAATATCAACTTTAGTGAAATGACATGCCAATGGAGAAAATTCCTAAAAAGTATGATAACATGCATCATATTCACATAAAATAAGCATGAATATGAGTTAATTAGGATAAGAATTCAAGTTATAAATGCATGTTATCAGCAAGCGCTCGCGTGGGCCCGCGTGGCTCTGCCACGTAACCTTGCGTGCCACGTCGAACCCACGTGGGACCCGCGCGAAAATTAAACCCCCTTTTTAATCTTTTTAAATTGTTTTTAATCCTTAAAAATCGAAAATAAATTCAGAAAATTACAGAAAAATCCCTAAAAATTAGAAAATTGATAACTTTCAAAATACAACTCCAAATTAATCCAAATTTCTTTCATTTGATCTGAAATTTAATTATCTATCATTCTAAAAATTCAAATTATTTAAATAACAAGAGATTTAATTCTTATTTCAAAAATACATTGATTTCTTTAAGATTTTAACTTTAGAAAATTAAATGAATGTTCATAAAATTGATTTCTGTTATTATTTAACTTTAAAAACTACTTATAATCTCAAGTAAAGATAGGTTATAAAAACATTTATCTTTAATTCATCATAATTAACCCTAAATTAAAGCATTTTGAGATTATAACTTAAAATTGCATGAAATGATAGAAATGCACTCAAAGTATGATAACATGCATACAAATGGAATATTTTATGCCTTAATTTGCATTAATAATCATGTTTTATCATGTTAAGATTGCATGTTATCAACAGGAAAAAAACCCTAGAAAAAGCAAGAGGGTCCCCCGACCGATACACTCCTCCTTTTGAACCCCTCCAAAGATAGAGATGCTTATTCTTCTTTGACTGGGCTCCAATAGAGATGCCTTGGACAGCACATTAGTCTTCCAAACACCTCTGTCAAATGATCTTGCTTCCCTTCTCTAGCTTGTAGGTTCCTAAAATCAAGGAGACAAGAAATTCATGTACAAAAGTTCTTCTTGATGTACTGATGGCATAAAATTAGTAACTCATAAAACAATGGATATGATGATATGTTCATGAGTTAATTGCGTGAAATAAAAGCAATTCTTAGGTGTTTATAAATACTTTTTATGCTTTTATCATATGCATTTACTTTCATCACTATAAATGGATTTTAATGCATAATTCATGCTAATATTATGCACATTATCATGTTTTTTATGATATTTTGCATTCATCATTTCATTCCACTCATATACTCAATTTGCATCAATTTAGTACAAATTAGGTTCAGAAAATGAATATGTCCTATCGTGCATCATTTTTTTGAATTGCTTATACCATGACACTAACCCCATTTGATTCTTTCAAAGTCCAGTGGTTGAATTTTCATATTTTCTATTAATTATATGGATGTAAGGACATCGGCATGCAAGTATGAAATCATGTATATGAATGATGATAAGAGGGAAGAGGAAACAAATCTCTACAAAATTTGAACACCAAGTCAACCCTATTTTTATGAAATAATTGGTAAATGAGGTTTGGATTTGATAGAGGGATTATTCTAAGCTTTTTATGATGATCCACAATTATTGAGGAAGTGAAAGTTAGGAAAACCTCCTTATTTTAGTTTCTTTTAAGTGACCCCTTAATTTTCTTTCATGATTTTATAATTGAAAAGATAGAGAATTAAATTATTATCCAATGAAATTTTTTATAGAAAAAGAAATTGTATTTTGTGAGATATTGAATTGATAAGTTTAGGGATTTTTTAAGGGATTTTTTTTATTTTTAGAGAATTTTTATAAAAAAACCTGATTTTTAAGTAGAATTTGAAAAAAAGCCCCTCCAAACTTATAAAGGCTGGCACTTCTTTTTTGGGGGTACAATAATGTTGGGTTATGAGGTTGATAAGCCTTTCGATTTTTTTTATCAAAACATCAAATGTAGCGAAATACATTTGAATTAGACATTCAAAACATTGAGGCACCAAGAACAACCAATCTTATCATCTAGTTTGTATGAGAAAAAACTATACTTACCAAGTTCCCTTGCAGGAGTTCTTGAAGCTATTCAAGTGTCTAGCCTCTAGCAGTACCCATTTGGCCTCCGGATGGTTGGATCTCCTCTTCAAAGCCCTTCACCATGAGAGAAAGAGAAGAAAAGAGAGAATTGTCACACAACTTATATGGGCACCTTGAGTGGTGGTCGTTATCCCCTTATTTATAGACATTTGGTCTGTGAATGTTTCATAAAAACCCTCATAATTATGTCTATATCCACCAACATCCATAGATTTTATGTGTGTGACCCTCTAGGTTTATATATCTTACTAGTTAATAACTCTATAGATTAAATAATATCTTATTGGTAAAACTTAATTAATTATCCACATCAACTTATAGATTAATTAATCAAGGATCAACTTAACCCAATCGATTAGTTGAGTTTCCAGCCCATTGGGTGCCAAGGTACATCAAGTACTCTAGGAGATATGGAGTATATACGAATTCTCTTATGGAACCTTTCCATCATCGATTACCATTTATGTATAATCTTTCATCCACACGAGAATCATGAATGAATTAGGGTATGGTTAATTTTCAAATCCTAATCAGTCACTCAAAGTTAGTACTAATTGCTAGGATATGAGGCTCGAAAAACTCTCCAAGTCTTCGTCCAAAATAATGATTGCAGCTGAAGGTGTTGAATCAAAACATTCAACATAGTTGAAGCACCAAGAATAGATGATCTCATCATCTATTCTAGGTGATCCTATCATCTAGTATATAATAAAATTCATACTTACATGGATCATTTGAAAGAGTTCTTCAACCGTCCAAGCGTCTGGCCTCTAGCGGTATCCACACAGTCTCCAGACGGTCAGATCTCCTCTTGAACACTCATCACCACGAGAGGAAGAGAAGTGGGAGGAGAAGTTCCACTAGGTTTGCATGGGCACCTCTATTATGGTCGTTCTCCCCCTATTTATAGACTTTGGGAATGTGAAATTTTCACAAAAACCCTTATTATTATATCTATATCCACCGACGTCCATTGACCTTATGTGTGTGACCCTCTAGGTCCATATATCTTGCCAGTTAATGATTCTATCAACCCAATAACACTTATTGGTCCTCCTTATCAATTAACTATATCAACATATAGATTAATTGACTAAGGATCGATTTAACCCAATCGACAGGTTGAGTCGCCAGCCTGGTGGGTTACAAGCTACACCACGTGCTCTAGAAGATATGGAGTATATTATAACTCTTTCATGGAACACTGTCGTCATTGGTTACCGTGTAAGTACATTCCTTCATCCACATGAGACTCATGAATGACTTAGGGTATGGTTAATTGTCAAACCCAAATCGGTCACTCAATTTAGTAATGATGTGAGTAGGAAATGATTGAGAACAACTTCTCTAATATTTCCACTACCTTGGCCAAAGATTTAACCGCATCTCATTCCTTGAGTCGATCTCCTCATATATTGAGGGCGGATGATCTCATCTTGACCACTCAATCACCTTCGAGGACTTCATGTCATATCCAATCTATGACGTTTTGGAGATCCCGTGGCTAGGGAGTCATAAGTCATAGTCAAAACACGATCATCCATCCACAAGATGTCTTTGGTGTCTCAAGTCAAAGGATCACGTACACAACCGTGACATGAATAAACCTGATTGAAAATTTGGCATAATTTCATTCAGGGATTCATATGGATCAATTCAGTGAACTCTTTCTCCAAAGAGCACCCACTATCTATCCTTGGTGTCTCAACACCGATGGCCACATGATTAGCCATACTCATCATATGAGTCAGATCAGATAGTGCTATTCTTTCCGGATAATTCGATGTCCTTCTCGAATATCCTACGAATAGGAATATTTAGAACATATGTTTAAAGACCAGCGATCGCTGTATTATGATCTCATCATAATTCACTTGATCATCGCATATGTTCATGGACTTCATTGCAACCGTCACACAAGAATGATAATGAATAAAAGTTCATTTCAATTAATATAAACAAAAGATGAAAGTGTGATTGGCTTGCAGGCCACATAATACCCATCACTAATGCGTGTAGGAAATTATGGGGAACTCGTCCGATATTTTTACTACCTTGGCCAAGGATTTCATCGCATCTCATTCCCTGAGTCAATCTCCTCAAATACCAAGGGTGGATGATCTCATCTTGATCACAAAATCATCTTCGTGGCCTTCATGTCGTATCTAATATATGACGCATTATATATCCCGTGACAAGGGATTCGTAAGTCATAAACAAAATACGATCATCTATCCACAACATGTCTTTGGTGTCTCAAGTCAAAGGACCACACACACAACCATGACATAAATCAACTTGAGTAACAATTAGTTATAATAACCATTCAAAAATTTTTTTTAGATATAATTGCCAGTCCATTGGGTGCCAAGCTACACCATGTACTCAAAAAGACAATTTTTAGGGATTTTTTTCAATTTCTAGAGAAGTTTTATATAAAAAACCCTCTAGATTTTGAGTGAAATTTTATATAAAAGCCCCTCCGCACTTATAAAGTGCAAATACACATTTTTTGGGGTACAATAAGAGTGTGCCGTGTGGCGCGCTCTTATTGCATTGTTAGATATAGCTTATTAGAAGGTCTTAGACATAACTCATTATAAGGTATATTGTACTAGCTCTTATATGAACTCCATAGTTAAGTGTGCTTGAGTGAGAGCAATACAAGGATGGGTGACCTCTTGGGAAGTGCTCCTATTTTATCATGCTCAAGGATATTAGTCCCACATGGGTTATATTTCGATCTTTCTTTCTTTCTTCTCTATAAATAGAGGCTTGAAATCTCTTCTTTACTCACTCAATACGATTGGGCTTTACCATTCACATGCATGATCTCAATCAAAGGCTAGGATTTCTTTCAATTAAAATTATGATATCTCATGATCTAGATAGAGTTTTAAGCTGAAATTTTATGGCTAGATTCATCTTTTAACCCTCTATCCATTCATACCTTAGATCAAAGAATCAAGCTGAAATGTTTTTTAATAATTGGACTCTTTTACCCCTCTTTACACTCAAACCCTAGAAACCCACCCATAATCGCCTTTATTTTCTCTCTCCTCACGTTTTGGCTCTCTCTTAGCATCGGGCTACCATAAGGAAAAGGAGATGATGTCAAGGTCCAAGGAGAAGCATTCTTTGATGCTCAATGTTGTTGTGGAGAAGGGTGAAAGCAAAACTCATGATCCGAGCGGATCAAACATCACCCAACCCAGGATGCGTGATAACATGCAATTTCTATTTGTAATTTTGGGATTATTAATAAAAAGTAAGGCATAAAACATTCCAGTCTTATGCATGTTATCATGCTTTAAGTGCATATCTAACTTTTCACAATTTTTTTTAAGTTATAATCTCAAATATATTTTTAGGGATAATTATGCATAATTAAAGAAGATATTTTAGAGTAGATTGTTTTCATCTGTATTTGAGATTATAATTGGGTTTCAATGTTAAATAATAAGAGAAATTTTTTTACACATTTATTTTTTTCTAAGTTTTATTTTCTAAGAGAACTGAGTGTATTTTTTAAATAACAAATAATTCTCTTGTTAGTTATTAAATTTTACTTTTTAGAACAATAGATTTTTTAATTTCTAATCCAAAAACACAAATTTGGATTAATTTAGAGTTGTATTTTGAAAGTAATATATTTTATAACTTTTAGAGATTTTTCTAGATATTTTCCAAATTTTTCTAGTTTGATTTTATATTTTATTTTGATTTAAAAAAAATATAAAATTGAGTTTTTAACGCACACGGATATTACAGCTGATGCGGTGGGCAAGTGACATGTTGCTAAGTGGCAAGTTGTGCACACGCCACGTGGCGCATGCATGTGACTCGGTATGTGCGTGTGTGTGATTAGTGGGCTAAGCATCGTTTTAAGGATATTTGTTGAGCCCACTTAACACACACTAGTTATATGCTTGATGTTTCACATTTATTTTTGTCTTGTACGACTATCTTTATGTTTATTTTACGCAAGTGACGTGAAAAAACGAGAAGCGTCCGATCAATGTGAAAAGATACGATTTAATCGTAGCCCTCGATTTTCACTTACTCGAAGGCATACGCGGCATGCTCTAATTGGGTGACGATTCGTGTTTTAAAAATGTTTTAATCTTAGTCGTTGATCTGAGGAGTAATTGTTGAGCTCAAAGTCGTCGTGTTTTTAAGCCCGACAAACTTAATATTTATAGACTAGGAAACTATGAAGCAATCGGGATAATTGGGATGTATAGGTTTCCTAGGTTGATCCACGAGGACTTTAGGACGAGAGAATGTCAATGTAGGTGGAAAGAAAGGAGAATGACCTAGATTACTTGGATATATTAATTGGAAGAGTAATTAGAGTACATCCAAATAAAAGGATATTAAAACTAGGATAAAGTTTATGAAGAATGATGTAATAGGAGATGTAATAACAATAGAAAAAAAGGAAAGAGAAAGGGAAAGGGAGATTAGAGGAAAAATTGGAAAGGAAATTAGAGAAGGAATAGCGTGAGTGGAAGAGAGTGAAGGAGGAGAGAGGGAAAGAAAGCAATAGCTGAGAGGGAGAGAGACAATCAGATATAAAGAGAATGTCGCAATCATAGAGAGAGAGAGAGGTTCGAAGAGAGCAAGAGAGGGAAAGAAAATCTAGAGTGAAGGTGAGAGAGGGAAAGCGAGAGACGGAGAGAGAGAGAGGATGCGAGAGAAATTAGAGAGAGGTAGCTGACGAGACGAGACCGCGAGGTCGTCGATTTCACATGGTCTCGTGTCAAAAATAAATCTGAACTTACCAAATTGGGGAATTAAGAGTGAATTGAAGGGTATAATGGTAAATAAGGGTCGAATCCACAGGGAATTAAGGTATTTTTGAGATATCTTTTGGAATTTGGTCAAATTGGACAATGAATTGAGGTGATAAATTAGGGAAAATGGTGTTTTTAGAAAGATAACTCAAAGATCTATCCGTGGAATCAAAAATCGCTCGATTTGGATTAGTAATCACGAAGAAATCAAAGATGGAAGTGGGATGAAATTTTCGGAATCACGAAGAACACAAATTGAAATTAAAACGAAATTAAACTTAAATTGAAATCCTAAACCTAAAATTGATGATACATGATGATAGATAAGAGGATAAACTTGTTTTCTAACCCAAGATAACGATCAATCGATCCAATTGATCGCCGGATCGACAGCTATTCATTTTGCGAATTCAATCGTGAACATCGATGTTCAAGAGACAAATTCTCCTCGCACGATCGTCGAAATCTCTCTTATAAACACTCCGTGGACACGATTTCGAGTCTAGAAGCGATTGCAAGAGTGAGATTCAAGAGAGAAGGGGTTTAGATAGGTCGATTAGATCAAATCCCTCAAGAATGAGTACAAACGACGAAGAACTCGTCATTTTATAGGGCGAAATAGGGAAAACCGTCCGATCGGTGCGTTAAGCTCGATCAACGGTCCAGATGAAACCACCGGAGAGTGAATCCTTACGGATATATCGCGATCGTCCGATCGCAGATGAACGCTCCAGATCAATCCTCATGTTTATGCGTTATAAAACTGCTTGGATTTGTGCCCCTTGGATCGCGATCCAACGGTCTAGATCTGATCTGTCGAAAAGCTTTAAAAAAATGCTTCAAATAACGCCCTTTGGATCGCGATCGGACGACCGTGATTCTCCCTGTGCGATCGAATGTGGACCGTTATAACTCTTTTAAATAGGCACGTGTTTGATTGATCTCCGGTGCACCACGCGTCCACACGATCGGCGCGTGTGATGTCGCCACGTGGCCTCTAATCTGGCCGCTATAACTCCTTTAATTTGGCACGTGTTTTGATCAGATCGGGTGGTCCGTGTCCACGCGATTGACGCGTGGATCTTCCGATGCGCCGCCGATTTCGACGCTCCTCGTCGCGCCACGTCACCTGAAAGGTAAGTACAGCGTGTGGATTAGTCCCACACGGTAATAATTATAGAAAACCGTTGGGTTTATAAGACCCGACGGTTTAAAGGGTTAATAACCCTCCCCGTATAGGGCAGGCTAAAGACCCCTTTTATATATAGTATAAATAAATAAATATATATGTATACAGCGCCACGTAGGCGCTGCACGGGTTCGCGTGGCTCTGCCACGTCGCACCCACGTGGGACCCGCGCGCTTTTTGCACCTTTTTTATTCATTTTAATCTTATTTAAATCGAAATTAAATCAGAAAAAATCTAGAAAAAAATCCCTAAAATTGTAAAAGTCATATCTTTTAAAATGCAACTCCAAATTAATCCAAATTTCTTTCATTTGATCTAAAATTTAATTATCTATCATTCTAAAAATTCAAAATATTTAAATAACAAGAGATTTAATTTATATTTAAAAAATACACTCATTTCCTTAAGATTTTAAGTTTAGAAATTTAAATGAATGTTTTTAAAAAAATAATTTCTCTTATTATTTAACTTTAAAAACCACTTATAATCTCAAGTAAAGATAGTTTATAAAATCATTTATCCTTAATTTATCACAATTAACCCTAATTTAGTGTATTTTGAGATTATAACATAAATTTGCATGAAATGATAGAAATACACTCAAAGTATGATAACATGCACATAAATGTAATGTTTTATGCCTTAAATCGCATTAATAATCATGTTTTATCATGTTAAGATTGCGTGTTATCAGTAGCGCACGGTTACGGGAAAGAAATTAGAGAGAGGGAACGTGCGGTGATGGGAGAGGCGGAAGAGAGGGAGAATCGGAAAATTGAAAGAGAAAGAGGAAATAGCGGAAGAGTGAGAGCAAGAGAAAGAGGGAGAGAAGGACAATCGGAAGAGAGGAAGGTGTCGGAAATAATGACCGAGGGCAAGCGAGAGGGAGATGAAGCGGAAACGTGAGAGAGAGAGGGAAAATGCAAACGAAGATCGAGAGAGAGAGTAGGGATAGAGGGAGGAATTGAAAAAGACAGCTGGAAATTCAGGCAGAAGGAGAGGACATTTCGAGAGAAATTAAGAAAGGGAATAGAAGAGAGAGGAAGGAAGAAGAAGATTGATCGTGAACGAAAATGAGACGTAAAAAACGGGGTTGAGGGAGAATGATAGAACGAGGGTTGAGGAAATTTTGGGTGAGGGAGATGAAATCGAAACTCAAGAGAAAGAGAGAAACCAAAGAAGACGAAAATTGGGGAGAGCGAGAGAGCAGATACCAAAATGACGAAACAAAGAGAAGAATACGAGAAGAAGAACTGGAAAGTCAACAGAGAGGAGAGGGCGACAAAAAGAGAGTATGGCGCAGAAGAAGGAAGAAGAGGGATTAAACGGACGGAAGAAAATGAAAACGACGGAAGATGAGCATGAAATGGAGACAAGAAAGTGGAGACGAGCTCGCGAAATAGAAACGACGGAAGAATGAGAGGGAGAGTGAGATTAGAGAGAGCTTAAACGGTAGAAAAGAAAATGTGGAGAAGAGAAGAGAACGAGAGAGGGAGCATTCGGAAGATAGAGAGGGTGAGTGCGAGAGATTGTCGGAGGGATGTACAAGACAAAGTTAGAGAAACAGAAGAGAGATACTGAAATTTAGAGATACCGAAGAGAGAGAGAAGCGAGATGGTGATTGCGAAGGAGAGGGAGAGAAACGGAGGAGGGAGAAGGATCTAAAGTGAGAGATCGATGGATTAGGTGTGGAAATAAATAATGTAGGAGTCGGAACGAGAGAGGGTGAGAGGTGCATCGGAAGAGCGGGAGGAGGAGAGAATGGCAGAGAGGGTGAGAGAGCGGATGAGCACGAGGAAGAGGGAGAAAGAAATTAAAATAGGAACTAAGAGACTAGATCGATGGATTAGAGAAGAGAGGAAGAGAGATCGGTGGAGTAGAGGAGAGAGATCTAGAGCGAGTGAGAGAAGAATCGGAAACTGGAGACGATGGGGAGAGCACGAGCGAGAACATCAAAGACAGAAAAAAAGAGTTTCTAGGTGGCGGAATAGAACGGAATGGAGATACCGGGAATCAGAGAGGGATCACCGAGAAGCTGGAGGACATGGAAGAGAAATCTATCAGGATTCGTAGGAAGAGTGATTAAGAAATTAGAGAAGAACAAAGCTAAAAAAAACAAAACTACCATTTCTTGATTCTATAACTACCTTGTGATAGGAAAAACTCCCGGTTAGAAAAATTGTAACCCTAAGAGAGAGAAGTAGCAGCGAAGAAGGAAGAAGAAGGAAGAAGAAGCAACAAAAGCAGTCAAAGGAAGGAGAAGAAGAGACTCCCGAGAGAGCTTTTTCTTCCTTTTATTCTCCCGAGTCTCCACTTCGGCTGGGCTCACATTTCCTTTGACTAGGCCCACCCTTCTTGCTTTGGATAGTCCATTATGCCCTTTTAAACACTTCCATTAGAGGATCTTGCTATTCTTCCTCTTCTATAGTTCCTGAAAATCAGAAAAACAAAAGGCATGTAGAATAATCTCTTTTTGATGCATTAATAGTCTATAACATCAAGTCATGAGATAAAGGAGGAGATGATGAATTCAAGAGTTTAATAGGCTTAAATAAGAGCAATAAATGGGTGGTTATAACTACATTTTATGTTCTTATCAGTAATAACGTCTGGGATTAAATGTGGCCAATGGACTTTCGTGGATGTGTGACGACATCTCAAGCGTTTGATGAAGATTGAATGGTAGGCGTTACACGGAGGTTAAACTTCACGCAATGATGTGGCTTCATATGGGCTCTCCATTTCTAATAAGATGAACGTGACTTAATGACGACGATTTGCATCTTGACATTTCATCGAAGCCATTGATCAAAGATGAAACACCAAATCGAATGGCCATGCCCAAATTTTATCTATGTATACTCTCTCTTTGATGGAAAATGTACTTTTAGATGCTTCGAGTAATCAAACAGTTTTAAATCCTTGACATCTCAATCCTTGAATCTCTTGCTTTTCTCCTCTTCTAGGAAAAATTTTCAGGTCCAAGGAGCATTTGAAGGTGAGATTTTGTTGAGAGAATCGGGAGAAATCACCTCTTGAGTTCTAAGAATTTCTTCGATTCTTTCTTCGTCATGATTTCGGCATTCAAGGGACTATTTCTAAAGGTTTTCTCATAATTTTCGTGATTAACTTGCCTCAATCCATGCGTAATGGAGTCTAGAACGCAAGAGAATCACGTTCTACACGAAGAACTCAAGATCTTCCTCCAAAAATATTTAATTTCTTCACGTTTAATCAAGAGTTACATTTCCATAATAGAGAACATTGATTTATAGAAGAATTGATCACGAGATATCTGGGCCGTCCATTTCGCGTAAAGGCCTTGAACGGCTACGATGAAGCCATGTAACACACGATAAGCGAACCATGATCCCCACGATGCGAGCTCCACTTCTCCTTAATTTCCACCTTGTCAGCACTGCGGGGTCCCGCGCCAAATAAACCTCATTTTTATGATTTTTTATTTCTAAAAATTTAGATAAATTCTTGAAAATCTAGAAAAATATATAAACTTAAGAAATTCATAACTTTCAATTTAAAAGGCCTTTTTGACTCAAATTTTCTCCATACAATGACAAATTTCTTTTTCTCTAATCCCATGCCACTGAAATATAAATTTTAACAAGAAAATATGATGAATTCAAAATAGTATTAAGTCAACCCCTTAAAATTGACTTTTGATTCATCCCATCATCATATTCTTCTAATAATCTCTTCTTTCAATCATCCACTAAAGTCAAAATAAAATATAGCAAAAATGGTTAATTTCAATTTGTTTGACCTTGAAAAAGGTCAAACATCAATAAAGCACATAATTAACTCTAAATAATGCAAAATGTGGACTTTAATAAAATGGCATGCCAATGGAGAAAATTTCATAAAACTATGATAACATGCATCATAATTATATAAAATAAGCATTAATATCAGTTTAATATGATAATATTTCAAGTTAAATATGCATGTTATCAACGCTCCACGTTAGCGTGCGACATTAAAAATCATTTTTTTCATTTTTAAAAAAAAAAAATAAGTTTAAATAAATTCAAAAAAATTATAAAAAAATCCCTAAAAATTAGAAAACTAATTACTTTCATAATATAACTCTAAATTAATGCAAATTTATTTTTTTGGATCAGAAAATAAATTATCTATCATTCCAAAAATTCAAATTATTTGAATAACGATAGAATAATTTTTAATTTTAAAAATACACACATTCTTCTTTAAAAAAATAAAACTAGAAAAATACATGTGTATTTAAAAATATTTTCTCTTACTATTTAATCATTAAAAACACAATTATGATCTCAAATATTGATGGGAATAAAATTAGATTAATTAAATTATACATAATTATCCCTAAAATGATACATTTTTAAATCATAACTTAAAATTACATGAAATGATAGATATACACTCAAAATATGATAACATACATAAGAGTGGAATATTTTATACCTTAATTTGCATTAATAATCATGTAAATTCATGTATAAACTGCATGTTATCAATGTTCTATACATGAAGAATGATCAATCATTGTCTTCATTTTTTTGTTAGCATTTGCTAGAGACAAACAGAGAAACATTAAGAACCCTATTTTTTCATCTTAGAACATAAATCAGTCACAGAAGATTTGTAGACCTTGACATGATGACCACACCCATAAAATTTCAGCCTCTAAATCCATCAAGATCGTCGAACATCAAACTTTTAATTTTGATGAATCTGGATCGTTGATATGATCTTCTCTCTCCTCAAATCTGATAACATGCATGTGCAACTTGAAATATTATCATATTTAATTGATATTAATTCTTATTTTATGTATATATGATGCACGTTATCATAGTTTTATGAAATTTTTTCCATTAGTATGTCATTTTACTAAAGTCCACATTTTTGTATTATTTAGGGTTAATTATGTGCTTCATTAATGTTTGACCTTTTTCAAGGTCAAAAAACTTGAAATTAACCATTTTCCTTGATTTAATTTTGACTTTAGTTGATGATTAAAAGAAGAGATTAGAAGAAGAGAATGATTGGATGAATTAAAAGTCAACTTTAAGGGGTTGACTTAATATTATTTTGGATTCATCATAATTTCTTGTTAAAATTTATATTTCAAGTTACATAGGATTAAAAAAAAGAAATTTGTGATCCAATGGAGAAAATTTGAGTCAAAAAGGCCTTTTAAATTGATAGTTATGAATTTCTTAAGTTAATATATTTTTCTAGATTTTATTTTGATTTTTCAGGAATTTTTTAGGAATTTTTAGAAATAAAAATTTGCAAAAAGGAGTTTATTAAGCTCGGGACCTAGCACAATGTTGATGTGGCGATGCGGACACGTGACAGCGCCACCTGGCCGACATAGACCCACGTGGCACGCAAGCTAAGGGCAAGCGGGCTAAGCTTAGTAGGCCCACGGGTATAGTAGGCCCATGAGAGATAAAGGGGGGATGTACTAGGCCCAGTGGGCGACGCAACCTCAAAAGAGCGTCACTCCTTATATAGGCAACATTTCTCCTCTTTTATTCCGTGTGGGTTTGATGACTCTCTCTCTGTCTTTGCAGGTGACCTGACAGCGTGTAGAGTGTTGGATTAAATTGCGTGAATCGACGTGCATTGATCTGGTGGATTTTGGTCCACCTGATCTTGATCAACATCATGTGAAAAATTTGCAACCGTCAATCTCATCAGTGAAATCTAACGGATATGATTGAATTTTGCACTCAGTGAATCGTGGAGTAACACACGGTTGCCTGTGGACACACCGATGTAGATTGAAAGGCAAAAATTAAGAAAGTGGACCCGCATCGTGGGATTGTGGTCCACTTATCGCGTATGAGGTGGCTCCATCTGAGTCGTCCAAGCACTTTAAATGAAAAGGATGGCTCGGATTTAAATAAGGAAATTTCTTTTATAAATAGATGTTCTCTCTTACGAAAATGTAACTCTTGATTAAACATGAAATTAAGCATTTTTATGGAAGATCTTGTGTTCTTTGTGATTCTCTTGCGTTCTAGACTTCATCGTGCAAAGATTGAGGCAAGGTAATCTAAAACATTGTGAGAAAACATTTGGAAATCGCCCCTTGAACACTGAAATCACGACGAAGAAGGAATCTAAAAATTCTCAGCAATCAAAGCAATTTTAGGCTCAATCATTGCGTTGATGACATGCTAATTAGACATGATAATACATGATTATTAATGCATATTAATAATAAAAGATTTCATTCTTATGCATGTTATCATATGTATGAGTATTTATCTATCATTCGATGAAAAAGTTATTATAATCTCAAAATACTTTAATTTAGGGTTAATTATGATAAAATTAAAGATAAATAATTTTATAACCCATGTTTACTTGAGATTATAAGTGGTTTTTAGAGTTAAATAATGAGAAAATCATTTTTACCAACATTCATTTAATTTTCTACAGTTATAATCTTAAAGAAATGAATGTATTTTTGAAATATAAATTAAATCTCTTGTTATTTATTAAATTTGACTTTTTAGAATGATATATAATTAAATTTCTGATCAAATGAAAGAAATTTGGATTAATTTGGAGTTATAATTTGAAAGTTATATATTTTCTAATTTTTAGGGATTTTTAATGAAATTCTAAGGATTTTCTAGAATTAAAAATCAATTTCTCTAAATAAAAATTGATTTTCTAAATTTTTATTAACGCGCAGGTGACATGGCGTGATCTGGACCGTCTGATCGCGTTGCGATCGAACGATCGAGGCGGGCGTCGACATGGCAACGTGAGGAGCATCCGATTGTGTGAAGATTAAGAGCCGTTGATCTTCACTTAATGAAGGGGGGGTTCATGGCACAACACAATTTGTCAGCGAATCGTTTTTTGTAGACGATTTAATTAGAGCCGTCGATCTGAGGAGTTATAATGGCTCGATTAAATCGAACGAAAAACACATCTGATGCGTCCGATCGCAATCCAACGACATGCGTTTCGAGGCATTTTTATAACGCATGCGACGTGGCTTCATTTGAGGCGTCCGATCGCGATCCAACGGCCACGACTTTACGACGAAGACTTGCATCTGCGCGTTTCATAAGAGCCGTTGATGCATTTCATCGGACAGTTACGCTCAAATCGCCTATAAATTGAGATGTTCTTCATATTTGTAAAGCATTCGAGAGCATTTCAATCAAATTGAACTATTTAGACACCAAATCTCTTGAATCTCTTGATCCCAATCGCTTCTGACCAATTACCCTCGCAGGTCACAGCTAACCCAAGGAATCAAGGGGCCTCGTCGAGACAGACGCATAATATTAGCCATGTACATGTTGACGAGGACGCTGTGGAAACGACACTCGTGATATCGAGCCTTTGGAGTGGCAAAGACCTACCGGATCCATATAACGATCATCCTATCCACCAAGGCCCGATTGAAGTAAAAGAAGCACTAGTTATCATCGAGCACGATAGCAATTCGAAGGATGAGGAAGAACAGACTAAGGCCGAACCCAACCTTGATACATACAAGCCTCTTGTGCCTTATCCTCAAGCACTTAATCGCCCTAAAGCCAAGACTAATGAAACCGATGATCATCTAGTAGACGCCTTTAAAGAAGGTTACCATCACCATTCCCTTAATAGATGTCATAAAGCATATCCCATCCTATGCCAAATTTCTCAAAGGTATATGCACCCCTCATAGAAACCCTAGAAGGATCCAACTTAGTGAAACGGTGAGTTCCATTATGATGAATTCTCTACCTATTAAAAAGAGAGATCTGGGAGCACCCATGATAACGAGTAAATATGAGGAATGTCCTTTACTAGATCTTTGCTAGATACTCGGAGCTAGTATTAATATCCTCCCTAAAGCAGTATTTGACAATCATCATGTAGGGGAGTTGCAACCTTTTCTAGTAGAGTTATGCTTAGCAGATGGACCGGTGAGGAAACCACATGGACTAGTAGAAAATGTCATTGTGAGGATAGAAGATTGTTATTTTTTGGTAGATTTCCTAGTCGTCGATATGAAAATGACTAAGGAGCTTAGCCAAGCCCCGATCATCTTAGGACGACCCTTCCTAGCTACCGCGAAAGCTGTCATAGAGTGTGGGAAAGGAGAAGTCATTCTCAAGGTGGGAGACCACACCGTGAAGGTCGACATCAACAAGCTTATGAAATACCCTTCACAAGCTTCCGAGGACTTGGGGGCCATTGACTTCGCTGACGATCAGGATATTGACGCCTGCATAGAATAAGTAATGATGATCAACGAGGAAGCAAGATTTGAAGAGCTATCAATGGACGAGTCTTCCTTGGAGCTCAAGACTCTCCCATCTACACTCAAATACGCCTTCCTTGATGAAGAAAAAGCAAAGCCGGTGATTATTTCATCCAATCTGGATATTAAGCATGAGGAACAATTACTGGAAGTACTAAGGCGGAATGAAGAAGCAATAGGATGGACCCTGACGGACCTAAAAGGGTTGGACCCTTCACTATGCACTCATCACATCTTCCTAGAGGATGAGTCAAGACCCGTCAGGGAAGCCTAGAGACGACTCAACCTGAAGGTGTGGGAAGCCGTGAAAGAAGAAATTCTTAAATGGCTAAACACAGAAATCATCTATCATATATCTGATAGCCAATGGGTGAGTCCAGTACACGTTGTTCCGAAGAAAGCTGGAGTAATGGTCACAAAGAACGAGAAAGGCGAGGAGATTCAAACACGTCTTCCGACGAAATGGAGAGTCTGCATCGACTATCAGAAGCTGAACTCTGCAACAAAGAAGGACCACTTCCCTCTCCCGTTCATCGACCAAATCCTGGACCGACTGGCAGGATCAAGTTACTTCTGTTTCCTCGACGAATATTTGGGCTACAATCAGATTACAATTCATCTCAACGATCAAGAGAAGATGACGTTGACATGTCCTTTTGGCACATTCGCCTTCAGACGCATGCCATTTGGATTGTGCAACGCCCCCGCAACATTTTAACGATGCATGATGGCTATCTTTTCTGACTTTCTTGGTGATAGCTTAGAAGTTTTCATAGACGATTTCTCCGTCTGTGGAAATGACTTCGAAAGTTGTCTTGCTCACCTGACCAAGATCCTAGAGGTCTGCATCATAAAACAACTGGTGCTAAGCTGGGAAAAATCCCACTTCATGGTACGAGAGGGAGTAGTGCTCGGGTATATCGTCTCGGGCAAAGGACTAGAGGTCGACAAGGCCAAGATTGAGGTCATCCAAAACCTCCCTCTTCAAGGTACCGTACGAGACTTCAGGAGTTTTCTCGGGCATGTCGGGTTCTACCGGAGATTCATACAAGACTTTGCCAAAGTCTCCAAGCCACTCACTACCCTTCTTTGAAAAGACAAAGACTTCATCATCGACGTAGAAGGGAAGCGTGCATTCACGATACTGAAGCAAGCAATGATCGAGACACCGATACTTCAAAGTCCTAATTGGGACTTACCATTTGAGATCATGTGCGACGCTTTGGACTACGCGGTGGGAGCAGTCTTGGGGCAACATCCAGATAAGAAGCCGACGGTCATATGCTATGCAAGTAAGACCCTCGTCGAAGCTCAGATTAATTACACGACTACGGAGAAAGAGCTTCTAACGGTGGTCTACGCACTCAAGAAGTTTCAGCCTTACATCTTGGGGGAGCAAAATCATTATCTACACTGATCATGCGACCTTGAAATACTTGCTCCCACAAGAAAGAGGCCAAACCACGATTGATACAATGGGTGATGCTGCTTTAAGAATTCGTCTTGGAGATCAAAGACAAGAAGGGCAGCGAGAACTCGGTGGCAGACCATCTATCGCTTCTCCACGTTACGAGAGGAGGAGAGATCGGTGACACATTCCCCGATGAGCATCTCCTTTCTATCTCGAGCCACGCCCCTTGGTATGCACACATCATCAACTTCATCGTGACTGGATCAATCCCGAAGCACTGGAATTGTCATCAACGAGATAAGTTCTTCCATGATCTAAAGTACTACTTTTGAGAAGAACCACTCCTATTCCACGTAGGATACTATCAGATCATCCAGCGATGCATACTAGAGGAGGAGCAAGGAGAGATCTTGACAATGTGTCACTCATCGACGTGCGGAGGATATTTTGCGGCACACAAGACCGTAGACAAGATCCCGCAGAGCGGCTTCTACTGGCCCACCATCTTCAAGGACACCCACCGTTTCTACACGGAGTGCATACAATGTCAAGAAACATTGAACATCTCCAAGAGAGATGAAATGCCGATGCGGCCAATCCTTGAAGTGGAAATCTTCGACCTTTGGGAGATAAACTTCAGGGGACCTTTCCCACCTTCTGACGGGAAAGAGTACATTTTGGTAGCGGTGGATTATATGTCCAAGTGGGTTGAGGCGATCCCCACTAGGACAAACGATCATCGGGAGGTGCTGAGATTTGTTACGCGATGAATCTTTGCCCGGTACGGTTGTCCGAGGGCCATCATCAGCGACGGCGGCTCACACTTCAATAATGCTCACTTTACGGGTATTGTTGAAGAAGTACGGAGTACATCACCACGTCACCACGCCATACCACCCCCAGGCGAATGGGCAAGTGGAGGTAAGTAATCGAGAGGTCAAGAGCATCCTAAAGAAGATAGTTCGACTAGATGGGAAGGATTGGGCACACAAGCTTCCCGACGCACTATGGGCATACTAGACGGCATACAAGACACCCATCGGGATGTCTCCCTTCCGGCTTATCTTTAGGAAAGCCTGCCACCTTCCGGTTGAGCTCGATCATAGAGCCTATTGGGCCATAAAAAATCTCAACCTATCTCTGGACGAAGTAGGGAAACATCGACTTCTCCAGCTTTGGGAATTAAGGAGCTGAGGCACAACGCGTACGAGAACGCAATGATCTACAAAGAGAAGACGAAGGCCTTTCACGACCGACACATCCAACGACGATCATTCCAGGTCAACAACAAGGTCTCGCTCTACAATTCTCGCCTCAAGCTCTTTCCTGGGAAACTACGCTCTATATGGGATGGTCCGTACGTGATTCTGCAATTGTTTGATGGCGGATCGGTACTCATCTCGGACATCAAATTGGGTCGACAATTCAATGTAAACGGCCATCGTTTCAAGCCGTACCTGACATCAGAGCCACCCGCACATGCAGATAAGGTAGATCCGCATCTTCCCAAGCACTCGAGGACGTGATGGTATCTCCCTCGACCCATCAGTAGTCATAGGTTTTATTTTAGTTTTGTCTGGCTGAAGACGTTAAACTTAGCACTCTTGGGAGGCACCCCAAGATTAGCTTACCTTTTAGTTTTCTTTGTTTTTCAGTTTTTTAGATATCTAAGATGAACTACACTAGGAAAAGGCGCACATGCACGAAATCCTGCGAACAAGCATCACAACTTAATGTGTTTTTCTAACCCTTATTTTCCTCACCATATTTTTGTATCTTTTTTCATGCCATGATCGACATTTTTTGCTATATTTTTGCATGAGCATGTAGTTTTCGTTGATGGCAATAAAAGATTCTAGTTGGGGGTGAGGACTTAGAAATATCTCTACTATTTTCAAAAATTTTAAAATTCTACATTCTAAAAACTCCTATTTTCCAAATATTTGATCCACTCTACTCTACCTTAGAAGTCTTGACATCTAGAGATCCAACCTACTAGAGATGTAGAAGTGAGGGCCTTATAGCCCATATGATTACATTTTGAGTAGTAAAGCTAAATTGATCTAGAGAAACCATGGATGATATTTAGTGGTTGACTTCTTTGGGGTTGGGTACCTAACAGGCACCTAGGAAAAAGAGTAATTAGAGGTTGAAATGCTATGAGATTGAAAATGAGAGTTTTTTAGAGAAGTTAAAATTACATACCCTACCTAACATCAGCCAAAACTGCATAGTGTGGGAATGGCTTGCTTCTAGACTTTCCCTTTAAAGGAGTGTAATGATCCATAATTTTTGAAAGCATCTATCTTTCCTTGTTAGGCATGTAGTTTTATCTTTTCCAAAGCAGTCAAGTAGTTACCCCACTTTTTTTTAAACTTCACTCATCCTAATAACACTCCCAAGTGACTCACACATCCACCACATTTTTTAGATTCCCCTCACATGTACGTATGCCTTCATACAACACTTCACATTTGCTACATACTCTCTTCAGAAATCCTAAAACTCATCCATATATTTATGCCAATCTTTTTGAAATGTTTAAAAAAAAGAAGAAGAAGAAGAAAAAGAGGAGAAAAATCAAAAGAAAGAGAGAAATAAGAAGTGAAAAGAAGGAAAATAAGTGGGAAATATCTTATACCATCATCTCTACCTCCACCATTTACCCTATCCATCACCATCCACCTCATTTTGGAGTATAATTATCATAAGTGGTACCTTCTTTGTTTTAAAAATCTATTTTGTTTATCTGCATATTTACTTTTAACCACGACATTCCTTTAGAAATAGTATCTTTTTATTTCCTTCAGCCACCTCACACGATGCATCCCAAAGATAGGAATCCTTTTGAATTGCACAATTTATAGAAGGAAAACGAGTTGAGGGGAATTCTAATACATTAAGTAGCCTCCATTTTGAGGGAAGGAGTGATGTATCTATGGAGAGGGTAAGGAATTACGTTAGCTCATGAGAGAGTGAGTATCTTTTCATCACCATAGTATCATACCTTAGATATGCTCACCTTGATCATAATTGAGAATTAGACTCGAGCATTAGCCGATGAGCACTACCCCAATATGCACTAAAGAAGTCAACCTAGAGATGGAATCTAGATCATTATGACCTACACTATGAGGAAAACGTAATCATATATTCATACGCTTCACCTTTTTAGTAGTAGGATCAAAAGATGAAAGTACCTTCTAGGGAGATTATATAGTAAATTTCTAAGAGACTAGCAATCATTTAAGTTGGGGGGGGGTGTGATAACATGATAATTAGACATGATAATACATGATTATTAATGCATATTAATAATAAAAGATTTCATTCCTATGCATGTTATAATATTTATGAGTATTTATCTATCATTCTATGAAAAAGTCATTATAATCTCAAAAATACTTTAATATAGGGTTAATTATGATGAATTCAAGATAATTAATTTTATAACCCATCTTTATTTGAGATTATAAGTGATTTTTAAAGTTAAATAATGAGAGAAATCATTTTTACCAATATTCATTTAATTTTCTACAGTTATAATCTTAAAGAAATGAATGTATTTTTGAAATAGAAATTAAATCTCTTGTTATTTATTAAATTTGAATTTTTAGAATGATATAAAATTAAATTTATGATCAAATGAAAGAAATTTGGATTAATTTGGAGTTATATTTTGAAAGTTATGAATTTTCTAATTTTTAGGGATTTTTCTGGAATTTTTCTGAATTTTTCTGAATATTTAATGAAATTCTAAGGATTTTCTAGAATTAAAAATCAATTTTTCTAAGTAAAAATATATTTTCTGAATTTTTATTAATGTGTAGGTGATGTGGCGTGATTTGGACCGTCTGATCGCGTCGCGATCAAACAGTCGAGGCGGATGGTGACATGGCAGCGTGAGGAGCGTCTGATCGCGTGAAGATTAAGAGCCGTTGATCTTCATTTAATGAAGGGGGGTACGTGGCACAGCTCAATTCATTGGCGAATCGTTTTATTAATGATTTAATCAGAGCTGTCGATTTGAGGAGTTATAAGGGCTCTGATTAAATCAATTTAAAACGCATCTGATGCGTACGATCATGATCCAACGACCACGACATAACGGCGATAATTCGCATTTGCGCGTTTCATCAGAGCTGTTGATGTGTTTCATTGGATGGTTAAGCCCAAATCGCCTATAAATTGAGATGTTTTTCGTATTTGTAAAGCATTCGAGAGCAATTAAATCAAATTGAACTGTTTAGACACCAAATCTCTTGAATCTCTTGGTTCCAATCGCTTCTAGACTCATTTCGGCATTGACCGAGTGCTTAAGATCAAGATTTCGACAATTGATGATGAAGAAATCAACGCTTAAACTACACGATCCTGATTTTCAGATTTTTTATGAATAGCCTTGATTCCGGCGATTAATTGGATCAATTCGATTGCAGTTGTGGGTTAGGGATCGTATTTTATCCTAATCTATCTTTGTTTACCATTTAATTTCATTTTAGATTAGTAATTTAGTATAATTTCGGTGTTAATTTCAGTTAAATTGCGATTTACATTTTCAGAAAATTCATCCATCTTCAATCTTCAATTTTTCCACGAAATCAAAGTCAAATTCAATGATTTTTGATTCCGTGAAATCGTCTTCAAGTCCTCTTTCATAAAATACTATTTTCCCCAATTTTCTATGATCGATTCATCATCTGATTGATCAAATTAGAAGAAAACATCAGAAATTTCCCTAATTCCGTGTGGATTCGACCCATATTTACCATTATACCCGTCAATTCGTGGATTATTCTTAAAAATTGGTAAGTTTGGACTTTGTTTTGACACGAGACCATGTGATTTTGACAACCTCGCGGTCTCGTTCCGCCATGCGTCAATCAGGTTAGTTGTGATTCCTTCGTAATCCTTGCATTTTAGATAGTTTAGATTAAATCTAGATAGGTATTAGAGTTTCGGAAATCAGAATTTTCGTCATTTCGCCCAAATTTAGACGCGGAATTTTAGTGATTTCCGAACAAGGATTTCTAGCTAATCTTAAGTCTAATTCAAATGAATTTGGTTTCATTGGATTCCTTGTTCAATCAGCTTTCCATAATATCTGATTCAATTTGTCATTTGACCAACTACTGTTAAAAATCAATCTGAATTTGGGCGTTAACTTTTGAGGGTAATTACTACAAATATATAAGATAAAATTTACCCATTTTGGTTTCTTTGGAATCCTCTGATTCATAGGTGATTTGCTAGATTTGGATATCAGTTGATCAATCAATTTAAGGATTTTGACCGAACCTTTATTTCGGTGATTTTTTGTTTATTAATTTTGGAAAAATCACAGTAAATACAATTCTTCTATAAAAATCAAGATTTTTCTATTAAAATTCTCCTTTCTCTCTCTAGTTTTTAAAAATATAATTTTTTGTAATATTTTCTTACCTTTCTTCTCTCGATTTTTACGAAAGTCAAAGATCTGGTCAAAATCAACGCTTTGACCTTGACTTTTGACTTTTCTTCTCCAAATATATTTTAAAATTCTTAAAATATCTTCTCTCATATATTAGTTCTTCTCTCTGACTTTTGACTTTTGACTTTCCATTGATAATATATCATTTTAATTTCTAAAAAACCCTAATTAGACTTAAGTTTGACCAAGTCAACTCTTTCGGTGAAAGTCAACCGTGCTCTCTATGGTTTGACCCGATCTCATCACTGTACTTGATTTCGTATTCTTTAAACTGTCTTGAGTTTGGAATTATAAATTTTATTTGACTGACGACTGTGTGTTTCAGCGACTGCACTACATCGATACATCAAAATCCCACCGATCAACCCTCTCCAACTCGGTCAAACTGTGCGCACTTTAAAAAATTAATTTTCTCTCTCCTCTCTCCTTTCTCTTATCTCCTCTCTTTTCTCTCTTCTCTCTCTCACTCTCTCTCGTTGACGGCAAAAAACACGCGCTGTGAAGAAGGTGAGGGAGCTTAGAGAGAGGAGGGACAGAAGGATCTTCTTCCATCCTCTCCTCATGCGTGCACACACGTGAGTGAGCAAGGACAAGAGGGAGAGATGGAGAGGTGCAGAGGAAGTACCTCTCCTTGCGCGAAGGAATTTTTTCCATCGCGTGAGAGAGAGGGTGGCTCAATCGGAGAAGAAATGGAAAGAAATGAGAGAGAGAGGAGGGGGAGCAAACCTCTCCTTGCGACAGAAATTTTTGTCGTGAGAGAGAGAGAGAAAGGAAGGAGAAGAATCTCCCCCTCCTTCCCCTTACGCGCGTACGCGCGCGCGTAAGAGAGAGAAGGAAAGATCAATCAGAAGAGAGAGGGAACTGAGAGAGGAGGGAAGGAGAGGACAAATAGAGATAGGAGAGCAAATCAGAGAGACTGCAGAAGAGAGGGAGCGTGGGAGAGAGGGAGAACGATCAGAAGAGAGAAGAATCTCCGTCTCCTTCCCCTTACGCGTGCACTTGCACGCATAAGAGAGAGGAGAGATTGAGAAGAGGAAGGAGTGACGTGACATAGAGAGAAAGAAAGAGAGAGAGAACATCTCTCTCCTCTCTTTATATATATATTTCTTTTTATATAAAAATATTTTAAAAATTATAATTTTTAAAACATCCAAAAAATGCAAAAATGTTACTAATTTAAATGCTCACAAAATTAATGTCATAAAATGTTTATAAAATTTTTTTAATATTCTCTTAAAAATGAAAATTATCATTTTAATCATTTTAAATCATGATAACATGCATTGATGATTATATTTTGAGAAAAAGTGCATAAAATGTATGATATTAATGCATGAAATTGCATGTTATCAATGGGCTCCATGACAAGGTTTGTGCAATGATCTAGATTAGATTTTGGTGTGTGAATATATCCATAAACAATATACATTTATTTTATTTTTATTTTCTTTTTAATTTGAATATAATAGCTTTGACATCACCCAAATGTGCATCTCTCCCTCTCATCCTCGCCGCACATTTATCCATCACTAGCATAGATCATTTTGCTATCCATTTCACTTTGGATTCCAATTTCTCTTTAAATCTAGAAACATCAGAATTCTCACTCGCATCCATCTACATATGCCTCATGTACACTCACACTTCTATCCATACTCACTGTTTTCTTAGAAACAAAAAATCTCATTACCTCAACTCCATGGGGATTCAACTCTTGCTTATACTAAGCGAATAAACATTTTATTGCATGCATAGTTGGAAAACAATGACGGAAAAACACACGAAAATCTAGTCCATCCTCCTCCACACATATCAAAATCTACGTGTACATCTTATTCGACACTCTCATCTTCTATTAGTAGCATCTAATCTCATTATCTAGGCTCCTTGAAGATTCAACCCTTACTCTAATCCTAAACTAAGTGAGGAAAACATAAAATATTATTGCATGAAATTGACTCTCAAACGAGGACGTATAAGCGAAGAGTTCATCACTAAGGAACAATAGTTACTAAGGGAAGAGGTGATCAAGAAGATGACAAAACATCACACATATTTACTGGTTTTATATCTTATTTTCATGGATATTTAACCTTGTCTCTAAAATGGTTGATTATGATACCTTCAGATTTTAGTGGATAATAAATGAGACAAGCAAATGATTATTAGATATTTATACTTCATGAAATAAATAATTCTGAATTCCTAAATTAAGGAAAGAGAAAATACCTAACTTTTCTCCTTGCTCGTGTTTTTTGGCTCTCCTTTAGCATCAAGTTACTAGAAGCAAAGGGAGAAGAGGTCAAGGCCCAAGGAAGAGTAGTGTTTTATGCTCCTTCATGTCATGGAGACGAGATCAAGCGAGGACTGCATCTGAGAGGGATGAATTTGCTTATGCTAAGCTATATTGTTATATTTGAACTTATTTATCCAAATAAAGATCACATGTATTTGATCTCTTTCAAACCCAGCACACTTGAATTTGAATACCTAGTCAGATCCAAGTGGAATATTTATCCAATCAATCTCAATTTATCTCAAATAATTAATTGATTATCTTTATAATGAAATTATCATCATCTTCGTTGAAGCTCAATAGAAACTATTTATCCGGAGAAATAATCCAATAAAATGTCAAAATAATGACAAAAATTCATTCGTGAATCCATATACTGTTACAACAATCCTTGCCCGGTGCACAACACTAAACACGCGGATCACTCGACACATCCATCACACCAGTCATCGCTGAAAAGCGAAACACTCCTCCCATCCATCGCACCAGTTTATTTCACCCCAACCAATCGTAGAATCACGATTCTTAGAGGCGAAGTAATCAGTCTGATTCTTCAATAAGCGAAGGTTTCTGGCCTCGCGCTGCCGGCGCAGGGGCAGTAGACGCACCGCCGGCACTGGCTTCCATTGCAGTCATGGATGAGCTTGCTGTGGCCGAACCTGCTGAGCTCCCGGCAGACGCAGGAACATTGGCCTCGGGAGATCGCATCGTTGATGCTTTGGCAGCAGTAAGAGTTGGCCAATCCTGCTCGGCAAGCCTCTAATCCAGAACAAGACTCGACCCCTTCTTCGTCGATCGCCCCCGATATGACGAGCAGAAAGAACAATGAAAACAGAGAGAAACCGATTCGGCGCGGAGATCCCCCAAAAGCCATTGGTTTTTGGGGGAAAAAGTTTTTTTCGTTGGGATTTATAATTTCGGGGAAGCACTTAGCGAGGAGAATCGAAGAAAGAGGATGGGGATGGGAGAAGAAATTCTCTCGAACGGGCAAGTCGGAGGGTTGAAATGGTCTCGACTCGCCAGTGGGCCGCTCTGACTTTTCCGAGGTATTATCACTAATGATGAGTACGTTCTCCCAGAAAAAATTGACTGACGAGTGGTAATAAATTCATGACGACCACCAACCGTTGACTTGCAGCGAGGTGGAGGGTCCTCCACGTAATCTTTGCTCGATTTCTTGATTTATTTTTCTCCGACTACTTGGTCAATGAAGGTCACTGTCAGCTTCCTGACGCTTGTCGCGATGGAAATAACTCGCCGGGCGTCAAGTTGAGCTATGAGCCAATCACGAGTAGCCAGCTGTACGTAATTACGTCTGGCTTGCAGTCAATATTCTCCATTTCTTCGAAGATCTGAAGAGGCCTGTCGACTTGGCCTGCCTTACCGAAACTAGAAACGAAGACTACTGCATGTGAACACGTCTGGCGACAGCCCTTCACTTTTCATTTTCCCGCACAGGCTGCTGACGTCAGATAGTTGATTTGACTTACTGAGAGCCGAGAGGACCGAATTATACGCCGCTTTTCGGTCCAATCAGAGCATGTCGTGTCGTGCACTGTGATGCGTTGGATGAGTAGGACCGATTGGGTTTAAACTCGACAATTTCTTCGATCATCATCAAAGGATCGAATGCCCTAGATCAACCACAGCAATTCTCTCTTTAGAAAATTGCTGAGTCATGTGTCTCTCTCCAAGACCGTCCAATCCTCATTTGAGCAATTCATGTAGCTTCTGCCCTTTTAAAAAGACTTGCCACCATATTTCTGCCCAATTATCGCGATCAAATGATTAAAAATTCTCCTCCTTCCTCAATCATGATATTTAATGATCTAGAGGGGTTTTTGTGCTCAAATTTCATGTGTAGACTACTCTCTTCGCCCTCTATCCGTCTATTCCTTAATTGAGGATTTGAGCAGAAAAATTCATGATTTTAAGAAAATGACAATTTTGTCTCTCTTTACCTTCCAACCCTAAAAACCATATAAAGACCTAAAATTTCTCCCTCCTCATGTTTTTTGGTCTCCTTTAACATCAACCTACTATAAGAAAGGGAGAGGAGATCAAGGCCAAAGGTGAGAACTGCAATTAGAGCAGATTGAGCATCACCCAGCCTAGGATGGGTGCCACAACAGTGCTCCTACAATGATCTGAATTGGATTTTAGCTTGTGAACATATCTATGAATAGTAGACATATATTTTTCTTTTCTTTTTTATTTTTATTTTGATATAATAGCTTTGATATCATACAGATGTGCTTCTCTCTCTCTCACCCTTGCAGCACATCGATCCATCACTACCGCTGATCTTTCTTCTCTTCTTATCAACTTCTCGTTCCCATTTCATCTCCTCTTCTGAACTTGTGCTTCTATTCACACTCTTGCCTTTCTTCCAAATGATAAATTTCATTGTCTCAGCTCCTCGTGAATTTGACTCTTGCTTATATTATACTGGGTAAGAAATTATACATTTTATCAGGAATAGATGAAAACAATGACAAAAAGACACAAAAAAATCAAGTCCATCACCATCCTCATCCCGCACATATCAAAATCTACGTGTACATATTATTCTACGCTCTTGTCTTCTATTAGTAGCATCTAATCTCATTATCTAGGCTCCTTGAAGATTCAACCCTTACTCAAATCATAAACTAAGTGAGGAAAACATAAACTATTATTGCATGAAATTGATTCTCAAACGAGGACATAAATTACATCAAAATCAAGTTCATCACTGAGGAACAATAGTTGCTAAGCGAAGAGTTGATCGAGAAGATGACAAAACATCACACAAATTCACTAGTTTTCTATTTTATTTTCACGGATATTTAACCCTGCCTCTATAATTGTTGATTATGATACCCTCTTATTTTAGTGGATAATAAATGAGACAAGTGTAATGATTTTTAGATATTTTTATTTCATGAAAGAAATAATTCTGAATTCCTACATTAATCTGAGAGGTGTGAATTTGCTTATGCTAATATTGTTATATTTGAACTTATTTATCCAAATAAAGATCACATGTATTTGATCTCTTTCAAATCCAGCACACTTGAATTTGTATAAGTTTTGGCTGATACCCAGTCAGATCCAAGTGGTATATTTATCCAATCAATCTCAAATAATTAATAGATTATCTTTATAATGAAATTATCACCATCTTCATTGAAGCTCAATCGAAAACTATTTATCCGGAGAAATAATCCAATAAAATGTCAAAATAATGACAAATATTGTTACAACAATCCTTACCCGGTGCACAACAATAAACACGCGGATCATTCGTAAAGTTCCCCCGAAAACTCGACACATCCATCGCACCAGTCATCGCGGAAAAGTGAAACACTCCTCACATCCATCGCACCAGTTTATTACACCCAACCAATCGTAGAATCACGATTCATAGAGGCGCAGTAATCAGTCCGATTCTTCAATAAGCGAAGGTCTCCTCCGCGTTGACCGCGCAGCGGCAGCGGTGGCATAACGGGCACGGGCTCGCACTGCAGTCATGGATGACCTTGCTGTGGCCGGACTTGCAGACGCAGGAACATTGGCCTCGGGAGATCGCATCGTTGATGCTGCGACAGCAGTTCCAGTTGGCCACTCCTGCCCGGCAAGCCTCGAATCCAGGACAAAACTCGACCCCTTCTTCGTCGATCGCCCCCGATATGACGAGCAGATATAATAAGAAAAACAGAGAGAAACCGATTCGGCGCGGAGATCCCCCAAACGCCATTAGTTGTTGGGGGAAGAGTTTTTTCGTTGGGATTTATAATTTTCGCCGGGGACTTAGCGAAGAGTATCGAAGATAGAGGATGGAAGACCCTCGCTGACAAATACGATGGGGATGGGAGAAGAAGTTCGCTCGAACTGGCAAGTCGGAGGGTTGAAATGGTCTCGACTCGCCAGCAGGCCACACTGACTTTTCCATTGAAATGGTTTCTCGCTCTCGATTATTCAGGTATTACTACTGATGAGTATGTTCTTCCAGAAAACAACTGACTGACGAGTGGTAATGAATTCAAGACGACCACTCACCGTTGGCATGCAGCGAGGTGGAGTGTCCTCCACGTAATCCATGCTCGATTTCTTGATTTCTTTTTCTCCGACTACTTGGTCGACGACGGTCATTGTCAGCTTCCCTGACGCTTGTCGCGATCGAATAACTCGCCGGGTGTATGAGCCAATCACCAGTAGCCAGCTGTAAAAATCCAGGTCAACGCGAGTCGGCAGTTGAAATAAATCCAGACGACGAGAAAGAAATTGATGTGGGATGCAGCATGTAGGAAATATCTTCATGCATGCCATTGAACCTCCCTCTCTCGTCCTCCCCTCTCTTTCTCAACAGCCAAAACCCATATTATAACATGCATTTATAACTTGAATTCTTATCTTAATTAACTCATATTCATGCTTATTTTATGTAAATATGATACATGTTATCATACTTTTTAGGAATTTTTTCCATTGGCATGTCATTTCACTAAAGTTGATATTTATGCATAAATTAGAGATAATTTCATGCTTAATAGATGATTAATCTTTTGTTTAAATTAATAGAAGTGAATCTCTGTTATTGAATGAGTTTTGACTTTAGTAAATATTTTGGAAGGATGATTTTAGGATGAATTGATGATTTAGAATGTTTAATGAGAAATGATTTAAGTAAATTATAATATTAAAAAGGAAGAAATTTGTGATCTAATGGAGAAAATTTGAGCTTAAAAGGAGTTGTATCTTGAGAAATATGAATTTTTGAAGTTTTATGCATTTTTTCCAATTTTTATTTGATTTAAAAATTGAATTTCTAATTAAAAATATAGCAAAAAGGGGTTTTACCAGCAGGGTGACGTGGCGGCGGCTGACGTAGCGGACCAGGGTGACGTGGCGCGCGGGACCAAGTCGGGTTGCGACGCGACACTGAGGCCACGTGGCAGCGCCCGGGTGGCCCGCGCAGGAGGCGCACAGGGCGCGGCCAAGTGGCAGGGAGGCCACGCGGCCACGTGGGCGCCCGTGGGGCGCCACGTGTAGGTTCGCTAATAGAGGGAATAGAGACAATTAATACGCAAATTCACTTCCCTATTTATACGCATCATTTTCCTTTCTTTTCTCCGTGTGGGACTATGTTCCCACACGGTTTTACCTTGCAGGCGACGTGGACGCGTGGCGAGCGTCAGATCTCACCGCAGACGGCTACGATCGCGTGGACCCGAGTCCACGCGATCAGTGATTTCAACACGTGCTTAAAATACGGAGTAAGTGGACGTGATCTGAGGGCTCACCTGACGCCACGTGGCAACATGAAGATCGTCGGATTTTCATCAAAGCGGATATCGCGCGATTGAGATCGGACCGTCCACTTCACCTGGAAATCAATCGGACGGCGTGGAGGGCTAGTGGAAGAACTCCACGATCGTGGTTCGATCGAACCGCGATCGCGGCGCGATCGAGCCGCGATCGAGGAGCTAACGGTGTGGAATCACCGCCATTCGAGCGAACGGCGATCGACCAACGACCAGGACCACGATCGTGGCCCGATCGCGGCGCAATCGTGGCCCGATCGTAGCCCGATCGTGGCCTGATCGTGGCTGAAATGGAAGCCATTTGGAGCAAAGTCAAAGCGAAATTCACTGCCAATTCTGGAGTTTTGAAGCCGCCCTAAGGAATCGTTCCCACGACCCCGCAAAACCGCGCTCACGACCCGCTCCATCACCCACGATTTCAAGCCCAATTTCCTCTTTAAAACCAATGTATTTCTCCCTTTGTTCTTTAACTTTTGATCGACTCGTGAAGAAATTAAGCGAGTTTCGAGGAAGGTCTTAAGTTCTCGTGATCCTCTTTATTAGGTGTAGATCTTTAATTTCGCAAAGTAGTTCATAGTGTTCTTCATTTTTCCTAATTTTTAGTCCGAAAAGTCCCTGATTTTAAAAATAGGATATCTCTTTGATTTTAGTTTCATTGGATTCCTCTTTTCATCAGCTTTCCGTGGATAGCAAATTCATCGAATTCCAAGTTCATTTGGCCCTTCAATTTGACGTTTGACCGAGGACTGTTCATCCTTCATCAGAAGTCAAACGTTGACTTTCGGGGTCAATTACTTTCAATTTACAAATCAAAATTCAATAATTTTGGTCTCTTTAGATTCCTTTGGTTCTTATCTTTCCATTGACATATAAATTGCAAGATTTGGATTTCATTTGACCATTCAATTTGAAGATTTCCTCTGAGGTGTTAATTTTGTGGATTTTCTGATAGTTAATTTTCAATAATTCATAATAAATCCATTTCTTATCCAAAAATCACAAATTATATATCCATAAATTTCATTTTCTCCCTAGTTTCTTAATATATAATTTTTGTAATCTTTTGACTCTGTTTGATTCTCTGATTTTACAGTACACCTACTGTTGGTCAAAGTCAACACTTTGACTTTGACTTTTGACTTTTCTCTGTCAAATCCGAGATTTTAATTCTTAAAACTTCTTATTAGGTCTATTAATATCATTTCTATTCATCAAATCTTATTTTCTCTTATTTAAAACTCCTTTTAAACCTAATTTTGACCAAGTCAACTCTGCGATTAAAGTCAACCCTACTCTCTGTGGATCGACCCGATACTTACACAATACTTGATTATTATAAATTATCTTTGTGAGTGCGGTTTTATAAATTTTGTTTGACCATCGTCTTTGTGTTTTAACGACGCGCGATAAATGACACGTCAACCTCCCTCTCTCGTCCTCCCCGTCTCGTTTCTCAACAGCCAAAATCCCAAGACAGTGTTAAAGCAGACAACGAACCGGGTTTCAGTGAAACAGCCGAGTCAACCTTGCAGATCGGTTCACTTAACTGATCGTGAGGACACGACCACTTATACACATGGACCAATCGCATGTAAGTCCAAGAAAGAGTTATAACCGTTTCTTGGACCTATTCCTTCTATAAATACAGAATGTAATGATCCCTGATTGAATCAATGAAAGATATTCTTGAAATCGCATAGGAATTGCTCTCACCTCATCTCTCTCTCACTCTCAATCTTCTCAACTTCTCTTCATGGTATCAGAGCCGGTGGCTTAACAACTTTTTCGGCAATGGCAGATTCACCGTCCGAAATCTTGAAGGATGAGCGAAAATAAGGCAATCACCTTACAACCAACGATTGTAGCTCACACGGTAGGTCTTCACGTACCTATCAAACTCACAAGAGAAAATTTTCTCCTCTGGAAGACGCATATCTTCCCGTTACTCAATTATCATGATCTTGCACATATACTTACGCAAGATCCACCAATATCCACTCAACTTGATGATCACGGTGGAATTACCGTCAATCCAGCATACCAAACTTGGTGGCATCAAGATCAGCAGGTTTTGTCCTTAATCGTTACTTCACTTTCCGAGTCCGTCATATCTTGTGTGGTAGGGCAAGAACACGGCTAAGGAAGCTTGGTCGGCACTTTTGAAGTATTGTTCATCCACCAACCCTTCACGTATCATGCATCTGCATAATCTTCTTCATAATACATCAAAAGGTACTCGATCTATCTCTGATTTCGTACAAGATATTCAAAGAATATGTGAGGAACTTGTAGCTGCTGGTCATCCAGTTCAAGAAACCGTGACAATTTACGCTATGCTTCGAGGACTTGGATCCTCATATTCTGCTTTTTGTGCTGGCATTTCATCAAATTTAACTAACCTGTGTCTTGACGATGTGATTGCTCAAATCAATTCTTATGATGAACTCATGAAGTTCTCGAATCCAACAAAAGATACCGGATCTATTGACTTTCCACCCTCTGCGAACCAAGCGCAAATCACCTCTTCTGATCGTGGTAGAGGTCGCAACAATGGCAAGAATAATCGAGGAAGAGGCAGGAATGGTGGAAGGTATACTCCTCGGTGCCAATTGTGTGGACAATATGGGCATCAAGTGCTGGAATGCAGAGAAAGATTTAACCGCATGTTTCACGGTCATCAGCATGCTCTAGCAGCTCAGAATGCACAAGCTCTCCCATCTCTCCCTCAAGCTTAGAATGTTAATTTCAGCACCTTACCTGCATCATAGGATCATACCTAGTATCCAGACAGTGGAGCTACACATCATGTTACAAATGATGGTCAAAGCTTGACTGATCCATCTCTCTACCAAGGTCCCGATCAATTACAAATTGGGAATGGATCAAGTTTGATGATTTACTCAATTGGATCTTCATCATTAATCTCACGATCCTATCCACTCAAATTATCTAACATTCTTCATGTTCCAGAAATCTGAAAGAAACTATTATCAGTATATAGATTGACTAATGATAATGCAGTGTATGTTGAATTTCATGCCACTTACTGTGTTGTGAAGGACGAGGCAACATGGAAGTCACTGCTCTGGGGAACAGTCAAGGATGGACTGTATCTTCTTAATCAAGCTCAACAACCTCAGGTGAACATGGGAGAGAGAACAAGCCTCAATCAGTGGCATCATCGACTGGGACATCCCAACATGAGAGTTCTGCAGAAAATATGAGAGTGTGTAGCCAATGTGGGACTCTCACCAAATTTATTCAATGAACTGTGTAGCCTGTGGAATGTGAGTTCTCTATCAATTATGCATTGATGGATTGCAAAATATAGACATGTCTCACAAATTATCTACATTCATCCATGAAAAAGAGATATCAAAAGAGTTTTGGGTGTGTTGCCTTTTCCCTTGGTTTCAATTCATTAAAGGTATATTAGTACATTGTAATAGAGGATTTTTGCACTTTTCCAAGATCTCAATTTATCAAAGCCACTTTTTTTTACTACCTTAGAGATGGTATGCATTTGTCCAATATCACAATTTATAAAACACATTTTTTGGCTATCTTAGAAATATAATACGATGTCACATATATCTCCCTAAAACCCATAGATTGTACACTTATTAAAACATAGATTTTAGATTTATACATAGATATTATTCCATGCATGAATAAAACACGTCATTGAGTGCCTTTCATGAAATAATGTGGATAGATATGCTAGATATTATGTAGCCTATAAGCCAATCACACTTCCATGTATCTTATTTAAGTTCATTGAAATGATATTTATTCATTGTCATTATTGTGTGATATTTTGAATAAAGTCCATGAGCATATACAATGACTAAGTGAATTATGATGAGATCATAATACAGTGATTACTAATCTTTAACCATATGTTCTAAACATTCTTATAGGTCGGATATTCTAGAGGGATGTTAAATTATTTGGAAAGAATAGCCCTATTTAATCCGACTCATATGATGAGTATGACTGATCCTATAGCCATCGGTGTAAAGACACTAAGGATAGATAGTGGGTGCTCTTTTGGAGAAAGAGTTCACTAAATTGATCTATATGAATCCCTAAATGGTAATTATACCTAATTGTCAATTGGTCCTTTGACTTAAGACACCAAAGATATCCTACATGAGAGTCCTACATTGTCAAGCAATAAAAATTTGGTGTGTGATGCATGTTCCTCTTCCAAATCACATCGGCTTCCTTATTCATATTCACCTCATCAGACAAGCAAACCGCTTGAAATCATCCATTCAGATCTCTGGGGACCCTCACCAGTCATATCACGCACATGAAATCGATATTATGTGATCTTTGTTGATGATTTCACTAGATATACCTGGCTCTATCCACTTAAGCTTAAGAGTGATGTCCATCAAAGCTTCATTGACTTTCAGCATCGTGTGGAAAGACAATTCAACCTGAAAATTAAAAGTTTTCAATCTGATTGGGGGGGGGGTGAATTTCAAGCACTTACCAAACATTTTAAAGAGCAGGAAATTATTCATCGCATCAGCTGTCCACATTCCCCAGCACAAAATGGAACAACTGAAAGGAAGCATCGCCATATAGTTGAAACAGCTCTTTCTCTCATGCATCATGCATCCTTACCTCATTAGTTTTGGGATGAAGCGGTATGTACATCAGTATATCTCATTAATCGTCTTCCTACACCAAATCTTGATAAAAAAATCCCCATTCTATCTACTACATCATCAAGAACCAGATTATAAACTACTGAAGAGCTTCGGATGTGCATGTTATCCATGTCTTCATTCATATACCATCTCTAAATTGGACACTCGATCAGAAAGGTGCATTTTCCTTGGTTATAGCGCATTTCATCATGGATATAGATGTCTGTCTTTGACAAGTGGAAGAATATATATAAGTCGCGATGTGATTTTTCAGGAGCATGTCTATCCAGTCAAAGAGCAACCCGTCATCATCAATCAAGAAATCAATCACTCACCGAGTCTTCTAGGATCAATGCCGACAGGTCAATCTTCACATCCATCTACAAACTCATCACTTGTAGTATCTACATCATCTGAACAACCTGAAGATGATCAATCCTCACCTATTGACTCAGGAATTCATAACTCATCACCTGTTGAATCAGAAGTTCCCAATTCACCACCCGATCCTTCATCCAATGATAATCTCTCTGAATTCTCCAACACAGGCCATATTCCATCAGCCGACCCATTATCTCCATCAAATCTGGACAACAACAACTCAAACCCAAACATCAAAACCCATCGGTTGTCTGAGATCTTTAAAACCATTGACTCAGTCAACCCTTCTCACACATCTAAATTTCCTCTACCCAAATGCCTTCATGTTTCATCATCTATTCTATCTAAGCCTGTCAATGTCGCGTTTGCCATCAAACAACCAGAATGGCTAGAAGCCATGAAAGAAGAATTTGCTGCTCTCACACACAACAATACATGGACATTGGTCCCACGACCACACAATCGTCCAGTCATTGGATGTAAATGGATTTACAAAAACAAGCCCTCATCTGATGGGACCACTCACAAATATAAAGCTCATCTTGTAGCCAAAGGCTTTCTTCAAGAAGGCGGCATTGATTATCATGAAACATTCAGCCCAGTTATAAAAACAACCATAGTTCGACTCCTATTGGCATTAGCTATCAGTCAAGGATGGCACATACGACAGTTAGATATCTCCAATGCATTTTTGCATGGAGATCTTCAGGAAATAATCTACAAGGATCAACCTCCAGGCTTCCACAACACTCAATTTCCGCATCATGTATGTCAGTTGCGGAAATCACTCTATGGACTCAAACAAGCCCCCTAGAGAATGGTTTCATAAACTTACCGGACAATTGCTTAAATTGGGATTTCAAGACTCAAAAACTGATACTTCCTTATATTACACACTCAACGGACCCATTTATCTACTTATCTACGTTGATGACATACTTCTCCATGGACCATCTTTACAGAAAATTCAATCTCTTATTACCTCCCTGTCCACTTCTTTTAAACTCAAGAATCTCGGGTCTGCCTCACGATTTCTTGGAATTGAGTTTCAAGCTGTTCAAAATCGGTTTTCTTCTCACACAGACATAATATCTAATCTAAATTCTTCACAAATTGAAGATGGAAAATTGTAAACCTCTGCCTACACCTTGTCCTCTTACTTGCTCAGACATGGTCACTAAAGATATTGACAATATGACTCTTTATCAGAGAACTGTCGGTGCTTTACAATATCTTAATTTCACAAGACCAGATATTTCCATATGCAGTTAATCAAGCTTGCCGATCAATGCATTCACCACAGTCAGCTGATTGGATTCGTCTTAAACACTTATTACGTTATCTTAAAGGCACAATAACACATGACATTTACTTCAATCGTACATCTCCAATCTCTCTCACATCCTTCAGTGATGTAGACTGGGCTGGAGACTCTCTCGATCGTCGTTCAACCAGTGGATTCCTAGTGTATCTTGGCAACAATCTTATTTCTTGGAGCTCAAAGAAGCAAGTTACAGTGACAAGATCAAGTATTGAAGCAGAATACAAGGAAATTGCTAATGTCACATCGGAATTGATTTGGATTAATTCACTCCTTAGGGAACTCCGATTAAATCTTCCAGCACCAACATTGTGGTGTGATAGTATCGAAGCCACTTATCTCTCATCAAATCATGTGTTTCATGCTCGGATGAAACACATTGAGGTGGATTTTCACTTTGTGCGTGAGCAAATTGCTTCCGGGAAAGCTTCGTGTCTGCGTCATATCCGGTAAAGATCAGATCGCTGATCTCCTGACCAAACCGCTTCCAAAAATTTGATTTATCTAGCTTCGTTCCAAGCTCAACCTCCTACCGGCGCTGTGCTTGCGGGGGGATGTTAAAGCAGACAACGAACCGGGTTCAGTGAAATAGCCGAGTCAACCTTGCAGACCGGTTCACTTAACTGATCGTGAGGACACGACCACTTATACACGTGGACCAATCGCATGTAAGTCCAAGAAACAGTTATAACCGTTTCTTGGACCTATTCCTTCTATAAATACAGAATGTAATGATCCTGATTGAATCAATGAAAGATATTCTTGAAACCGCATAGGAATTGCTCTCATCTCACCTCACCTCTCTCTCACTCTCAATCTTCTCAACTTCTCTTTAGACATGGGCTTCATTTAATCATAAAACCCACTGTCACGTTAAAAAAGAAAGTAATTTTACGAGAGAAATTACAAAAATAAAAGGAAGTGCATGAAGTTCTTGATCTTAGAACACTTACCAGTGAAAATCGTCACACAAATGGTTCGGGAAACTCAATCGATCATCTGAAGATGACCGACTAACTGTACAAGTGCATGATCCCTCAACAACCCAGGATGATGTTGTCCATTCTTTTTGTCATAAAATTCTAGAAATCGTCTCGTTAAGATGCCATCTCTATGCTATTAGACTGACCAAAGCATTTAATGAGACTACTATATGTGAACACATCAGGGGTCAATCTTCTCTCTTTCATTTCCTTGAAGTGCATGTGGGCTTCATCAAGGTCACCGTTATTCCCTAGAGCATTTATTAAAGAATTGTACGTAATCATGTCCGGTTGGAACTCACTATTCTCCACTTCTTCGAAGATATGAAGAGTCCTGTCGACTAGGGTTCAACCATTACGGTAACGGTATCGGGTACCGTTAGGGTCCTAAATGGTACCCGATACCTATAGTACTCGATACTGACATCCACATGTCGGATGTCGGTATCAAGTTCCGATATCTTTATCCGATGCTGACATCTGCTAATGGCACAACGTTGGATGTCAATATCGGATATTGATATCCATTTAATCCTACTTGTTAGAAGAGAGGGGGAAGGAGAAGAGGGGAATGAGTTGACGAGAAGAATGAGACAGGGAAGAGATGCTGATGCTGCGTGAAAAAGCCCCGCGTCATCATCGACGCAGCTCCAAACAATAGTTGCTAAGTGAAGGGTTGATCGAGAAGATGACAAAACATCACACAAATTTACTAGTTTTCTATCTTATTTTCATGGATATTTAACCCTGCCTCTAAAATGGTTGATTATGATACCCTCTGATTTTAGTGGATGATAAATGAGACAAGTATAATGATTTTTAGATATTTTTATTCCATGAAAGAAATAATTCTGAATTCCTAAATTAATCTGAGGGGTGTGAATTTGCTAATGCTACGTTATATTGTTATATTTGAACTTATTTATCCAAATAACGATCACATGTATTTGATCTCTTTTAAATCCAACACACTTGAATTTGAATACCTAGTCAGATCCAAGTGGTATATTTATTCAATCAATCTCAATTTATCTCAAATAATTAATTGATTATCTTTATAATGAAATTATCATCATCTTCATTGAAGCTCAATAGAAACTATATATCCGGAGAAATAATCCAATACAATGTCAAAATAATGAAAAAAAATCATTGGTAAATCCGTATATTGTTACAACAATCCTTGCCCGGTGCACACCACTAAACACGCGGAGCACTCGAAAAGTTTCCCCCGAAAACTCGACACATCCATCACACCAGTCATCGCGGAAAAGTGAAACACTCCTCACATCCATCGCACCAGTTTATTACACCCAACCAATCGTAGAATCACGATTCATAGAGGCGAAGTAATCAGTCCGATTCTTCAATAAGCGAAGGTCTCTGGCCTCGCTCTGCCGGCGCAGGAGCAGTAGACGCACCTCCAGCAACGATTACCGGAGCAGGCATGGATGAGCTTGCCGTGGCCGAACCTGCTGAGCTCCCGGCAGACGTAGTAACATTTGCATCGGGGGATCGCATCATTGATGCTATGGCAGCAGTTCCAGTTGGCCAATCCTGCCCGGCAAGCCTCTAATCCAGAACAATACTCGACCCCTTCTTCGTCGATCGCCCCCGATATGACGAGCAGAGATAATAAGAAAAACAGAAAGAAACCGATTAGGCGCGGGGATCCCCCAAAAGCCATTAGTTTGTTGGAGGAAGAGTCTTTTCGTTGGGATTTAGAATTTTCGCCGGGAACTTAGCGAAGAGTATCGAAGAGAGAGGATGGAAGGCCCTCGCTGACAAACACGATGGGGATGGGAGAAGAAGTTCGCTCGAACTGGCAAGTCGGAGGGTTGAAATGGTCTCGACTCGCCAGCAGGCGACACTGACTTTTCCACAGAAATGGTCTCTCGCTCTCGATTATTCAGGTATTACTACTGATGAGTACGTTCTTCCAGAAAACAACTGACTGACGAGTGGTAATGAATTCAAGACGACCACTAACCGTTGGCATGCAGCGAGGTGGAGTGTCCTCCACGTAATCCATGCTCGATTTCTTGATTTATTTTTCTCTGACTACTTGGTCGACGACGGTCATCGTCAGCTTCCCGGACGCTTGTCGCGATGGAAATAACTCGCCGGGTGTCAAGTTGAGCTATGAGCCAATCACGAGTAGCTAGCTGAAAAAATCCAGGTCAACGCGAGTCGGCAGTTGAAATAAATCCAGACGACGAGAAAGAAATCGATGTGGGATGCAGCATGTAGGAAACCCAAGAAATTGATGTGGGATGCATAAATATCTTCATGCATGACATTGAACCTCCCTCTCTCGTCCTCCCCTCTCTTTCTCAACAGGCAAAACCCAAGACAGCGTTTCATTTAATTATAAAAACCCACTGTCAAGTTAAAAAAGAAAGTAATTGTACGAGAGAAATTACAAAAATAAAAGGAGGCGCATGAAGTTCTTGATCTTAGAACACTTACCAGTGAAGATCGTCACACAAATGGTGCCGGGAAACTCAGTCGATCATCTGAAGACGACCAACTTACTGTGCAAGTGAATGATCCCTCAACAACCCAGGATGATGCTGTCGATTCTTTTTATCATAAAATTCTAGAAATCGTCTCATTAAGATGCATGCCCTCGAGATTAGCTCAGAGGAAAGACGACAGATCAAGCAGCATCAATATTTCAGACATCACTTGAGTGGACCAACAACCCAACGACATATAGGACTCTGGTTCTCATTTCCGCAAGCCCGCCGAAAAGTGGGATCCACTGCTTTGGAGGCGCTCAAGGATTGCATACGTAATAGCATCAGGAGTCAAATTGTGGTGTTTCAGAGTCGCAAACAGATTGAATGCTTCGGCTTTCCTTCCGCATTTCTCCAGGCAATCAAGTAAAGTATTGTATGTCACGATGTTGGGAGAGCAACCATCTGTAACCATCTCATCAAAGAAACTGCAAGCCATCTCTATTCTATTAGACTGACCGAAGCATTTGATGAGACTACTATAAGTGAACACATCAGGGGTCAATCCTCTCTCTTTCATTTCCTTGAAGTGCATGTGGGCTTCATCGAGGTCACCCGTTCTTCCCTAGAGCATTTATTAAAGAATTGTACGTAATCACGTCTGGTTTGCACTCACTATTCTCCATTTCTTCGAAAGATCTGAAGAGCCCTGTCGACTTGTCCTGCCTTACCGACACTAGAAATGAGGATATTGTAGGTGAACACGTCGGGCGACAGCCCTTCACTTTTCATTTTCCCGAAAAAGGCTGCTGACGTCAGATAGTTGATTTGACTTACTAAGAGCCGAGAGGACCAAATTATACATCCTATTTTCAGGAGTAAGCCCCTTTTCAGAGATTTTTGCAAGCAGATCCATAGCTTCCAGCATCTTCCCTGCACTGCATAGAGTCTCTAGCATGGAGAAACATGCATCTCTGTCTCCCATGTCATGTGAGGTCCACATTTCGCAAAAGTAGACCATGGGCTTCACTGGCATGCCCTAATCTGCTAACTGTTTTCACCAAGTAGGAAAGAATAGACTTAGTCATGAATTTATTGGAAATTTCTACAATCTCGGATATTCTACTGATTTTCCCTTCCACAGCAAGGCCGTTGAGTATAGCACTGTAAGTGAACTCGTTGGGACGGCACTCATTCTCGATCATCTTATTGAAAACAAAGAAGATCTTATCAACCATCCGATTCTTTGCCAATGCCTCAATCATAGTGTTGTAGGCGATCAAGTTTCGGAACGCAACCTTTGGCGATCATTTCATGGAAGTACAAAATAGCATCATCAGATTTCCCTTTATTTCCTGACATCCTTATGAGAATAGTGTATGTGTACACATCAGGTCCACAGTGTCTGCGTTTCATGTCAACAAATATCTTGTCCACTTCGTCCTCCTGTTTATCAAGTTTCAGTGATAAACGCAATAATCAAACATCAAATGAAACCGAGAAGAACTCATCTTTTATAAAAAGTACCTTATCAGCTTTGGCGAGAGCATCCAGAAGCATGTTATAACCAAAAATATCTAGCTTATATCCCTTTCTTCTCATTGCACAGTATACTTCAAGCGCATTCTCCACCTCACATGACCTAAGATATGCCTGAAGAAGGCATTTATACGTGTACCCATTAAACCTCAAAGACCACATCTTCAATAGTTCCAAGCATCTTTTAAGCTCCCCGCCGCCAAAAAGCGAAATCAAAATATTAATCGTCGAAATATTCCCCCTCACTCCTTCCTTCTCCATTTCGTCCAGTAACAAACCGACGAGACCGACGTCGGCCCCAAACTTCGCGATAACAGAGAAAATTCGGTTGTAAGTAAAGCAATCATGGCGGTATCCCGGCAGGGAAGAACAGAAGTGAAAGAACTCGATCGCGACCTTCACATTACGTAGCGCTTTTAAAACCTCGCTAACCTCGGCAGGAGAGAGCGTTAGGCTAAAGTTTTGAAGATATTCGGATAGCTCGAGCAGCGGATCGTATCGCGACGGCGACTGAAGAATCCGGGAGACTCGACAGATCAGATCGCGCCGCGGAAGAGCGTAACCGCGGATATCGCGCACGATATCAGGTGAGTCAATTTCCACCGTAATGGTTCGGCCAGTAGAATCTTCCCTGGTAATCCGACCGCTGTAGCTCGTCGCGAATGATCGAACAGAAAGAGAAATCTGGACAGAGAGGATTAGCCGCTTGTAGATAAACCTCATTTTCTCCTCTCCAGTTGGGTTAAGGGTTTTGAAGATCGGAGGGGGGGGAATCGTTTAAAGGAAGCAAAGGATTGGACGGACAGGATGTTCTCTGATTGATAAAACGAATGGTTGGATGATGAACGGTCATTTCTAACTAAAGTCCGCCCCTTTTTCTTCTTAGAATAGCAGGGTCACCGCGGATTCGCCCTTTCTGGCTGTCATGCGGACTTGGGAATTCTGATCTGATGGGAATTTGGATGGCCGAGTACTTGCCTTCGTGTTTGTCTTCGCCGCCGGAGGATATCTGTGGGGGGACTGCCTTGATATTGAACGTGTATGATCTCACCACCTGGAATAATTATACTCACTGGTGTGGATTTGGGATCTTCCATTCCGGAATTGAAGGCAAGTCTGATGCGGTATAATGTGGTATAATCGTGTTTATGTGCCTCTTTTTTGGTAGAATTTCGAAAAGCTCGTCGTTTTCCAAGGAATATGAAAATGATAATCTTTGAGTTGTGCTTTTGTCACGAAGATTGGAACAAATTAGGCCCTTCGCATATTAGAATGTTCTGGATTATTCCGAACACGCATTTAATTTCCAGTAATGGAGCTATGTTTGACAATCTTCTATTTATTTTTCTAGAGAAATGAGGCAATTTACGGGGTAACTTTAAATTATTAGATCCAGAACATTGCCATGATTATGTCACTACCATCAAAATCGATAAACTGATAATGAGAAGAAAAAGAATTCACACGGGAATAAAATGCGGTGGATGATTACTCTTCCTGATGCTTGCATCTTGCAGCTCACGGTCTGGAATACGGATTCGGGGCCCATCATCTACCTTCAACCGGGGTGTTTGAGGTGGAACCGAGAAATTGTCCTGGATTTTCATACAGATGCTCCATACTGCTCGGGCACACCAACATGCACCTTCAAGAATTTCAAGAATTCATTGCAAATATTGGTCCTGACTATCACGGAGACTCGTATAATCTCATCTCCAAAAATTGCAACCATTTCACTGAAGACGTTTGTGTGAGACTGACTGGGAGGCAGCTACCCGGATGGGTCAACCGACTCGCTCAAATCGGTGGGCATTATTTCTTACATGGTCTTTTAAACCTTCAGCTAGCGTTTCTCTTATTTATACCATATTTTCAGGTTCAATGTGCAGTTGTTTGCTTCCTCAAAGCTTCCAAACGCCTGTTTCTAAGCAGCTTTCCGAATATTACGTCTATTCAGGTTGACAACGGAGTTTTTCCTCTATTAACACCACCATAGTTTAATTTATCAATAAATGGATGGTTATTTAAAAATCGTCCCTTCCTGTATCTTCTGCAGAAGACGAATCAGAGAACACGGAGAACGGCAATGCAACAGAGGAAGATGATGCCCACCTACTCTCATCTCCAAATTCTGGGAGACAAAGAGGTTCCTTTCACCTGAGTTTTCCTCAGTTGACTCCCCCAAACAATTGACCAATCAACTGAGGTCAGTTTCCCCCCTCTTTCATATCATCCTCTTCAATGTAAGTAATGAATGGAACGGCAACCACTTTGCATATAAAATATTCATCTAATTGCCACAACTTTGATCCTTCTTAGATTGGTCGATGATAAATGAACGTAGATATAGTTTCTTTTCAATTTTCCATAGGGAAATCATCTGGGCTACTGTCAAGAGACTCCAGTCATCCATGCAATCCTGATACAACACCATTCCCTGATTTAGTGGGCCGGGCCAATTATGGCATCTAAATATTTTAAGGGCACCTCGGTGAAGCCTACTTCAGAATGCCTTCTCCATTTACAGGGATGCATTGGAAGTTTCCAAAGCTTAGAACAATCGTCAAGCTTCTAGAAGAGCCTAGAGGAATCTAGAATCTTTTAAAAGAGTCTTGATCAGCCCAATTTAAAAAATACACAAGCACCTTGTGCTCTAATAAAATCCAAACAAGGCTTGAACTCTGTTGTAAGAATTTTAATGGTCAACAAGTCCACTATCTTGTCCTAGTGCCAAAATATACTTTATCATGATTTGTCCTTGCAGCAAAATATATCTTTGGTGAAATATCAATATTCTAGTGGGCTTTCATGGTGAATATGATTTTTGGACCGATTTGCAAAACTATCATAGTGCACAATTGCCATGCCTTTACATGAGCGAATCTTGCCAAAAAATTTCTCTTTCACATTGCTTCCTTTCTTTGTGTGGTGATAGCCATCAATTCTACTGTGGTAGTTGATAATGCAACAAAAGTTGTAGTCTAGCCTTCCAGATTGCAACACCTCTTCTAATGTAAAGATATTGCAAGTTAGAAAACTATTTTTTTGTAGTATTAGACATATGCATAATCAATGCAGCCCAAACAGAGTATATCATTAAGAGGTCCCAAAAATTGGCTAAATATCTTTTCATACTAGAGAATTTTCCTCAAATTTTGCATAAATCCTATAGCAACATGCAACATTTGAACTGTCTTGATGAGTATATTCTGTTATGGCCATTGATACAACTCATATGATGAGTATGATTTATCTTGTAGCCATTGGTATAGAGACAGCAAGTATAGATAGTGGGTGCTATTCAGAGAAAGAGTTCACATAATTGATTCAGATGAATCCTTGAACGGTATTATACCTAACTATAAATCAGGTTGATTCATGTCATGGTTGTGTACGTGTTACATTGACTTGAGATACCAAAGACATCTTGTAGATGAATGACTATATTTTGATTATGACACCAAAGACTCATGGTTGTGGATAAATGACCATCCTAGCCACCTGGATCCCTAAAACAATATATATTAGATAATGCATAAAGTCCTCAAAGATGACTGAGTGGTCAAGATGAAATTGTATGCACTAAGTATTTGTGAAGATTAACTCAAGGAATAAGATACAATGAAATCTTTGGCCAAGGTAGTAAAAATATCATAAAAGTTATTGATGATTTCATACACACATTAATACTAACTTAAGTGATCGATTAGGGTTTGATAGTTAACCATACCCTAAGTCATTCACGAGTCTCACAAGGACAAAGGATTATATATACATGGTAACCAATGACATAAAGGTTTTGTACGAGAGTTCTTATGTACTCCATATCTCTTAGAGTACGCGGTGTAGCTTGGCACCCAATGGGTTGACAACTTAACCTCTCGATTGGGTTAAATCGATCATCAATTAATTAATATATATGTTGATGTAGAGAATTAATAAGATTGATCGATAAGGTGTTATTGGGTTTATAATGTTATTAACAAGTGAAATATATAGTCTTAGAGGGTCACACACATAAGGTCTAAGAATGTTAGTAGATATAGATATAATTTTAGGAGGTTTCATGAAAAGTTCACATACCTAGTGTCTATAATTAAGGGAAAAATAAACAAAACTCAAGATGCCCTTGCAGTTGTGGAAATTCTCTCATTTCGTCTTTTTCTCTCATGGCGAAGAACATTAAATAGGAGATTCAATTGTCCGACGATCATGTGAATATCGCCAGAGGCTAGACATTTGAATAGAGTTGAAAACTCCTTTAAGTGAACCCTTTAAGTACGTTATCTCACACATACTAGAGGACATGATCATCTGCTCTTGGTGCATCGATGTTTTGAATGTTCTATTCCATATATTCTGCTATATTTGACATTTTGATCATAACTTTGGAAGGCTTATTAACCTCTCACATCCCACAAATTATTAGAGCTGGATTCTACTCTTCATAAGATTTCTAACAAGCCCAAGAACATAAAAAATGGATGAGAAATAAAGAAGATATGGTTGTTTGAAAATCAAACCATGAAAAAGAAAGGGTCACTAGAGCTCTACAATCCACTCGAAACTGACAAATCACCGGAGCGCCACTACTGGAGTGGGTAGTAACACTTTCAGAATCAATGGCAACTACTGCTAGCACAAGGGTTCATTCCAAGGGTCTTCGTATCTGTTCACAAATCGTTTATCTCACACTCCTTATGTCCTTTGACTTCAGATACCTCCTTCATTATAATTATTATGTCATCAATAAACTCAAGAATAAGTTGAAAATTTTTTTAAAGTTTACCATTTTGAACCTACATGGAGACATAAAGGCATCAAATTTCTTAAGCCATCACATTGGAGACTTCTTGAGACCATTTAATGATTTTTTAGCAAACACGAGTGATTATTTTTGCCTTTGAACTCAAAACCTTTTGCTTGCATTAATAATATGTCTTCATCAAAAGCAAGATTAAGAAAGACAATTTTGACATCTATTTTCTTTAAACTCTAGGTCATGAGATACTAAAATAGAAAATAAAAACACAAATCAATGTATGTTTCATGAGGAAAGGATTGGGGTTTAACCAACCCTAGAATGGGGGTTTAACAAAACGGCCTCATATTGGCCATCGCTTTTCTCTCTCCATCTCCTCGCTCTCTTTATCTCTCTCTCACAATGCTTTCTTTCACTATGATTCCCTCTCTACCACTACCTCCTTCATTTCTCCCTCTCCTCTCTTTCTGTTTCCAGCTTCTCTTTCTTCTTTTCCCTCTCTCTCTTCTCTTCCCACTATGCCGTTCTCCTTTCCTCTCTTAGCAAAAGAAACTTGCAAATTACTTTCCGCCTCTTTGAGTGGAAGAATTTTTCTTCCACTCAAATTTCTTCCACTCAAACTTGCAAGTTTCGTCTATTATGCTCATCTCTCCCCTCTTCTCTCTCTTTGCCTCTCTCACTCTTCTCTCTCCCTCTCTCTCTCATTTCTCTCTTTCTTTCTCTCTTCTCTCTCACTCCCATGGGAGAGAATTTTCTTGAATGTGTGAGAAAAATCTCTTCCTTCTCTTTACTGCTGGTCTACCTCTCTTCACAAGTTCCTCTATCTCATTTCTCTCTTCTCTCACTTCTTCTCCCTCTCCTTGCTTCTTCTACCTCTCTACCTTCTCTCTCTCCCACACAAGGGGAAGGGACTTTCATATGTTGTGCTTCTCTCGCCCCCTTTCTATCGCTCTCTCTTTTTTTCTCTCATGCACTAATTAGTGAAAGAGAGAAGAGAGAGAGAGGAGAGAGAAGAAAATTATTTAAAAGTTCACTTTTGAAGGTTTGAGTGAGGGAGTTCAACACATAAATAAAGGCAGTTGAAGAGGAGAGAGAAATAACTCAATGGGCCACATTGCTCCAAATTCAAAGTTTCATATCCACTAATCCTAAAAGAGTTTTGAGCAGAAATTTCTTGGGCATGAGCGTCATTTTTTGCTTATTCCATCTATACCCTTTAATTATATAAAGGGGAAAAAGTAGATTTTAACATTTTCTGGGTCCTTCTAGCACTAGTTAGCTGGAGGACAGAGAGCATCAATCAAAATAATTGTACCAAACATAATTTTTTATGAGTTTCTTATCTTTTATATTCATTCCTCTTGTTGGATGCAAGTCACTTGGTTGGGTCGAGATGCAGGGGCTCTCAAAGAAGTGATTGAACAGAGAGCATCGATAGAGTGAGTTTGTGATCGCGAACCTTTATATTAGGTTATATATTCATTTCAATTTCTTCCATTTCCCAATTATTTTGATTCTTATTCTTAAATTTTCAGCCCTTTATCATCATTCCACTGTATGATCAAGACTTTTTTTATCTTTGAAAGGATCTTGAAGGTGTTTGATTGGATCATTACATCTTCACATACTTCTATCTTATTTTCATTAATCATTTCTACTCTCTTAATCTTAAAAATACCAAAAACTTTCATTCATTTGAACTTTTGATATCAAGCTTTCTCTCACTCTCTCCAAAGAGCTGTCAAACCCTCTCTCGCACAATGTCATTCATCTCTCTTTTACGCTCAAATAATTGATTTCACAAAAAGGGGGTTGTGATGTCTTGTCCTAGATGGTCATCAGATCACCCAACTCCCTCTTATCAAAGTTGAATAGAAATTTCCAAGCTCTCTCTCTGCCCCATGACCAAGAGTCTCTAACAACCCATTATTCACATTCTTCTATTGAATTTCTATTTGCATCATTTCATTTTTATTTTTCTTCAGATTCTCTCAAGATCAATTTGTATTAAATTTAGTTTCAATTTCTCTTTCAATTCATTGCACTTGGTTTCAATCGTATTAAAAAATTTTGGTTCTGAGGTTGATAAGCCTTCCAAAATTTCTATCATAATGTCAAATGCATCAAAATACATTGAGTTGAATATTCAAAACATCCAGCCACCAAGAACAGATGATCCTATCATCTAGAATGCATGAGAAACATACTTACAAGTTCCCTTGAAGGAGTTCTTGAAGCTATTCAAGTGTATGGCCTCTAGTGTTATCCATAAGGTCTTTGGATGGTTGGATCTCCTCTTCAAAGCTCTTCACCAAGAGAGAAAGAGAAGAAAGAAAAGAATTCCCACAAGGCTTGCATAGGCACCTTGAGCTGTGGTCACTCTCCCCCTATTTATAGACATTTGGTATATGAATTTTGCATTCAAATCCTCATAATTATAATTATATCCACCAACATCCATAAACCTGATGTGGGTGGCCCTCTAGGTCCATATATCTCACTAGTTAATAACCGTATATACCCAATAACACCTTATTGGTCAAACTTAATTCTCTATCTATATCAATAGATAGATTAATTAATCAACAATCGATTTAACCCTATCAATAGATTGAGTTGTGAGCTAGTTTGGTACCAAACTACACCACGTACTATAGGAGATATGAAGTATGTAATAAATCCTTTATAAAACCTTTTCGTCATTGATTACCATGTATGTATAATCCTTTCATATGCACGAGACTCATGAATGACTTAAGGTATGGTCAATTGTCTAACCCTACTCGATCACTCGAGTTAGTACTGATGAGTGTAGGAAATTATCAAGAATTCCTTCTCCAATATTTCTACTACCTTGGCCAAGGATTTTATCACATCTCATTCCTTGAGTCAATCTCCTCAAATACCTAAGGCGGATGATCCCATCATGACCACACAATCATCTTCAAGGTCTTCATGTGATATCCAATATATAACATTTTAGAGATACCATTGCTAGGGATTTGTATGTCATAATCAAAGCATAGTTATCCATCCACAACATGTCTTCGGTGTCTCAAGTCAAAGGGCCACATACACAATCATGACATGAATCAACTTGATTGACACTTATGTATAATACCATTCAAGGATTCATACAAATCTATTTAGTGAATTGTTTGACCAAAGAGCACCCACTATCTATCCTTAGTGTCTTTACAAAAATGGTTACGGGATCAACCATACCCATCATATGAGTTGAATTAGATAGTATTATTCTTTTATAATAATTTCATATCCTTCTTGAATATCTACAAATAGAAATGTTTCAAACACATGTTTAAAGACTAGTGAACACTTTATAATGATCTTATCTTAATTCACTTAGTCATTGCATATGCTCATAAACTTTATTGCAAACATCACAAAGTAATGATAATAAATAAATTTTATTTAAATAAAGATAAACGAGATACATGGAAGTATGATTAGATTATAGGCCACATTATATTTATCATATACTAATTTCACTTGGTTTCATTTTCTATTTTAACCAATTAGGGATAAATTTTTTACCAGTCTAATTTTTGTTTATGTATGATTTTGATCTTATGTCTAATTAGACTGTGGACCTATTTTTTATTTGATTTTTGGAAAGATTAGACGTTAGGACTGATAAGGGATAATTTTTTTATTATTCTAATTTTCTATAAAATATATTTAGACAACATAAATACACAAAAAGAACAAATCCCCCCAATATGTGTAAAATTATGGTTGTTGAAAGCCCAAGCTCGCGTAATGAAAATTATATTTAAATTTTTAACTTTAATTTTAAAATTTAGAATAGTGGCAAGTCAAGGTCGAATCCATAAGGAGTAAGCTCAAAAGATTGAAATAAAAGAATATTCGTAGTATGTTTGGATTAAGAATTAAAAATGATCAATGAAGAGAAGAAGATTGACACAAAAAATGTAATGAACTGATCAAATACTTCTAAACTCCTTTTAAAGATTGAAAACCCTTGATTAATGGTGGAAATGTGATATAACATTTGAAACTATGAAAAAACGAGGATGAAAATATTGAGAAAATGAAAATATTAATAGAAAATGATTCTAATCTAAATATTCATGATAAAAACACACTCTAGCAATGGTCTCTAATTAAAACACACTTTCAAGAACCCATACATTTCGCCGAACTTGGCATCTTGCTTCAAATATGAGGTATTAATAGAAAAAAGAAGAAACTCATGAGAAATGACATTTCGTATAGGAAGAATGATCAATTGATGCCATCTTTCCTCTTGGCTAGCCAATGCTAGAAGTGCACATAAATTATTAAAAAACCTAATTTTTGTGCCTCACAATTTAACTCGGCCCTGATGAGATCATAGCGCTTGAAATGACTTCCATGCGCATTAAATTTTAGCCCCGAACACCTTTATGATCATAATATATCATGATTTCAATTTGGAGTATTTGTAGCCATAATTTTTTCCTTAAAAAATGCATGATTGATTATTGGTTGTTGATCAAAGTCGTAAGCCACTAGATTGCACCAAGTGTCTCTTTGTGATTTGTTGAGAGGAAAATAAATGACAACCATTTGATCATCTTTATCAATTGTAGGATTCACCAGATCATGCCACTTGTCGCTCGCCTATTCATTGCAATAATCAGATAAATCAGAGTCAATATAAAGCATTGATCTCATACGCCCAGATTTGACGGACGTGATGCAGCCATGTGTCATGCCACAAAAGCAAGATCCGATGGACTCAATCCACCAGATCAAGTGAACCACACAATGCCATGTGTCCTTGCAAAAAAAGTTTAGTCCCACGTGATAAATATAATAATTATTTTGAACTATAAATACATTTATAGGCCGATTAACAAGTTAATAAAAAACAAAAAACATTTTAGACTAATACTCCCCTTAATGGTGTCACGTGTGTGCTAAGTTGGCCCACATGGCACCATGCATATTCAAGGCTAACTTAGCATGCCACTTCAACATTGACGAAATAAATTTTTGTAGTCGTTGAAAACACACTTTATCGTGTCAAAAATATTTCCAAACTCACTAATTTAGATGCTTAATTATGAATTTAGTAGAATAATCAAAGACAAATCCATAAAATCAAAAACCACTCATTTTGGATTAGTATTCAAGGGGAAATCAAGGAGCGAAAGAAGGAGATAGAAATCATTCTTGAAAAGAGAGAAAATGATAAAATTTTGTAAAATTAAACTAACCTACTGATCAAAATTAAAATCTAATGGTATAGGATGAAAGATTAGAAAGAAAACACATAATTTCATCTGAAACTGCACTCGAAATGATCCAATTAATCGTTGGATCAAGGCTTTTCATTCCGTGTTATGAAAAATAAAAATTTGAAGTTCAAGTAGTGAATTATTTATTGTTCCTCGATGTAATCTTGATTTCAAGCACTCCATCGATGCAGAAATGAGTCTAGAAGAGGAAGAAAGCTAGAGATTCAAGGATTATGCTATCCAAAAAGTTTGATTGATTGAAAATCTAAGAATGAGTACACCCTTCAAAGAAGAGGGTTATAAATAGAACTTAATTTGGGTGTGGCCATTGGATCGTTGATGAAACGAATGCGTGCAGTCGTTGAATACACACGATGTCGTCTCAAAACAAAGTTCAAACTTACCAATTTAAATATTAATTCACAAATTGAAGGGTATAATGGTAAATAAGGGTCGAATCCACAGAGAATTAGGGAAATTTTCTGAGATATCTTTACAATTCGATCAAATCAGACAACGAAATTGAGTTTAGAAATCAAGAAATTTATAATATTAAGAAAGATCACTCAATTACAAATCCACAACATTCAAAATCGAGTGATTTGGATTAGAATTCATAGAGTAATCAAAGTTTGAAATTGAGATGAAAATTCAATCGCGAAATTGATTTAAAACCGAAATTAAACTTAATCTACTATTCAAAATGTAAATCTAATGCTAAATGATGAAAGATTAAGATGAAAATACACAATCTAACCCAAAGTTGCACTCGAAATGATCCAATTAATCGCCGGATTCATGGCTTTTCATTCTGCGATTTCGAAGACGAAGATGACATTCAAGATGTGATTTCTCCTTACTCCCTCAATCAAATTCTGATTTCAAGCACTCATCGGACGCAAAAACAAGTCAACAAGCTAAAGAATTCAAAAGACTCTCAGATTGTAGTGTCTAGATAGTTCGATTTGCTCGAAAATCCAAGGGTGATCTTTCATCGCGAAGAACATTCTAACTTATTTAGGGCATTGGACGTAATCGTTGGATGTAACGGTTCATCGCGATCAACGACTGAGATGACACACCTGTTGATGAATCGACGCAATTAAGTCATGAGCGTCCGATCTTCGATGGATGCGTCCACATCGCGCTTGTGAAGAGAAGCGTCGTTTCATCTCGTTCGTTGGATCTTCATCGGACGATTGCGATAGATCGTGGGTCCATCAGGCGCTTTAAATCTCGACCTTTGTAACTCCAGAGATGGACGGATGAGATTAAATGTCTTTAATCAAATCTACGTTTAATTAGATGTCGCCACGTACCCCATGAATAAGTGACATCCGACGCACGTGATTAAATCACGCGATCGGATGTCTCACGCGTCGCCACGTTGACGAAGCGTTTTCGTGCGTCATTAAATCACAAAAATGCCGGTCAAACAAAAATTTAGAAAACTGAACTCACAAAGATAAGATATAAAATCAAGTAATGTGCAAGTATCGGGTCGATCCACGAGAGCAGGGGTTGACTTTAATCAAAGAGTTGACTTGGTCAAACTTTAGTTTAAAAGGGGTTTTAAATAAGTAAAAATAAGAATTAATGAGTGAAAATGATATAAATAAGCTAAATAAGAAGTTTTAAGAATTTAATTCTCGGGTTTGATAGAGAAAAGTCAAAAGTCAAAGTCAAAGCATTGACTTTGACTAATAGTAGGTGTACTGTATAATCAGAGAACCAAACAGAGTCAAAAGATTACGAAAATTATATATTTGGAAACTAGAGAGAAAATGGAATTTATTGATATATAATTCGTGAATTTTGGAAAAGAAATGGATTTACTATGAATTATTGAAAATCAAATATCAGAAAATCCCCGAAATGAACACCTCAGAGGACATCTTCAAATTGACCGGTCAAATGGAATCCAAATCTTGATATTTATATGTCAATAGAAAGCTAAGAACCAGAGGAATCTAACAAGACTAAAATTATCGAATTATGATTTGTGAATTAAAAGTAATTGACCATGAAAGTCAACATATGACTTCTGATGAAAGATGAACAGTCCTTGGTCAAACGTCAAATTTGCTATCCACGGAAAGCTGAGAAAAAGAGGAATCCACTGAAACCAGAATCAAGTAATTTGAAATTATAATCAGAGAGATATCCTATTTTCAAAATCAGCAATTTTTCAGACTGAAAATTGGGGAAAAATGAAGAACACTAAGAACTAATTTGCAAAATTAAACTTCCAAATCTAATAAAAACTCAAATTACCTCCTGACAATCGATCAAATCTCACTACTAACCCGATTGCCGCAAGAATGGGGCTTCAATTCTCATGGATTGAAGTGAATTTGCTCGGATTCTTCCTCGTGGACGTTCGGAATTCAAGGGGAAAATTCGATGAAATCAAGGAGAAATTCGTGATCAATCCCACTCCAATTGCTTTGCAATCGAGTCTAAACGCGGGGGGGTGGGGGGGTGGGGTGGGTCACGATGAACTATAGATCTTCCTAGAAATTCGCTTAATTCACTTCACGAATCGATCAAAAGTTGGGAAAATGAGGAGGGAAATACATGCTTGTAAAGGGAAAATTAGCTCGAAGACCGTGGCCGATTGATGCGGTCGTGGGGGCGGATTGAAGGCGTCGTGGGAGCGGTTTCCATTGACGGCGTCGTGGCTCCCAATTAAGCGGTGAATTAGCCTTGATTTTGCCTCAAAGGAGCCACGATCGCGTCACGATCGGGCCACGATCGCGCCACGATCGGGCCACGATCATGCGTCAATCGTGGTCTTGATCTCCATCAATCGCCATCTGATTCAGTGGAAAACTTGTGACGTAGATTCCGTGATGCTATGGCTCCCGATTTGGCGCTGAATGCGTCACGATCGCACGCCGATCGGGCCACGATCGCGTGTCGATCGTGGTTCTTCGTTAGACACGATCCACCATCCGATGGCGATCTCACGGTAGATCGCGATGGCGCATCCGATGAAGATCGGGCGCTCTAGAAAGCTCCACGTGTCTCCACAGTGAGCCAAAGTCGCGATGGTTAGATGACCGTCCGATGAAAGTTGATGCTACCTCACTCTGCCACGTGTCGCCCATCCCGCATCTCACTTAAACACGATATCGTGCGCGTGCGTTGATGGATGATCGCGTGGACTCGGGTCCACGCGATCGATGCTTCGCCAGAAGATCCAACGCCTGTGCGATCGCCATATCACCTGCATATTGGAAATGTGTGGGAACATAGTCCCACACAGACGAAATAAAGGGAAATTGTTAGTATAAAAGATGGGGGATATAACGCTTTCGCGTTACCGCCCCCACTATCTTGTCAGGGCCCACTATCCCATGGGCCCTTCACCTGCCGACCTCCCTGCCACGTGGCGCCCCACACGGACGTCCGCGTGGACACGCGTGGCCTCCTGCCACGTGTCCGTGCCCTGTGCGCCTCCTGTGCTCCGCGTAGGCCACCCGCGGCCTTGCCACGTGGCCTCAGCGCCGCGTCGCATCCGCGCGGTGGTCCCTGCGTGCCACGTCATCACATGTAGGTTAGTAACCCTTTTTCGTGATTTTAATAAAGAAATTACTTTAAAAATGCATTTAAAAAGAAAATAAAAATCAGAAAAAGGCATGAACTTCAGAAATTCATAACTTTAAATGTAGAACTCCTTTTTAATCCAAATTTTCTCCATTGGATCACAAATTCCTTCTTTTTTAACATCATGTCATTTAAAATATATTTTCAAAGAAGAAATCAAGATGAATTATAATTTACTTAACTCATTTCTCACTAAATATTCTAAATCATAAATTCATCTTGAAATTATCCTTCAAAACATGCACTAAAGTCAAAATCATTCAAGAAAAGAGATTAACTTCTATCAATTTAAACTTAACCAAAGACTAGTCCTCTATCAAGCATAAAATTATCCCTACTTTATGCATAAATATCGACTTTAGTGAAATGACATGCCAATGGAGAAAATTCCTAAAAAGTATGATAACATGCATCATATTCACATAAAATAAGCATGAATATGAGTTAATTAGGATAAGAATTTGGGTTATAAATGCATGTTATCACACGTCACCTGAAATCAAACACATGTACACATAATCTCACACGTAATATTTTAATGAGTTTAATCGGGTTTATAACATCTACGGATTTAAGCGGTTAGCTTAAATCCGATTACGGATGCTCCTAACCCATTTAAAAATTCCGCGCATACGTGTCACGTACACACATGTGTGTCATGCACACATGTCACGCACACATGCACACATGCGTGTCCACGTGTCACACGGACACACGTCTGCGCGTCGCCACGTGGCTTCACTCTGCCACATCAGCACGCGGTAATAAAACCCAATTTTTTATTCTTTTAATCATTAAAAATCGAAAATACAGTTAAATAAATTCAGAATAATTCTAGAAAATTCCTAAAAATTGGAAAAATCATAACTTTCAAAATACAACTCCAAACTAATTCAAATTTGTTTTTGGATCAAAAAAATTGAATTATCTATCATTATAAAAATTCAAAATATTAAAATAACAAGAGAATGAATTTTAATTAAATAAATACATTCATGTATTGTCTAAAATAACTTTAGAAAAATACATGAATATAAATAAAGTTCTTTTCTCTTATACTGTAATCATGAAAACATAGTTATGATCTCAAATATAATTAGGATTAGAATGATATTATTCAATTATGTATAATTATCCACAAATTGATGTATTTTTAGATCATAACATGAAATTATGTAAAATGATAGAAATATACTTAAAATATGATAACATGCATATAATTAGAACAATTAATGCCTTTATTTGCATTAATAATCATGTAAATTCATGTATAAAATGCATGTTATCAATCGTCTCTTCATCTTCGATCAACCACCGCGATTAAAAGAGGAGAGGCAAATTAGTGTCCTTAAATCATGTGTAATCATGTGTACACGAATCTTCATCGAAACATTCAGATTTTGCTTCATAATCATGTGTACACGAATCATTGTGAAATGTTTTCCATTTGACCTTCAATAGACGCTCATGATGCCACACATCACTCCTAGGAGTCCATGAGGCGCATTAAATCTGGACCATTATAACTCTTTTGATGGATGGCTAAGATTCGTTGTCTTCTAAAAAAAGAATCATCACTGAATCAAAATGAATCACGTACCCCTCTTGAGTAAGTAAAAATTGACGCTTCGTATTCAATCATAAATCCGATGTATCTTGTTGTGCCACATCGCCTGTGATAAAACATAAAGAAACATAGTCCCACGTGGGAAAAATTGAATATTTTTTTACAAATAAATACAAGGCGACTTCAGTGGTTAGTTTATGCCCTTAAAGGGCACTTATCCACTAATGATACGCACACACGTGCGCCACATGGTGCACACATACACTTGTGAGTTTAATCTAAGTTTAATCATTTACTTGTGAGTTTAATCTTAATGTTTGTGAAATATTATGTTAAATAGCTTTTAGATTTGGATTGATAGCCTTTCGACAAAAATGATTTGAGAAGGGTATGTCCTTGTTAGTGAAGGTACCAACGGCTTGAGTGACTAACCCACTTCAACTTCGGAACGCAAACACCGGTAAGAATAAGCTCTAGATTACTTATTTTCTAATTTCTTATTAAAACATTTGAATAAGAAATTCTAAATATAGGATTATCATTATCATTATCATTGTTTTATTATTATAACAAGATAGATGCTCCTAAAGACAGCTATTAATGATACAAATATTGAGTTTCATACTTATAAAACTATTAATTATCCTTCTTATTCCTACTATTTAAGTTTCTATTCTTAATTTTATATTACCGTCATTTTAGAACATCAATGTTAATATTCATTGATAAAACATGTTAATATATTCCTTTTATTATCTTTACTTATAATTTTTGTTACTCCATAACTAAATACTAACTGTGTTTTTTTTTTCAGATAGTTTTTTTAAAATTGTGAATATACAAAAAAAACCCGATAAAAGCCAAACAAAAATGAAGGGGATTAACCCACACACACTCTCTCTCTCTTGGTGGAAAGAAAAAAATGAGGGTTTGCTCTAGCGAAAAAGAAAAACAAGAAGGCGATCCATTTTTCTCTCTCGCACACGCTATTACAAGAATTTTGTGAAGAAATCATGATCTTCAGTGAACTTGAAAAGGAGGCAACAACTTCTTCTCCCAGCAGAAGCTTTTTCTTCAACGAGATCTCTCATTTCAAATATTTCATTTGTGTGTCCATTAAAAAAAAATCTAGCGAACGAGTGACGTGAGAAATTCGAGTGAATATTTACTGAATACAAAAAGGATTAAAAACGTAAATATTAAAAGAAACTAATTCACCCCCCCCCTCTTGTAAATTCACCATCTCATTAGGGAATTTCAACACTGCCACATCGCGACATGCAAGCATGCATGCCACGTCATTTTCCACATTAGCGGACACTAAAAAACTATTTTTAAAATATTTTTAATTAAAATAAATTTCAAATTAAATTAAAAAAACTCAAAAATTTTCTAGAAAAATCCCTAAAAATTAGAAAATTCATAAATTTCAAAATAGAACTACTTTTTAACCCATTTTTTTGTTTGATCAGAAATCAAATAATCTATAATTCTAAAAATTTCAATTTAGGAAATAACAAGAGAATAAATTTTTAACTAAAAAATATACTCATTTTCTTTGAAATATAAAACTTAGAAAAATAAATGATTATATATAAAATGTTTTCTCTCATTATTTTGCATGTAAAACTCAATCATAATCTCACATTTAAAATAAGAATAATCTAATATAAAATATCAAGTTTTAATTATGCTTGATTATCCCTTAAAATAATATATTTTGAGATTATAATTGACAAACATGCATAGGAATAGAATATTTTATGTCTTAATTTACATTAATAATCATGTAATTACAAGTATAAGTTGCATGTTATCAAACACGTGCAAATCAAAATCAATTTTTCTTATTTTTAATTCCTAAAAACCTAAGAAAAATTCTAGAAACCCCTTAAAATATTATAGAAAACTTAAAATATTCATAACTTTTTATAGAAAACTCTTTTTTGGATGAAATTTTTGCCATTTTTATCCTTGTTTTGCCCTTTTTTATCATACCTAAATAATATATGAAAATCATAGAAAAAGAGAAATTATGTATTATAAATAATATATTACAATCACTTGTCTTGTTCATTCCTTGTCGTTTCTCGTTCCTGCCTACGATCACAAAACTCATGCACATCTAATTTAATCATCCTTTTTTTACCTTTGAAAAGGTCAAACGTCAAAGTTGGATAAAACTAAAGGCCATTTAACGTGAATTTGCCTTATGAGAGATATGATATGATAAATGGGAAATTTTTATCAAAACACGATAACGCGCATAATAAGGACATGAATTATGCTTTAAAATCATAGAATAATAATGAATTAAACATGTAAAATTCATGTTATCACTCCTCTCCCTAGTTATTTCACCATCCAATTAGGGAATTGTTATTTCCTTTCATGGTTGTTGAAGACCAGAACATCTTGCATTTCAACATTAGTGGGCCTCCAATTTGACCACTCATTGACAATATCATGAGGAGCTTTCTATTTTAATGTTTTTAATATATTTAATCTGGTGTGGAAAAAAAGGAGAATCAAATATTCTCTAGGGGAGGTTTAAGGGTTGGTGTTTTGATAGAGGGATATTGTGAATTTTTAAGATTGGTGACGTTCAACACCATAGGTTTAATCCCACAATTGGAGAGGAGAGATATCATTTTTAATAACATTAAAGTGGAGTTTCTATTTGATGAATCATACCAAATTTCATAACCAATGTGGATGAATACCCAAATATATGATTAGAGGCTATGCTAGGGTTCACACAAATCCTAAGAGCAAGAGATTTTTGGGGAATGATGATCTATCACACAAAATGAGAGGAATAAGAGTATATGGATGGAGATTCTTGACTGATGTGATATTTTTGGAGAAAAAATTGAAATCTCCTTCTTGATTACTCCTTGCTTTGATAGAAAAGAGAGAAGGGAATGAAGATGTATGATGGAAAGATGGAAGAGGGGGAAGAATGATGAGGGAGAATGCAGAAATGGTAGGTGTGTGTGGTGGAGAGGGGACAGTTTTTGGTTAGTGTGTGGATGAGAGAAAATGAGAGAGAGAGAGAGAGAGAGAGGGAGAGATTGGTAGAGGATGTGAGAGAAAGAGTGGGGGAACAACCAAACTGTAATTTTTTTTAAATTTCAAATTGTGAGAGAGAGTTTCATAAGATCCACATAAATAGGGGAAGAGAGAGAATTGTTCAACCCTTGAAGGGGTATGTCTCTTCAAGGAGTGCCACCTTTTTAGTAGAAATTTTAACCATCTTAAAAGGATGCCTTTAAAAGCCACTTATCCAAATGTGAGGGTTCCATGTAGAGGGTTTTAATTGGTGGAAATTTTAAGGGTAATTTGGGTAAATTAATCTATCCTAAAATCATGTGTTGAGGTTGACTTGGTCAAATAAGTAACTAGGATACAAATAACTTAAATTTTGGGAATTAAAATAGTTCCTCTAATTTAGGGAGATAGTTTGACTTGCTCAAAGGGGTTACTAAATTTTAAGAAACAGGTTTTACTTGGTCAAAGGCTCAAAATTAAAGGTTTTATGTCAAGAGTTGGGTTTAGCCAAGTCAAGAAAAGTGTTTTAAGGATTCAAAGGATTAAGGGGTGGCACCCCCATCTTTATGGGCTTGCTCATATTCATATCTTCAAAGTCTTTTGATATATACAAAATCTTATAATGATATCTCATTGAATTTCTTGCTGAAGATAAGCATGTTGTTTACTTGATATGGACGGCTCCTAATCCTTATATTTCTCCTTAAAGTTGTATTGCTTTCGTGCTTCCTTACTAAATGAATCTGTGTGGTCGTTGACTGCACACATAGATGAGTCAATAGAATTTCCAAACTCAACAATTTAAGATTATAATCAAGAATTAAATAGTATAATGGTGAATAAGGGTCGAATACACGAAGAGTTAATGGATTTCGAGGGTATTGTTTCAAATTCGATCAAAATCGACAAGGAAGTGAGGTGAGAAATTAGGGATTTTAGTAATTTTATAAAGAGAACTCCAAGACGAATCCATGGAATCAAAACTCACTTGATTTGTATTAGTAGTCGTGAAGAAACTCAAGAAGAAAAAATTAGAGAGAAAAATCGATCACGAAGAGAGAGAAAATCAAGAAATTATCTATAATTTGTTTAATTTATGGTTCAAAACTAAAATATAATGCTAAATGATGAGAGATTAGGAAGAAAACACATAATCTAACCCAAAGTCGTGCTTGAAATGATCTAATTGATTGTCGGATCAAGGGCTCTTCATTTTACAATTTCAAAGATGAATTTCGGCATTCAAGGGGCAATTTCTCTCTATTTTCTCAACATAATCTCACTTTCAAACACTTCTTGGACACAAACATTGATCTAGAAGAGGATGAAAGTAAGAGGTTCAAGGATTGAGATGTCTAAACAGTTTGATTACTCGAAACACTCAAGAATAGTTTACATTGTTGAAGAACATGCGTATATATAGGCAAAATTGGGAGTAGTCGTTGGATTTGGCATTTCATCTTCAATCAATGGCTCTGATGAAACGCTGGGATACGAATTGTTATGTTTAAGTCGTGTCCATTTGATCACAAATGGAGAGCTCAGATTTTTCCATGTAGTGTGCGAAGAAGAAACGACGCGTAACGCCTACCATTTGATCTTCATCAGACGTTCTAGATGTCTACACGTGTTCGTGGGAGCCCACCGGTTGTTTTTAATCTTTAGCCGTTATAACTCCTCAAATGAACGGCTGAGATTAATTCGTTTTAAAATGATTTAATGAGAAACCGTTAAGCGCCACCCACCCTCACTTTCAATAAAAATTGACGATCACAATTGATTCACGCAATGCATGCTCCAAAATGCGCCACATCACATGCGCATAAAAAAAAAAGAGAAATAGTCCCACATGAAAAAAATCAAGGCAAATTGATAGGTATATAAGTACGGCGCATATAGTGGGTTAGCGTATATTCTAAAAAGGATGCTTAACTCACTAATTACACTCGCGCACACATGCGGGCACACGCGCACACACACTTACACACATGCACACACATGTACACGCGTGCGCCACTTGGCGTGTGCATATGTCGCCACGTGACGATGCGTTATCACCCCCTCCCACGTCAGCGCACGATATAAAAACAGATTTTTTTAATGCTTTTAAATTATAAAAATCCAGAAAAATTCTAAAAGAATATTAAAAAAATCCCTAAAAATTAGAAAAATTTATAATTCTAAAAATATAACTCCAAGTTAATCCAAATTTTTCTTGTTTAATCATAAATTAAATAAGCTATCATTCTAAATAGTCAAATTTAATAAATAACAAGAGAATAAAATTTTCTTTCAAAAACACACTCATTTCTTTTAAAAAATAAAGATAGAAGAAATAAATGAGTGTATATAAAAATATTTCCTCTTATTATTTAACATTGATACCCAATCATTATCTCAAACATAAAGTGGGAATAATTTACTGTCAAATATTTATTTTTAATTATTTATGATTATCCCTAAAATCGTACATTTTGACATTATAACTTAAATTATCATAGAATGATAGATATACAATCAAAACATGATAACATGCATAAGAATATAATGTTTTATGCCTTAATTTGCATTAATAATCATATAATTATATGTATAGATTGCATGTCATCACTTCCTCTGAGGCTTCTTTTGTTGTTGAGGTGTCCCCACCATCATTCCTCCATCAACAATCAAATATGATGCAGATTCATATATATATATATAAACATTTCACAGTCTTGCTCAAACATTCTCAAAGGGTCTTAGAGTTTCCACCTATACTCCTCTTATCCCTCTTTTGGTGCTAGTGATACATCTACCCTACTTTCAAGCTATGGATAGGGAAGCATAGGTGGTCATGATATTAGATGTGGATATTATTGTGGGCTAACATTTTCACTTGAAAACTCACGTTCTTGAGTGGGTTGCATTCATTCAAAACTACTCTCAAAATCTCTCTAAATTTTTCCCTCTCGCCCTCAAAGCTGTATGATTTGGATAATCCTGGGCAAAAAAAGGTGTTGTGTCGATCTTCATAACCAATGGACGTACTTTACTTAAGTCAACCTTACATTATGTTGGAACACTTGCTTCCTTAACATGATACCACATTATATCTCCTCAGTCTTGCGTGATTCTTAAACCAACTCTCAACCATTACCACAATTATTTCCTTTCTTGATAGTGAAGAAGATATTTAGCAGTACTCTAACACCCAATACTATGAAAACCACTTATGACATGCCTTTGACTAAAGACTCTTGGTCTCATCCAATTGAGCCCTTGCATTTTCCCTCAACAGTGAAGTCCTACTTACCACCAAAGCATGATGATTTACACCAAAGCAAAGGTAAATCTGCATGTAACCCAAAACTCATCACTAACTTTATTTATTCTATTCATTTATCTAGTGTCGAGGCTTCACATTGGTTTATGATGTGGAATACAAAGAAACTTTTTCATTCCTGGTTCGCCTCAACTTTTCCCAAGTTTGTATCTCCTTAGGTTTTACTCAAGTATTGTAACTGCATCAAATTGATATCAATAACATGCTAAATTAACATGATAAAACATGATTATTGATGCATATTAAGGCACAAATGATTTCATTTCCATGCATGTTATCATACTTATGTGTATTTTTCTATCATTCCATGAAAAAGTCATTATAATCTCAAAAATACTTTAAATTAGGGTTAAATATGATGATTTAAAAGATAAATAATTAATAACCCATCTTTACTTGAGATTATAGAGGTTTTTAAAGTAAAAATAATGAGAGAAAATGTTTTATAAACATTTATTTATATTTTCTTAAGTTAAAATTTTTAAAAAATAAATTTATTTTTGAAATGAAAATTAAAACTCTCATTATTTATTAATTTTGACTTTTTAGAATGATAGATAATTAAATTTTGGATCAAATAAAAGAAATTTGGATTAATTTGGAGTTATATTTTAAAAGTTATGAATTTTCTAATTTTTAGGGATTTTTCCGGATTTTTCTGATTAATTTTACAATTTTCAAATGATAAAAACGATTTAAAATAAAGCAAAAGAAGGGGGTATTTTCGTGCGGGACCCACGTGGATGCGACGTGGCACTCCGTGCCACATGGCAGCGCCACACGGGCCCACGCGGCGCCTACGCGGGGATGTGACGCTATTTATATTTATACATAAATATGGGGGTTATAGCACATAGAGTCTTCCGATTATCGGTAGAGAATTATTAAAGCCCACTAATCTGTCGCATATTATAAACCCGTCCCTTTCTTTTAATTTTCTCTGTGTGGGACTAAGTTCCACGGAGTTTTAAATGTGCAGAGTGACGTGGCCAATCGTGGAGCGCTGGATCAGAGGAAGCGCAGTCGAAGCACGTTGATCGGGTGCACTCGCGGTCCACCGGATCGCATCACGTGCACGTGTCTTATTAAAAAGATTATAACGGCTGAGATCGCATCGCGTGGGATGCATCCGAAGCGTCGGATCGCGATCCAACGGAGGCGATCATACGCGTTTTATAACGCATCTCAACGATCGCATCCAGACGCTCCATCCACGATCCGACGGCTGCGACCTTTTTCGAAACGGTCCACGATGGACTGTTCCATCGTAACCGTTGATCGTTTCGATCGGACGGTTACGCCCAAATACCCTATAAAACGTGGTGTTCCTCTGATTTGTAGAGCATTCAAGTTGGAAATCAAGGCAATTGATCTGTCTAGACACCTCCCCTCTCGAATCTCTCGATTCTAGCTTCTTCTTCTCTCATATCCGCATCCACGGAGGGCAAGAACTCGAGATTTAGTTGAGTATATTAGGAGAAATCGACGCTTGAATCTCCACATCGCGTTCTTCGTGTTTTCGGCGATTAAGAGGCTATTTGGGATTAGTGGAAGTGATTTTTCATAATTTATCATCCTATCATGTTTAATTTCAATTTAGATTAGGATTCACGGTTTAATTTTGTTTCAATTTCATCAAATTCGCAATTTTCAACGTCCGAAAATTTCCTCCCACTTCGATCTTCAATTTCTCCGCGAAATCAAGATCAAATTTTGATGATTCTTGATTCCGTGGAATTGATTTGAAGTTATCTTTCATAATATACCATTTTCCCCAATTTCTACAATCGATTTATCATCCGATTTGATCAACTTCGAAGAAAACATCAAGAATTTCCTTATTTCCCTGTGGATTCGACCCTTATTACCATTATACCCTTCAATTCGAATTAATTTCATCAAATAGGTAAGTTTGGACTTTGTTTTGACACGAAACTGTGTGAAATCGATGACCTCGCAGTTTCGTCTTGTCAGATATCTCCCACAAGTTTTTCTATTTTAAATTAACCTTAGAATTTTTAGTGAAGTGACCTCCATGTTATGGTGTGTAGGCAGATTTGTAGAAAGTCTGTTCTACTGAAATGTGCCATTTATGTGTGAAAATTATCTCAACAAGAATGATTTAACAAACTTGAGTCTAATTGTTTATAGTTTTTTTGCCTACATAGAGTAATCTATCATCTTTGGAATACAAACATCAGATGGGATCCCCATTCTCGCTCTCTCAACATATGATATTTTTATCTTCAAGAGTGTTTAGGCAGTGATCGTTCTTGCCAAGGAGTATGTGCAAACACGCTTACGCATGAGTCATGATAGGGGGGTTTGAGAAATTCCCTTTTGGCTACTGCACATATCTTAGACAATTAGGATACCTCATCACATGGCTTGCCAAGAAGAAAATGTGGTATATTTCTCAATCAATGAAGTTGAGTGTTGTTCTAAGATGACAAATGCTTGTGAGGTTTTGTAGATTTGATGTTTTCTGCAAGAGTGTGTATATCTCTGTCTACTATTATGTAGATGTATTGTTATACTAACAATGCCTTACTTTTCATAAGCACACCAATTATATCGAGGTGGATTCTCACTACGTTCAAGACAAAGTACTGAAATAGCTCACCACAACTACACACATCATATCCTCAAAAGCAACTCTCAAATATCCTCAAAATTGATAGCCTTTTTGTGACACTCTTTTCAGCAAGCTGGATATGCTTGACATCTACAATTCAGTTTAAGGTAGAGTATGAGAAGGCTTAGACTTGCATGTCGAATGGGCCAATTCAGCCCTGCTGTATACATAGTATGGCCCCCTCTTTTGATACATCAGGGAATGGATGCAATATTCTGTTTCTTGAAACTTCAATCTTCTTGAGTTCCACACAAGGAAAAGAGCATATTGGTTGCTGCCTTGAATCCTACACTGATTATATTCCTCTCCTATTTCAATCATTTATTTACCAGAAGGGCAATCCACAATGCACAATTGTGTAGCTCTCTCTCTCTCTCTCTCTCTCTCTCTCATCTCTTGAAAATCCTCCTCGCACCTTGTTGTGCCACATATCAAGGCAAAGCATAATGAATCCTGCCTTACAAATGTTTTTCTGTAGAGCAAAGAGAAAACCAAAAGATCAGGACCCATTATCAGCCCACTAAGGCAGTCTAGGTTATTTGAAGAAAAAGGCGAAGCCAATGGCAAGCTGTGAGCAACTTGGTTAATTCTGCTAATCCTACACTGGTTCCCTTCCTCCCGGCCTGAACCAGGTCATTACCGTAGTAACCTTCCCCATCTTACAAGTCTCTCTTTACCCCCGTATCATACTTCTCCCTGGAATCCCATCGAAATCCTACAACGATCCGTGGTGTGGCACATGGCAATACGAAGCAAACGGCATCCCCGTTGTATGCGTACGCCATAACGTAAAGAGAAAGTCGTAGACCATGGATCGTCAGGTTCCTGTACCAACGTCTGCAATTAATCATGGTCCTATGGCTGCAATGACAAACTTTCATGAACCCGAACGAAGTTACATTAATGTATAAATGATAACGCATTCATTGGCTACAGAGAGGTGATTAAGTGAAGAGGCAGTGGGGATGAGCTCAGGTTCTCCGCACTCTAAAGAAATGCATGACGTGCACTCTAAGTTCACCAGACCCTCTCATCTACAAAGATGGTACAGAGGATTTGGGTCCCGGCTATGGGGTGGCAGCCAGCTCAGCCCTAATGCATGTACGAGACGTCACACCGACTGTAGTCCACTTTCCGGGCAAAAGGGGTCGAAGAAAGGGAGAGGGGACGGCCGTTATGCCGGCGATTTGCGACGTGTGAAGAGAGTGTGAACTACGTGAGAGGAGGGAGTACACGAGAAGGAATCTACCGCCGTTTCTCTATCTTACTCTTGACCTTTGTAGTCCTTGTGAGCCGTTGGATCTCCGCGCTTGTTATCTGGCCTCGTCTTCCTCATGTCTATTCCCACATGAATCGCCCTTCTTTCCTCTTCCTTCGGTCTGGCTTTCTGCTTCTTTTCTCATCCAGTACCCTCGCTGTAGAATATGATCTTCGACCAGGAGGGTATGGTGGCGAGCTCACTAAGTTGAGTGAAAAATCGCGCGGTTGTTCTTCAAGGTAATTCCCCGTAAAAAACTCCAACATGCATATCAAGAACAGCGTTTTTCTAGAGATTTTTCCAATGGCGATTTAGCATTATGATGGAGAGAATTCTACATTCCTTCATAGATAACATTCCTACGTCGAGCACCAACAGTCTTTGAACTCTATTATCTCATGAAAAAGAAAAATATCCTTTATATATATTTCTGGAATAAATCATTTTTTCCTTAAAAAAAGGCCGTGAATTTTTTCGACTGTCGCTTGGTTGTCCTGATGACCACTGGCTTGAAACTGAAGCTCGATCCCAGTTCATTCCCTTTGTTCGGCGAACCCTTACATCTCAAGTACCCTGAGGGATCTCTCTCTCCTCTCCCTCCTCCCCTCCCCCCGCCTTTCATTCCCCCACTACTTCCATTTCCCTTCGCTATCCTCGTCTACCGTTACAACTCGTCAGCTTCTTCTCCTAATTCCAGCGTTTCGCCTTCTCGTAATAGATCCGGATCATCCGTCCAGCAAACCATGTGCTCGCGCATGTGAGTTCTTACTATCCCCCTTCCTTTACCTTAATTTCCACACTCTGCATATTTTCCTTATGCAGTGCAGCGGACGCCTCACCCCTTGTCTCGCGCGGAAAAATTCCTCGAGAACAAACAGCCTCCGAGGAGAGGTCTATCCATTTTTACTTCATTTCCACCATGCACGCGGAAGCAATCCCGTTTTAGAAGATTTGTAATGATTTCACTTCAAAATCGCGTGGCAGGCTCTATAAATGATCAACCGGATCTCGTTTCACCTCCTCTCGGCGCCATTTAGTCGAACATTTAGTTGAAAATGGGAAAAATGGTTTCGAAGCCCTAGTTTCCATTTCCTTTGATTTCTACGACCAGGATAGCTAACCCAAAACTTGCATTCGGGTGAAACTATTCACTGCGCAGACAGGTTTATCTCTCTCTCTCTCTCTCCCTGCCTCTCCCCTCTCCGCCCTCCCCCTCTCTTTCTCTATCCATCCCTATCTATCTATGCCTCTATATCTCTTTATCGCCCTCTCTCACCTCTCTCTCTCTCTATCTCTGTCATTACATCTCTTTATCGCCCTCTCTCACCTCTCTCTCTATCTCTCTATATGTCTCTAAATATCTCTATCGTCTTCTCACATCATTCTCTCTATATCCCCGCTCTACTACATCTCTCTCTGTGAATCCATCCGTCTTTCTCTCCCTTACCCCCTCTCTCTTCCCCCCTTCCCCCTCTCCCTCTGTCTCGCTTCTCTCTCTTTTTCTCCTTTCTCTCGCTCATTCTCTCTCTCCTCTCTCTCCCCCCTCTCATTCTATATCCCTCTATCCCTCCTCTCTCTCTCTCTCTCTCTCTATTCCCCTTTCTCTTGCGCTCCCCCTTGCCCTCTCTCCCTCTCTTTAATTTTCTCCCTTCCTCCCTCTCTATCCCCCCCTCTCCCTCTCTTTAATTTTCTCCCTTCCTCCCTCTCTATCCCCCCCTCTCCCTCTCTTTAATTTTCTCCCTTCCTCCCTCTCTATCCCCCCCCTCTCCCTCTCTTTGTTTTTCTCCCTTCCTCTCATATCTCTTGCTTCCTTCCTCTCTCTCTATCCCCCTCACATTTCTATCTCCTCCCTCTCTCTCTTTGTCTATCCTCTCTCTCTATCTCTCTCCCCTTTCCTCTGTTTCTCTATTTTTTCTCTCTATCTCTTTCTCTTGTTCTCTTTAGCTCTCGCTATCTCTTTCTCCCTCCTTCTCTCTTTCTATATTCCACTTCTCTGCATTCTCTCTCGCTCTCGCTCTCTTTCCCCTTCCTCTTTCTTTCTCTATCCCATTTCCTTGCATTTTCTCTCTCTCTTGCTCTCTTCCTCCCTCCCTCTATCTCTATCCCGCTCCTTTCTCTATTGCTCTCTCTCTCTCGCCCGCTTTCTTCCCACTCTCTCTCTCGCTCTCTCTCCCTTCCTCTCTCCTCTCCCTCCCTTTCTTTCTCCACCTTCCTGCCTTCCTGCGCTCTCCTCCACCACCACATCCCCCTCCTCCCCTCCCTCTCTCTCTTGCCACCTTTTTCTCTGTCACTCCATCTCTTTCTCTACCTCCCTGCCGCTCTCTCTCTCTATCTCTATCTACCCTCATTTTATTTCGCGTCTCCTCAATTTTGGCCGTTTTGAAGAACGTTGTTCTCCATCCAACAGACGCTTTCCTGGATCTTTTTGTATTTATCTTATCAAGCTTTCACTCATAAACCATATTCGTGTTACACATTCCATGGAATGATCTGCTGGTCAACTGTCTCCCTCATTCTCGCTCGTCAAATCCCATTTTCCTCCACCAGCTAGCTCAGATCATTTTTCTTTTCCTTTCCGCGGGACCCTCTTCTTGCTAAGTTTCCACCGTGTTAGGATGCTAGCTCTAATCCTTTTATTTACTTCCTGCTTCATCGCCGTACGTATCCATTTCCGTGTTTTATCCTTCACCAAATTTCTATAGAATTTCTTTAGTACACACAGAGGGAGAGCTCTGGCTGATGACCGACAGAGCAAGCCATGAACATGTCCACAATCGGTTCTATCAGCAGCTGCGAACTCTTGGACTCCAAAATTGGTCAACGCCGAAGCTGTGGATCGAAGAACTGCCCGGGTTGCGGTCAAGAACTCGAGGAAAAACCGGTAAGCGCAAAAGCGCAATTTACTCAGAGTGGAGGATTTATTTTTAATATTTGTTAATTGAGTTTAATTCCTGTGAAGGACTGGGTGGGGCTCCCTGCTGGCGTCAAATTTGACCCGACTGACCAGGAATTGATAGAGCATCTCGAAGCGAAGGTTAACGAGGGAGGACTAAAATCACACCCCCTGATCGATGGTTTCATACCAACGATCGATGGGGAGGATGGTATCTGTTATACTCATCCTGAGAAGCTACCAGGTCAGCAATCTCTCTCTCTCTCTCTCTCTCTCAATCAGAGCAATTAACTCTTGACCCCATTGGAACCCTAACTGTTACAGGGGTCACAAAAGATGGATTGAGCAGGCACTTCTTCCACAGACCCTCGAAGGCATATACAACTGGCACGAGGAAGAGGAGGAAAGTCCAGAGTCTAGAAGGCAGCGAGACAAGGTGGCACAAAACTGGCAAAACTAGGCCAGTAATGGCGAATGGTCAACAGAGAGGGTGTAAGAAGATACTTGTGCTCTACACCAACTTCGGGAAGAACAGAAAGCCCGAGAAGACAAACTGGGTCATGCACCAGTATCATCTCGGCCTGCTCGAGGAAGAAAAGGAAGGCGAGCTAATGGTCTCGAAGATCTTCTTCCAGACCCAACCTAGACAATGTAATTGGACGGGGGACAGAGTTGCGGCCATTACAGCGGATTCTACGGAGATTCTGAGAGACAACGCCAGCGCCAGCTCCTCGTCTAAGGAAGCCGTTAACCTGATAGATGAAATGCCGTCCGCAGGGGGGATCTCGGGTTACAGCGACGACAGCTTTGGTTTTATACCATTCGAAAAAAGCTTCCATCAGGTAGCCCATCTAACATATGGTAGAACTCAAGTCCGCATTCATCAGAGCTCGTGTGTAGCATAAAGATTGATGGATGGATGAATGGATAGGTAGACAGATAGATGGATATCTAGATTCTTAGAGAGAAACATAGCTACATAGACAGATAAATTGATACATAAATAGATAGATATATTGATAGATACATACATAGATATATAGATAGATATAGTGAGGTAATTTATAACAGCGTAGAATTTGATGGTTAAAAGGAAAATGTCAATAGGTAGTGGTGGGGGAAGCCTCGAGATCTCTTGGAGGGGAAGACGGGGCCAACCCGGGCAAAAATTATGAATTGCAAGGGCATCCTGCAAACACACTGGTGGAGCAGAAAAACCGAACTGCTTCTGGATTGCACGTCATGAGACCTAGCGATTCCGTTGCTGGCGTTATGACTCCTCCACCTGCAGATGAGTCGTCCGGCGTCCTTGATCCCTTACGTCGTCTCGAGAATGCTCTTCAACAGTGACAAGTTCCAGGTACTCCACTCTCTCTCGCTATCTCCCTCTCTCTCTCTCTCTCTCTCTCTCTCTCTCTCTCTCTCTCTCTCTCTCTCTCTCTCTCTCTCTCTGTCTCTGTCTCTCGATGAATCGATATATCGATCTACCTACAATATTTTTGTTTCTATTGCTTTCTTTCACAACGCAACAAGATCCTTTTTCACGTTTATTTTTAAGCGAGAATTTCCCATTAGAAAGAGTTGACACCCTTTCATGATCATCATAAGATTCAAGGAAAAAAATGCATGAACACGAGTGACTCAATTTACATGTTCTGGTCTATCATATCTGCCAGGGAATCATTAAGAGAACTCAAGGAGTTCATGCATGTCGTGTTCATTGGCTTTCGTCATAGAGTTTTGTTAGCGTTGTCTTGTTGTAAAGCAGCGAGCGAGATGTTCGGAATGTTAATTCAAACGTCGCACTTGCAGTTAAACTTGAAAATGCTTTTAAACATAAGAAGTATTTTTCTTGTCGTCTTAAATGTCTTCCGTCACTGCTAATGTCGCCGTTCGCTTTGACAGGAAACTTCAATGCCAAGCTGCGATGAAACGGAGTGGCTGAAATTCTCGTACTGGCCAGACGCAGACAACCGAGATCATCATGGGTAGGGAAAAAAGCTTGCAGAAAAGAGATCATCATGGTTAATACAGAAAGAAGCGCCCCTCTCTTTCTCTTGCAGTCCTTTTCCATCTCTATATTTCTCTCTTTTTCTCTCTTTCTATCGCTCTTCCCTCTCGCTCCATCTCCGAATGGGCCTCCTTTCTACTAGCTTAATCCTACAACAATGGTCACTTCCTACAAGCCCTGCGCCAGAAGGTCTCAGCCACAAATGGCAAGCCGCCTAAACTAAATATGCAATGGATACAGTCGAAATTCATATGGGCAGAATGAATAGAAAACAACGATTCCCAGGAACTCCATATGAAACCTCTGATCTCTTCCTACCTTGAGGCTGTTATAATCAACATCTCTTTTCCTTCTTCCATTATTATCATTTGCCTCATCTTCCCCATCCATCTTATTTCCTCCAAATATTATTCAACAATTGATATTATCTTCCCCATCCAAATAGGTTCTGGGATTCATCATCAGAGTTCACAGATATTATCAATGAAGGATTTTCTGACTACAGATTAAAAATACTGAATACTTTAATGGATTACATATTTCAGTATGTCAAAGTTTTTTTAAACGAATGTTCAATTTTGATATTTTTGGGTTCATGATCAAGATGGATGATCATTTAATGCACAAGATCAAATGATCTAATGGTGATTGAGTTTCATCAACGAATCTTACTAACAATATTACCAAAAATCTAATAAATCATTACACTGGTTTGGATTTCACAATTCGCTCTAAATTTCTTTCCCATATAAAATCCAAAAATGAATCTTATTCACCATAATAATTTATCAAAATTTGAGGAACCTATCCCTAAATTGTTGATTTTGTCTTCGAATTACCACCAACTTTTCTTTAGTTCTCTGAATTTTCTCTGAAGCTTATTGTATTCAATTAAAGGAATCTAAAATTCTAAAATCAATTTATTCAATCCAATTTTTAAAAATCATGACTTTCACTGATTATAATTTTTTGGCAATTTTGGAATTTATTTAGTTAAATCTACAGAAATCATTCAACTTCTTCGTCAATTAGAGAAATTATCTCAATTGAAGCTTTATTTTGGTTTCATAATTGAAGATACTAATAATAATTACTTATTTCTTGTCTCCAAGCTAAGGTTAAAATTATTTTTTCTTTCCTTTCCAAAGTGAAGAAAGCAGAAGACAGTCTTACTATTATCTAGAAGAAGAATTATAGTTAAATATGTCTCCATGCTTTCTTCAATTCTCTATCTCAAATTTCTCTTTTGTCTTCCATGAAACTTTACTCTCTCAATCTTTAAATCTTTGGTTCTTTCCAATTTTCTTAGCTTAACGAATCTATAAATTCCTCCTTTTTCAGGATAGATCTTATTCATTATGATAGATTCCATTTTTTAAGGTAGATCCTATTTTCAGGGTAGATCCTTATGTAGGACACTGTTTTGTAAGGAAGTCCCTATTATTAAGGATCCTTTGTTTAGAAGTCCAATTGACCTTTTTCTTCATGAAATATTGATGATTGATCTCCATTTCCCATTTAAGATGCTTTATTTTTTTTATAAATCCAATGGTTTTCATTGTCTTTGTTTTGGATTACATACACCTCATCTCATATGTGGACCACTCAAGCTTCTCAATCATTGTTCCTCTTGTGCATAAAAAAACTAAAAATAGTAGTAGATAGTCACTTTTTGACTTGAATAAAGCCAAATGGGGTTATTTTCCATAAATTTCATGAAATGATATTTAAATCAGTTAAAAGAATATGTCAATCAATTAATTCATTTCATCACAAAGTTCATAAAAGTCATATGAAATAGGGTTATCGATAAATGCAGTATTAAATCATGTCATAAACATGTAATCTCTCATCAGTCAACACTCCTCAAATAACTTAGGGTATGAAAAAATTTTAAAACTTAATTAACTATTCTATAAAAAAATAGTTCAATTCCAAATTCATTAAAAAAACTCTTTTTTGTATTTCAATTTTTATCTTGGAACGCGATGTATCTTGGCACCTTACTTGTCAAACAACTTGATTAGGTTAAATCAATCCTTGATTAATTAACTACCATTGAATATTGAATAATTGGACATGTCACTAAAGAGATATATAGTCTATAGAGTTATTAGATGGATGTATACTTAGGCTTCATGGATATTATATGACCTACAAGCTAATCACACTTTTATTTCCTTTTTATGTTCATTGAAATGATATTTATTTATTTTTATTATTTTTATAATTTTTTAATAAATTTCATAAATATATGCAAATGACTAAGTGAATTATGATAAGAACATAATGGATAAATCATTAGTGTTTAAATGTATGTTTTAAACATTCATATTCAAAGGATACTAGAGAAGGACATCAAAATATCCTATAAGAATAACACTATCTAATCTCACTCAAATCATGAGTCTGAATGATCTTGTGACTATTGGTATGAAGACATTAATAGTGGTTTCTCTCGAGATAAAGTGTTCATTAAATTGATCTATACAAATCTTGAATGTCATTATACCTATTTGTCAATCAAGTCAATTTATTCTATGGTTGTATATGTAGTCATCAAACCTAAGACACCGAAGATATTTTGTGGATGGATGATAATTTTTATTATGACATAAAAAAATTCCTTACCACAAGATCTCCAAAATATCATAGATTGGATACAACATAAAGTCCTAGAAGGTGATTGTGGTGAAGATGCAATCATCAACCCTCGTTATAAGAAGAGATTGACTCAAGGAATAAGATGAGGTTAAATCCTTTGTTAAGATAGTAGAAATATCATAAAAGGTTGGTCTTAATGATCTCCACCATGTATCATTATTAACTAGAATGATTGATAACAGTTTATGATTTATGAATCTTGCACCGATGAAGCATTATAAATGCAAAGTAATAGATGATGCTCAATAACTGATAACATGCAATCTTAACATGATAAAACATGATTATTAATGCAAAATAAGGCATAAAACATTCCATATATGTGCATGTTATCATACTTTGACTGCATTTCTATCATTCCATGCAATTTTATGTTATAATCTCAAAATACGTTAATTTAGGGTTAATTATGATGAATTAAAGACTAAAGATTTTATAACATATCTTTACTTGAGATTATAAGTTGTTTTTAAAGTTAAATTATGAGAGAAATCATTTTTATGAACATTCATTTAATTTTCTAAAGTTAAATCTTAAAGAAATGAATATATTTTTGAAATAAATCTCTTGTTATTTAAATAATTTGACTTTTTAGAATGATAGATAATTAAATTTTAGATCAAATGAAAGAAATTTGGATTAATTTGAAGTTGTATTTTGAAAGTTATGATTTTTACAATTTTTGGGATTTTTTTTGGATTTTTCCAATTTAATTTTTGATTTAAAACGTTTAAAATAATTAAAAAATTGATAAAAATGGTTTTATTTTTCACGCGGGTCCCACGTGGATGCAACGTGGCACTCAGGGCCACGTGGCAGCGCCACGCGGCGCCTACGCGGCGTATACATATATCTATCATTATTTATATAGTATATAATGGGTTTTCAGCCTTCCGTATATCGGAAGGGTTTTCGAAACTTATAAACCGTCGGGTCTTATAAACCCGACGATTTCCTTTATCTTATTCCGTGTGGGACTAATCCGCATGAAGCTATTTGATGTAGGTGACGTGGCCGCTCATGGTGTATTGGATCGAGCGGGGCGCGGAACTTGATACGTCGATCAAGCGCATGTGACTTAAATACAAGCGTTATAACGGCCACGATTACAGCTGGCGGGGAGCATCGGGATCATCGGATCACGATCCAACAGGCGCAATTCAAGCATTTTTATAACGCTTATCAATGGGATCATCCTGGCGCTCCATCTCAAATCTGACGGTCACGACTTAAGCGAAAACAGTCCACGATGGACCGTTTCATCGTAACCGTTGATTAAAATAAATCAACGGTCATGCCCAATTCGCCTATAAAATGAGGCGTTCTTTGATTTTTGTAAGACATTCGAGAAGGATTTCGCTTAATCAAGCATTCTAAACCCTTCCTCTCTTGAATCTCTCACTTGTAATCGCTTCTAGACTCGATTTCGCGTCCACGGAGTGTTTATAAGTGAGATTTCGTCGATCGATCGAGGAGAATTTGTCTCTTGAACACCGATGTTCATGTTTGAATTCGCGGAATGAATAGTTGTCGATCCGGCGATCAATTGGATCGATTCGATCGTTATCTCGGGTTAGAAAACAAGTTTTTCCTCTAATCTATCGTCATGTATCACCGATTTTTAGTTTAGGATCTTAATTTAGTTCAATTTCGTTTTTAATTTCAGTTGATGTTCTTCGCGATTCCAAAAATTTCCTCCCACTTCACTCCTTGATTTCTCCGCGATTACTAATCCAAATGGAGTGATTTTTGATTCTGTGGATAGATCTTTGAGTTCTCTTTCTAAATCTACCATTTTCCCTAATTTCTCACCTCAATTCATTGTCCAATTTAATCAATTTCCAAAAGATATCTCGAAAATACCTTAATTCCCTGTGGATTCGACACTTATTTACCATTATACCCTTCAATTCGTTATAAATTCCCAAAATTGGTAAGTTAGGCTTTATTTTTGTCATGAGACCCTGTGAAATCAATGACCTCGCGGTCTTGTCTCGTCAATAACACGTCATTAACATCATCATCATAAAAATATTTTAATGCATAATTCTTCCTAATGTAATGCACCCAACCATATTTTTATGATATTTTTACATTTATCATGCTACTCCCCTCATACACTCAATTTTTATCTATTTAGTGCTAATGAGGTAAAACATGAATATGTATTATCATGCAATGCTTATATCTTGAGACTAATCTCATTTGACTCTTTCAAAGTCAAGCGGTTGAATTTTCATATTTTATGTGAGTTCTATGGATTCAAGGACATAAGCACTAACGAGACAATTTCATGCAGTTGTTTCATACACACAAACTCATGTCAAAACGATTACTAAACTCACCCATTGGAGAAATAATTATGAATTTCGTAGTATAATGGGGAATAAGGGTCGAATCCATAGAGAATTAAGAGAATTTCTTATGTATCTTTGAAATTTGATCAAAATAGGACGATGAATTGTTGTGAGAAATTGGACTGAGAACTCAAAAATGAATTCACAAAATTAAAAATCACTCGATTTCGATCAAGATTCGCAGAGAAATCAAGGAGCAAAAATTATATTGAAATTCGATTGTGAGGAGACAGAAAAACCAAAATTAAATCTAAAATTAACCTAATCTACAATTCCAAATTAATAACTAATGCTAATAGAAGAAAGATTAGGAAGAAAACATGTAATCTAACTCAAACTTGCGCTCGAAATGATCCAATTAATTTCTAGATTTACGGATTTTCATTCCACGATGTAGAAAACGAAGTTTGGCATTCAAGAGGTGATTTCTTCCTATTCTTTCCATAAAATCTTGATTTCAAACACTCCTTGGACGCAGAAATGAGTCTAGAAGAGAAAGAAATCAAGAGATTCAAGGACTAAGTTGTCTAAACAATTCAATTTGCCCAAAAAATCTAAGAATACATTTCCCATCAAAGAGAGAGACTTTATAATGTTTTGAAATTGGGCATGACCGTATGATCTTCTCCTTGATGAGATCAACGATCACGATGGAATCTGAGGAGGCGAATCGTTATGGTTAAGTCGCAACCATCGGATCTTCGTCAAAGCGTCAAGATCATGCCACATGATCGCGTGAAGAGAGAGCTTCGCGAGATCTCATCCGTTCAATCGTGAATCAAAGTTTCAGATTCTTAGATGGCGCTTTAAATCCTGACCGTTATAGCTCCTCAGATGAATGGCCAAGATTGATTCGTTAAATAAAATGAATCATTGTCCATTTAGATGGTGCCACGTACCCCCCTCACTTAAGTGAAAATGAGAGGCTATAATTAAATTGTATTAATTTGCGTCAATCAAACGATTCTGAGCGTGCCACATCACCTGACGGGTATAGTCACACATTACAAAATATAATCACATATTACAAAAATAAACGCAATCATAATGGTTTAGCAAAACTCTTTAATAAATGCTTAACCCATTAATTACACTTGCACACACGTGCGCATACACGTGTGCCACGTGTTGCTTGTACACGTGACCACGTGGTGACACATCATTCCGCTGCCGCGTCAGCTGCCAGATCAGTGCGTGATAAAAACTAATTTTTTATTTTCAAAATCCAAAAAAATTCAAAAGAAATTCATAAAAAATTAAAAAAATTCTATAAAATTCACTAAAAATTATAAAATTCATAACTTTCAAAATACAACTCCAAATTAATCCTTTTTTTGTTGGATCAGAAATTAAAGTAGTCTATCTTTTAAAAAATTCAAATTTAATAAATAAAAATACAATATATTTATATTTCAAAATTACACTCATTTCTCTTATAAAATAAAACTTAGATAAATAAATGAGAATATAAAAAGTATTTTCTCTTATTATTTAACATCAAAACCTAATTATAATCTCAAATCTAGATGAGAATAATCTACTCTAAAATTTATTCTTTAAAAATTCATAATTATCTCTAAAATAATGCATTTTGAGATTATAACTTAAAATGTATGAAATGATAGATATGCACTCAAGGTATGATAACATGCATAAGAAAGGAATGTTTTATGTCTAAATTTGCATTAAAATCACATAAATACATTTATAAATTTCATGTTATCAAGCACGCGAGTAGGAAGGCATGGATGTAAATAGTGACTAATAATATGCAAATTCATGCATTCATATCATACATTTTATGTATTTATTCTTATAAATATGATCATAAATGCATGTTATTATAGTTTAAAATGATGAAAATAATTATCTTTATATTTAAAACAATATTCTTGATTTTTCATGATTTGATAAAATTTTATGAGAATTTTATGACATTAATTTATCAAGAAAATAATTTATTGAGAAATAAAATGTATTTTTATTTTATTATAGAATTGTCTATACAAAATGTAAGAATGCATGATAAATATGGTTTAAAATGATTATATTATTTTTATATAAATAATATTTCTATAGATTTTTCAGAATTTTTTAATCAAAATCATTTAGTAATGAATTTAAAATTGATTTAAAAATAAATAAAGGAATATTTTTAATTTTTCAAAAATGTCTCTCACAGATTTTTTTTTTTGCCATGCATGTAAGTTCTCTCTCCTCCCCATGTGTCTTCCTTATCCCTCGCTCCCTCAGCATCTCTCCCTCTCTCTGACTTCTCCCTTGCTCCCTTGCCATCTCTCACTCTCTCCATCTTCTCCCTTAGTCCTTGCCCTCTCTATCCCTTGCTCTCTTGTTTGCACACAAGCAAAAAAAATTGTGCCCTATACGTTCTTCTCCACCTCCATCTCTGCCATTGCCACTTTCTTCACCTTTGTCTCTCACCACCCTTTTCTCTTCCCTTTCTTTCACTCTCGCATGTACGTATGCATGCATGCAATGACAGAATTTTTGGTCACGATGACAAAATTCTCCTCTTTCTTTTCTTCTACCACGGCAGCTACCTTCTTCTCCCTCTACCTCTATTTGTCCTCTTATGCTCTTTCTCTTCTCTCTTCTTGTGATGCTACCACAGCTACATTAGAGAGAGGGGATTATTTGCCATGCCTTCTTCTATCTCTCCCTCGCTCTCTCGCGCACGCTTGTGATAACATGCAATTTCATGCATGAATATCATGTTGGTCCTCACACAAACCCCATTTTTTATGTCAGTCCTAGGCCGAGTGATGCTAGATTCATTAGAATCTCGATCCTCTACTTGATCTTGCCTCCAAAAGAACTCAAACATAAAAAATGTCAAGCTTAGACTTAAGCCTCTCCTTTTCCTCCTACTAGTCTAATGTTAAGAGAAAGACAAAAAGCCACAAAAAGGAAGTACAAGATTCTTGTATATGTTAGGTTTAGAGGTTCCCTTGGATTAATGGTGGAAATTTAGTTTTTTTGTGTGCCACCAAATGAATGGTAGAGATTAAATCCATAAGACATGACCATGGCAACCTCCTAATGAGGTAACAGAGTCCTTCCTAAAGAGGTGGGCCCCACAATCATATCCTAAGGGAGTGGTTGACCACTCTCTAAGAGGTGGTAACCTTACCACAACCCTAAGGAGGTGGGCTTACCTCTCTCTCCTCCTATAAATATGGATTCTTTCTAAAAAAGAATAGGAAAGATCTAAATTGATTAACAATAAATTAAAGAGAAGAAATTTGACCTCTTTGACCCTTCAAGAATGCCTTTCACCACCTTTGACTTGTTGAGAATCACTTTGACCATCGTTGACTTCTAAGAGAAAGGGAGTGACTTAGTCTCCTAAAAAGGTGGAATATGTTAACTCGACCTAGGAAGGTGGTTAACTAACCTCCTAAAAAGGTGCAAAGGTCTGATCAACCTCCGAAAGATATGACAAGGTTTGACAAACCTCTTAAAAGGTGGAAAGGCTTGACCATCCTCCAAAAAAGGTGAAAAGGTTTGACTAACCTCCAAAAAAGGTAGAATGGCTTGACCAACATCCTAAAAAGGTGACAAGGCTTAACCATCCTCCTTAAAGGTGAAAAGGTTAGCCTAAACTCCTAAAAAGGTAGAATGGCTTGAATAACTTCCTAAAAAGGTAGAAAAGCTTGATCATCCTCCTAAAAAGGTGAAACAGTTTGACTAAACTCCTACAAATTTGGAAAAGGTTGACCAACCTTCTAAAAAGGTAGAGTGCATGTTTTTTTCTTCTCCTTCTATATAATTTGTATCCATGATCCCATTAAATTTTACCTAAGCTCTTGCATCCACATAACTTAAAAAATGTGAGAATTCAACCATTTGACTTCTAAGAAATCAAATGGGTTTAGTCTCATAATTTAATCAAAATATAAGAAATGATGCATGACTTTATCAACACATAAACATGATAAATGATGCGTGAATGTGACTTATATTTTAGAGTTATCACAAGAGAGAGGGAAAAAAATTTCTCTCCCTCTTCTCTCCTTTTTTTCAAAGAGAGAAAAAACGTGTTCATTAAAAATCACTATGCAATCGCTAAAAATCGCTAGTCCGACATCACAACACATAACATATTCATTAAAAATCACTAAAAAGGAATAAAAACTATTTTCTATTTTTAAAAATTCATTTCATAATTATTTTAACCCCTATAAACTCCTAAAAAATTCAAAAAATCCAAAAAAATTCAACTTCCTCAGAAAAATTTTGATATTGATACACTTAATTATTAAGATAGATCAATAAGTATTATAAACTCAGTTAAGTCAATAAATAGACAAATATAGAGGTGACGGAAAGAATTCACGCGGTCATTAAAAACACACAAATTTGAGTCAAAATAAATACCAAACTCACCAATTTGAAGGTTTAATCACCAATTAACTAATATAATGGTGAATAAGGTTCAATTCCATGGAGAATTAGGATATTTTTCTAAACGTATTCAGAAATTTGATCAAATCAAACAATGAATTGAGGTGAGAAATTAAGGAAATTATTATTTTTGGAAACTAGACTCCAAGACAAATCAACGGAATAAAAATGTCATTCAATTTGGATCAGTATTCACAGATAATCATTCTATAAATTTTAAAATTGACTAAAATTAAAACATGTAATCTAACCCAAAAGTCAAGGCTTTTCATACCTCAAAATGATCCAATTGATCCCATGATCAAGGCTTTTCATTTTGTGTTTCAAAAAACAAAAATTCAGAGCTTAAGTGGAAAATTCTTCGTATCCCCTTAATGAAATCTTGATTTCAAACACTCATGGGACACGAAAATAAGACTAAAAGAGGAAGAAAATCAAGATATTCAAGGATTGAGATTTCCAAAAGGTTTGATTGATTGAAACATCTACGAATGCTTTACACTATTGAAGAGAGAGGGTATCAGTAGATTAAAATTTGGTATGGCCTTTTGATCTACCTCTTCATCTTCAATCAATAGTCTTGATGAAACACTTGGAGTCGAATTAACATCGTTAAGTCGTGTCCAACGGATTTAAGCATCTAGATTTTGTTGCATCACCGTTTGATCTTCTACAATCGCCCGAGATGCTACCACGCGTCACTCATAGGAGTCCATGGGGTGCATTGAATTTAGACCGTTATAACTCTCTTGATTGATGGCCAGCATGCACTCCATTTTATAACACAAATCGTCGCCCAATAAGAGCACGTTGTATACCCCTTCGAGTAAGTGAAAATCAATGATTGTGATTGAATTCTCCAATCAAACATCTCAAATCTCGCCACATCACTTGTAAGGAAATAAAAATGCAAATACTTCCATGTTAGAAAAATAAAGATGACGTGACAAGTATATAAGGGCAAACGCCCTTAGCGATTAGCTTATGCCCTAAACAGAATGCTCAGTCATTAATTGTGTGTGCTACTAACATGCACACGCATGCGACACTTAGCGCATGCACACATAGCCACATGTTGACACATAAGCATGCTCGCCATGTCATCGGCCACGTCAACGCCTATAAAAAAACTGAAATTTTGGATGTTTTTAAATTTAAATAAATTCAAAATAAATCCATAAAAATTTAGAAAATTTTCTCAAATTTTTTTAAAATTCATAACTTTCAAAATACAACTCATTTTTAATCAAAATTAATAAATAATAAGAGAATACATTTTATCTAAAAAAGAGAATGAGTGAATAAAAAATATTTTCTCTCATTATTTTATATTTAGAACTCAATCATAATCTCAAATTTAAAGTGGGAATAATCTACTCTAAAATATCACTTTTAATAATACATGATTATCCCTAAAAACAGTGCAATTTGATATCATAACTTTAATTTGCATAAAATGATAGATATGCACTCAAAGTATGATCACATGCATAAGAATAGTATATTTAATATCTTAATTTACATTAATAATCTTATAATTACAAGTATAAGTTGCATGTCATCAATAGGTCTATAAGGTCACACACAAATCATCAATGGATGTTGGTAGAAATATAAATATTTACAAGGGTTTTCAGGAAAAGTTCCTAAAACCAAGCATCAATAAATAAGGGTTTGGTTTCTACACGTTGGGGTGCCCATGCTGAGTGTCTATCCCTCTCTTCTCTTGCCTCACCCTCATGATCTAGTGGAACTAGATTGTGAGGAGATCTTCAAGGAGCATTGTAGAGTAGGTGAAAGGGGATATCTAGTGCTATTCATAGTGATGTGAACACATTTTGTTTTCCTATTATTGCATTCATTTTGATTTCCTCTCCTATCACACAACTGTGGTAATATCATATTCGCTTCCAGTTCACATATCAGATTTTTGTCTAGTGCCCACAAATCCCAACACAACCAAGATTCATTTTCCCATACATTACAAAAAAAGGCATTTGTGAGTGCATAAACAGAAAATTTATTCAATGAACTATGTAGCCTGTGGAATGTGAGTTCTCTATCAATTATGCATTGATGGATTGCAAAAATATAGACATGTCTCACAAAGTATGTACATTCATCCATGAAAAAGAGATATCAAAAGAGTTTTGGTTGATTTGCCTTTTCCCTTGGTTTCAATTCATTAAAGGTATATTTGTACATTGTAATAGAGGATTTTTGCACTTTTCCAAGATCTCAATTTATCAAAGGCACTTTTTTTACTATCTTAGAGATGGTATGCATTTGTCCAATATCAAAATTTATAAAACACATTTTTGGCTATCTTAGAAACATAATACGATGTCACATATATCTCCCTAAAACCCATAGATTGTACACTTATTAAAATAAAGATTTTAGATTTATACATAGACATTATTCCATGCATCAATAAAACACGTCATTGAGTGCCTTTCATGAAATAATGTGGATAGATATGCTAGATATTATGTAGCCTATAAGTCAATCACACTTCCATGTATCTTATTTAAGTTCATTGAAATGATATTTATTCATTGTCATTCTTGTGTGATATTTTCAATAAAGTCCATGAGCATATACAATGACTAAGTGAATTATGATGAGATCATAATACAGTGATTACTAATCTTTAACCATATGTTATAAACATTTCAATAGGTCGGATATTCTAGAGGGATGTTAAATTATTTGGAAAGAATAGCCCTATTTAATTCGATTCATATGATGAGTATGACTGATCCTATAGCCATCGGTGTAAAGACACTAAGGATAGATAGTGGGTGCTCTTTTGGAGAAAGAGTTCACTGAATTGATCCATATGAATCCCTGAATGGTAATTATACCTAACTGTCAATTGGTCCTTTGACTTAAGACACCAAAGATATCTTGTGGATGGATGATCATGTTTTGATTATGACTTACGAATCCCTAGCCACAGGATATCTAAAATGTCATATATTCCATACGACATGAAGTTTATAAAGATGATTGTGTGATCAAGATGGGATCATCCGTCCTCAGCATTTGAGGAGATTGACTCAAGGAATGAGATATAATAAAATCCTTGGCCAAAGTAGTGGAAATATTGGAGAAGAAGTTCCCGATGATTTCCTACATGCATTAGTACTAACTTGAGTGACTGATAAGGGTTTGGTAGTTGACCATACCCTAAGTCATTTATGAGTCTCATGAGGATGAAGGATAATACATACATGGTAATTGATGATGGAAAGGTTTCAGAAGTGAGTTTTTATATACTCCATATCTCCTAGAGTACATAGTGTAGCTTGATAAAAGCATAAAAAGTAGTTATAAATACTTAGGAGTTGCTTTTATTTAATCATTAAATCTACTATCGCATGAGTTAATAGTTTTATACTATAAGCACATCAAATAGAAGTCCTCTACTTTTATTTTATTTTATTTTATTTCAAGAACAAGAGAAGAAGAGCACTTCCTCAAAAGCAATACTTAGTGGGCTGTCATGGAGAAATCTCAAGAAATCCTTTCTTGGAGAGCCCACAAAAAGGGAAAAAGCACTTTTAAGGGGGCTTCTGTCTTGCCTCGTCTCGCTCCTTCTTTCCTTTCTTTTTAGGTTGTTCTTCCTCTCTCCTAGGTTTAGATTTTCTCCCGCTGTAACTCCTCTCCCGACTGATTTTCTTTCAGTCTCGTAGCTAATCTTCTCTTCCTTCCGCGCTCAACCTCTCTTCCGTCCTCTCTCTCATTCCGTTTCCGCTCTTTCCGTGCTTTCCGCGATCTTCTGATTTATCTCATCCTCTCTCTAAATCCAACTTTGTCTCATCCAAATTCTACCGCTCTTAGTTTCATGTTCCTCTTCCTCTTCCTCTCACTAAACTGCTATTTCCTCTTCCTCCAAATTCTTCCTCTTCCCTCTTTCTCGCGCCACCTAACTCCCTCTAGACTGCTATTTCCTACTCTCATCTCATCTCCTCTCCTCGGGAAATCTCTCTCTCTCTACGCTCTCCGTTGATTCTCCAAATTTTCTCTTCCTTCCCCAGTCTTTCACGTTACCTCGCTATCTTCAATTTTATCTCCCTCCATCTCTACTGTCTTTCTCGTCTTCTACATTCTATCCGTCTCTCTCTCCATTTTCCGAAGTCATCTTCATCCTCTCCCTCACGATTTCTCTCTGTTCTTCTCCTATCATTTTCGGTTCTTCTAGTTTTCTCGTTTTCGTTTTTTTTTTCGTTTCGTCATTTCATTATCTTCTCTCTCCCCAATTTACCGATTTCATCTTCTTCCGTTTTCGTCCTCTCTAAATTTCCGAGTTCGTACCCCTCAAATTTCTCTCCCCCTTCTCTTGCTTCATTCTCCCGACATCCTCTCCTCATCATCCTCACAATCTCTCTACTCTCTCCAGTGGTATTTTCTCTCTCCCTCAGTTTTTCTTTCTCTCTCTCACACGATTTGTCTCTACCTTCTCTCTTCTGACTCGTCTTCTGATCGTCCTTCTCTCTTTCTCTGACGTCGTCTCGTACTTTCTTTATTCCCAGTATTTTCTTCCCGTCGGCTCGTATTCTTCTCTTCTTAATCTCTCGTCTTCTCCCTCTTAATCGTGTTCTTTCTCTCTCTCTCTCTGTCGATTTCTTTCTTACCTCTCTCTCTCTCGATCGCCTTATCTTTTTCTCTCTAAATTTATCTCTCAACCTCTCTATTTACCTCCTCCCTCCTCAGTTTTTCTCCTTCTTCATCGCAGTCACCGTCGCGCATGCTACCATCTCCCCTCTCTATCAATTATCTTTTCGTTTCTACTTCTCACTTTCTCGCAACCTCTCTTTCTCTCTCTCTCTCGCGTCCGTTGACCCTCTCTTTTGATTTCTCTCTTTCCGCTCTCTCTCAATCAGCATTCTCTCTTTCGTTTTCCCTCTAAATTTCTGTCTCTCTCTATCCGTGTTTTTTCTATCTCTCGATTTCTTATTTTTGTCGCTTTACCTTCCTGTGCCGATGAATCTAATCACTCTTCTCTCCCCATATTCTAGTTGATTCCTCTCTTTCTCTCTCTGTTCCCTGGTAATTTCTTTTGCCATGGCGTTCTTCCGCTTTTCCGTCTGACATCTTCTCGGCAGATTTATGTGTTTCGGTGTTTCCTTTCTTCTTCTGCATTTCTCGCCTCTTTTCATCACGGTTCTTTTGTTTATCTTCGTTTCTTCGTCTCGGTATTTTCTCTCCTCTCTTCTGCGTCTCCTTTCTTATTTCTTTCCATCGCTATAATCCCCGATTCCTCTCTCTCCATCGGGTGTCCTCTCTCGCTTCCCTCTTCCACTTCCTCGTCCATTTCCGTCTTCCCAGCACTCTCTTTCTCTATCTCTCAATTTTGTCTTCTTCCTCCTAACCCTCTTTCACAGTCAAACCTTTCCTCCCTCGGTCAATATTCTCTCTCGGTGTTCTCTCTCTTGCTTCTATCCCTTTCTATTAATGTATTTTATCAGTCTCTATCTCTATTTATTCTCCCTAAAAAGGCCCTCTCTCTAGCTCTTTGTTCCCTCCATTTCTCTCTCTGCCTTCCCCATCTTTCCTCTAATTTCCCTTCCCCTACTTTTATTTTATTACATCTTATCACACATCATCTTTCCTAAGTCTTATCCTAACTTTAATATTCCTCTATTTTGCATACCTTCTAATTGTTTTTCTGATTGATATGACTTAATTCTGAGCCAATCTCCTTTCTTACTGCCTACATTGACATTCTCTCGCTCTAAAGTCCCTGTGGATAGACCTAGGAAACCTATACAACCCAATTATCTCATTTGTTTCATAGTTTCCTAGCTTATAAATATTAAGTTTGTCGAGCTTAAAAACACGATGACTTTGAGCTCAACATAGCTTGGCACCCAACGGGCTAGCAACTCAACCTATCAATTGGCTTAAATCGATCCTTGATTAATTAATCTATACGTTGATGTGGATAATTAATTAATGTTGACCAATAAGGTTTTATTTGGTATATAGAGTTATTAACTAGTGAGATATATGGACCTAGAGAGTCATACACATAAGGTCTATAAATATTAGTGGATATAAACATAATTATGAGGGTTTATATGAAAATCTACGTACCAAATGTCTATAAACAAGGGGAGAACGACCACAACTCAAGGTGCCCATGCAAGCCTTGTAAGAATTCTCTCCTTTCTTCTCTTTCTCTCTTGGTGAAGAGCTTTGAAGAGGAGATCCAACTATCTGAAGATTGTGTGGATACCGCTAGGGCTAGATGATAAACTCGATTTGGGGGTATTTTTAATCGTTGTTATAAATCAATTTCATGCAAAAATATTTATAATTCCTCACTTTGTATAATGTTAAAGGAAGGTTCGAATCCTCAAGGAGCCTAGGTAATGAGATTAGTGCTTTTAGGGAGTAGAGATACTATTATAGGGAAAAACCAATGGTAGAAGGGATTTTGGAGAAATATGGAGGGATGAAGAAATAGAATATGCTATGAATAAAATTATAAATAGATATATTTATATTATATGATAAATAATGATGAAAATATTAATAATGAAATGATGGAATAGAGAAATGAGAATGATAGAATGGAAGATGATGGAAGAATGGTAAAAAATTGGGATATTGGTTAATCAAGAAACTGGTTAATGATGAGAGATTTTTTAAAGAAAAGAGAACAAATATAAAATATAAAAAGGGAAATATGCTCTAAAATATTCATGGAGGGGATTACAAGAGAAAATCAGATCCAAATCATCACACAAACCTTGTTTTTTATGACAGTCATAGGCCGACTGATGTTTGACTCATTATGATATTGATCCTCCACTTGATCTTGCCTCCACAACAAACTTGAACACCAAACAATGCAAATCTTGGGCCTAAGCCTCTCCTTTTCCATCTAGTAGCCTGATGCTAAGAGAGAGAAAAAGGGAAGAAGAAGATTCTTTTATAAGTTTAGGTTATGAGGTTTCTTTAAATAGATGGTGGAGATTTAGTCTCTTAGGGAGTGGGTTGACCACTCTCTAAGAGGTGGTAACCTTAATACTTCCTAAGGAGGTGGGCTTACCTCTTTCTCCTCCTAGAAATATGGATCCTTCCTAAAATATAGGAAAGATCTAAATTGATTAATAATAAATAAAAGAGAATTTTGTCTATTTGACCCTTCAAGAAATCCTTTGACCACCTTTGACTTCTCAAAAATCACTCTGACTATCATTGACTTCTAAGAGAAATAGAGTGACTAGTCTCCTACAAAGGTGTAATGGGTTGATTCCCCCTAAGAAGGTGGTTTAATAACCTCCTAAAAAGGTGAAAAGGTTTGAATAACCTTCTAAAGATATAACAAGGCTTGACCAACCTCTTAAAAAGGTGGAAAGGTTTGACTACCCTCCTAAAAAGGTGGAAAGGTTTGACTACCCTCCTAAAAAGGTGGAATGGCTTGACTGACGAGACGAAACCGCGAGGTCGTCAATTTCAAGCGGTATCGCGTCAAAAATAATTCCAAACTTACCAATTTAAGAAAATTTACTCGAATTGAGGGGTATAATGGTAAATATGGGTCGAATCCACAGGGAATTTAGGAATTTTCAGAAGATCTTTTAGAATTTGGTCAAATCGAACAAGAAATTGATGGTAGAAATTGGGGAAAATGGTATTTTTAGAAAGAAGACTTGAAATCGATTCCACGGAATCAAAAATCGTCCAATTTGGACTTGATTTCGCGGAGAAATCAGATTTCGAAGTGGAGAGAATTTTCGGATCGGCGAAATCGCGATTTAAGATGAAAATTGATGAAATTGAAATTGAAATACTAATCTAAACAGAAATTAAACTTGATTGGGAGGTAGATCATGAAAAACCGCTTCCACTAAACCCGTTTTACGATCAAATCGTCGTGATTATCATGAATAATCGCGAAGAACACCAAGAACGCGATGACGAGCTTCAAGCGTCGATTTCTCACTCGATACTTCACCAAATCTCGACTTCTACCCCTCCTTGGACGCGGAAATTGAAGAGGAAGAGGAAGAACTCAAGAGAAACAAACAAGGAAGGTGTCTGGACAGTCAATTGGATTGATTCTTGCTTGGATGTCTAAGAACGACGAAGAACATGCCCTTTTATAGGGCAAAAATTCGTAACCGTCCGATCGAAACGATCGACGGTTACGATAACGGTCCATGATGGACCGTTTTCGGAAAATATCGCGATCGTCGGATGAAGAATGGGACGGTCTGGATGCTCCTCATTTTTGCGTTTTTAAAAACGCGCGTGATCGCGTTCGTTGGATCTTCATCCGACGCTCCAGATGCTTCCTCCAAGATTAAATCGTGGCCGTTATAACGCTTTGATTTAACGCACGTGCTTCTGATCTGATCCGGTGGTCCGCGCGCATCCGATCGACGCTCCTCCGTCAGCCACGTCGCCAAAGAAAATCTGAGCCGTTATAACTATTTAATCCGCACGTGTTCTTGATCGCGATCAATGATCCAGGCTCACGCGATCGACGCGTGAGATCAACGCTCGCCGTCGATCCGACGCCCGTCGCCGCGCCACGTCGCCTGCAAGGTAAGTAAGAAATATTTTTAGTCCCACACGGAAGGCGATTATGAAACCGTCGGGTTTAAATAACCCGACGGTTTATAAGGGTATGACCCTCCCCATATAGGGGAGGACAAAGAACCATTTATATTTATAAGTATAATACTATATAAGATATATTCGCGCCATGTAGGCGCGCTGCGCGGGTCCACGTGGCGCTGCCACGTGGCCTTGCGTGCCACGTCGCATCCACGCGGCCCCGCGCCCATTTTTTTATTTATTTATTTATTTTATTATTAAAAAAATCGAAAATAAAATCATAGAAAATTCGGAAAAAAATACGAGAAAAATCCCTAAAAAAATTGTAAAAAAATCATATCTTTTTAAAAATACAACTCCAAATTAATCCAAATTTCTTTCATTTGATCCAAAATTTAATTATCTATTATTCTAAAAGGTCAAATTAATTAACTAATAAGAGTTAAAATTATTATTTCAAAAAAATACATTCATTTATTAAGATTTTAATCTTTAGAAAAATAAAAATGAATGTTTATAAAAAGTTATTTCTCTTATTATTTTTATCTTTTAAAAACAATTATAATCTCAAGAAAAATATGGGTTATCAAATTATGAAACTCTAATTTATAAAAATTAACCCTAATTTAAAGTATTTTGAGATTATAATGACTTTTTAAGAGAATAATAGAAAAATACATATAAATATGATAACATGCATGTAAATGAAATCATTTAAGCTTTAATATGCATGAAAAATCATGTTTTATGATGTAAATATAGCATGTTATCATTGACCACCCCCTAAAAAGGTGTAGTGGCTTGACCATCCTCCTAGAAAGGTAGAAAGGTTTGGCTAACCTCCTAAAATGGTAGAAAAAGGTTGACCAACCTCATAAAAGATGGAGTACTCGTTTTATTCTTCTCCTTCTAGATAGCTTGCAACCATACTCCAATTAAACTTCACCAAAGTCCTTGCATCCACATAACTCATAAAAATGTGAGAATTCAACCATTTGACTTCTAAGAAATCAAATGGGGTTAGTCTCATAATATAATGAAAATGTAAGAAATGGATGCATAACATGACTCAGTCATATTTTCGTCACATTCTACCATATAGAAATGGATACTCTCATTTGTATAGTCTTTATCAACACTTGAAACAAGATAAATGATGCATGAATGTGACTTATATTTTAGAGTAATCACTAGACACTTGAATAACTTCAAGAACTCTTTCAAGGGAACCCTTTAAGTATGTTTTCTCATACATAGTAGATGATAGGTTCATCTATTCTTGGTGCCTCAATGTGTTGAATATACAATTCAATGTATGTCGTTGTATTCAATGTTATGATCAAAATTTCAAAAAGTTTATCGACCCAAGAACCCAACAAGATATAAATAGGAGATGTATTAGTATTTTTCCTTCTTAAAAAAAGACTCTCTTTTTATTAGGATTTTTCATTTGGTTGAGAATCCTTATATTTGTAAAGGAGTATACTATTGCTAAAATTTCATGATATGCCCCTAAAATTTAGGTACAATATTTTGAAATGTAGGGTAATAATTCAAGAAGGATATAAATTTAATTTTATTCTCTACAATGTCTTTATGGTTTATTGGAGTCTCATCTCTTCTTGAATGGGTATTTAATTCAGCATTTCTCAAGTTCTTTCCTCATGGGTATCCAAACTGTAAAATTTCTTACATTAATGTAAAAAGAGCATCAAATATGGTGAAATTAAATTTTTACATAATTCAAATAGTTAAAAATATCCTCCATCAATCAAGATGATGGTTGGATGCTCCAAGATGGCAAGATTTTTAAAATAATTGCATTATCTTCAATGTTACATATAATCAAAGATGATGATCAAATGATGGAGATTATTTCAATTGAAATTTATAATAAAATTTATTAAAGCGATGTTTTTAATAGACATAAGAATTAGGTTCTATAATGATGGACAAGTACTTAAATATGAAACTAATAAAATTTGAAAGTTGTCAAGAAAAAAAAATCAGAATGATATCAATTTGAAAAAGGATAAAATAAAGTAATCACAAAATGAAAAATAACACGAAAATGAGTTCCAATTTGATCTAAAAATACATAAAAGGATAATGATAAAAATGCCTTTAACTTGCATTTAAAGAAAAGATAATAAAAACTGTGCACACTTACATCAAGTTAGAGGTCTTTGATGTGAACAAATTTTTGTATAAAAAAAAATGTAAACTAATCATCAAGGATTCATGTTCATCCATGAAGAGTTTGAAGAATTTGGTGAGAAATTTTTGTGTGAAATGTAGATATGGAGAAAGTGAAAAATAAGATTATAGATAAGACATTTTGATTTTTGAAAAGATTTGAACCTGATATTAAATTGACTTCTTTTTATTCGGTGTATCTTCAAAAACTTTGTCAAATTAATAAGATCAACACTTTTCATATTTTTAGTTCCTATACTATGTTAAGAATTGAAAACAATGGGGAAACACTAGTTATGTATGGGCTTTGATAGTCGTGTGTAATCTTTTAATAACATTATTTCAATTCCATTTCCAAAAAGAATGAATTGATATTTCATGAAAAAAGTTGACTCTGGTTATGGATGACAACTTTATTAAAAATGGCATAGAATGAACTTCAAAAAGGAAGATGCTAGAAAATAGTGGAACCTAAAAGGTTGTGGTGACTAATAGGAAAAATAGTGACACATAGATAGAGAGGCATGGCCTATAGAGGTGGTGGTAAAAGCATGGGAGAGAAAGTGAACGTGAGAAATTCCTTAAATTTATGATGCATGTGATAATTGTTCAAATTTGGGGGTTGAGTAGAGCTGAGCTAGTGTGCAAAAACAAGCAGCAAGTCCCATTGTGGTAGAGCCATTATGAACCTCTCATGGTGCATCAATGGCTTTGCATGACACCTAAGATAGAGGAGATAGAGTTTCGACAAATATCTCTAAGAGAGGTACTTTCTAATTTGGATTTAACACCAAACTTACTATATGCACTCTTATTTCCTTGAAATTTCCAATTAAGGATTATTCTTTTTGTATGAGGAAAAAATATAGTGCATGGAGCATCTGATGGGGACGAGAGGAGATGAGATCTATGACCTTCAAGGACATCATGTCGTATCCAATCTATGACGTTTTGGAGATCCCATGGTTAGGGATTCGTAAGTCATAGTCAAAACACAATCATTCATCTACAAGATGTCTTTGATGTTTGAAGTCAAAGGACCACGTACACAATCGTAACATGAATCAACTTGATTGAAATTTTGGTATAATACCATTCAAGGATTCATACAGATCAATTCAGTGAACCCTTTCTCCAAAGAGCACCCACTATCTATTCTTGGTGTCTCTAAAATGATGGCCACAGGATTAGCCATACTCATCATATAAGTCGGATCAGATAGTGTTATTATTTGTGGATAATTTGATATCTTTCTGTAATATCCCACGAATAGGAATATTTAGAACTTACCTTTAAAGACTAGTGATCATTATATTATGATCTCATCATAATTCACTTGGGCATTACATTTGCTCATGGACTTCATTGCAAACATCACACAAGAATGGCAATGAATAAAGTTCATCTGAATCAGTATAAACAAAAGATAAAAGTGTGATTGTCTTGCAAACTGCATAATTCCGACTACATATTCCCTTACCTTTGTCTTTCTTTTGAATGTCTAATATCATTACTTTAGTAAGGAACTATACTATATTTTATTCATTTCTATTTTATTGACTAAGGAACTATACTGTGGACTCGACCCTTGCTGACACTATATTTTATTGCATGAAATAAATGCACATCAATAATGAAAAACACACGCAACTGAAATCATCATTAACTATTAATAAAATTTACTATAATTCACTAAAAATTTAGCTTTTGAATAATACAACATGATGAATGCAAAAATTTGATCAAAACATGATAACATGAGTAATAGTGATGTGAATTATGCCTAAAAATCATTTGAATAGCAGTGAATTATTTGTGAAAATGTATGTTATTAATAGTGATTGAGATTCTTTTGTGATTCATCACAACCATCAGACTACTCCCATTATGGGGAGACCAAATGTGAGTTTTTGAATACTATTCCTCCTCTATTGGTTCAAGGAAATAACTTATTGAGAGGAATAAAAAATTAGGGGAGTGAAGTGATAAAATAATGAATTTCTAATAATCTATGCTTTTGGAACAAAATCAAGGGTGAAATAGTAATAGATTAGATAAAATCTTACCAACTAAACCAAGCCCATCAAGAACTAATCAAATTTCTTTCCAAATCAACTTTTTTTTTTCAAGTGGCTATCTCTCTAAGAGAAAATATTGCATTCAAGTGGCTAGTTCTCCTAGTCTTCTCTTCCACATCTTGATTTTTTTGTGCTAAATAGATGTGAGATTGAGGAAAATACAAATAAATCAAGAGGTTCATGGATAATCTATCCACAATGGTTAAATCAATAAGAATTTTGAAGAATGGTTTTTCTTTGCCACAAAGAGAGAATTAATAAATTGAGATTTTAGGCATGGCCATTGGATCAAGCATCTTAGGGCAATGAAGTGCCTTGATTGTGACATGTCATGCTTTAGCTTGGTGAACCATTATGGTTAAGTCATACTCATTTGATTTAATAAATTGAAAATTTAAATTTAGGATTGTGCCACATCTCTACAAGATTATGAATCATCATCTAATTACATGTATTGGATGTTTAATGGATGTCTTTTATGATGCTATGTCTCCAAAAAAAAGCTTCACCATTCCAAGCATGTATTATGCACACAATCAATGACTAGAAGCCTCCCCAAGATAGAAAAATCATTGTCTAGTCATATTTCTTTGCATACCCCCCTAGTTAAGTGAAAATACAAGGCTAGGATTAGACAAGTACATGGAATGCCTATCGCACTGCTATAAAAATTGAAAATAAGAAAAAGAAATTGTAAGATTCAACTTACTTATTAAACATCTATTATTTGGTATTACTAAAGCGCAACTTGTTAGAGCTTCAGCCAACAACTCCCAATTGTGTGGCTTAGCCACCAAGTCAATGTATGCACCCACACTCTTTAGAACTTTAAAATTTCTTGAAAAAAAAGAACCCCCAAACCTGAGAAAACTTTATCGAAAAAACCCCTATAGCTTGTATTCATATATAGAGAAATACATACACTTATATGGTGCAAATTCTATTACAAATATATGAAATATATTTTCTATAGTTACAGTGATATATTTATATATAAACTAATGTATGTTTTTTACAAGATACATTGAATTGACTTTATGATCTCTCTCTCTCATATGTGTGTGTGTGTGTGTGTGTGTAGAGAGAGAGACACATAAACAGATATTGTCTACAATTTGTAGTTGTGTACATGCATAATCTAAAAGCCTTATCAAAGAAACATATTGTTTATAATATATATCTATACTATATATAAATTTATGTATATACTTACATATTTTATGAATATAATAGTTCTAAAACATAAGCATTATACCTCACTTACATATCATGCATAGATACCTAGATGTGAATCTATATATTCTTTTAGAATTTGATAATATATAGTCAAAGGATATTTTTGGAGAGTCTTAGATGTAAAGTGAGAACTTAGGTCATTGGTTAGAATATTGTTGATTCTAGGTAGGAAGGAATTAGAGCAAAATCAACAAGAGGACAGAGTAGGATATAAAGTCAACACCTATAGAAATTCATAGTCAATGCACATAGAAATACAAAGTAGAGAAAAGTTTCAACTCAACGTAGATAGAAAGTTCAAGTTAAATCTCTTCTTCAAAACGGTATTCTTGTAAATTCTCAATTGTTTAAGCATCTAAACATTTTTTTTTCCTTGAATATCTTAAATGAGAAGTGTTATACAATCAATTACGTGCATTTTGGGCTTTTGTAATCAAGATTTTGTTGAAAGAATTATGAGACTTTGCTCATGATATAATACACGGGTGGCTTATTTATAAGCTATGGAGGAAAGAATCAAAGAAAATGAAAATAAAGAAGAAAATAAACTAGGATATAAATGTTAATGTTAGACAAAGCTTTGCTTTGATGAAGGATCAAGGGTGTCTGCACCATCAACAAGACTTGGGCAGTAGCAGATATAAGTTCGCAATGAATTGGCAACACTAGATATTGAATTAAAAATTTTTCAAAAAGCTGAATAAGTATGCAAAAAAAAAATCATTCAGACTAACATAAATATTCTCTGTTTGATCATAGATGAGTATTGTAGATCCTTCTGTCTAATTTTCAATCAATACTTGCGTATATGATTTTCAATCGATTTTGAAGATAATTTCTCTAGACTTAGCAATGAATTGGCTCGAATCCACGATCCTGAAGCCTGAAATGAAATCTTTTGACCCTTGAAGACAGAGAGAGAGACTCGTCCCAAAATGTAGTCGTCCCCACTGGACAGCGTCACTCCGGTCTCGTCACAAATCCCACGTCGGCGGGTACAATTCGCAAGTAAAAAATCAATTTTCAGAATTTAAATAATAATTTGGTCTTCGGTCGTCGGCTCGTGCGCTGGAGCTTACAAAAAGGAGAAAAAACTGACTTACCGTCGTTTACTGGAGTCCCTAGTCGATACTTCTCTCCCAATTCCCAGTCGGAATTCGTCGAAGAAGTCCCAGAGAAGACCTTGGATCATGAAGGGTCGTCTTAAGCTCACCATTCCCGAGGAGGAGAAACCCGTCACTGATTTCTTGTAAGTCCCTGCATGATTCCTAATTCAATCATCGCTTCCGCGGAAAAGATCGTCTCTTTATCGACTATCTATCTCGCTCCTACATCGGTCTGATCATCCCTTCTGAAAAAACTCTATTTCTATGCTCGTGTTTACATCTTATTTGTTTTTACTTTTGTTGAGCAATCTTATTGTGGTGTCTTTTAGTACGGCTAGCGGAACATTTCAGTATGAAGATCTACTCTTAAATCAGAAGGGCTTGAGGTTGGTGACTGAGTCAGAGGGCGCTCCGGTGAGTCGCTTAATTCAAATGATTTTAATCAAGAAAACGTGCGTTTATAATTTTAGTCATGCTTTCTTTTTAGAATCGTGTTGAGGTTTTTTTTGGAATTTTTTTTTGCAATTCTTCTTTGTTTGAGCAGTCCGGTGAACAGACTGTTGAAGCAAATGATTTGGAATTCCACTTGGAGGACTTCGAGACGGTGAGAGTTATTGGGAAAGGAAATGGCGGCATCGTTCAGTTGGTTCGCCACAAATGGACCGGCACTTTCTTTGCCCTGAAGGTCATAATTTGTAGTGTCATATTTTTAGAAAATTAGATATTTCTGTAATGAATACTGATGCTAGATCTTTTTATAATTCAGGGGATACAAATGAATGTCCAAGAGGAAATGCGAAATCAAATTGTTCAAGAACTTAGAATAAATCAGGCGGCACAATGCCCCCACGTTGTCGTCTGCTACCATTCGTTCTACCACAATGGAGTCATCTCATTGGTTCTCGAATACATGGACCGCGGATCATTAGCTGATGTGTTACGCCAGGTGGAAACCATCTTGGAACCATACCTTGCAGTTGTATGCAAGCAGGTAATTATAAAATCTGGGTTTCCTCTGTAGTTTTCTGTTAGTTTTCTGAAATATGTTTTATTATTTTACAGGTTTTGAAAGGCTTGGTCTATTTACACAATGAGAAGCATGTGATACACCGAGACCTTAAACCATCAAATCTGTTGGTGAATCACAAAGGAGAGGTCAAGATAACAGACTTCGGAGTGAGTGCAGTTCTCGCCAGCACCATGGCCCAGAGGGATACCTTTGTTGGGACTTACAACTATATGTCGGTCTGTTCATTGCTGAATGATGCCAAGCAGTTGAATTTGAATTTTCCTCAATGATTTTGTTGATTTTTCTGATTTCGGCAGCCAGAGCGGATTAGTGGCGGCAGCTACCATCATAAGAGTGATATTTGGAGTTTTGGGCTGGTAATCCTAGAATGCGCTACAGGGCGATTTCCATATGTACCTAATGAGCAGGAAGGCTGGTCAAGCTTCTATGAACTTCTAGAAGCTATCGTGGACCAACCGCCACCTGCTGCCCCTGTTGACCAGTTTTCTCCTGAGTTTTGTTCATTTATTTCAGCATGGTCAGCAATCGAAATCCATTATCATCAGTTGGATATTTTTGTTAATCAGAGAGTATGTGTGTTAACTTTGACTGCTTGTTTTCAGTGTGCAGAAAGAACCACAATCAAGACAGTCAGCGCTGGAGCTTCTGGTCAGTGTGACCAACTCTCTGGGAAGTGGGGTTTCATTTTTCTTATTTGAATTTATTTCCTGATATGGTCTTGCTTAATATAGGATCATCCATTTATCAAAAAATTCGAGGACAAGGACGTTGACTTTGGAATACTTGTGGGGAAGCTTGAAGCTCCAGTCAACATCTATGGCTAGTCTATCGGACTAATCTGATTGGTATTCTCCTAATAAGCTTGCATGTTCATTTGCATGAATCTGAAACATGCTATCTCTTAAAACTATTTTCCTTGCCAAAATCTGAGCTATGTTTGATTTGCATGTACAATGCCATGTTACCTGAGGTGTTGAATTTAGATTTATGGAGGAAATTCAACATCCCAGGTTGGGCTTGAGTTTTTGTTTGGCATCGGGATGTTTAGTACTGTGTGGTCACTGAAAGAGCCTGTATATGGCATCGGGATATTTTGTTTGGCGATGTTACAGATGAGGTAGCCATTCTTTTGAATTTGGCTGAAAGTATCTGCTGCCTAGGTGAGCTGGGCAGCATGATTATCATTCACTGATCTAATGACCAAGATTGAAATTGAGGACCAAGTGGAGGGCAAAGGAGAGAGAGGGATTCGCTGCCTACTCCTCACCACAGCTTTGAAGGATGAGAAGGATGAAGCGTAGGCTGGGGTGTTGAAGGATGAAAAACATTGCTTTGTGTAGGAATCATGTGAAAGAGACCTTTTTACACAAATTTTTTTATTTTGAGCGATCAATATGATACTTTTTACACAGGCGATCAATATTATCATCTGGAAACCTTTAGATTCCTATGAGAACAGTCTATAATGTGATGTAAATGGAGGTTGTTTTAGATTCCCCTGAAGTAGGTCGTTTTTTCTCCATTCTATTTGTGTGTATGATTTTCTCTCATGCCTAACATTTTGGTGGATACTTGAGCTTAGTTGCGTACATATTTTGGACATCAAGTCAAGATCCTTAATATATGTAGTAGGGCCATGTGGCTCTAATGCCATATGTAATGGGAATGGAAGACAACCCAAGAAGGATGTCAATAATATGTTGATGTGATAACTACATAATTTAGATAATCAATTCATGACATCAAGATGCATGTTAACAAATTTTACTTTCATATTCATGAATGACCATGTCATTTAACTTATGTCCACAAAATGTGTCATCTAGGGTTTACTAAATGCGACTAACCAGTCTGACCTTTTTTCAAGGTCAAATGACTTCTTTGAGTCAAGGGAGTTTATGTATTCAAAAAAATTTGAAAAGAAGACTAGCCACTTCTTTAAGTGATTCAGTTGCAAGTCATCTTCATGTAGGTGAGGTTTAATTAGGTCTATATTTCACTTTTATTCAGCTAAATTAGGTTAATAATTTACGTATTTCTTGACTCCCAAATTTGATTTTCCTCAAATTATGATGAAGTTCTTTCCTCAATTACTCCCTTGTTTCAAATCAACATTGCTTGTAATTTGATCATGTAGACTCCTTTCTTTCTCATCTTTTTTAGTTATCTATTTTTCCTAATTTTTACCCTCTACCTTACTCTCCAGATTTGTTTAAATTTGGAAGTTTTTTCATCAATTTGCCATTTTTGACTGTGGTTGTCAATGGATGCAATTGTTACTTGCTATTATACTTTAATTGATCATCGACTGAATTGAGTATTGGTTACATTTTGATATGTAAATGTCCATTTCAAATGATTGCACGTTTTACACTCATTTGAAACCACTTGGCTTTAATATTGGGGAAGGTCTATGTGTAAGTTACATGATTTGGGGATTATTAAAAGGTGGAGAATATAGGCCTAGTATCATTAATAGAAATGAACGTGTGCGATAGCATTGAAGATAGACATGCCTCTGTCACAAAGTAAAAATGATCAAAATAGACCCTAGATTTCAAAATTCACTTCTCAAGCAAAGGAATGTCTATTTCATTGATTCATTGATGCAATCAAGAAATTATATGAAAAGAAAAAATAGCACAAGACAAAGATAAAATTCTAGGCCTCTGGTCCACACTAAGTCATTAAAGCAATGCAAAATGGCCTTCTTCATTCAGACAACACAGAGTCATGCTTCATGCAAGCATGTTTATCTCTTATATTTTAGTTACCAAACTTTTTTCTTTGTAACTTTTATTGGGCCTACTTAGGTGGATCCACTTATCCCCTTATATATAGGGTGCTCTCTTATACAAGAGCTTGTCCCTCATTTTCCTCATTCTCTCTACTCACACAATGTCAATGCACTAGGTCTCTGATGAACTTGATCGTGTATGTTTTTCATCATTGTTTTGCGTCAATTTCATGTAATAAAATATAGCTCCTTCCTTAGTATAGTGTCGGCAAGGGTCAAATCCACAGGGAGCTAAATTAATGAGGTTATGTGTTTAAAAGAAATATGAGGACGGAGGAAGATGTGTGAGTTAGAATGGAGTACATGGAGGTGAGTATGAGAGATAATTTTGAGTTTATCTTAGAATTTAGAAAATATATGAGATAATTAGATTAATAGAGATGAAAATAGATATAATATGATGGAAAGATGAGAAAATAGATGGCGATAGCAATGGACAAATGCACGGCGAGGGTGAGTGAGAGATGCACGCGGAGATGACGACAAAGCTACAAAAATAAAAGAAAAATAGAAAGAAAAATAAAAAGAAAACACATGTCTACTAAAATATGGAGATGTTCCCAAGCCAAAATCTAATCTAGATCTTTGCACAAACCTCGTTGGTGCTCCCGTCCTAGGCCGGGTGATGCTCGATCTGCTCCAATCACGATCTTTGCTTACTCCCTTCTCCACTACAAGGTTGAGCATAAAAAAATTCTCTTCCTTGGGCCTTGACCTCCTCTCTCTTTCTTCTGGTAGTCTGATACTGAGAGAGCCAAAAAACACAAGGAGAGAGAAAATGAAGGCTTTTATAGGTGGGTTCCTAAGGTTTGAGTGTAAAGAGGGGTAAAAGAATCTAATTATTAAAATCATTTTTTTCTTGCTCGATTCTTTGATCCAAGGGTATATATAGATAGAGGGTTAAAAGATGAATCCAGAGATAAAATTTCAGCTCAAAACTCCATCTAGATCATGAGATATCATGATTTTAATTTAGAGAAATCCTAAGCATTGATTTAGATCATGTAGAGGCGCATTGCGGTAAATTTCTGGCTTAAAAAATTGGAGGGGCATTTCTGTAAAAATTTTACTTTAAAATTTGAAGTGGCATTTTTATAAATTTCTACTTCAAAAAATTGGAGTGGCATTTTTGTAAATATGCTCAAAATCAGAAAAATCTCTAAAAAATCAGAAAAAAATTCTAGAAAAATTAAAGAAAAATCCCTAAAATTAGAAATTGAATATCTCAAAAAATATAACTCATTTTAAATTTCTACAAAATTTTTCTCCATTGAATCAAGAATTTATTCCTCTATCCTTTCATCCAAAAATATCTAAAATCATGAGGAAAAATTAAGGTCTCATTTAATAAAAATTAAGGTTGGTCTAACCTCCTTAAAATTAAGGAGGTTGACCCAATATTCACTCTAAATCAATTTTGGATCATTCTAAAAACCTTATGATGATCCCTCTAGAAATTTAAAGCTCATTTGCCACATTTCATAAAAATATGGTTGGCTTGGTGTTCAAATTTGGTGGAGAGTTGTTTCCTCTTCCCTCTTATCGTCATTCATATCCATGTTTCCTACTTGCATACCAATGTCCCTACATCCAAATAACTCATAGAAAATGTGAGAATTCAACTGCTTGACTTTGAAAGAGTCAAATGGGGTTAGTCTCATAGTATAAGTAATTGAAAAGAATGATGCATGATAGGACATTTTTTTTATCAAATTAGCACTAAATAGATGCAAGTTGAGTGTATGAGTGGAATAAAATGATGAATGCAAAAATATCATAAAAATATGATAAGGTGCATTATATTAACAAGAATTATGACGTTAAAACCCATTTATAATGATGAAAATGAATGCATCAATGACACGTTATCCGTCTCTCCTAAAGTTCCTTGTATCACTTTGTCTTTACCTCACTTAGGATCTTCATTATTGTGGAAAATATGTTCCATTGAAGTAACCAAGGAGTGGGGAGGAGGGAGAGGAAGTCTTCCTCTTAGAAAGGGAAGGAAAAAACCCCTTTTCTACACTCGTATAATAAGTAGAAAAAGTTAAATAATAAGAGAAATCATTTTTTATACACTCATATAATTTTCTAAGTTTTAAAATCTTAAAGAAATGAGTGTAGTTTTAAAATAGAAATTAAAAATCTTGTTATTTATTAAATTTGGCTTTTTATAATGATAGATAATTTAATTTCTGATAAAATGAAATAAATTTAGATTAATTTGGAGTTATATTTTGAAAGTTATGACTTTTCTAATTTTTAGGGATTTTTTCAAATTTTTTGGATTTTTCTGAATTTTTTGAATTTTTAATAAAATTTTTTTAGAAAAATTTTTCAGAATTCAAAAATCAATTTTTCTAATTAAATATCAATTTTTCTGATTTTTATAAGTGCGAGGTGACGTGACGCAATCTGGAGCGTCCGATCAATCACAATCGATGATCAAGGGCAGGAGATGACATGGCGCAACTTGGAGCATACGATCGCACGATTAAATTGCGATCGTCGATCTTCACTTAAGGCGCGGGTACGTGGCGCATTCTAATTTGTCGGCGAATCATTTTTAAAATGATTTAATCTCAATTGTTGATCAAAGGAGTTATAACGGCTGAGATTAAAACCGACGTAAACGTATCTAAGCATCAGATCAAGATCTAACAGCGAACATTTGATGCGTTATTTATAACGTGCGCGACGTGGCATCATCTCCAGGGTCGATCGAAGATCCAACGGCCATGACTTAATCGTAACGATTCGCAAGGGTGCATTTCATCATAGCCGTTGATCGAAGATTAAATTTTGATCGGACGGTTACGCCCAATTCACCCTATAAATAGAGGTGTTCTTCGATATTGTAAAGCATTTCATGGCAATTCGACTTAATCAAACTATTTTAGACACCAAATCCCTTAAATCTCTTGCTCCCAATTGCTTCTAGACACATTTTTGCATCCCCGGAGTGCTTGAGAGTGAGATTTTATTAAGAGACGAGGAAGAAATCGAAGCTTGAACATCAACGATCGTGTTTTCTGAATTTTGATTAATAGCCTTGATTCTGGTGAGTAATTGGATCAATTCGAGTGCAATCTTGGGTTAGGGATCATGTTTCATCCTAAACTATCTTTGCATAGCTTTAGATTTCATTTTCAAATCGTAATTTGAGTCAATTTTAATTTCAATTTTAATTTCAATTTCAATTTTTTTCACGATTTTATTTTTCGGAAATTTCTCTCTTGTTCATTCAATGATTTCTCTACGAATCTTGATCCAAATTCAATGATTTTTTATTCCAAGGATTCATCTTTGAGTCTTCTTTCCAAAAATATTAAAACCCTTAATTTATATCAACACTTTATCATTCGATTTGATCGAATTTCAAAAGATCTCTCAAAATTACCTTAATTCCCTATGGATTCGACCCTTATTCACAACTATACCCCTCAATTCGTGATTATTTGATAAAATTGATGAGTTTGGTAAAAATTTATTAATGACCGTGTGTTTTCAACGACCTCGTAGTCTTGATTCTTCATTGACCCACTGTGGGATTCTAGGGGTTTTGTTCTTCTTCTTTTTTGGATTGTAGGGATAGAAGGGTGTCCATGGAAGGACCCTCTTCAGGTGATTTTTTGGGACTTGGAAAATAGCCATATCCATAAGCTAGTCAGGGCCGTGGACGCGGGCAGAATTTCCCCCCGTCTCTTGGAGCTTCAAGAAACAATCAGTTGTTACTCATACTAGCACTAGAGTGGAATACAAGTCCCTCGCTAACACCCCCCAGAAGTCATTTGGAGGTGCTCCCTCCTTCGAGAAATGAACGTTTATCAACACGCCATCTGAATGTCGCATACGACAACCTTTGCACCACTAACTAGGCTGAAAATCAACAATAATTTTAATGAAGAATAAGTAGTGAAGAATCAATTTTAGATAAAATTAGTCGAGAATAAGAAGTGAAGAATCCAATGCAGATAAAATTAGTCTCCACCAAAGATCAAGTTGCTGATGTCCACCTAAAAATGGCTTAGCTTCGCTCCAACTGGCATCGTTTCAAGCTAGTGTCATCTGCCATTGAGCTCGAAAGGACGCATAAAAGAAGATGAATCCAGCCGCATTACTCTAAACTAGCCATTCAATATGTTGGGTTATTAATATTGTGTTTGGTCCCAGGAGTTGTTGTTGAGGACAATCAATTCCATAATTAAGGAGATTCATTTTTTAGCTGTGAGACGACGAATGATTGAGCTTCTCCGTGAAGTTATCGTTGCCATTTGAGTCTATAAATGTAGTTCATTTCTGAAATAGAAACACATCTCTTGAGTTTTCTTTTCCCCAAAGCTTCTATTTTTGTTCAGTGTGAGTGAGCAGGTAGTAGTGAGGCACCTTGAGATAACAAGAGAGTTCTTGTAATCCTTCATTTGGTATCAGAGCCAGCTCTCAATAGATCTAAGGAGCGCAAAGATGTTGAGGTGTGGGGAAACGACATCGCGAGCTGACGGAAGGTCCTCTATGAATATGGACATCGCCGACGCTAGAACGCCCAATGTAACAGGTGAGGCGGCGATCAGTACTTTCGTCCCTATGATGTCCAAGCTTAACTATCTTCTATGGGCTATGAGAATGGAGGTTATATTGGAAGCATATATTTTTCTGGGGGCAATTGAAGACGAGAGTGTGTCAAGAAAGTTAGATCGTCGAGCATTGGCAGTGATCTACAGTGTTGTGCCAGAGGATGTGCTGGCACAACTTGATAACAAGGTAAAGGCAAAAGAGACATTGGAGTCTCTACGCACAATCAACGTGGACATAGAACGTGTCAAGAAAGCAAAGATTCAAACGCTTAAGCGTGAGTTTGAGATGCTCACGATGCGCGAGGAAGAATCTATTGCCGACTTCGCTGCAAATCTCACCAGGTTAGTAGCGCACATGCGGAGTTTGGGAGAGAAGATCACTGAAGGCATCAAAGTCTCCAAGCTGCTACGTGTGACACCAGAAAAATACGACCCTATCACGTCATCCATGGAGTAATTTGGGGATCTAGACACAATGACTTTGGATGAAGCCATTGGTTCTCTCAAGATCCATAAAGATAAACTCCAAGATCGTGAAGAAGAAAGGGAAGAGCGAGTGTTCTTCGCCTCAATGATAGGCAAGAGAAAGGAGCATCATCACGGATGACATAAGAAAGAGGATACACGCAAAGGGGAGCGTGAGAAGAAGGATTGTGACAAGGTAAAATGTTTTAACTATCCTTGTTATGGGTATTATGTAGTTGCTTGCCACAACAGCGATGACGAAGATAAGACGTCCTACCTTGCTGAAAAGGAGGAGAAATCTGAGAGTACTCTCCTATAGATAATGGTAGAAAATTGGCCAGATAAAAGATTAAGAGGTTGATTTTAGGGTTATTAATCTTGTGTTTGGTCTGAGGAGTTGCTGTTGAGGACAATCAATTCCAGAATTAAGGAGATTTATTTTTAGGCTGTGGGACTACAGACGGCTGTGGGTCTATAAATGTAGTTCATTTCTGAAATAAAAATCATGTGACGACCTATGTTCCATAACATGGCTGACGCCCTCATCTCCGTTAATTTTAAAAATGGTTGAGTGGTGGTGGTGTGATGACACGATCACGAAGGCCCATCACGACGATCTCACGTGTCTTCATGATTCCTTGGAAGCCCCAGCGGTTGACACAAAAGAAAGATGCTGGCATCGTGCTCTCCGTCCGCCATCCGCCTGCCACGTTCGACCATCTGTCTCCCAGAACCATGCAAACCCTAAACCTTATGCGCTGCCACCTCTCTCTTTCCCCCCACCCCTTCTATAAGAGTTCCTCTTCCAACCCCTTCCTCATCCCATTCGTCTTGCAGCCGCTTTACCGGTGGAGATAGAGAGAGAAAGAGAGAAATATTTCTGGAGAGATAATGGCGGAGCAGCAGAGGAACATCTTCCAGAGGACCGCGGAGTCAACGAGCCCGGGGACAAAGCAGACGGTGAAGTTCTTCACGGCGGCAACGATCGGCACAGTGCTGCTGGTTCTGTCAGGGTTAACCATGACAGGGACAGTGGTGGGTCTGGTGCTGGCTACGCCCGTACTCGTCCTCTTTAGCCCTATCCTCGTCCCGGCGGGGATCGTGGTCGCCCTTGTGACAGCTGGCTTTTTCTTCTCCGGAGGGTTCGGTGTGGCGGCGCTATCTGCTCTCGCTTGGATCTACAACTACGTCACCGGGAAGCATCCTGTAGGCGCTGACCAGCTCGATTCTGCTCGATTGAAGCTCATGAGCACTGCTCGGGATGTGAAAGAGCGAGCTAAGGAGTATGGGCACTACGTGCAGAACAAGGCCCACGAGGTTACCAGCCAGACGGCCGCTTCCTAAGAAGGATGAGGGGTGGATCGCAGCTTTACTCGTTTGTTTCTCTTTCTATCACCTACTAGGCCCCTCTTGTCACTCTTGGTGTCATATGTTACTGGTAATAATACCCGCGTCCCCTTAGGAGAGAGAGAGGAACAGCCAGACCACTGGTTCATGAAAGATCTCTCTCTCTCTCTCTGTGCGCGAGCTTCACCGCTTACAAATAACCGATGAATCATGCCATTGTTCACGAAGAGAATGAGAGAGAAAGAAACAACATTTATTGCCACGCAGAAGTCTTTCTTTCTTCCAATGAGCAATGAGATAGGAAGTCCAAGGCATTTGAATGAATACTCAAGAAAAACCAATGTAATTTATCCAAAGCTGATTGCGAGAAAATCCCGGAATCCATGATTCAGTAGAAACCTCCGAACGGATCCTGCTGACCTGGGCTGGATCCGTTGCCCCTCACACCATAAGTAGGAGCAGGGGGATCCGTCAAGGACGCCTTCTTGGCTACATTAAATCACACTCGGCATTAAATCCAAGGACCCAAAAAAATTAGGGCGGCGGGTATGAAGTATTAAGTTACTTACGAGCCGTCAGATTCAGGTCGATAAGTCCACGGCTAAGTGAATCGGCCCATATGCCAGATTTCACTTGAAACGTTTCCTTCCGGGGGAAGGGTCGACATTTCCGGGAGTTGAATCAGAGTGGGAGGCAAAGTCCCCAAAGGCATCCGGCTCTTCAAATGCATTCAACTGCACCGTCGCAAATGGATCGAACGCAGGACTGTCAAAATCTACCTTCGCGAAGGAGCCAACGCTTGATGAGGAAGAAGGTGCAGGAGCCATGGTCTGGTTTGCGAAGAAGTCAACACTTGATGAGGAAGAAACTGGGGGAGATGCGGTCTGATTTGCGAAGAAGCCAACGCTTGATGAGGAAGAAGCTGGAGGAGCTGCAGTCTGGTTTGTGAAGAAGTTAATGCTTGATGAGGAAGAAGCTGGAACCGCGGACTGGTTTGAGAAGAAGTCAACGGGATCCTGCAAATGAAGAAATGAAAGATTTTTATCGTGGACTTTATCCAGGTAAAGAGTTCTAAGTTGACCTGTTGCTTGTGGATTCCAGATGATTCTGCACGAGGTGCGGCAGACACAAATGCTGCATCGGCAAATAAGTCAACATCGTCTGAGGCAACATCGGTCGTTGCCGGCACATCCATCAAATCGCCCAATAAACTATCTCCAAAAAGATCCACTTGATTGAAACTAGTAGAAGCTGAAACACGAAATCAAAAATAGATAAATAAAAAGAAAATTTTTCAAGTATTGAAACCGCCGGTCAAATACCTGAAGTAGAAGAACCTCTAGGATCGAACTCGTCAAAATCTTCCTCTTCTTTTTTCACAGGACCACTTTTGGAGGCCTCGTGAATCTCCGAAGTCTTCTTCGGGGAGTCCCTAGAATAAATGAACGGTATAAGAAAATAATAAAAGACGATGGTCGAATTAAATTCAAAGTCAACATTTTGCTCCTGGAAGGTCTTTCTTGGAATTCCTCGTAATCATCTTTCTTGCTATATTTCCAGTCGGCATCATCTCCGTAGCGATCCTTGTCCCTGTAATGGCTGCCACCGTATGAATTTGACCCTGATTTGTAAGTTATACCGGTTGATGACAGCCCGACGTACCTGAATTAAATTAGAAAGGTCGAAATTCAATGGTTTCTCCATGGTCAACAGAAAAGTCAAGATATAGAACTCACTTGTCTCGGTTCGCAGAAGCTTTGTTCCTAACCGCATGCAACTTTTCCTTGTCACCCAACAGGCCCATCAAGGTTTCAACTTTCTTTCTAACGTTAATCCCAACATCTTTTCCATTTGGCTCCACGTATTCAAAGCTTGAAAGCGACTGCAGAGAAAAGTCAACATAATTAAGTAATCGAAGAGGTTAGTCAACAAAAATTTAGGAACCTACAGAGATTTGGAAGCTATGCTCTAGAATGTCATCAACTGCGCGTTCAGAGCCGTTGGCCAACAAGTACTCGATAACAGTCAATGCCTGAAAAGTTAACATCAGAACTAAGAAATCAAAACAATGCTTTTCAAATAAGGCGCATGCCTTGTACACGTGTCGCCAGTTCGGACCGGAATCAGTCAACCTTATCCAAAGAACTTCCATTACGATCTGACATTCGGAGCTTAAAGAAGATGATGACGCAACAAGGTCAGGAAGAAGATTCGAATGAGATATACATGAAGTGATTGTTTAACGAGAATAGAGAAGTACAATTTCTTCGTAGCCTGGGATATTTCTGACAAAGCTGAACCGTGAGGACCCCATGGTTCATCGTTGGTTGCATCAAGAACCTAACATTTTCAAATAAATGTTAAGTATTAGTTCCACGATCGCTAAGAAATTTTCTAACAGATAAAAAATGAAGAAAATACAACAACGAAATTAAGATAAGAAATCGATGACACAGCGACAGGAAGAATAGAGTTCATAATTTTTTTGATATTAGATTCACCATTCCAAGTGGGCTGTGCTTTAGAAGTAATAGGATGGAGCTAAATTAATCTCGATGTTAAAGTCCCAGACAGCTCAGCAATATCAATGATATACTCGAAGCGAGAAAGAACCAGGACGGATTAGGATCATAATCCTCACCTTCTGCTCTATCTCGGGCACCTTGAGCACTTTCAAATTGACCTCTCTCTTTCTGATACCATTAAAAACTTATTAACGAGATGGCTTGACGATTGAAAACAAAACGCCATGACAGAACTTACATCTCTCGAACCGCCTGATCAAAAACCTTCATGAAATCCATGGATCGGGAAAAGGGCCCTAATAAAATTACAACGTTAGAAATCGGAGACGCGATGATTCTCCGGGCTCGAGATCAATTTCTCTCCTCGAGATACTTACCTGTGCGATGGATCTGAGTTGCTCGTTCTCTGAGCTGCCAAGATCCGGCACTCCACGGAAAAAGACGATATCTTTTGCCTCGGTCAAAAGAACACAATGCGCAGAAGATAAATCGAACGGCTCATATTCCCAGGTGATCATCCCCTTCCTTCCGCGGCCGTCCAATGTCAACAGATCTGATCGAGACACACGGCTAGGCGAGCTGGGCCGGCCCGAATCAGGCTCGCAAGTAAAATGATCTGGACTAGAACTTCGGGCCGTCTACTGGGCCCAAAATCTGTATATTGATCGACTTCGGTCAGACGTCACCCTCACCATGCTATTATTGAACTAGTTTTATTTTCAGTCTAAAATGAGTTGTTTAAATAAATAAAAACTAAACTGGAGTAAGTAATGTTAAGAAACTGTATTTGCTGACGTCACCGTGCGATAATAGGTGACCAGGGCGGCACGTCTACGTGTCGTCGTATCACTGGGTCCTTCAGTGGCGGCTAGCCAGAAAGTCAATGCGACGAGGCATCGCTGATGCCCCAGCTGGCCGTATGAATCAACCGAGTAGGACGCGTGGACTCGGCCAGACGCGCGCACGTTAAAAATTTCAGCTCAACGACTTCTCGGGAGCCAACAGAAGCGGGCGTATAGGAAGAGATCCACGTGACGGGTCCCAGTTATGGAGGTTATCTTGGCGCAGCATTGACTCGCTGGGAAGTCTGAAGAACAAGCAACCGGGAGATGTAGAATCCGAGGCTCGGCTTCCGGCAAAGTCAAACGTTTCTCCCATCTTTGGTGGAGCCCACAGCCCTATATTTCTTACAACCCTAAAGTCAAACAACGATGTTCCGCAAGTGGGCAGGATGATCGCTTTCCCTTGGCTTACCATTTTGGAATCAACGGGTAAAAGTATTAGGGTAACGAGCTTGACTGTGTTCATTTTCTGGGTCTTCTACACCAAAAGATATATATTAAAACGAGAGTTATCAAGCAGAAAAAACGAGCGTTGTAAACTTCTTGGGTATCCTGGACGAACAGGAGCTGCGATCTGTACTTTCGTGGAAGCTGGGATTTTGACCCGTCAAAGATCAAAGATCGAACGGCGAGGAAAAGGCCACGATGGGCCTCCGCCGCCGTCGATCTCGTCCTCCCCCGTAGCATGCAAGTTTCATGATCAGTTCTTCCCGAGAAAGGCAAGAAAAAGGAGCAGACTTTCGAACGCAGACAGTGATGCTGCCCGTGATGGCGCTCCAGATATTTTCAGAAAAAAGGGAATTTTCCGTAGAATCGGGATTTCAATTCAACGGAACACCCAAGTTCCACTACGATCTCTGTACAAGGGTACAAGAGGGTAAACTTCTACAGGTCAATTCTCCGACTTTTATCACGAAATTGTCAGTATTCTTCTAGCCCAAGAGGCTGAAACCACCGGCAGAAAGCAAGTCCGCCGGCGTGAGACCCAAGTCCATGAGCAAAGTGTCAATCCCTCCTGCAACATAGCCGTTGCTCGTCTCGTTGGAGAGCGAAGAAGAAAAGTCCTGCGAAAGGGAGTCAAACCCTAATCCGCCATCCATTGACGATAATGTGGAGGATGAGCTGTTCTCGTGGGAGGCGGGGAAGGATCCGAAGCCGCCATAGTCGTCGGTCATGGAGAAGGGCCCGAAGACGAAATCCTCGGATTTGACGAGAAGAGGAGTAGAACGGGTTTCATAGGTTAAGTTATTGGCGGAGAAATCTGCCTGCCTCGTCAGCATCTTCTTCTTCAGTTTCGTGTTCCAGTAGTTCTTCACGTCGTTGTCGGTTCTTCCGGGGAGATGCGAGGCAATGACGGACCATCTTAAAAAACCCAGAAGCAGAAAGTTTTAGGAGAGTGAAAAGAGAGACGGGGAGAGGAAGAAAAGCAAAATTGCCTGCTGCCGATGCTCTGGAAGAGAGAGCAAATGACATTGTCCTCCTCGTTAGAGAAACTTCCGTGCTTGATTCCCGGGCGGAGATAGTTGAGCCATCTCAGACGGCAACTCTTGCCGCAGCGCTTTAGCCCTAAAGCAGAAGGATTCGTTTTATTTTCCGTCAAAATTCAAAGCTATTTAAATGGGATGACGAATGAAACCTGCTCTCTGAGGAAGGGAAATCCAGTTGCCGCCGGTGCCGTGCTTCTCGACGAAGTTCTTGAGGGTTTCATCTTCGTCGGGAGACCAAGGGCCTCTCTTGACGCTCGCCTTATCGCAGCAAGGAGCTCTCCCCATTACCGCCGGCGAAGAAACGTGGAAGAAGAACGCAGGAGAAAGGACAGAGAGACTACGCTTCCACGGGCAAATTACCCAGTCCGCCTTTTAAAGAAAAGCGGGTGGGTACCCGCCAGGGAGCAATCGCTTGACCCGGTACCTCGTCACTCGTCACCAGATTCCCGAAGACAGCGTTTTCTATCATCTGCTATCATTTCTTTCCTCGATATATCTCTCCCTCTCTCTCTCGCTCTCTAGCAACTCGCTACACGTCAAATCGTTCCCTGTGCGAATCGGCTCATGCCCGCTTTCTCTTGCTCCCTTCTCCATGCGTTTCTCGCGTCTGTCACCATCATCTCTCTCTCTCTATCACATTCGGAGCGAACAGTGTCAATTTTATATTGCAAATCCTTGCGTACAGAACAAGTCAAACAGGATAAGGGAGGAGAGAGATTGGCCCTTTGCTGGGAGTGATGTTTATGTTCTGCATAAACTATCTCGATCAACGCCTATCATAGTTTAGACATAGTAAGAGAGTATTGCGGCCAACAGTGGAAGCGGGGACCAGAGATAGAGAGAGAGAGAGAGAGAACGCGGAGTGGCAGACTTGTTCCGTTCCGTCCACGCTGGGAGGGCGGATGAGGTGAAGGGATGGCTAGAAAGGGACACGAGAACCGCCGGCCACGGAGGGGACCGGTCAAACCGCAAAACTCGTTTCTTTCTTTCAATTAACATTGTCTCCCAGCAACCAGACTATCTCAATTTTACGTCTTTTCTCTCTTTGGCCTCTCTTTCCCTCTCTCTCCCTCCTTTTCTCCATCTGCCTGACTCTGCAAAAAGTCCAAGAGTGTGACGGGAGGCTTCCCGCTCACGCGTTTCTCATGCTCCTGCCGCTTAACAAACGCGGAATCCTCTCTCTCCCTCTCTCTCTCTAACATCAGATACAGTCCACCTAGGATGAGAAATATATCAAACAGACGTTCGAGAAGAAGCCCACGGATTTGTTCATCGCCATTATTGAGTAAGCACCGCACGTCGGTAACGTTGACTCATCAATTACCTTCTTGTAATTTTATCGAGCCTAGAGGGGGAGTGCGAGTTGACTTTTGCGCGAGCGCGTTTGAACACATCTTTCTGTCCGAGTTTGATAATCACGCCCCCGTTGACTTCATAGCTCACACGGCATTTTCGCATTGTTAATTAATAAGTACAATTTGCTGATGAACACGATTCCCCTTTGTGGCGGTTCTTTGACCTTTTGTTGTTCACATTTGTCCTCAGAAAGTCGACGGGATTCCAGAGAATCGACAGCGAATCGACAGAGAACTCGATCTCGTCAGGCACACTATCCGACCCGTTGACTTTATGATAACGAGCGGCTTAAGTATCTTAGACAGCAATCTTGGATATTGACGTCTAGAACACGATAATGAATTGATAATGGGGGGATAACAATATCAAAAAGTGATGCAGAGCGAGGATCGGAAGAAGCTCTTTGGTTGTTAGGGTAACATCGAACACACGTCACCTAGACCTTTCAGCCAATACTAACCCATGGAGATGACGTCAACTCGTTGATGATTTCCAATTTGTGGCAAATTCGAAGGATACGTCGAGAATGTGCATTCTTTTTAGGATAGGCGATGCCAAACATTAAACAACTTAGAAAAACCAACGTTTAATTGATAATTTGTGAGCATCAACGGTTGGCATAGTTTCAAAATATTTTTTACAGATTCGATCAAGTGCCCTCAATATCATTATCAGTAAAGGTTATTATATTTTTTCAAAAATCAATTATTCACCTACAGTTGAACTAGATGTCAATTCTTTGCATATGCAAATATCAACAAATCTTGATACTTTTAGAAATTTAAGAGTGTCATAATTATTCAGAGCAATTGTGTAATCCATAATATAGATTATTCTAGATAACCTGATGGAGAGCGGGACCTGTCTCCATCGGCTCAAGAGACATCGGCGACGCGAGTTCAGCCCAACCGACATGCAAAGACGACGGAGCCAGGCTTTTGCTACACGATGGGTGTTCGTGCTCTTACCGGGTGCGTCGCCCGCCCCACGTGTCATGTTGTGTCATTGCATTGCACCCCAACGCCGCTTGAACATGCCATGTGGTTGCGAACGACTTCCCCAGAGCGCCATGTGACGAAACGATTTCATGTGGTCATTCAATTCACATAAAATTGTATCAAAACTAATACCAAACTCACCAATTTTATGAAATTAAAATGAATTAAGAAGTATAGTGGTGAATAATGGTCGAATCCACGGAGAAATAAGAGGATTTTGAGATATCTTTTAAAATTAGATCAAACTGGATAACGAAATGTGGTGAGAAATTAGGGAAATTGATATTTTTGGCAAGAATACGCGAAGGTGAATCCACGGAATCAATAATCATGAAATTTGGATCAAGATTCGCAGAGAAATCATCAAGTGAATGAGATAGACATTTCTGAATTTGAAAAACGTGAAAAACGGAAATTGAAATTGAAATTGATTAAAATTACGATTCAAAATTGAAATCTAAAGCTATACGAAGGAAGATTAGGATGAAAATCGATTTCTAACCAATGATTGCGCTCGAATTGATCCAATTACTCGCCGGATCAAAGGCTTTTCATTCCCCAATTTGAAAAACGATCGTTGGTGTTCAAGAGTTGATTACTTCTTATTCTCTCAATGAAATATCACTTTCACGCACTGACGAAGCGATTTATGGGGTCGTTAAAACACACAAATGTCGGTCAAACAAAATTTATAATACCGAACTCACAATGACAAAGATATAAAATCAAGTAAAGTGCAAGTATCGGGTCGATCCACAGATAACAAGGTTGACTTTTAGTGCATAGTTTACTTGGTCAAACTTAGGTTTAAAAAGATTTTAAAGAAGTAGAAATGAGATTTTATGAATAGAAATGATATAAATATACTAAATAAGGAATTTCAAGATTTAAGATCTCGGGTTTGACAGAGAAAAGTCAAAAGTCAAAGTCAAAGCATTGACTTTGACCAACAGTCGAATTTCTATAAAATCATAGAATCAAAGATGTCAGAAGATTATGAAAATTATATATTCAGAATCTATATAGAATTCGTGATTTTTTAATAAGAAATAGATTTACTATGAATTATTGAAAATCAAATATCAGAAAAATCCCAAAATGAACACTTCCGAGAAAATCTTCAAATTGATATCCAAATATTACAATTTATATATCAATAGAAAATTAAGAACCAGAGGATTCTAAAGAAACCAAAATTATTAAATTCTGATTTATATTTTCAAAGTAATTGACACCGAAAGTCAACACTCAAATTCGGATTGAAAATGAATAGTGCTCGGTCAAACGTCAAATTGAGGGGTCAAATGATCTTGGAATTTGACAAATTTTTTATCCACGGAAAGCTGATGAAATAATAAATCCAATGAAATCAAAATCAAGTGATTCGAAATTATAATCAGAGAGATATCTTATTTTCAAAATCAACAAAATTTTGGACTAAAATTAGGCAAAATTGAAGAACACTATGAACTAAAACTCAAAATTAACGATCGAAAACTAATCAAAACTCAAATTACCGTCAGATAATCGATCAAATCTCACTACTAACCCGATTGCCACGAAGATGGGGATTCAATTCACACAAATTGAAGCGGATTTTGCCCGATTTCTTCCGCGGGGACGTTCGGCGTTCAAGGGGAAAATCTGATGAAATCCGATGATGAATCACGATTAATCTTGCTCCAATCGGGACGTGATTGAGTCTAAACGCAGGGGAATCATGATGAACTCAAGATTTTTCTCCAAATTCGCTTAATTACTTCACGAATCAATCAAGAGTTGATAAAAGAAGAGAAGAACATCGGTTTTTAAAGTGATTTCCGCGCGAGAAAATCGGACCGTTTGATCCGATGGGGAGGTGGATTTGATGGCCATGATCGCACGATGATCGTGGCCATCAAATTGAGGTGATCGTGGCCATGCTTGCGCCGCTATCAGACCACGATCGTGCGGCGATCGGGACACGATCGCATAGCGATCGGACCACGATCCCGTCGCGATCGGGGTCATGATCCCTTCATGAAATTTTCTGTCGTCCGATGAAGATTGCGCAGCCGCTCACGATTGCGCGTTCGATGAGGATCGGACACTCCATTTGCGTCCACGTGTCGGCAGGTAAGCATTCGATCGCCGTCACTTAAACCGGATTTAGCGCACGTGTTCTGATTTCGATCGCGTGGACTTGAGTTCACGCGATCGACGCCTCGCGATCGGATCCGACGCCTTAGTGCCACGTTGCATCCGTGCTGGTCCCGCGCGCCACGTGTCATTCGCTGGTTCTGCGGAAAATAAACCCCCTTTTTGCGTGGTTTTAATCTAGAAAAATCAATATAAATCTAAGAAAGCACATAATCATCCCTAATTTATGCATAAATATGAACTTTAGTAGAATAGCATATCAATGGAGAAAATTTATAAAAACTATGATAACATGCATCATATTCACATAAAATAAGCATGAATATGAGTTAATTAGGATAAGAATTTAAGTTATAAATGCATGTTATCAAGCACTCTGTGGATGCGGAAATTGATCGAGAAGCGGTTAGAATCAAGAGATTCAAGGGATTTGGTGTCTAGATAGTTCGATTACTTGAAGAACCTAAGAATGATTTACAATATCAAAGAACATCTCAATTTATTGGCGAAATTGGGTATAATCGTTGCATCGAGATTTAATTCTTCAATCAATAACTCTGATGAAATGGCATGCCTTGAATCATTATGATTAAGTCACGTCCGTTGGATCTTGGATGGACAGTCAAGATTTCACCACGTCGCGCGTGTTATAAGTAACGCATCAAACGCTCACCGTTTGATCTTGATTCGATGCTCCATATGTGTTTCAGCAGTTTTTAATCTCCTCAGGTCAAACAAAATTTATAAAACAAAACTCACAGCAATAAAGATATAAAATCAAGTAAAGTGTAAGTATCGGATCGATCCAAAGAGAGCTTGGTTGACTTTAATTGCAGAGTTGACTTGGTCAAACTTAGGTTTAAAAGAGGTTTTAAACAAGTAAAAATAAGATTTTATGAATAGAAACGATATAAATATACTAAATAAGAAATTTTGAGATTAGAAATCTCGGATTTGATAGAGAAAAGTCAAAAGTCAAAGTCAAAGCATTGACTTTGACAAACAGCCAGTGTTATGTAAAATCAGAGAATCAAAAAAGTCAGAAGATTACGAAAATTATATATTTGGAAACTAGAGAGAAAAAATGGAATTTATTTGATATATAATTCGTGATTTTTAGATAAGAAATGGATTTACTATGAATTATTGAAAATCAAAGATCAGAATATTCCCGAAATGAACACTTCAGAGAAAATCTTCAAATTGACTAGTCAAATGATATCCAAATCTTGAAATTTATATATCAATAGAAATCTAAGAACCAGAAGATTCTAAAGAGACCAAAATGATCAATTTCAGATTTGTATTTTGAAAGTAATTGACCCCGAAAGTCAACGTTCAAATTCGGATTGAAAATGAAAAGTGCTCGGTCAAACATTAAATTGAGGGATCAAATGAACTTGAAATTCAACGAATTTGCTATCTACGGAAAGCTGATGAAATAACAAATCCAATGAAACCAAAATCAAGTAATTTGAAATTATAATCAGAGAAATATCCTTTTTTCAAAATCAGCAAAATTTCAGACTAAAATTGGGCAAAATTGAAGAACACTAAGAACTACAATGCAAAATTAAAGATCTAAACCTAATTAAAAATCAAATTACCACATGATAATCGATCAAATCTCACTACTAACCCGATTTTCGCAAGAATAAGGCTTCATTTCACGCGGATTGAAGTGAATTTTTCTTGATTTCTTCCTCGCGGACGTTTGGAATTCAAGGGGAAAATTTGATGACATCCGGTGATGATTCGTGATCAATCCCGCTCCAATTGCTTCGTAATCGAGTCTAAACGCGGAGGAGATCACAAAGAACTCAAGATTTTGCTCCAAATTCGCTTAATTGCTTCACGAATCAATCAAGAGTAAAGAAGAAAAGAGGGATTACATCGGTTTTTAAAGGAGAATTTTCCTCCCGATTTTAGAGCCGTTTGATCCGGTCGGGAGAGCGATTTGATGGCCACGATCGCACGATGATCGTGACCCATCATTTAGAGAGATCGTGGCTCCTATTTTGCGATGAATGAGCCACGATCGCGCGATGATCGTGCCACGATCGCGTGACTCTCGGGCCACGATCGCGTGACGATCGGGCCACGATCGCGCGACGATCGGGACACGATATTGCATTGATCGTGGTTCTTGGTCTTCCTCAATCCAGTGTATGATGAAGATCTTGTGGTAGCTCACGATCGTGCGTCCGATCAAGATCTGTTGCTCCGGAAGCCTCCACGCGTGACCAGAGGAGCCATCGATCTATTGTTTTGATTCGCCCGTCCGATGGAGATCGGGCGCTCCCATTGCAGCCACGTGGTGATCGGTGAGCCATTTGATCGCGGTCACTTAAGTTGGCTTTCATGCACATGTTTTGATTTCGATCACGTGGACTCGGGTCCACGCGATCGACGCCTCGCGATAGGATCCGACGCCCATGCGGCCGCCACGTCACATGCACATTAGAAACGTGTGGGAACATAGTCCCACATGGAAGAAGATAATAGAAATCGCAACTATAAAAGATAGAGGGGCGATACGCATTTGCGTTACCGCCCCAATATACTTATCGGGGCCCACTAACCCGTGGGCCCTTCACATGCCGACCCCCCTGCTATGTGGCGCCCCTCACGGGCGTCCGCGTCGACCCGCGTGGCCTTTTGCCACGTGTCCGCGCCACCTACGCCTCGCGTGGGCCACGCGCGGCCCTGCCACGTGGCCTCAGTGCCGCGTCGCATCCGCGCGCTTGTCCCGCGTGCCACATCAGCTTGTGGGCGCCACGTCATCCGCGGGTTCTGTGGATAAAACAACCCCTTTTTGTGATTTTAATTCAAGCATAAATTCAATATAAATTCAATAAAAATTCAAATTAAAATCCAGAAAAAAGTCAAAAACTTCATAAATTCATAACTTGAGAAATACAACTCCTTTTTAATCCAGATTTCTCTCCATTGGATCTCAATTCCTTTTCTTTTTAATATTATGCCATTGAAAATATAATTAATAACAAGAAAATGAGAAGGATTGAGAATAATATCAAGTCTTTCATTAGAAATTCCTTCTTTAAATCATCAAATCATTATTTCCTTGGAATTAATTGTTGAAATCATCTCCTAAAGTCAAAGTACATCAGGGAAAATATGTAATTCATATTATTTTAATCTTGCAAAAAGATTAATCATCAATCAAGCATATAATTATCCCTAATTTATGCATAAATATGAACTTTAGTGTAATGGCATACCAATGGAGAAAATTCATGAAAATTAGGATAACATGCATCATATTCACATAAAAAAAGCATGAATATGAGTTAATTAGGATAAGAAATTAAGTTATAAATGCATGTTATCACAAACCCCAGGCCATAAGTGAAGATCGACGATCTTCGTTAATCACACGAATCACATGCTCCTCGTAACGCCACGTCACTTGCGTATTTAAAACATGAAAACATAGTCGCACGTGGCTTTGAAAAAGATTTCGGCACGTATATAAGGTGAGGGCTTAAGAGGGAGAAAGTGTTATCTTGAAAAGGAAGTGATGCAGACGGGGTGCGAAACCGGTCTTACACCGCGATACTAGGGTGAATTAGGGGAGGGGATATCTAGGGGAATTCTAATATGATGTAGTAAACTAATAATGCAATTAAGCAGCGTGCCATCTCGGGTGTCGCCTCCGTAGGCCCTGGGGTGCACCGAGTAGAGTCCGTCCGGGAGTCCTTCCGATCCACGTCCTTGCGGGCGTTGGGCCGTGAGTCGTCGAGGGGAGCTCGACAGCCAACCCGACGGATTGGACCACGGTCGAAATCCTATCAATTCGTCTAATCTCTCGGACTATCTAAATCCCGATGGCAGCGGAGACGGTGCGGGAAATACTGAAAGCAATATAGACTTAAATGTAAGATAAGAGGGGATGTGTGCCTAACCTGCGGGGCGCGAGCCCGGTCGGTCTTGGTGTTAGAAGTCGTTCGTTCACAGCACGCTCGAACAACAAAGATGAGCCGAGCAGACATGGTCGTGGTCGAAGTGGGATTCCCAGCACGAATAGAGAGAACAGTAATCTGGGGCGAAGATGCAGTCGGACTGCAAGGGAGAAAATGGGCCTAGTGTCCAAGATCCACAGCCAGGTCACGAGTGTGTGGTCTGGTAAACAAGACACAAGCCCAGCAGGCTGTTCAAAATCTGAGGGTAATTCCGTTCCGCAGTTTTCACTGTGTTGTAGGCGCGCGCAACTTTGGTTGCGTGGTCAGCGAGTCCCTCAAGGGTAACCGCCTGGCTGTTTCCGCGATGAACCCCCTGGCAGAGCAATGGATATTGGCGAGACGGGATTGCCGGTGGGGAAGGGGGAAGGGAGGCGCTGCAGGTCGATGGAGAGAGGTTGGGACGGTGAGTCGGCAATGACAAAGTCGAGGACAACAACAGGGATGTTCGAACACGCGAAATTGTATTCAGGATTGAGGGTCAAAATTGGTGTTTGTGAACGAGGCAAATGGGGAAGGGGGTGCAGACTGGGTGGCGTTCCGTGAATGTCGGAAGGTCTGGGGAGATCAACAGGCGGGAAGGTATTACGGTAAGATCGTAATGCGGTTTTCGGAAGGATCCGAAATTAGGAGGGTAGGAAATTTGAATGCCGCCGGATCCAATCGGTTCTCAACCGAGATTGGAAGGGGAAATGAAGTCCGTCGGATCGATTTCGGGTAGGTGGCCGAGAGTGGGATGACGGACTGGAATGTCGATTGCGTCGTGGAGTGAAATCGGAAGAATCGGAGATGGAGGAGGATGGGTAGTTGAATCGACAGGCTAGAGGGCTTTGGCGGGGAATTTGGACGGTCCTCTTTCCGAAATCCGGAGGAACTTGGCAGGGTGCACGCGGGGCGATGGGGTGATAAAATGGGGTTAGAAAGAGAGAGACGACGTGCGTGCGATGGGAGAATGTGGGAAATTGAGGATTGCGGAGAGGGATTACGACGTTGGGTCTGGTGGAGGGACGGAAAATCTGGGGAGGCGAGAGGTAGGGGATGGGCTGATCGGGATTCGTGGGAGGGGAAGGGACGTGCGTGGGATTGAATCGGGACGGACAAGCGGGATGGGGGAAAACAGAGAGGAGGGATGCAGGGGTGGATGGTTTGGGTTGATGTGTTGGGGAGGACATTGGTGAGGGGATGGGGAGGAGGATGGGTCCGTGGAGGAGGAGAGTAGCAGCACAGCGATCCGCCGGCGGCAGTGGCGGCGGCGGCGGCGGCTGGAAGGTTGCACGCTGATGGATAGCGAACAAGGCAAGGGGAGGCGGCGGTCTCGGCGGCGAGCACGACGGCGGCACGTGAAGGTGCGGCGGCGGTGGTGAGCAGCGGAGGCGGCGGTTGGTCTCCTTCCTTGATCTTCCTTGAGCAGCCACTTGAGAGGGATGTTGATCCTTTCTTTCTTCAAATGACGGCTAGGGTTTGTGGGGGGGTCGCTTCCCCTCTTATAGAGCCCATAGTGGGCCGAGAGAGGAAAGGGCCCACTTGAGGCCCACAACCCACACCTAACATAATCATAGAAAATAAAGGTCCACAAAGAGAAGGGGCTTTACGAATGGGATCCCGAAAAAGGGAAGAACCCACCCGAAAGCCTAAAAGGCAGAGAAGAAGATATGCAAAGGCCCCGCTTAAACACATGCGGGCTAATAAAGTTCATAATGAAAGAAAAGACTGGAAAGATAACTCCACGCGCGCGCAAGCCCTGTGAAATGTGTCGTGGCGAGATGAGGTCCTCACTTGGTGTAGTGAAACTCGGCATCCTTCGTCTTCGCCCGTCGAGGGGGCTGGACGCGCGCGGGTGTCGGCTCTTCCGGCGCCGTAGTGTTATGCCTTGGTGGCGACGGGGGTCGTACGCCACCAGGAAGCTTATCTCTCTCTTCACACGCGCGCCCATGCACATGCGCACACACACATGCACATACACTCACGCACATGTGTGTACACACACGCGCGACGCCACGTGGCATGTTCATACGCCGCCACATGGCGGTGCACTTTTTTGTATGTACACGTCACTTGCCATGTCAGCACGCAATATAAAAATATTTATTTTACTAAATTTAATTCGAATTAATCGATTTTAAATTTATAAAAAATCCCCAAAAAATCCATAAAAATTAGAAAATTCATATCTTTTAAAATATAACTCCAAATTAATCCACATTTGTTTCATTGGATTAGAAATTAAATTATCTATCATTCTAAAATAAAATTTAATAAATAACTAGAGAATATATTTCTATTTCAAAAATACACTCATTCCTTTAAGATTTTAAAACTTAGAAAATATATATGAGTGTATAAAAATGATTTCTCTTATTATTTAACATTAAGACCTAATTATAATCTCAAGTAAAGATGGGGACAATTTTAATCTTTAAAATATTCTTCTTAATTTATCATAATTAACCCTAAATTAATACATTTTGAGATTATAATGACTTTTTCATAGAATGATAGATAAACACTAAAAATATGATAACATGCATTAGAATGAAATGTTTTATGCCTTATTTTATATTAATAATCATATATTTTCATGTTTAATTTGCATGTTATCACCGCGACTCCTGCGCGCACCGCTCTTGACCAAGCAGGAGCTTGTGTATCTTCCTGGCGCGCCACCCATCCACATACGTGAGTCACGCTCCTGGCTTGATGTGCATGTCCCGTCGCGCTCTAGCAGTGCCTTCACACGCCGCGGTTTGCTGTCGATCTCCTGTCGAGTGTCGCGCATCCCTCGCGCACCTCCTCAGGCTGTGCATTGATCCCGTAGGCGTCTGCACCCACCGCGCACGGTGCCTACACCTCTCAAGCTCGTTGCATGCTCGGCATCTGTACTCGCCTCCATGTGCGCAGTCGGCCATTGGCTGCCTTACACTGCGCACGTGCCACTGTGTCACTGGCACTGGATGTGCCGCCCACACCCGTCTACGTTGCCAGCCCGTTCTAGACCCTCCAGCAACCAAAGACCCGAATTCACTTGTCCACATCAAGACCGACCTCCAAGCCACCGTATTGCCCTTCGACGATGTCTCTACTCGATTCTTCACTTCGTCACGACCCACCGAGTATTCTCACCCTGAAGGTTAGCTTTGATTCCCTTTCGTTGAAAGTCAATTATCTCTCAAAGTTTCTTTTTGTTTCCCATTAACAGTGCTATAAGAAGAACTTAGACAAGCTAGCACGGCTGATAGGGTCGTGATTTTGACACAGACATCAGATCCGACACAGAGCTTGGGCTGGAACCTTGGGCTAACCCGCGATGGCTGTTCTAGTGCCTTCCAGACGTGGACTGAGAGTGTCTCATCCATACCATCATCACAAGTTTCCTCGAGTTATCTGGAGTTGACTACGTTTATCGGCACTCCTTCCTGGACTTAGGTTAGGTTAACACACCTAGCGTCTAGGACTTGCTTTTCCATTAGGGTAGGGATGACTGCCCCATCTATGGTCAGTCTTGGTCACATTAATCAGACACAAGGGTTTCTGCCCCATCCTACATCATAACCATTATAGTGTTTCCCACATCAAAAGAAAAACTAATTTGTGTTTTTCCTAACCATCTCATAAACTTCATCATAAATAAATTTTGCTTACGTGCAAAATTTAATCTATAGACGTCCTTCTTATCATTATTATTTAGAATTTTTGTTCAGTTTCTTCCCACATATAAGTGAAACAATAATTGTGGGATGATGAAAAAGGACTAAACATTTTATACAATTATATGCACTTATACTTGTAATTATATGATGATTAATGCAACTTAAGACATAAAATATTTCATTCTTATACATGTTATCATACTTTGAGTGCATATTCATCATTCTATATAATTTATGTCAAAAATATCAAAATACATTATTATAAGGGCTAATCATGCATAAATCAAAGATAAATTTCTGAAGCAGATTATTCTCATTTATATTTGAGATTTTATTTGAGTTTTAAATGCAAATAGTTAGAGAAAATATTTTTATACACATTCATCTATTTTTTATAATTTTATTTTTCAAAGAAGATGAGTATATTTTTTAGTTAGAAATTTATTCTCTTATTATATCTTAAATTAAAATGCACTGAATGATAAAATATTCCATTTTTAATCAAACAAAAAAATTAGATCAAAGAAGAGTTATATTTTTAAAGTTATTTTTATAGGGATTTTTCTTGAATTTTAATGAATTTTTCTGAACTTATGTTGAATTTAATTTGATTTAAAAAATTCAAGATTTTAGTTTTTAAGTGCACGATGACTGGGCTGATGAGGTGACATGCACGTTAGCATGTCATCGCGTGACAACATATGCGCTTGCCATGTGGCGCACACGTGGCATGTGATTAGCGCGATATTAGTGATTAAGCACCCTTAATGGGCTTGAGCTAACTATATAGTCTGCTTCTATATTTATATACAAAAATTCCTTTGATTTGTATAATGTGGGACTATGTTTCTCTTATTCTATGAAGGAAACATGGTGAGCACAGAGGCGTCAAATCAGAGCATCGTGATGGATTTAATCATAGCTCGATGTAGCGCACTCTGATTGACAACGATTTGTTTTATAAATTTTGACAAATCTGAACCATTCATCAAGGGAGTTATAACAATTTCAATTCAATATGTCGGATGAACTTCTCCAAGCACTTGTGGCAACATCTTTGGCATCTATTGAAGATTAAACGGCAGCACTTCATGACAATTTGTATACACGTGATTACGTGGTTAAATCTGGATGCTATGATAAAAATCTAACGGTCACGACTTAAAGACACCACTTCGCCTCCCTTCTTTTAATCGCATTTGTTGACCAAAGATGAAAAGATAATCAAACAACCATACCCAAATTTAGCTCTATTTATACCCCCCCTTCTTCGAACAGTGTACTCATTCTCGAATTTTGATTGATCAAAGCTTTTGGATGATATAATCCTTGAGTCTATTGTTTTAATCCTCTTATAGACTCATTACCGCATCCTTGAAGTGTTTAAAATCAAGATTTCATTGAGGGAATATGAAGAATTCGTCACTTGAACTTTTAATTTTTGTTATTTGAAACGCATAATGAAAAGCCTTGATCCAACGATTAGTTGGATCATTTCGAGCTCAATTTCATATTAGATTATAAGTTTTCTTCCTAATCTTATGCCCTATACCATTAAATTTTAATTCCAATCAATATATTAGGTTAATTTTATGAATTTTCATTAGTTTTTCTCTCTTTGCCATTGATTTTCGTCTTCGTACTTTTATCTTTGATTTCTCTGCAGATATAAGTCTAAATTGTGTGATTTTTTATTTCATGGATTTGTCTTTAAGTTATCTTTTCAAAAATTCTGATTTCTATAATTTCTCACCTTATTTTATCATCCAATTTGATCAAATTTTGAAGACATCTAAAAAATTTCCCTAATGCTCCATGGATTCGACCATTAGTCACCATTATGCTAATCAATTCATGATAAAATTCTCAATTTAGTGAGTTTAGAAATTATTTTGATGTGGGGATGTGTGTTTTAAATGACCGCATGATCTTGCTTTGTTAGTTAATTATTTTGAAACCTTAATTAGAAGATCATATGCAATGAAATATATCGACTTAAACATTCAAAACACCGAGGCGCCAAGAAACAAATGATCCTATGACGAGACGAGACCGCGAGGTCGTCAATTTCACACGGTCTCGTGTCAAAAATAAAGCCTAACTTATCAATTTGGGGAATTAAGAGTGAATTAAAGGGTATAATGGTAAATAAGGGTCAAATCCACAGGGAATTAAGGTATTTTCGAGAGATCTTTTGGAATTTGGTCAAATTGGACAATGAATTGAGGTGAGAAATTTGGGAAATGGTGTTTTTAGAAAGATAACTCAAAGATCTATCCGTGGAATCAAAAATCGCTCGATTTGGATTAGTAATCATGGAGAAAACAAAGATGGAAGTGGGATGAAATTTTCAGAATCACGAAGAACACAAATTGAAATTAAAATGAAATTAAACTTAAATTGAAATCCTAAACCTAAAATTGATGATACATGACGATAGATAAGAGGAATAACTTGTTTTCTAACCCGAGATAACGATCAAATCGATCCAATTGATCGCGTGATCGACATCTATTCATTTCGCGAATTCAATCGTAAACATCGATGTTCAAGAGACAAATTCTCCTCGCACGATCATCGAAATCTCTCTTATAAACACTCCGTGGACACGATTTCGAGGTATCTAGAAGCGATTACAAGAGAGAGATTCAAGAGAGAATGGGTTTAGATGCGTCGATTAGATCAAATCCCTCGAGAATACATAGAACGACAAAGAACTCGTCTATTTATAGGGCGAAATGGGGAAAACTGTCCGATCTCCTTGATTAAGGGTCGTGATGAAACGGTTCATCACGAACCGTTATAGTTCAATCCCAGCCGTCCGATCGCGATCTGACGCGTGAGATGGGCTTGGATCGTATGCGTTTAAAAACTCATCGATTCGTAACCGTTAGATCGTGATCCGGCGGTCTTGATGAAGCTTTCAAATCAGGTGTTATAAAACGCCTTAAATCCACGATGTTGGATCTTGATCCGACGCGTCAGATGCTCCCCCCAAGATTAAATCGTGGCCGTTATAACGCCTCCGTTTAAGCACGTGATTGATCAAGGCTTGATGGTCCACTCGTCTACGCGATCGACGCGTCTGATGCTGCCACGTCGCATAAGATCCAACCGTTATAATAACTTTTATTTGGCACGTGTTTTGATCAAATCAGGTGGTCCGCGTGTCCACCCGATCGGCGTCCTCCGATCGCGATCCATCGCTCCTCATCGCGCCACGTCACCTGCGTTATAAAATCCGTGTGGATTAGTCCCACACGGAAATAAAAAAAGAGAATCGTCGGGTTTATAAGACCCGACGATTTAAAGGGTTAATAACCCTTCCCATATATGGAAGGCTGAAGACCCATTATATATATATATATATATATATATATATATATATATATATATATATATATATATATATATATATATATATATATATATATATATATATATATATAATAATAATAATAATAATAATAATAATAATAAAATAAATACTATACGTATAATGCGTCACGTAGGCGCTGCGCTGGTCCCCGTGGCTCTGCCACGTGGCCTGGCGTGCCACGTCGTACCCGCGTGGGACCCGCGCACTTTTTGCACTTTTTTATTCATTTTAATCTATTTAAATCAAAATTAAATCAGAAAAAATCCAGAAAAAATCCCTAAAATTGTAACAATCATATCTTTTAAAATACAACTCCAAATTAATCCAAATTTCTTTCATTTGATCTGAAATTTAATTATCTATCATTCTAAAAAGTCAAATTATTTAAATAACAAGAGATTTAATTCTTATTTCAAAAATACATTCATTTCTTTAAGATTTTAACTTTAGAAAATTAAATTAATGTTTATAAAAATGATTTCTCCTATTATTTAACTTTAAATACCATTTATAATCTCAAGTAAAGATGGGTTATAAAATGTTTAATCTTTAATTCATCATAATTAACCCTAAATTAACGCATTTTGAGATTATAACATAAAATTGCATAGAATGATAGAAATGCACTCAAAGTATGATAACATGCACATAAATGTAATGTTTTATGCCTTAAATTGCATTAATAATCATGTTTTATCATGTTAAGATTGCGTGTTATCATCCTACCATCTATTTTATATTTAAATCTATAATTACATGATTCATTTAAAGATTTGTCGAAGTTATTAAAGTGTCCAAAGTCTAGCAGTATCCACAAAATCATCTATCAGATCTCCTCTTCAACACTCTTTACCAAGAGAGAAAGAGAAGAAATGAGAGGGTTTCTATAAGGCCTCCATGGGCACCTTCAGTTGTGGTCATGCTTCACTTATTTATAGATATTGGTTATATGAATATTTCACAAAAACCCTCATAATTATGTGTCCATCAACCAACATTAATAGACCTTTTATGTGTGGCCCTCTAGGTCCATACATTTTTCTAGTTAATTACTCCACAGACCCCATAACATCTTATTAGTCAACCTTATTAATAATGTGTATCATAATATAGATTAATCAATTAAGGATGAATTTAACCCAATCGGCAGGTGAAGTTGCCAATATAATGGGTGACAAGTTATACCATGTTCCTAAGATATATTGAATGTATAAGAACTCCTATATAGAGCCTTGTCATCACTATCTACTATGTGTGTATAATCCTTTGTCTGCACAAGACTCGTGAATGACTTTGGATATGATTAGTTATCAAATCCTAATTAGTCACTCAAGTTAGTAGTAATGTGTAAAGGAAAACATCAAGAACACCTTTTTCGATATTTCTACTACCTTGGCTAAGAATTTTATTGCATCTCATTCTTTGAGTCAATCTCCCCAAATACTTAGGGTGGACGATCCCAACTTAACCACATAATCACCTTTGAAAACTTCATGTTGCATCAAATATATGATGTTTTGGAGATCCCATGGGTGGGGATTCATAACTCATAATAAAACACAACTATCCATCTACAAGATGTCTATGGTGTCTCACGTCTAAGGACCACACACATAATTGTGATATGAATTAACCTAATTCAAGTAATACATAATACCATTCAAGGATTCATAAGAATCAATTCAATAAACTCTTTTTCCAAAAAGTACCCGCAAGCTATCATTGGAGTGTGCATATTGATGTCCATGGGATTAGTCATGCGTATCATTCTTTTCTAATAATTAAATGCCTTTCTCGAATATCCTGCATATAAGAATAGTTAGAATATATATTTAAAGACTAGTTGATCATTCTATTATGATCTTATCATAACTCACTTAGTACTTGCATATGCTTATGAACTTCATTGCAAACATCGCACAAGAATGAGAATAAATAATTTTTATGTGAATGAATATAAATAAGATACATCAAAGTATGATTTGGCTTAAAGGCCATATAATACTCATCAATCTCCCACTTGGACTAAAGTCAATTACCCTTATACATCAACTCTATTGTTGTGCAATAACACTCAAAAACTTCTTAATCTAAAGGTTTTATTAATACATCTTCAATGTTTTCTCTCTCTTCATGATCAATTTTTCTACCTTGATTTTACTCATTGATTTCTCCACGAATACTGATCCAAATTGAGCGGTTTTTTATTCCGTGGATTTTTCTTAAAGTCTTCTTTCCAAAATACCAATTCTTCTTTCTCAACTCATTTAATCATTCGATTTGATCGAATTTAAAGAACACCTAAAAAATTTCCCTAAATCTTCATAGATTTGACCTTTATTCATCATTATATTAATCAATTCGCGATTTAAACTTAAAATTGGTGAGTTTGTTATTTATTTTGACACAAATTCATGTTTTTTTATCTACTTCACGAATTTGTTCCATCAATAACTTAGTCCTCAACTCCAACTTATCTATATCATCTTTCTTAACATGAGTGAGACAACTCCATACTCTAAAATAAGAGAAATCTTGCTTCTTCCCTTGCCATATCTCGTATAGAATGGAGGCCACAGATGTACTATATAAGACGTTAAGGACACACACTGTTGTTTCAAACACATATCCCAAAAGGGACACTAAATGTTTATAAAAACTCATCATAAATTGCACCATACTCAACAAAGTACAATTTATCCTCTTTAACGTACCATTTATTTGAGATGTATAGGTAAGAGTTCATAACGTGCTATTTAGACATAATAATACATGATTATTAATGCATATTAAGGCGTAAAAGATTTCATTCCTATGCATGTTATCATATTTATGAGTATTTATCTATCATTCTATGAAAAATTCATTATAGTCTCAAAATACTTTAATTTAGGGTTAATTATGATGAATTAAAGATAAATAATTTCATAACACATCTTTACCTGAGATGATGATTAGTTTTTAATGTTAAATAATAAGAGAAAGCATTTTATATACATTTACTGAATTTCCTAAGTTTTAAAGTGTTAAAGAAATGAATGTATTTTTCAAATAGAAATTCAATCTCTTGATATCTATTAAATTTAACTTTTTAGAATGATAGATAATTTAGTTTATTATCAAATGAAAGAAATTTAGATTAATTTGGAGTTATATTTTAAAAGTTATGAATTTTCTAATTTTTAGGGATTTTTACGGATATTTTTTGAATTTTTTAAAATTTTTTCTGAATTTTTATGGATTTTCTGGAAATTTAAAATCAATTTTTCTAATTAAATTTGATTTTTTTAGGTATTTTTAAGTGCGCCAGTGACGTGGCGTGATCTGGAGCATCCGATCGCGTCGCGATCAACGGTCAAAGCGGGGAGATGAAGTGGTAGCCTATGGAGCATCCGATCGCGCAAAGAATCGTGATCGTTGATCTTCACTTAAAGCGCGGGGTACATGGCGCATCCTGATTCGTCAGCGAATCATTTTCTAAATGATTTAATCTTAGCCATTGGTCAAAGTAGTCATAAGGCTATGATTAGAACCGACGGAATGCATCTGAATCGTCTGATCGCGATCCAATGGCGAGCATTTGATACATTTTTATAACGTACGCGATGTGACATCATCTCAGCGGTCCATCTGCGATCTAACAGCCACAACTTAATAGTAACAATTCGCATCTGATGCGCTTCATCAGAGCTGTTGATAGAAGATGAATCGACGATCGAACGGTTACGCCCAAATTAGCCTATAAATTGATATATTCTTCGACGATGTAAAACATTTGAGAGCAATTTGAGTAAATCGAACTGTTTAGACACCAAATATATTGAATCTCTTATTTTAAATTGCTTCCAGACTCATTTCCACGTCCACGGAGTGCTTGAGATCAAGATTTTGACAATCGACAAGGAAGAAATCGACGTTTGAACTCCACGATCGCGATTTTCTGAATTTTGATGAATAGCCTTGATTGCGGCGATTAATTGGATTAATTCGATTGCAATTGTGGGTTAGTGATCGTGTTTCATCCTAATCTATCTTCGTATAGCTTTTAATTTCATTTTAGCATCGTAATTTGATTTAATTTCATTCTTAATTTTGGATTTTCACGATTTTTATTTTTGGAAAGTTTACCTCTGTTCATTCGATGATTTCTCTGCGAAATCAAATCAAAATTTAGTGATTTTTGATTCCGTGGATTCATCTTCGAGTCCTCTTTCATAAAATATCAAATTTTCCAATTTCTATCACTATTTCATCATCCGATTTGATCAAATTCAAAGAGATCATAAAAAATTCTCTAATTCCATGTGGATTCGACCCTTATTTACCATTATACCCCTCCATTCATAATTTAATCTTAAAATTGGTAAGTTTGGACTTTATTTTGACTCTTGATTGTGTGTTTTCAATGACTTCGCGGTCTCGATCCGTCAAGAGTTAGCTGAGCAAGGATACCATTATCCTTCAAGAACTATGTGAACTATATACTCAAATATTTGTCTCCTCGATCTGATCAAAGGGTCTTGATACTTTTTCCATATCGCTTCTCCACTTCATTCTTAGACTCACAAAATTTTTCAAAGGCTTCAGACTTATATATCATAAGGTACACCCATCCAAACCTAGAGAAATCGTCTTAATCTTCTTACTCTGACAAACATTATGCTACCTACATCAAAATGTATTAGTTCTAAGAAGCCCTTGGCACGCTTTCCACTTATTGAAAATAGAGATTTCGCTAACTTACCCCTAATAATTATATTTTTTGGATAGACTATATTTTTTCTTATATTATGCACATTGCAACCGCTACATTGCATGATGCATGGATAGAATAAGACATGCGAGCAAATTCCCATGTCGTGGCGCAGTGTGTGTGCGGCCGTGCGACTACTCTGACCCCCTTAGTTCAAATCTTTTCACATTGCTAGAGTTCGAGCAAAGTACAATGCTTACTAGATTTTAAAAAGATAAAAATGGAAAATAGATACTCCAGCCAACTATTTCGCCCCAGATAAAAATTGAAAATAGTTCCTTTTGTCCGTCTATTTGAAATTTAATCATCAGTAAATGAGAATGACCCGAACAGATAGAACAAATTCAGTTAGCCCGATATTCAGATTTTTAGGCGATTTTCATGGCTACCTGGCCAGCTTTGATTTTTAGGCCACTTCTTTCAACGGCCCAACTGATACATGATCGGCCCACTTGGCTTCTGTTCAGGCCCATCCACGTTCATTACAGATCATCGGCAGCCAACTTGTCACCGGGCCCACACCAGCTATGAGTTTTCTCGAAGTAAACAAAAAAAAAATCTATTTTCCAGCGAGGAAGGAAAATTCTCTGTCCGAACAAGTGAGGTAGGGGAAGGAGAGAAAGAATCGAGAATGAGCGTGATCGATCTCCTGACGCGCGTGGACGCGATCTGCAAGAAGTATGACAGGTACGACGTTGATAGGCAGAAGGATCTCAACGTTTCCGGCGACGATGCGTTCGCTCGCCTCTTCGCCGCCGTGGAGAGCGAAATTGAGGCCGCCCTCCAGGTAAGGGATCATTAACCACGGAATCCGAAAAGCGGTCGTGATTCTCACATTTTTCGACGTGTTTTTTACATTTTCTGATCTCTGATTTCGCCTGTAATTCTTATAAGAAAGCAGATCTGGCGTCCACGGAGAAAAACAGGGCGACTGTTGTCGCCCTTAACGCAGAGATCCGGCGAACCAAGGCTCGCCTTCTCGAGGAAGTGCCCAAGCTGCAAAGACTCGCTGTCAAAAAGGTTGCCATTTTTAATTAAATTTCCTCACAAAAATTTTTTTAGTTTTTGTAGAAACAGAATTTCTTACCTATGTGTTTCCTAAATACTCTTCGGATTGTGCCTTAATAATTGAATTCGCTTGTCCCCTAGAAACTTGTTCCAGGTTGCATTCGATTACTTTTTCACGATGAATGAGCGTTTAATTAATGTAATGAATTTGAAATTAGGTTGCTGGACTTTCAAAAGAAGAGCTGGCCACTCGTAACGATATAGTCCTTGCTCTTCCTGAAAGGATTCAAGCCATACCTGATGGCACCGCAATTGCAGCTAAAAAGACCAGTAGTTCAAGCGCATCTCGTATGGGCGTGAAACTTGATTCGACTTCGGGTAATCTCTTTACAAATATCTCAAGATACATTGAGATAAGTTAATTGCATATTTAAACATTTGATTGTCTAACTTTTATTTCTGACCCCTTCAAAAACTTTTATTTCTGATTTTAAAATCTGGTTTTCTTCTTAGTGTTTCTTCATACATAAGTCATCGTGAAGGCTCTATGATTAAAAAAACCATCTTTAGAAGGATGCTATGATGCCATTCGGATACAATCCTGGAGCTTTATGTAAAGGCTCTTTGGTCTGTCACCCTAGGGCCTACTTGAGAGGCAGGGCATTTAAAGAAGCTCAATTTTACAAGGGACCAATATGTGAAGTGTCCATAATCTCTGTGAATGAGGAAAATCAATGCTTAAACCATTTATTGAAGAATTCTAATTCTAGATTTTTACTGATAGAAATCTTTAACATTATGGTTATTGCACGTAAAAGGTTATGAAATGGGATAGAATGTCTTAGAATAGGACATTGTCAGCCTTCTAATGGATAAAGACAGAAGAAAAACTCTCAACGTTGATTCCAACTATATCTAACGATGCAGTTTCATCCGAACCCTGTCAGGTCATCTTGAATTCATAGGATTGGCTCTAGTACCCTATCACGATGATCGTTATTGGTGGTTTTTAACTTTTTTAGAAATTCTTATTACTTTATTCATTTTTCTTGCTCTACAACACTCTTCAGATGGTCGGTTTGAGAGTGACTATTTCGAAGAAACAGAACAATCTAGCCAGTTCAGGCAGGAATTTGAAATGCGCCGAATTAAACAGGCAAGTATTCCTTTGTCGATTTTAATAAGAGTAGACTAATTGACTGTTAGCGGTGTTTTTAATGACAGGACCAAGGTCTGGATATGATTTCTGAAGGACTGGACACCCTGAAAAATATGGCTCACGACATGAATGAGGTTATAGAAAATGATATTCATTAAGTCAGCTCCCTAAAATATAATGAATTTTTTTTTTCTTAAAACTTATCAGGAGCTGGACAGACAAGTTCCCTTGATGGATGAGATCGACACCAAGGTAATTTTTCCAAAAAATAAATTCTTTCTTAAATTTTAACCTGGTTTTTATTATTGACCTATAATTTGTGGATGGAACTTTATGGACTGATCAATTGAGATCAAGGGTTGGATTGATCAGTCAGTCGTCATGGGGGCTTAATGGCCAATTGAGATCGCAATAGGTGCCCCATCATAGGGATAGTAAGATCCAGAAAGATTCAATGTGGAACATCCTACTTATCTTCAGACTGATATGAAAATGTGGGATACAACCCTGATCATGTGTGACCAATCATCCCTCGTGATACAACCCTGACAGAGTCCCAACTAAGAGAGTGTTTTGAGAGTAGATATGCAGACGAGGGATAGTAGAGTGGAAGGAAAGGGTTCCTGGAGTAGCAAGTAGGGTTTGCCTACCGTCATCCGGTACCGGTATCTCCCGATACCGTCATCATCTTACCGATATCCAGTACTCGATACCGTCATCCAGTTCTGGATGACAGTTATCGGATTACTATGGAGTTCCGGTGCGGTACTGGATGCTAACAGTACCGTTCCGGTACCGGATGACGGTACTGGATGACGGTGTTGGTACTGGATGACGGCTCCGGACCTTGGCATTCCCGAATATATTCTCCACGTCCAGTGTTTTCGGTTGCAGAGTTTCGACTGGTGATCTTAAAGCTTTCAACTATAACCGAGGTAAACTTCAGTATTCAATTCCTCTTTTGTGGAATTTTAGCTTCTGGTTTCTTTGATTGGAGCTCGAATTTTGCATTATCTGGTGCTCTAGAAAATGAGAATCGACCGGAGAAACCAAAATTACCCTGAAAGCAGGATATCAGAGGGCTAAAGAAAGAGAAAATAACGACGAAGAGGCAGATAGGATGGCGAGATACCAGAGGAACCGTGAAACACTCCTTCATCGTTCCTCTTAAACTTTCACTTGGATTCCATGCCCGGATGCCCCTTTTCGGCAGAAACGATGTTACGGTTCCGGGGATGTAAAAGAGGGCATACCGATTTTGCAGAGTGCGAACGTGCGGAGTGCGGATTCCGAGTTGCAATGCTGTAGGAAGTACGAACTTGGGAGTTGGGAGTTGCAAACTTGCAAATTTGCATTGCAGAAGAACAGCGGAAGTGCGGATTGCGGAAGAGCGGAATTTGCAATGCGCCAGTAGGAACTTAAGAGTTACCGTGTTAGGAGTTAGTTAGTTAGGGATTTAGGTTAAATTGGATGTCGGTATCGGTATCGATTCCGATATCGACATCTAACAGTATGCCGTTAGCGGATGCCGGTATCGGATATCGATATCGGAAACCGATACCGACATGTGGATGTCGGTATCGGGTACTGTAGGTATTGGGTACCGTTTAGTACCCTAACGGTATCCAATACCATTACCGTAACAGATACCGGTATCTGAACGGTCGAACCCTAGTAGCAAGGCAGGGTAGAGAGGAACTGAGAGTTCTGAGAGGAGAGGGTAAAGAGCAACTGAGATAGAAGAGAATGAAGAAAGAGGGGGGGTTGAGATTCGTTCACGAAGGCTATAGCGTGTTGGATACTGATAGCTTTCAACTACCATCTATTGAGGGTTGTGACAGACAAATCCGACGACCCAGAATTGCAAATGTGTCCCAATTGAAAAGATTTAGAGAAAGAGTGAAATTTTCTTTTTTGCATCGCTAGCTCCGCCTCTATTCTTGGCCGAGACAGGTCCGACTGAGAATGCGTCTTGGATAAAATGTGTTGGAGAGACCGAGATTTTTAATTTTTTGGGTAGAAAAGAAAGAATGGGCTTTATCACTTTCGCCATCGCCACCAGAAACTATTCCAGAGGCTTTTTCAGCAGCATCTGCGTGAAATGCTTTGTCGCCTCGCATTCACTGGAGATGGAGGTTTGATTGGGCCATTTAGGGAAGCGGGAGTGACTGTGATCCTCATCCAATCCCTAAAATTCGGAAGTGGGGTTTTATTGTGCAGTCAGGAAGTTCTTTTTCCTCTGGCAGGTGGATAAGGCGACTTCTGATCTGAAGAACACCAACGTCAGACTTAAGGAAACGGTAACCCAGGTACCAAAACACCAACTCTAACAGGGCATTAGTGATGTGCCTAGACTCTTCTCTCAAGATTTTTAATCATAAACTGGTTTGTAGATGAGATCCAGCCGCAACTTTTGCATCGATATCATTCTCTTGTGTGTTATTCTCGGAATCGCCGCTTATCTGTACAAGTAAGTTATGGCCTTCACCTTTCTTTTCCAGTTTTCATGTTGTTAAGCTATGAGATAAAGATGATAGAGTGATAGAGAGAGAGATAGATACGTAGAAAAAAAATGAGAAGTCGTCCAATTGTATTTATCTGCTTTCCTTTCTCTCCATTCTCACCGGTCGTGAAGTCAACGACAGCTTGTTCACATCTCGCACGGTTTTTTCTTCTCTGGCAGTGTTCTGAGGAAATGACGCGGCTGGTGCATCATTTGCCGTCATCGGGATCCGGGAACACCGCGTTTTCTCTTTCCATCACTGTGGCTTGTCGTCGGCTGTAGTAATTTCGTGAACCTGCTTTCTTATGTGCCTATTTTTTTTGCGATTCATTACTATTCTACTTATTAAATGCGGATAAATCAGGCGCTGTCTCTAATGACCCGCATCAGCATGTTGAAAGATTTCGCCCGTTGACTTTTTCCAAAGTCATTGTTCTTGATATGATAGTTGACGTCCTTCTCGTGAAACACCGCATTTTTCTCTCCTTTCAATTTGTCGCGTAGCAATCGATTGTTCTAAGGCGACTGCGAGTACGAACGACGTCCTCTCCGTCGGATTCGGAAAATCGATATCATGAGTCATTATTACCCGCCGATCTGAACCGCATTAAATATATTTCTATTGTAGAAGTTTTCTCACATCGAGGGAATTTCGAAACAGAAAACGACAATTTAGCCGCCATTCTTCAAAAGACATGAAGTAGCGGAAAAGATTTACCTCACTTCACAAGACAGCTAGCTTGCCATCGAGAGATTTCCCGAGATCTGGAAGTTTCCTGACTGTACATCAGTTCGTAAGTTCACTTCAACATCTCGGTGATCCAATCAACGTCGGGACCAGCAACTGCCGCACCTTCTTCCTCCTCGTCGGACGTTTTCTTGCCCAAGAAGTTACCCTGGGTGAGCTTTTCGTACAGCTTTGTCCTAAGGCTTCTCCCGGACTCCGCCCACCCATCAGATATTCTTCCACTACCGTTCCCGCTGCAAAAGTGCCCGGTAGGAGTTGCCGGGTAGCTATAGAAAACTTGGGCTACGCGGGGAACCGCAGCACGCCGGCACGGACAACTGTATCCTTTGCATGGAAGCTAGCATTTCGTTCATTGACGAGAGAGGCGGAGAGTCCAGCGGCGGGGAACCGCAGCACGCCGGCACGGACAACTGCATCCTTTGCATGGAAGCTAGCATTTCGTTCATTGACGAGAGAGGCGGAGAGTCTGGCGGCGGGGAAAACTGCTGGTGTGTATGCGGGAGAACCCTCAACTGCTCGGGCGTGTGCGCAAAGAAGCAAACGCGGCGGCGGCAGTTCATCCCGTCCTTGCACGCCTGAGTACGATACCTCGCCGGGTGCAGCCAGCACTCGAAAACTCCATGCGCGAACTCGCAGAAATCTCCTCTCGTGCAACTTCCCTTGCGGAAATCGGGACACGCGGCGCCCGAGTAGTGGAACTTGCGCGGATCCCTCCGCCTCGCCTTCTCTCCTGGGTGCGCGTACGGGCAATCAGTCCAGTCGTGCGACCTCCCGCGCACGCATTTGCGCACCTTGAACTCGTACATTCGGAACTCGTCGCATGAGTAAGCGTCCAAAGGCAAATCTACCTCCTCTCCTCCATCGTCAGAGGAGCATCGCTCGCAAGAACCGGGTTCGACCATCATAGCAGCACATGCCGGTATGTTGATCGCAGGCGATTGTCCAAGCATCATCTTCTCTTCTTCCGTCCCTTTCCTGTGACCTGCCTGCCGAGGAAGGGCGATCAGTTACTTCTCACTCATATATGCCAGCAGCGCGTTAAGGCAAAAGAGGCGGTGGGCGGAAAAGAAACGTGGGTTGAGTTAAGCTAACCGCGGTTTGGGTTCGAGGCTTGAGACCCGCGGTATCCTGTGCAGCTTGGACCCCAGAGGCGGTACAAATTAGGAAAACTAACGCCGACGGTTTTCCATACCGTCCGATGGTTTTCTCTGGGGCATTTTCTGGAATAATCCCTTAAAAGCACACTAAATATGATTTAATGCGATGAAAGTCCGTAAATTGTTCGTACGATTTATGGGCCCACCACTGGTTTCCACGTCTGTTCCGCGCGGTCTTCGAGCAGGCCAACGTGGCACGCAGGACCGAAGTGGGTCTCAATTTTAACCAGCGGCCCGTTATGGAACATTTGAACGGAAGATATAGCATTCAATTCAAAGGGTGAGCTCTCTAAAGTCCAAAAGAGTTGGGGGTAAAATCGCAATATTTAAAATTTTAGAGCATATAATCTATTTGGAAATGTATGCAAGTCCATATTCTGATAAATTATCTATTTGGAAATGTATTCTGCATATTTTAAAATATAATAATGTTAAATTTTGCTCTGTTTGGCCTGACGAGTTAAAAAAATAGGCAATCTCCTTGTGAAGTAAAATTGCTTGCAAAACAGTATGCGTGGACAATGAATCACAGTGGAAATCACCATAGACAATGAATCCACGTCTTCGTAGACAAGAGAAGAGATCTCCTATGATGGTCAGCAATGGAGAAAGAGAGCAAATGGACAAAAAGAGAGAGGAAATATCTCTCTTTTCCCATGGCTTTGAAGGAGAGAAATATCTCTCCACTCCATAAGAGAGAATGGAGACAAGGAGAGAGAGAGAGAGAGAGAGAGAGAGCTTGTAGGAAATCAATAATCCTTGAGAAAGAGAGTGAAGTGGCAACAATACACTGTAGCTGATGTCACATTATAATAGGGAAAACTTGGGCAAAACAAAATCAAATTGGGTCTTAATTAAAACCCAAGCTGACACGGCAACCCGACACTCCATGTCTATGTTTGGTTATAAGTGTTCATTTTTAGAAAAAAATTATATATTTCTAAATGGCAGACCTACTTGTTCTCTTGTATGAGAAAATTTTGAAGTACTGATGTTGTAGAAGCTTTTAGAGTGCTTCGGTTTCTACATTGTAAATGATGGGTTTTGATAGGTTTTAGAGACCCGAAGGATAACACAATAATCAACACCAAACTTTATTTATTAGTTATGTTTTTGGTTCTGAATCAATTTCTTTGTAGCATAACACTTTTTTTTCCCAATAAGCCACTTTGAATATCAACTAAATACATCTCATCTTGAGCTTACTAGTAAAGATTTTGATTTTTAAAAAAATACTAACCTGTGTTTGTCGACTTAAAAAGTTTTCCAAATATTGCAGACAAAATCAAAAACCCTCCAACATCAAATTCAAATCATAGTATGTAACTTCGGGTTTTTTAATGATTCACCTAAGGGATAGATGCGATGCAAAGAAAATTTGACGGCTAAATCACTGGCCTAACTTTTCCAACGTTCATTCCAAGAAAGAGAGAAGGATGATCAGAGAACGACAAAGCTTTCTAAAAATCAATCAAACAAACCTATGTATTATTTGGCTATCCTATGTTATGAACTCAATTTAGTAGTTTAATTATTCGGTGCATTGAATTCAAGCAAACAATTTCATCTTCTCCTCACACACTATACTATAATTTATGGTCAATTCACAAAGGAGCACATGTAATAAGTTTAGAGAACTTATGGGGCTTAAAGATATACTTATATATGGGTTAAGTAGACAAAGGGTTTTTCTGTTTTATGGGTGAAGTTAAATGATTTGTGAAATGTGTAGGTAGTGTATGTAAATCTAAATAGATTCTATTTTTATAAAGCATTAGAAAATTTAGGGGACTAGACAAAATGTGGAGGAAGAGAAGAAGAAGTCAAGTAGATTAGAGGGGGAAAATGATGCAATACAACTTGCAGTTAGGAACTTTAAAGCATGCTTGGACTGTGTGGGTGACGGAACGAATCGGGGCAGTTGTTGAATACACACTGACTCGTATCAAAAATAATAACAAACTCACCAATTTTATAAAATGTAATACGAATTAAGTAGTATAGTGGTGAATAATGGTCGAATCCACGGAGAAATAAGGGAATTTTTAGAGATATTATGGAAATCGAACAAAATCAAACGATTGATTGAGGTGAGAAATTAGGGAAATTGGTAGATTTGAAAAGAGAACTCAAAAACGAATCTCCATAATAAAAAATCACTTGATTTGGATCAGGATTCGTAGAGAAATTGTTGAGCAAATCAGGTAGAAATTTCCAAACGCGAAGAGAGAGAAATCCAAAATTAAAAACAAAATTAACTAAATCTATGATCCTAAATTACAAATTAATGATACATGACGAAAAGATTAGGAGGAAAACACATAATCTAACCCAAGATGGCGATCGAAAGGATCCAATTAATTGCCAAATTCAACGCTTTTCATTCCGCAATTTTGAAGATGATCGTCGGTGTTCAAGAGGCGAATTCTCCCTATTCGATCGACGAAATCTCACTTCCAACCACTCCTTCAACGTGGAAATGAGTCTAGAAGCGATTGGAAGTAAGAGATTCAAGGATAGTGGTGTCTAAACAGTTTGATTACTCGAAACATCCAAGAATGCATTATAATGTTGAAGAACATCTCAATTTATAGCAAATTTGGGCGTAACCGTCCGATCTGGCGTTTCATCTTCGATCGACGGCTCTAATGAAATACACGGATGCGAATCATTAAAATTAAGTCGCAGTCGTTGGATCGAAGATGGACCGTCGACATTTTGCCACATCACGCGCTTTAGAAGTAACGCTTGAAACGTCATATGTTGGATCTTGATCTCATGCTTCGGATGCGTTTCGTCGGTTTTAATCTCAGCCGTAATAACTCTTTTGATGAGCGGTTATGATTAAATCATTTTTAAAATGATTTTCCGACGAGTAATAATGCGATGTGAACGCCTTGAAGTGACGATCGACGATCGCAATTTAATCACGCGATCGGAAGATCCACGCGTTGCCACGTCACCCCCTGCCTAAATCGACGATCACGATTTGATCAGATGCTCCAGATTTTTCCACGTAACCTGCATGATTTATAAAATTGATTTTAAATTAAATAAATCTATTTAAATTCAGAAAAATTCAGCAAAAAATCTATAAAAATTATAAAATTCTTAACTTTCAAAATACAATTCGAAATTAATCCAAATTTATTTCATTTGATTGGAAATTAAATTATCTATCATTTCAAAAAGTCAAAATATTTAAATAACAAGAGAATAAATTCTTATTTAAAAAATACACTCATTTCTTCTTGAAAAACAAAACTTAGAAAAATAATGAGTGTATACAAACATTTTCTCTTATTATTTAACATTATAACCTAATTATAATCTCAAAGTTAGATGAGAATAATATATTATAAAATATATTCTTAATTATGCATAATTATCCCTAAAATAGTACATTTTGATAGTATAACTTAAAATTGCATGAAATGATAGAAATGCACTCAAAGTATGATAACATGCATAAGAATTGATTGTTTTATGCATTAATTTGTTCTAAAAATCATATAATTGTATGTATAAATTGTGTGTTATTAGTGGGTGACGATGCTTCAACAATAAATAGTAGACATTGGGGTTTGATACTTGCTTGAATTGGTGTGTGTCTTTAATTCTTCCAATTTTCCTCATGAGGTTTACTAGGATGTCGTAGATATAGTGGGCTTTGGATTGAAGACCTTGACATGGCCATTATTGGGTTTCTTGGCTCAATAGAGTATGGGTCTAGAAATCCTCTTATACCCTTATCTAAAAAAGGCCTTGAATATAAAAATCCTAATCAAGATGCCTCTTTCCTTATGCAAGGTTTGAAATATCTGTTGGGATTTGTGGTCGATAAGCTTTCTAAAGTTTTGATCAAAATATTGAATGTTTTGGAATACATGGAATACATTGAATCAGATATTTAAAACACTGCTACACCAAGAAAAAATGCTTATATCATCTAGTATTCTTTAGAAAATATACTTATCGGGTTCACTTGACGAGCTCTTGAAGCTATTCAAGTGTCTAGACTTCAGCAGTATTTGCATAATCTTGAGATGATTGGATCTCTTCTTCAAAGCTCTTCATCAAGACAAAAATAGAATAAAAGAAATAATTCACCCAATGCTTGCATTGACACCTCAAGTTATAGTCACTCTCCCCGTATTTACAAACATTTGATATGTGAATTTTTCATAAAAACCTCATATTATGTCTATATCTACCAACTTCTATGGACCTTATATGTAAGACCCTCTAGGTACATCTTATTAATTAACAAACCTATAGTCCCAATAACATCTCATTGGTCAACCTTTATTAATTATGATGGAGAATTATTTCAAAAAATGAACACAAGGGTTATAAGTGAACCTATCCTCCTCCTCCTCCTCCTCCTCCTTATCCACTAATTTGAGAAATTATCCATTTATAAAATGGATGAAGAAGACCTCTCTAAATAATAAAAGAGAGAGTAGATCTTAAGGGAATTATTTTCCCTCCTTTCCCTATTTTATATTGATCTAAAGATTGACTTGGTCAAACATTTAATCCTTATCTTTAGAAACCTATAATTCCTTGAGTGGACCAAGTCAACCACCTTCTACCTTGATATAGGATCCTAATTTCCAAACCTTATCCACTATATCAAAGGAACCTTGTATAGTTATAAGTAATGATCTCATGGAAAATTAATAGGAACACCATTGTGATATATTCCTTCTTTCTTTGAAAACCACGCTAAGTAGAAATCTAGAAGAGATCTATTTACTAACAAGTATGACAGAATGATATCCGGAATCTCCCTCAAGACAAAGCTTATGCAAGAGTAAAAATATGCATCTACTTATTGATAATCAACATGAAGGATCTACCCTTAAAGAAGACAGTCATCCAAGCTACCATCAAAGAAGATAGTCCAAGACACGGCCTCCTAACAGTTCAAGATTTTCAAGCTTGTCTCATAATCAAAGAGGATTACAAAGCTACTCCTATCTATCAGGAGGATATGGAAGATACAGTAAGCCTCCACGGTTGAAGAAGAAAGGAAAGAGAACAGAGAATTCAAAGGGGCGGCCTCTTCTCTCTCCACTTCTCCTTTCCTCCGTTCTCTCTCACCCCTATGAGACAGACCTCAAATGATGTCACAGTCTCTTGCCTCGGACCCGATAACCTCTTCCGGAGTTCTCTCATTTGGCAGGAGAGATGCCTTAAAATTCGTCGGCGTTGTTATCGGCGTGGAGGTTTTATCAAACACAAGGCAGTTCACTCCAGCGGCAGCTGCTGCTGATCTGACTCAGAGAAGACCGCGTTCTGAGTTTCTATCATCTATCAAAGATATCCTAGCTAAAGCTGTCAAGAAGCATCCAAATATTGTCCCCCACAGTCTTCCATTATTGAGCATTAGCCGGTCCATGACTGTCGGGAGAGAGAAACGTCCACGGAACTTGCCAAGAAGTCCATCGTGAAGCCCTCCTCGATAGCATTGTTATTGGCGTCCACGGATTTTACTATCCTAACAGAAAGCAGCATGATCGACAGCTATTCACACGGAAGTACAAGTCAACTCCGACGACGGGAACGCCGTCAAATCTAACTGGTTCCGTAGGATTTCTAAATCCCCTTCGCTCACCGACTGACCCGCTCAACGTCCATAGACTGAACCACCGTCACACGAACACACAAGAAGATGACACTCGACAAGATTTGAATGCGAGGATAGAAATTGAATCAGCGTCCCTTGAAACTTCCTCACCAAATGCACTTAGGTCGTCCGCGTCACTCGTTGATCACAACAAGGAAATTCAAGCGTCGGACGGTCAAACAGAGCTCGTCACCAGTATTCGCGACGATAATCCGAGACTCCAGGAGAGACTTTCGGCGATATCTTGAAAGACGCTCTCAACGATCATTCTATGTCTCACAGTCTTACCAAGTTCGGAATCATGAAACGATAAAAAGTCCACCCACAGAGAAGTACACAACCGTCCTGAGTTCACGGAATCGAGGGATAACACACGTATTCCGTCAGAACATTCACGAAACTCCACCACGTGAAATCTCCGTCAAATAAAGATACATAACCACCATAATTGCTCTCCATCTCGAAGCATCTCTTCATCCTAACTTCTCTATCTTTCCTTACTGTATAAAAGAGACGATTGTAAACAGAGAAGACCATTTTTTTGAATGAAATTGGTTCCTTTTGGTTACTATTATCCCTTGTGTTCATCGTCATCACCGTATCTCCCTCCATTTCCCTCCCCGATTCTTCATCACGAGTTCTATCCTTCCCCTATTTTCTCTCTCCATTTCTGTCGCTTTCATCAGTCTTCAGTCAGAGACTTTCTGAGGAGAAATTAAATCATCGGACGGATCCCGTAGCATCGACTTCACCATCTCCATCAGGTATCGTCTTCTTCCTCAAACCGTGAAGATAGTTCCAATCCTAGATCTATAAGTCCATCGTTAGATCTGTTTCTTTATATAACACCTTCACCCTTTCTCTGTCGCTATTCTCTCTTCTTTCCATCATCCGCAAAATTTAAATTATATAATATATTATCCTTACCTTGTCCTTCTCCTTTATTCTCACTATTATCTACTCTCAAGCCATTATCCTATTACTCTATTCTCCTACTTCTTTCTCTTATATATATATACACTCTTATTTATATCACTATAACCTATCATAATATCATCTCTATTCTCCTCACACCTCTGAATTATCCTACTATGCATTCTCACTGATTTAATCATATACATCACAGTGATATCTTTTCATAGATCCTTCAATTATTTGTAGGATTATTTCTTAAATATTTTCATCATCATCATAATATCATAACTTGAAATATCCTACATCAAATTATCTACTCCAACATATATATTAATTACATAAGGATCAATTTAACCTAATCAACGAGTCAAATTTTTAGTTCGTTCGGTGCCAAGCTACTCCACATATGTTAGGAAATATGGAGTACATAAGAACTCTTATATGGAACCTTGTCATCATCGGTTACCATGTATATATATCTTTTGTTTTCACAAAACTTATGAATGACTTAGGGTATGGTCAAGTGTCAAGCCCTAATCAGTTACTCTAGTTAGTACTAATGTGCATGGAGATAATCATCAAGAACTCCTCTGATATTTTTACTACCTCGACTAAAGATTTAATCACATCTCATTCTTGAAGTCAATCTCTTGAAATAATGAGGGCAAACGATTTCATCTTAACCATGCAATCATCTTAGATGACTTTATATTGTATTCAATTTATGATGCTTTAGAGATCCTGTGTCTAGGGATTCGTAAGTAATAATAAAAACATAATCATTCATCTACAAGCTATCTTGGGTGCCTCGAGTCAAAGGACTGCATACACAACCGTGACATAAAAAAATTGACCGTTGGGTATAATATCATTCAAGGATTCATAAAATCAATTCAATGAACTTTTTTTCTAAAGAGTACCCACTATTTATCATTGGTATCTTCACACCAATGGCCACAAAATTAGCCATACTCATCTGAGTCGGATCAAGTAGTGTTATTTTTTCTAAATAATTTGATATATTTCTCGAATATCCCACGAATAAGAATGTTTGGAACGTATATTTAGATACTAGTGATCATCGTATTATAATATCATCATAATTTACCTATTCATTATATATAATCATGGACTTGATTGCAAACATTATATAATAATGACAATGAATAAATTTCATTTTAGTGAACACAAAATGAAATACATGGAAATGTGATAGCCTTATAGGCCACCTAATATCCATCATAACATGATCGAGGATAGGCGCTATTATGAGTTTCTTGTTCCAACAAAGGGATATTTATTTTTTTGCCAATGGTCAAGCATCCTTTCATCGTTGGTTTTTCTCATTGATGAACTTCCATTTTTGGAAAGGAATTCATTTAAGGAACACAACGACAATGAAAAGCATTCCTCTTTCAGCTCGTCTTCACATAATGCATATGACTTGTAGAAGCCTGGATGTAGCCCTCTATAAGGGCCTCCTCGTCCATGTCTCTTATACTTTCATTTAATCTTCTTTTCTGCTTGTCTCACATTTCCACCATTAGATATTAGTGGATACTTTTGTTATGGATGGAATTTCTTTGCTTAGAATGGATCTCTCTACCATTTATAATTCTACAAGGGAAAATGCAAGTGATAGCCACAACAGTCGATCTGCCAATTTGATTCTCAAACAGTGGCACAATCCGAAGTGATTGATGGTCTGGGTCTGAAAAGAAAGGTGGCTTTTGTCTTAGTAACGACATCCTCCAGAACCTCATATATATATATATATATATTTTATTATTTCTATTAATGATCGTCGACCTCAGCACCATTTTGATCGGCGCACAGACAATTTTGATCGATCGAGGCGGCGACCTTTTGCTGATCGATCTTGATCGATCGTGATCGTCCAACCTTACATCCAGCTCAAGTTGACCTGCCCGTTGACTCTATAAATAGTCTTTCTCGCTTTACACTTCAGCACTCAGGTGCGATCGATCGCCATCTCTAAACCCTCCTTCCGGGAAGTTCAGGTAGAACCATAAATTCCCGGTTCAGTCAGAAATACCAACAAGTCGTCTCGCGTCAACACCCGCTCTCGCGGGATCTCCTCTATAATGAGGAGGTGCTTGATTTGCACTCCGCTGCGGACTCGAGTTTCCGTCGCGCTGTTTGTCCTCTCTAACCTGTTGTACTTCTCGCACGGGCGGAGCGGAAATGCCTCCAGGTCTACTGGAAAGGAAAACACCTTTGCAGACATGATTGATCGCGCCTTGCGCAAGGAGTTTCCCGAGAGCGAACAGAACGGAGGAGGTGCGTTTCTCGCCCCATTCACTCGTATTCTTTGGTACTTATGTCTTTGAAGGCTCTTTTTGGCTCTGTGTTTACCGTTGACTGAGTGAGCCGTACTCAATAATAGCTCATTCATTGCACTTTTTTTTAAAGCACGTTAAAGAGAATCATTTGTGTTTCCCTTTGATACTGTCATTTTTTATGCTTCTTGACACTCGTTTGAATTATCGTTGTTATTCACGCATAATGCCTGGATATGTTTTGTTAAAGTCCAAAGGAACGTGTCGTTTTTACCTCAAAAGATTTAGATTTCTTGTTTATATTGACATTGTGAAAGCTGTTTTCATGTATCTTTCAGAAACTGACGAGGGAAATTTCAATAACAGCGTGGCTGAGAAACAGGTTTTCTTTTGCACCTATGTCAAGTCGGTTGTTACTTATTTTTATCGAAGGCTCTGACGCTACATTTTTTTATCTACCGGTACGGCACATAAGAGTAATCTACTTGAATGTCTTAGGATGCTCAAACGTGGTGTCCCAGTTAATCTTCATTATTATCTTTACTTTCCTATAAAAAAATCATAGACCTTCTTTGAAGTTGACGGGCTGATTATTAACTGGATAAGAAATCTCGAAAGCAATGGAATATCTGCCAGAAACATGAAATAGAGGGTGAGAAGAGCGAATTAAGATTAGGCATCCACAGAACCAGGAGATCCTTCAGTTTGAGTTCATATGATGGAAGAAATTCAGTCATTCGCTTCACCAGGGTCTCTCTAGTGGCCACAATTGAGTAAGTTAGCATGAACAAGAAACTCAAAATGCCTCTCAAATAGCAGAATTCAAACCTACTCACAGCATGGTTCGGGATCCAAGTGGTTGTGATTGACTTATCATTTGAGATCAAATTTTGGGTTAGTCAGTTGATCACCCCTTTTAGGTCTTATAATCAAATGACGATAATGAGGACTGATCTCGAGTTTCGCAATCTTGATGATAGATAAATTCAATGAAGATCCTAAATAGGATAGATAAAGAGATGAGATGATGTAGCCCATAAGCCCATTTCGTGAGGCCCATAGGACCATTGTGGGTCGAGGGGGAGAATCTCCGGAAGCTTAAAAGATAGTGATGGAATCAAATGGGTATTGATAATATCTTCCAGTATTCAAAATGTCCATCACCCTTTTAGGTGTTATAATCAAATGTCGATCTTAAGGATTGATCTTGAGGTTCTCAATCTTGAGGATAGTCAAAGATCAATGAAGATTTAATATGGGCTAGATATAGAGAAAAAACTTTAAGTGACAAGATGATGTAGCCCATAAGCCTTCTTCGTGAGGCTAGGGGGGAGAGTTTCCAGAAGTTAAAAGATCTGCAAAGAATCAAATGAGAATTTAGAAGCCTTATAATCGATGTTAATCTTCAGGATTAATCTTGAGGATCTAAATCTTTGGTATAGACAAAGATTAAGGAAGATCCAATATGGACTAGAGAAAGAGACGCAACTTTAAGAGACCAGTAAAACCTTAGAGGGCTAAGATGGAGAGCATCCAGAAGCATAAAAACTCTACCAAGAATCAAATGGGGATTTAGAATATCTTCTCATAACTCATGATATCTTCTATTAGATCATGAAGTTATTAGAATTTTCATAAAATCTTCGTCTAGAGTCTCCTGTTTTATCTTAATAGTTTGTCTTTTGACACCTGTGGTAACACGTAGTTGTCAGCCTATCTTTGTAAAATTTCTATGGCTTGTCTTTGGAGGCTTGTGTGTGGCCTCCATTATAACCCTCACTCACAATTGAAGTTGTTCCCTTTTTGAGGTTTTCTTCTTTCCCTCTGAGTGTTCTCTCTGTTAGAGAATGCTCTAACCCTTGTGGACTTACTCCTTTTTGAGGGTTGAAGAGCCTAGTTTTGTAGATTCAGGACTTAGCTCCTTCTGTTAAATCTTTCTCATTTATAAAATCATTTGAATTATCTATCTGGAGATCTTCTGGCGATATGTAAAATTTGGTGAAAGTTTCTCATATAAAGGGTTGCAGCATTGAAAGATATGAGTGCAATTGGCGAACTCCAACTTAAATGTGGACTGAGGAGCAGAAACAAAAGAAATTTTTACTCCAATTATCACCCAAGAACCAGAAGTACCCTTTTTGAGCAAGTAGTACAAATGACGAGAGAGCGAACATGAGTGTCAGAGAGAAATGGGGAGATTTGGATGCAGGTGAGCATGCACCTCCCCTAAAGTCCAATCTTTTATCCTCCAAGTTTCCTCTCCCTTTCCGAAAAACCAGCCAGCCTTCCTTTTCTGCCACTGCGCACGAGGGTACACATGATGGGCCTGGGAACTGTAATATGCCACACAGTCCTGGCTTGAGCCCTGCTCGCCCTGCTTGAGGCAATCCTCATGTCGTCTGCTCCATGCAGGTAGGTGCAGTGTGGAGCAGGGTTTCACAACCCCGCCCAGGTTATAACGGTGGCCCAATGCCCCAGCTGACACATGGTGCTCTGTAAACCTGACGGCTGTGCCCAACACTCCCTGGTGATGGGGCTTATCAGTGGTTTTTGAGTAAACAAACCCAAGTCAAACTATGCAAATAAACAATGAGGTAGTTCAAGTTATGCCCCAAGAATCACAATGAAGTAGATCAAATAGCTTTTGGTCAGTAAGGACCTTGCAGTGTGGTCACATTATTGCCTACAAACAACAAAGTTCTGGCACCCTGCAACCAAGAGCATCCTATCTTTGAGAGGGAATTCATGATGATTATCCTGTCCATTCACAAACTACATTACTACCTCCTCAAGCATCAATTTACCATCTACACTGACAAAAGCAGTCTTAATTTCTGTTTGAAAAACATCTCATCCAAACTGTGGTGTACTGGAGGTGAGTTGGAAACATGATATGGTATGACTTAACCATCGATTATTGACTAGCCTGTGACAATTGTGCAAATGGTATCTCTAGACTTCCTGCCCAGGTTGACTCTCCACTCTACTACAGCCTCGTTTCCCTATGTCATCATTGAGAATAAAGTCTATCCGACGCTTGGCCTAGAAATTCACTTCTCAAAGAATGCCTCTTTCACCTCTAATTCCCCTCCATTGTTTTGTGGCTTTTCCTGTATCGATTCCCCAACTCTTCTGTGAATGTCACTATGATGCCCTGAGAGGGCACTCAAGCTCATTGAAAATGTTCAAGTGCGTTGCCAAATACTGCTATTATAATGGTATGATATTGCAAGTTCAGTGTTATATGCACTCATACCTGATATGTCCTGGGGCCACATGCTCTTATTTTGCTCTAGCACGTCTCTTATAACCTCTACTCTTTCTGGTGCAGATTTGGGATGGTGTCTCCAAGGATTTCTTGGATAACTACCTACTTCCAAGCGGTTTGACAAAATCCTTGTCGTGGTGGGTTGTGTGTTAATATGTGCCCTTTTTTAGTGTCCCTACCATAGTGTCCTTGATTGATCGACCAATGGGATTATCAAGCTACATGATTTTCTCTGTTATGGTTTAGGTGTATTTAAGGTATTTTTAGTATGCAGCCTGCTAATACAATGCACGCCTCTCCACAATACAATTTGATCATGCTAATTTCAACCCAATCCTTCTCCTTCCTGGGTGTCTCCTTTTGGTGTATCCACATGGTAAGAGACAAGCAGTAATAGGGCATTGTTCCCCACCGGTTCTTTGGGGCATGTCGAGTATCCCTGTGCCAGACTTGTCCACAAAAAGCTCTGTGCTTGACTTTTTTGACTACTTGGGCTACTCCCTGGTAGACCGACCCTTCCCTTGTTCCGCCAACTTGCCTCACTTGTTCATAATAAACTCCAATGCATACTTACTCCTCTGTTCACATTCTTCACCATGCTTGTCCTTGCTGCAGCCGTGGTTAAATTCTGGCTGTCCCAGTTGGTCTATGCGTGAGCAAGCTCCCCCCACCTCCATGATTATGCTTGAGAATTCTCATTCCTCCATGAAACTCAATATTTTATTTTTGAAGGATACTTCTTCTGTGTTGGAATCCATGATTTCTGACACTGTCGCAAGAATAGGTATCCCCAGGGGTGATGTCATTGGCGGATATTCCTTGCCATTGGATTGTCCTGCAGGGGCAAAGGTTGGCAAGAAGTTGTTGACAAGGATCTTGGGCATTTTCTTTAGCACCGTTAAGATCAGGTTATCTCTATGTTTGCCATTCTTGGAGAGAATTTCTTTATTAGGCTTTCCATATGCCTGGATCACTTGCCTGGACATGGAGATCTAAAGCATTTCTGTAGGCTGCGTCAGAGGCTGGTACCCAGAGAAGTGAGAGCTCTAAAGAAAGATATGCATGGCGAGATGTAGATCTGAAAGCTTCTCTCTGTTATTCTCTAGTTAATGTGTGGCGATCAATCTGCATAAGAGAGAACAGTTTTCTGGGAAATCACTTTTTGACAAATCAGTGCAATATATGCACTAAATGCCGCTTCTTAGATTTGGTCCTGGTTTTTGTCCTTGATGGCAGGGGAAGAAGGGTGAGGAACCGAAAAAGATGTGTGAGAGTCAAATCTTTTAGGAGAGCAGTTTAGAAGGTTACTGGAGTCCCTTGAACTCCTTAATTAGGGCTAGAGTGGCTGGCTTGAAGTAAAAGCCTCCCTGATATGGCTTTGCCCTGTGCCATATGTTGAGAAATGACCTTTCATAGGAAACGGATGAGAAAAACAAGAAAAAAACAGTCTCATGTTCCTTTACTATAATTCAAAGGACCGGTTTTAAAAGTGGTTATTGATGCCATTTACTTAGAAGTAAAATACTCAAGTTTTGCATACGAAAAGACATGAAACCTCAAAAATGATTTCAGGTCGGGGCGCTGCCTTGCACCCTGCTAGTGAATGTCTTCCCCCTTGATCCCCCCGTCTAACTTCGTAGTTGTATCCTTGATGGACCCGTTGGGATGCTTTGAGTCAGGCTACATATCCAACTTAATGTTCTCCTTCATGTGCAATATCTAGTTGTCCTTTTTTCAAATAACTTGCTGCCATTTGTTCTCATCGTCATCACCAGCCCACTAGTTAGAAAGTATCTCAGAGATGATGACCTATCAGATTATCCTAAGATGAATATCAGTTCAACAAACACCCTTTCTCCACCAAGTAATGGGGATACTGTTCCTGTGAGCCATCTTCAGCAACGAAGCTTCTTCAGAAATCAGATCAAACTGAACAGAAACTTCCCCAATGAATTCCTAAGCTCCCATCATGCCAGAGCTAACTGTGAGAAGATTGTAGAGGGATTATCAAGCACATCCATTATCCGTTATCGTTGATCAAGTCAGCACAATAAAAGTGTGAGATCTGGTGCAAAAATCTTGGGATTTCATTGTCATTGCACAATCTGTCAGCTTTGAGCAGTTCACAAAGTTTTTGAAGCGCTAGAGCCCACCAGTCTCACCTCTAGGTCCACAGAACCACTTTGGGCTCAAATAGGGCCTTTTTTGGGTCCATCAGAGCCATCACTTCTGGGACCAATAGGTGCATTTTATCAGGTTCACTTTGTGACTGTCACCTGGTGTCAACCATCTGTGCAGCAGACATTACTCTATATCGCCATAAATTGCGGATGTCACAAAGTTCTGCTTGGGCTACTTAGTGTAGACAATCAGCCTAGAGTACCTATCTTCATTGTTCATAATATATCTCTTTCACAGATCCTTACTCAGTGATCAAGACTATTCACGGACAACTTGTTGGGCAACTGTTTACCTACCATTAACCTGCCTGAAGCGCAGCACAATGTACCACCCTGCAGACAGATGGTCAAACATAATTTATTCTGTCATTGTATTGAGGAGTACTTGCTATGCTCATCGTGGAACTGTCTGCAAAGCTGGTACTAATTTCTACGGTGGACAGGGTACTGATGGAACACTACCTTTCACATCCCATTTGGCATGTGCCAAGATCCTAGATCTTAAAGGACCTCTATCTCAGAATAGAATTTTGATGAAAAGAATTCAAGAAAAGATTCAATAGAAGAGAATATTTGTGGAATATGAGAAGAACAACAAGACTTCTCCTCTCTATTTAGAAGGGTAATTCGAGAGCCTCCTCCCTGAGAAGAACAGAAGGAGTAGACAGAAAATAGCTGAGTCAAAGCTTAGTTTATTATTTCAAAGTGTAAGTATTTATACAGGTGTGTGAGACATATGTAACAGTTAGAAAACTAGCCGTTGTAACGGCTAGTTTTCTAGCCGTTACCCGATTTGACAGAATCGGGTAACTGGGTTGCTCAGACCCATTAGTCCGATAGCTTTCCGATAGCTTTCCAATAACACTTCCCCCTCAAGTGCAGGAGTGGATACTTCTCATGCCAAGCTTGGAAATAAGGTGCTTCATAGCCTTCATAGGTAGCCCTTTTGTGAAGATATCTGCACATTGTTCCTCTGAGGGAACATGCTCCGTCTTCATGATGCCCTTCTCAAGGTGATCTTGGATGTAGAACCGGTCAATATTGACATGTTTCATCCTGTCATGATAGACAGGATCATGAGCAATACTGATAGTCGATTTATTGTCGCAGCGGATGTCAATTGGTTGCATGTAGGAGATCTTTAATTCATCTAGTAGATTTCGAATCCACATAATCTCATCGATGCCTTTTGACATGGCATGGAACTCAGCCTCTGTGCTGAACTTGGATATGTGACTTTGTTTTTTGCTCCTCCAAGTGACTAAGTTTCCCCCAAGGAGTGTACAATATCCGGTTGTAGACCTGTAGTCAACTCGAGATCATGCAAAATCTGAGTCAGTGTATAAAACAAGATCAAGTTTACCTGTCTTCCGATAGGTGATACCCAGTCCCGGAGTGCCCTTTAGATACCTGAGAACTCGGTTAGCAGCTTGGAAATGGGAATTGCGAGGAGAGTGCATAAATTGGCTAAGAACATTAACGGTATAACAGATATCGGGTCTTGTATGAGCTAGGTAAAGGAGCTTCCCAATTAGTTTTTGATAGGAGGTAATTTCTATTTTTGGATCTTGATCATCAAGAGTTAATCTATGGTTAACTTCTATGGGTGTTTCACTTGAACGACAAAGAGTGTGCTTTGTTTCTTTTAAAAGATCAGTAATATATTTTTGTTGAGTCATTAGAATTTCATTGTTTGATCTGGTAAATTCGATTCCTAGAAAATATTTTAGGGAACCCAATTTTTTTACCTGAAATTGCTGATCTAACTGTCCCTCAAGACCTTGGATTTCTGTAAAATCATTCCCTGTAATAATAATATCGTCTACATATACAATGAGAAGGGTAAGTAAGTGCTCTGAAGATCGTTTAAAGAACAATGTATGTTCTCCATTACATTTTTTATATTTTAGAGTCTTCATAGTTTGAGAAAAATGACCAAACCAGGCCCTAGGGTACTGTTTTAAGCCATACAGTGATTTCTTCAGTTTACATACTTTTCCTTTCATCTCATTGTCCTCGTATCCTGGTGGAATATTCATATAAATATCTTCCTTAAGATCTCCATGTAAAAAAGTGTTTTTAATATCATATTGCCTAAGTGGCCAATCAAAGTTAGCAGCTAAGGAAATGAGAATTCTAATAGTATTTAACTTTGCAACAGGTGCAAAAGTCTCTTGGTAATCTATGCCATAGGTTTGGGTATATCCCCGGGCTACAAGCCTTGCTTTATGTCTTTCTAGACTTCCATCAGGCTTAGATTTTAGGGTAAACACCCATCTACAGCTGACAGGTGTCTTCCCTTTTGGAAGATCAACTATCTCCCAGGTGTCATTTTGTAGTAACGCCTTCATTTCTTCATTCATCGCTTCCTTCCAATGGAAGGATTTGAGGGCCTCATGAGGAGTTTTTGGAATGGATACATCCTGAGTTTTGAGTAGAAGTGTTTTATGTTTATTAGATTGAGAATTGGTACAAGACCTTGTACCTTTTCGGAGAGCAATGGGCCACCCTGAATCTAGTTCTTTTCCTGGTGCTTTTTCTTCTGATAACAATTTCCCTCCCCCTTGAGAAGATGGCTCAGGTAAGTCAGTTTGATTCCTTATAGATGAGGATTTCTGTCGGCATTCATAGAATTTTGGATAGGTTGATCCATCCATTTCAACAGCCGAGTCTTGTTCTGTAGGAGTAATTTCAACAGATTCTAGAGAAGAACTCTCTGGATATTCTGTGGCTGTGGGATCCTCCTGGACTGAGGATGCAGTAGGGTAGTCATCAGATGAAGGAGAGATGCCATCATGTAATTCTGGAAGAGGTGATTGACAGATCTCATGAGAACTACTGTCTTCATGAGAAGTACTGTCCTTAACAGTGTTACTGTTATTAGTAGAATGAGTTGAAGTGGAGATACTAGTATCCAGGAGCTGAAGATATGGTAAATCTCTAAGAGTAGCCTTATTGGCTGACATATAGAAAGGTGTATTTTCATCAAATACTACATCCTTAGAGACCATATGCTTCCTAGTTATAGGGTGATAGACTTTGTAGCCCTTTTGGGTTGTAGAATAACCCAAGAAAACACACTTTAAGTGCCTTATGAGACCATTTATTGTGTTTATGTGTTGGATTGTGTACATACGCAACACAACCAAATACTCTATTTGGCAAACTGGTCTGCAATCTGACGTTAGGATAAAGGTTCTCAAGAATAGTTATAGGACTGAGGAGTCCTAGAGTTTTGGATGGCAGCCTGTTTATAAGATGAACAGCTGTCATGATAGAGAAACCCCATAAGTTCATCGGAGCATGAGCGTGTATAAGGAGAGTGCGCGCTTTATCCACTATATCTCCGATTTTTCTCTCAGCTAAACCATTTTGCTGAGGAGTGTAAGGGCAAGACGTTTCATGTCTTATCCCTTCAGATGTCAGGAATTGATTTAGATTGTTATTTAGGAAATCTTTGGCATTATCAGTTCGTAGGCCCTGAACTGCATCACCAAACTGTCGTTTAATTAATTGACAGAGATTTTTAATGCAATTAGAGACTTCAGATTTATGTTTTAGAAGGAAGAGCCAAGTGAACCTACTATGATCATCAGTACATATAAGGAAATACTGATGTCCTAGGAGGTCTATATATGGTGATGGACCCCAGACATCGCAATGGAGTATTTGAAATGCCTTGTTGGTACGATTATTATTGGAAGGATATATATTCCTTTTGAATTTTCCTAATTGGCAAAGCATCACAGGTAAATAATTCAAATTTGATATCCTTAAACATATGTGGATACATCTGTTTGAGAAGGTGAAAAGAAGGATGACCCATTCTGTTATGAAGTTCCATAACAGGTTCCATCGGGGTGGTTGAGACTTGAATCAGGGCCATCTTTAAGTCACCCGCCCCAGGGGACTGTGAATCAAGTCCAGGAAGGTAGTAGAGGCCCTGTTTGATCTTAGCTAGTCCAATTCTCGACCCCTGGACCTTGGAACATAAATAGGCGTCAAGATCGTCAAATAGAATACTATAATTCTTAAGTTTTGCAAAGTCGTTGTACAGAGACAAGACTTACAAACAGCTTAGGTACATGTAATACACGGTTTATAAGTCCTATAGGTTGTAGATTAATAGCACCAATTCCAATTACAGGAAGTAATGTGCCATCGGCGGTTTGAACATATTTCCCTGGAGCAACAGGTTCATATGATGTAAAATTATGAGATAATGGTGTCATATGATCTGTTGCTCCAGAGTCTAAGATCCAGGCGGCTGTCAGATTCTTTGTAAAGAAGGTTAAACTTGAAAGAATTTGATTTTTACCTGAATTTGCCATAGAAGTTGAGCCAATTACTGAGGTAGAAGAGTTGAGAACAGTTTTGAGGTGCTGGATCTCCTGCAACATCTTCTGAAAATCTTGAGCAGTGGGCATAGTTTCTGAAGTTGCATTTGGGCCGGCTCCCTTATAAGAACTTTGCACTGCATGTGCCTTAGCAAGATGAGGCGGCCTACCGTGCAACTGCCAGCATTTGTCCTTGTGATGTCCGATTTTTTTGCAATATGAACATACAAGGTCACTCTTCCCACCTCTATCCGTCTCAGTCTTGGTTCCATTTCTTTGGTATTGACTCTGATTTTGTCCAGAATATTTAAATCCTTTTGTAATATATGCACTCCCTTCAACTTCTCCTTTCAGGGCCTGGAGGCGGCTTTCTTCTTGTATGAGTTTGGAAACCGCCTCATCAAAGGTAGGTTCTTCATCTCGGTTATATAGCTGACTCCGAACTGTCTCAAAGTCCAGCCGTAGGCCCTGAAGGAGTTGGCATAATCGGTTAGTTGCTTCCCTAGTCCTAGCTGTAGGATCAGAGGACTGTGGGTAGCAGTGATCTAATTCGGCATGAATTGCCCGTAGTTCATTTGAATAGGTAAGTATATCTTTCTCCCCTTGTTTAAGATTATATGACCGACTAATCAGGTCAATAATCTTAGCCTTATTACCCCTTTTTGAATAGCTTCTGCGAATAGCCTCCCAGAGACCCTTAGCAGTATCATAGGAGATAAAACTTGCCATATATTCCGGAGAGATGGAATCCAGTAGCCAAGCGAAGACGAACTCTTCTTCCATGACCCACCTCTGATAATTTGGATCATCCTCTGTAGGACAATTTTCTTGTAGATGATGAATCAGCTTGCGAGGCTTTAAAGCAGCTTGAATGGTTCTCTCCCATAGGATAAGATTCTGACCATTGAAAATATTGCACTTGGCAATAGTTGGAAGATGCGTAAGCCATCGATCGGTGGAAATACTGACATTCCGACCTGATGATGCTTGCACAGAAGCTTGAACGACTGGCGCACTGTGTTCGTCGAGAAACGGTGTCTTAGGTAGTTGAAGACCAGCTTCTTCCATCGTCGATTATTCTGGAGAATGAATATTCCTCCAAACAGGATGAATTTCAAGTACTCCAGAAGGAAGAAGAAATCCTTGACTCAGATTTCCTGCTCTGATACCATGAGAAGAACAGGAGTAGACAGAAAATAACTGAGTCAAAGCTTAGTTTATTATTTCAAAGTGTAAGTATTTATACAGGTGTGTGAGACATATGTAACGGTTAGAAAACTAGCCGTTGTAACGGCTAGTTTTCTAGCCGTTACCCGATTTGACAGAATCGGGTAACTGGGTTGCTCAGACCCATTAGTCCAATAGCTTTCCGATAGCTTTCCAATAACCCTCCCAATGCTCTCCCAGACAGAAAACTGATTCTTGAATGCTCCTCCTTGAGCTTGGCCTTCTTTATTTATAGGAACTCCCACAAGAACCTTCATATTGAATGAATGATGTGGCCTCCTCCCACAGGCCTTTCTGAAGAGGCAATTGGGGAGGAACAGCTGTCCCTCATTTCTTCTTCCTTATGTAGGTTATTAATGGGCTCTTACCAGCATGACGTTGACACAGGGTACAACTCACTGGATTGGGCAATCTGGCAGTGCAGTTGAAGTTGTGCCCCTCCGTCATTGTGGAACTGAATTTGAAGCCAACAGACTCGCTAACCCTCATGAAAACCTATTCAAAAGTAAACCTCCTGACACACACTTTCAACTGGGCTATCAGAAATGACGCCCAGAGTAGTTAAGGTCCTTCCTTTACATTGCATCAAGCAGTTTCACAGTTACTTGGAATGGCCTTTATGGTGCCTCAATACACCTGTTGTTCCATGCTTCCTGACCCAAAAAGAGACTGGTTCCCACAGAGCAGCCTCAACATTCCTGCTTCACATGGTTGATCAACTCAATTTTTCCAGAGAACCAGAGACTGTTCTGGACATTGAGCATTCCTCAGCTGGCCTCGAGCTGCTCACTGTTTGTTGGGGGATGGTGACTGAATTTGCAGGTATCCTCAATTCAACTTGGAGAACCAATTGAATCTCATCATGGGGTGGTATTGAAAATATCTCCTGTCTACCAGTGACGTTATTAAAAGAACTGTTTGGACACCAATGAGCCAAAGAAGCTAACAATATCCATTTCCTTAGAGAAGCTAATGGGAACCCATCCCATGAAAACTTGTATTAAAGATGAAGAATGTAAAGAGTTAGGCCCAGAAATGGAGGTCCCCTCTTATTCGTTCCCATCATTGAAGGAGCTTGCCGGCATTGAGGTGTTATCTGTCCTATCTTCCTTTCCATCTAATCATTTATGATCACTTCTGCTGTTACAAACTCTTATTTTCCGTCCATATATCCCTCTATTCTTCTTGAGTTACTTTAGCAGGTCTCAGGACGAATCTTTTCCTATAGAGCTTCTGGATGATGACAAGTTTTAGCCTTATCTAATCTGCCCTTATATAAAACTATGGTTTGGTCACAACAGTTAAGTTTTTCATGCAGAGTGACATGAACCTACTGAGTACAGAAAAAATCCCTCACTGCACTGGGTGTTTCCACACCACTGTGTCTATATTTCAAGTTCTTAGGAAAGCAAGGATCTGACTGATACGATTAAAAGGGAAAGTTACCATGAAACTTGCCAAACGCAATTGAGTCAAATAGATTGTATCTTAAAAAGACAGTTCTTAGGGTCTACTGATTTTTGATCCCACAAGGACAGAAGACAGGGAAATCTTGCTGACTGTCAATCAGGACCTCGGAGCTGCTTTGCTTCTCTCTGACCTGCTCCTAGTTGCATACCCTATTGATATCTAGGAACCACTCCCATGATCTCCATAACCGCTTCTCCCCCCTAAAGGCCTTCCCAAAGCTTCCATCCCTTTCTCTTCCCTATTTGATGTGCACCCCTTTATTTTCTGTCACGTGTGGTTGCCTGTGACTCAAGTTCCTTCCTGAACTTATCAGGCATCCACTGATTGTTGGTGTCAATGTCACCCACTTCGGTGACTTGTGTTTTCCGCCCGGCGGCCTTACTTGAGGAATGAAACAGTATCATTGTCCCAATAACAAATTGTGATTCTGACATTCAATGCTCTAAAAACTTTAATCTTTGCTCTTGTTTTTGTCAGGCAGTCCTTGAAACTGTTGCCAGAGTCAAATCAAATAAAAATGACACAGAGGAGAAGTATGTAATCTCTGAATAAGTTGGTAAATTTTAAAGAAATTACTTGTCTATTTCTATCTGAAAGCCAGGACGGAATGTTTTTCATTTTCAGGTCATTCCAATTTCATGACGTATTCAACCTGGATAAAGAAAATCACGGGGAAGATGTCCCTACTTTGATTGACCGCAAAGTATGACTCAACATTCTGGATCTCTAATTTTATTTGTTCATTTTTTCATTTTAATATAATTTCAGGATAATGTTTTCATTATATCAAAACCCAAATCGAAGTACCCAGTGCTTCAGCTGGATCTTAGGTAGCTAATTTGGCACTTGGTTTGGTATACTCTCTTACCCATCTAATCAAAATTTGTGTTTACTATTTGTTTCAGGTTGATATCTGATCTTGTCATAGTGATTGTCTCTGCAACTTTTGGAGGGATCGCTTTTGCATGCATTGGACAACCTGTTTGTGCCCCTATTTCGTTTGTTACTTGTTCTTGAAAGAACATTCACGATATCTATTTTTTGGCATATTCTTATTTTCATTACTGGTATGAGAAAATTCAATTCTCAGGCGCACAAAGATCTAATAGAAGAGTAACCTTATGCAGGTTATCTCTGGATATTTACTGGCTGGATCTTTCATTGGGCCTGGTGGTTTGGGATTTGTCAGTGAGATGGTGCAGGTAAGGCACTTACCTCTGGCAAAAGAGTTTTTTAATGGAAAGATCAACACAGATAATCTAGTGCTGTCATTTCAGCCCCCAGTTTTGAATATTATTTAGCGCTGGCCACTAAATCTGATGATTAGTTTCCATTTTTCAAAACAGTATTGTTTGATATTTAAAAAAAAATTAAAGGATGATGACCTGAAATTGGTGATCACCCAGTACAAGTACTTCTACCCACCCAAGAGGTCACCTATCCTTGGACTGCCCAAGCCTGAGCACCCTTCGCCCTGGTGTTCTTTCCATCCCAGCACCCCTCTTCGCCTGAAGTCACCCATCCCTACACTTCCGAAACCTGAGCACACTTAATTCTAAAGTTTTTTACAGAACTGGTGCCCCTCTCCCTGCACTGCCCAAACCTGAGCATGTTTATCTCTGGAGTTCCTCTCCACCCTGGTGTCCCTCTTTACTGTTTTAATATTGACCTATAAATTTCAAGAGAGAGGCAGGGCAGAGGGGTTTCCCTCTCAGCCCTGGAACTTTGTCTGAAGAATTGTTTCTTTCAGTACATGTATGCATTAAAAGGCATGCACATTTAATGCAAATTACATGAAAGCCCTAGATGAACCCACAATTACAAAGATTTCCTCTAAGTGTAACAATAATGTCGTGCATGGTTCTGTGTCCAATAGAGACAGTAAATTGTAAAAAAAACAGTTCTAGCAGGAACAAGAAGAAGGCCATGAAATTCATTTGACCTCTTCACCGAGAAATGTTGTCAGGTGGTTTGAGTTTTGCTATTTGTTCTAGAAAAAATGTCTACTTCTCCTTTTAAAGCCCTAAACTCCCCTTATTCTCCTTGAGCAAATCTGCCATGTGAATAAACTCGTGCAGTAATGGGGCATGTTTCCATTGTCAAATGGGTGCGAAACAAGTAAGAACCTGCCTTATGGATGAAAACACACTTTTTTCTTGGGAGATTGTTACACACTACCATTAGCACATCCAGACCACTTATTTCAGTTCATGCTCAACCAGCAGCTTTCTTGGTCACTAGAGGAATACTAGCTTCTCACTGACCATTGGGCATTTTCGGAATTTGACCTTCATGAGAGCCTATTACATTTCTCTTTCTTCCATGCCAATGCCTATGTCAGTGACCTTAAGTCATCAGTGTGTACATTTTCCAGCTTAAAATCATAATTTATGACTAGTCATATCTCTTTGGGTGAAGCTGCATTGGAGATTATTTCATGAGATAGTTTGTAAACTAAGGAACTTAGTTAGGAATACCAGCCCTTGGATTGGTTTTCCTTTTTACCAAATAAATACTTGCAGTGAGAAATAATATGGGTTATTTTACCATTTTAGAAGCTGAGATTCTGATTAATTTTTATAGGTTGAGACCGTTGCACAGTTTGGCGTTATTTTTCTTCTTTTTGCCTTGGGATTAGAGTTCTCTACTGTTAAGGTCAGCTGATCCATCTTTTATGCACACACTCTCTCTCTCTCTTCATGCATATGTTTTTGTTTTGTACCTTATCTTTTCTATATTTAACATCGAATTGCCTCATTATTCTAATTAACCTCCAAGAATATTTATTTTTAAGTCTTTTCTCTTATATTGAAACAAAAGATGGTATTGTTTTATTGTGTGCAGCTCCAGGTTGTTCGAGCTATTGCAGTCCTGGGTGGTCTACTCCAAATTTTCCTTTTTATTTTCATAAGTGGGATGATTACATCTGTACGTTTTTCTATCTTACAGATAAAATGCTGTGTGGGACACATTTCATGAAGACTATACCTGAATTTGAATGTCTCATGTGTCCTTAAATTCATGCTCTCTATTTCTGTGGAAGCTAGCTTGTAAGTCTAACATTGCCTCGGTGATGAAAATCTTGGCAGTATACTAATCTGTTGTTGGAAGATGCCAGCAAAAATAGATATCTTCCATCTTACTTCCTTATTTATTTCCAATTACACTTTTACCCCTTCATACTTTACCATTGAATTAAGTGACGGTTACTTGTGTAATGGTCATATACACCTGTATAGAACTCTCTTCAGATTAATTATAAGTGTGCTTTTCCTTCCCCGATCTATTCTCTCTGGACATACTTCTGTTCTTTTGGCTTAAAACCCCAGAACACAGTTGGAAGCCCAAAATCATCGAAGAAACTAGGGCTAGAATAGAAAAAGAGAAGAATGGAGTGGGATTCTGGAGAATGTCCCATCAGATATTCCACATTCTCTTGTACTTTTGGGAAATTGTAAACACTGACTGAAATTATTTAAAGCTCTTTTTGCTAGCATAAATGCTGCCCTAAGTTTCTAAGTAACCTGTTGCAAATGATGGAATTAAGTCCCATCTTCTAGACATTATTTATCCTCCCTAAGGATCTCTTTTTCAGTCAAAATCCTCGAATAATCTGCGTAAAACTTCTCTATCCACACCAAGATTTCTAAGGAACTTTCCTCTTTATTCCTTCTGGAATGATCCATTCTTCTCAAAAGTATACTTTCTTTTTGACCAGTTGGTGTATGCAAGCGAGATTTTTTTTGAATTTTGAAGGACGATCACGTGAGCTTGGTGATCAACCTGGTAACATCAAGAATGCAGTGCAAAACAGATACAGTGGGTGCCATCTTCCTCCTCCCCTCCCTAACCGTTTACCCTCACCTTAACCAACATGAAACAAGACCCTCCACATCATAGACTATCCCATCTGTCAAGGCCATCCTCCCCTTGAAGAAGACCTCATTCCTTTGCAATCAGATCGCTCACATGAAAGCCTTCCCCTTTCTGCCTCCCCTGGAAACTCTAGAATAAAAGGCCTCCTATGATATTGTAAACTTGGCAGAAGATTTGCACAGAGAGAAGAGGAAAGATTACACAGAAAAACATTGTTTTATGTCACACTCATATGCTTTCCTTTTATACAGAAAACTTACCAGCTAGTTTGAAAAACTAGCCGTTGTAACGGCTAGTTTTTCTAGCCGTTACCTGATCTTAACAGATCAGATAACTAATGGGCCTAAATATGCTTGATACGGTATTAGGCCCATTGATAAGATATTATTTTGTCCTTACGCTATTACATTTACATCAAAGAGAAGGCCAACTGGCCCAATCAACATATAACACTCCCCCTCAAGCGCTGGAATGTATACTTCTCATTCCAAGCTTGGAGATTAGGTGTTGCAAAGTCTTGGTTGGGAGACCTTTGGTGAAGATGTCTGCACACTGTTCTTCAGAGGCCACATGTTCTGTCTTTAGGACTCCTTGTTCCAAGTGATCTTGAATATAAAATCTGTCTATGTTCACATGCTTCATCTTGTCATGATGCACTGGATCATGAGCTATACTAATAGCCGATCGATTGTCACAGCGGATAATTATTGGTTTTGTGTACGGGACTTGCAATTCCTCCATCAGATGTTTAATCCAAATTATTTCATCAATTCCTTTCGACATGGCTCGAAATACTGCTTTCTGTACCTGACTTTGAGACAACGCTTTGTTTCTTGCTCCTCCATGTCACTAGGTTTCCTCCAAAGATAGTACAATATCCGGTGGTTGACCTGGAGTCCATACGAGAACCAGCAAAATCAGAGTCAGTGTATAGAATGAGATCTAACTTACCTGTCTTTCTGTATGTGATGCCAAGTCCTGATGTGCCTTTCAAGTACTTGAGAATTCTGTTAGCTGCTTGAAAATGAGAATTTCTAGGAGAGTGCATAAATTGGCTAAGTACATTTACTGTATAGCATATATCTGGCCTAGTATGGGATAATACAGAAGTTTTCCTATTAACTTCTGATAGGAGCATATTTCTACTTTAGGATCATCTTCAAGTATAGCTAATTTATGATTGACTTCTATAGGGGTCTCATTTATATGACAATTAGTATGTTTTGTTTCTTCTAGTAGTTCCAAAATATATTTTTGTTGTGTCATAAGAATTCCTTCACTTGATCGTGCAAATTCAATCCCTAAGAAGTACCTAAGTGGACCTAACTGTTTTACCTCGAAGTTCTTGTCCAAGTGTTCCTCTAAACCTTCAATTTCATTTAGATTATTTCCTGTAATTATTATGTCATCTACATAGATGATTAAAGTTGTAATCAACCCATGTTGAGCTCCTTTGAAGAATAGAGTGTGTTCCCCATTACACTGATAATACCCGAGAGTCTTCATTGCTTGGGAAAATCGTCCAAACCAGGCTCGAGGCGACTGCTTTAATCCATATAATGCCTTTCGGAGTTTGCATACATTTCCTTTACTTCTGATACCTTCATATCCAGGGGGACACTCCATGAAGGAAAGCATTTTTAATGTCATACTGATTCAGTGGCTAGTCTAAGTTTACTGCCAAAGAAATTAGAATCTTGATTGTATTCATTTTTGCTACAAGGGCGAATGTTTCTGATAATGTATTCCATATGTCTGAGTATATCCTCTGGCTACAAGACGGGCTTTATACCTATCCAAACTACCATTTGATTTACATTTCAGGGTATACACCCATCTACATCCAATAGGTTTTTTCTTGTTGGGACGTCAACTATTTCCCAAGTGTTGTTTTGTAATAAGGCCCTCATTTCTTCATCCATTGCTTCCTTCCACTGAATATTCCTCAGTGCCTCTTGAGAGTTCTTTAGAATTGATATATCCTGGATTTGTGAAAGAAATGTTCGATATTGAGGAGATACCTTCATATAATTTAGATAACTTGTGATATTATGAGGAAGAGGCTTCACACAAGATCGTTTCTCTTTCCTTATGGAAATCGGCCATTCACTTAATTCGTCAATCATTACTTCGTTATCCAACAGTTGCTCCTTTCTTATTCTGGTGTAATATTTTTGGATATGGAATTAAGACGTCCAAAGATTCTTGTTCAGTTATTTCCTCTTGCACATTTTCTTCCCTTCCAGACTCTTCATTTGATTCCTGTATATGGAAAATCAGTTGTATCAGAAATCTTTTCCGATACAATTGCTTCCGATTCCCTTGCTTGTGTAGTGTTTTCTTCAGAGGAAATGATCAGTGGTATGTCTCTAAGATTTCCACTCCCAGTAGGCAAATAGAAGAAATTCTTCTCATCAAAGATCACATCCTTAGATACCATGTATTTTCTAGTGATGGGATGATATACCTTGTAACCTTTTTGGGTATTGGAATATCTTAAAAAAATAAACTTTAGTGCCTTTGTAGACCATTTATTCTTCTTATGTACATAAGCGACACATCCAAAGATTTTAAATGGTAATCCGGTTTTAAGTGAAACTCCTGGGAAAAGAGTTATAACTACACCTATAGGACTCTGGAACCGTAGTGTTTGTGAGGGCAATCGGTTGATAAGGTGAGCTGCAGTCATAATTGCAAATCCCCACAGATTTATTGGGGCATTGGCATGAATTAAAAGAGTTCTCCCTTTGTCAACCACATCCCCAATTTTCCTTTCAGCAAGACCATTCTGCTGTGGGTGTATAAGGGCAAGATGTTTGTGTTTAATCCTCTCAGATGTAAAAAATTCACTCAACTCATTATTGAGGAAATCTTTAGCATTGTCAGTTCTGAAACCCTTAACATTTTCCCCAAATTGTCGTTTGATTAAGGCACATAGATTTTTTATGCTACTGTCTACTTCTGATTTAGCTTTGAGGAGGAATACCCAGCTAAATCGACTACAGTCATCTATACATATCAGGAAGTATTTATTTCCTAGTATGTCAGTAGTTGGTGATGGCCCCCATACATCACAGTGGAGTAGTTGAAACGGTTTCAAGGTTCGATGGTTACTAGAGGGATAATTAGTTCGTTTAAACTTCCCTAATTGACACACATCAGAGATAAAATCATCAATTTTAAAATCCTTAAACAGATGTGGGTACATATGTTTCAGGAGATGAAAGGAAGGGTGACTAGGGTTCGCCTATAGTCATCCGGACCGTCATCCGGTACCGGTATCTGCCGATACCGGTACCCTATGACCGGTATCCAGTACCCGATACCGTCATCCAGTTCTGGATGACGGGTATCGGATTAAAGGGGGGACCGGGTGCGGTACTGGATGCTTCCAGTACCGATCCGGTACCGGATGACGGTATCCGGAGATACCGGTACCGGATGACGGTATTCTCCCGATACCATTTTCCATAAGTGCGTTACATAATTTTTGAAGAACGTCTTTTAAATAAGTCAAATTTGGGCTCAACCGTTGGATCTGATGGACTCATCGCGATCAACGATTGCGATCGCGCGTTGATTCACGAATCGTCGCCTTCGTCTGATGATCGTCCGATTGTGAATCAAGGGTCGAGATGCGTTGATGAAGAGGCGCTTCGGTTCTGATCGTCCGTTGGATTTTGATCTAGCGGTCGTGATGTCTGGAGAAGTCCATCGATTAGAAGTGATCTCAACCATTATAATTCGTGTGATCGACGGCTGAGATGAATCACTTAAACTTTTATTAAGCCACATGCGCCTTTCTTGATCGGGTGGACCTCGTGTCCACCGCATCGACGCCACACGTCCATCGCGATTTCGATCGAACGCCTCTCGTCGCGCCACGCGTCCTGCAAACAAGATGTCGGTATCGGTATCAGTTCCGATATCGATATCCGGTATCGACATCCAACGCTAGCCGTTAGCGGATGTCGGTATCGGATGACGATATCGGAAACCGATACCGACATCCAGTAACCGATACCGACATTTGGATGTCGGTATCGGGTACGAGGTATTGGGTACCGTTTAGGACCTTAACGATACCCGATACCGGTACTGCAACCGATACCGGTATTCGATACGGTATCGGAACGGGCGAAGCCTAAGGGTGACCCATTTGTTAGTGAATCTTTATTAGATTTTCTTTGGGTGTCGTCCTTTTAATGGCTACTGGGGTTCCAGCTCCCATCATAGCAGTTGAAGTTCTCCAAGGGAGATAGTAGAGACCTTGTTGAACTTTAGCTAGTCCAATCTTCCACCCGTCCACCTTATGCTGTATCAATATCATATAGATAAGCATCAATATCATCAAATAGAATGCTGTATTCCTTAATTTTTGCAAGTCTTTGAACAGATATAAGACTCACAAAGAGTTGAGGAACATGTAGTACATTAGCTACTTTCCCTATGTGAAAAATGCTCATTTTTCCAATGCCAACTACGAGAAGTAGTGTGCCATCGGCTGTCTGAACATATCTTCCTGGAGTAAGCTTTTCATATGACTCAAAGACATCTGTTAATGGTGTCATATGATCAGTTGCTTCGGAGTCTAAAATCCAAGCGCTTGTAAGATTATTTGTAAGCATGGATAAATTTTTAAGAAGTTCATTCTTACCAGAATTTGACATGGAGGTTGATCCAATAACTGTGCTTGAAGTGTTGATCATTGATTTAAGATTCTGGATGTCCTGCATCATCTTTTGGAAATCCAAAGTCGATGGAATTCCTTCAGTTCTAGCATTAGATACTCCCCCTTGTTGTGAACGCATCAGGTGAGCTTTAGCAATGTGGGGAGGTCTCAATTCTGGATGGAGCTGCCAGCACTTATCCTTGATGTGCCCTACCCTTTTGCAGTAGTGGCACACAAGGTCCTCCTTGTTGACTCTCTCTTGGTCATATTTTTTCGGATATGGGGCCTGATATTGGCCAGTACTTGGTTTACCTTTAGCAACATAAGCATTCCCTTCAATAACTCCTTTCAGAGCTTGAAGACGACTCTCTTCTTGCATTACTTTAGTCACTGCTTCATCAAAGGTTGGCTCTTCATCACGATTAAACAGTTGACTTCTCACAATTTCAAATTCCGGCCTTAACCCTTGAAGGAATTGGCAGAGCCGGTTGGTAGCTTCTTGGGTTCTAGCGACAGGATCCGTGGATTGTGGGTAACAGTGATCTAACTCCGTATGAATATCTCTCAATTCATTTGAGTAAGTGAGGACATCTTTCTCCCCCTGCTTGACAGTATAAGATTTAATGATAAGATCAATAATCTTGACCTTCTTACCTCTCTTGGAGTGGCTTCTCCTGATTGCCTCCCAGAGTTGTCTAGAGGTATCGTAAGAAGCATACCGAGCCATTTGTTCTGGAGCAATGGAGTCCAGCAACCATGCAAAAACAAATTCTTCCTCCATAATCCATTTCTGAAAATCCGAATGATGTTCAGGAGGAGCGTTTTCAGACAGATGGTTGATGAGTTTCCTTGGCTTCAGTGCTGCTTGTATGGTTCCTTCCCATAAAATCAAACTATTTCCATTGAAGATATTACATCTCGCAACAACGGGAAGATGAGTGAGCCATCTATCAGTAGAAACAACAAAGTTCCCTGCTGATGGATTCTTTTTTTTTTTTGAAAAGAGAGAGAAGGGCCCCCAAAATGGAACCCCCCCGTTGTCATTGAAGCTGCTGATGGATTCGTTGCTGATGATGTCACCTGAGTGGATGCTTCTTCGGCCATTTGAATACAGTTGCTCTGGATGCTTTAAAAAATTCCTCCCGTAGGATGAACTTGCTTTCTAGGTCAGATTTCCCCTTCTCAGGATCCTTGGTCTGATACCATGTAAACTTGGCAGAAGATTTGCACAGAGAGAAGAGGAAAGATTACACAGAAAAACATTGTTTTATTTCACACTCATATGCTTTCCTTTTATACAGAAAACTTACCAGCTAGTTTGAAAAACTAGCCGTTGTAATGGCTAATTTTTCTAGCCGTTACCTGATCTTAACAGATCAGATAACTAATGGGCCTAAATATGCCTGATACGGTATTAGGCCCATTGGTAAGATATTATTTTGTCCTTATGCTATTACATTTACATCAAAGAGAAGGCCAACTGGCCCATCAACATATAACAGATATAATATGCACCCTTGACATCTTCTGGGTAGCCCTGATCCCTTTAGCAAATATGCTCCTAAAGAAAAGGTGGAAGCAATTATTTTTTGATGAAAAGGGAGAAGGGCACCCTGAAACAGTGCCCCCCCGTAAGGTGGAAGCAATTATCTTCATCCCCTGTACACATGGCTTCTGGGAATAACTTCATCTGGAGTATTCTCATCATAAGTCTTCTCCAGAAGAGCAGCCTCCCAAAAATCTGGATATTGAATGGCACCTTCTGCTCACTCATACAAATGATGTACTATATCTCCACTATCTATCAGCCTCTAATCTTCTTGTACGTGCCTGGACAGAGAGGTTTCCCTTCCCAAACCTAGACATCTTGCACAATGAGCGAAGGTCTGTTAGAGATCAGGGACCTCTTAGTGCTCAACAGATCTTCCACTCTCTAATCCGACAGGGTGCTCTTCAGAATCTGATTTCATCTCCTGTCCCAGCAGTCCCCTTTGTTGGGTTGTGAATCTCCTTCACGGGAGAAAAGGCGGGGGAACTCTTGCGATAGGATCCCTTGGGTCAACAAATCATCTAGCCAATTGCAAAATATAGCACTGTCAGCCAGTTTGGCTACAAAGAACTCATGAACTCGCGGGGGGGGGGAATCTGTCTAATGCCATTCCAGAATCCAGATGCTCAAACAGGTGATGTTCTTGCCTGTCTTGCCATGTGCCATAATTGTCCCTTAAACTTTTCAAGGCTAGTTCATCTGCACGGCTCATAATCTTGGCTACCCAATTTGTCAATACTTCCTAGTTCCTAACTTGTAAGATTCATTACTCCCAGGCCTCCCTGATTGACTGGTCTACATACTGCATCCCATGAAATTGGTGCTATGCCCCTATCCTCCCCTGGCTCTGGACCTTTCCATAGGAATCTTCTCATTAAGCCCTCCCAACACTTCCCAACTCCCATTAGTAGCGTAAACATTGAAAGAAGATGAGGATTGCCAATAGCACAGATAGCAATAATTTTACAAATTATGAACTTTGCATTACTGAAAACACATTGGCTTGGCACCCCTCAAGTCTCCTCTCTGCCTTCTTGATCATCAGCTGCCAGTTCACATTTGAAAGCTGCTCCTCATCAAATGGCTGCCCCCAAACAGCGCATGGGCAACGACCCTATCGGCATCCCTAGGGCCCTGAGTATTGAGCCATCTCCTCATGTGAAAGCCTGCTTTCGAAAAAAGTTGAATTTGTCTCATTTAATTTGCAGACCTGAAAAATCTACAAATAGATCTTGTCGTGTAGAGAGATTTCTAGCCTCTTCCACTGAACTCTTCACGAAGAAAATGGTTTCATCAGCATTCTGCAAAAGTGGGATACCCTCTTCACCCTGAAAATCACCCTCCTGGCACCAGAATCTGTTCATGTTGAAATATGTAGATTGGCCAATTCATTTGTGTGCTTTCCACATGATTGGCAAATGATCCGGCAATGGTCTAGGAAGCACTCGGGAAATGTTCCATTAACTCTATAGAATACAGGAATCTATCCAGCAGGGATGAGGGATTAGGTCCAGACATACTCCAAGTGTACATGCATTCTGTAGTCCTTGTTACGTGCAAGCTTCCCTGGAAATTAAAGACTAGAATGCCTCCAATCCTGGGTCCCTCTGGCGAGTTCTGCATGGTCTATCCCCCATCTCCAAAGTCACATTAAAGTCTCTCCCAAAAAAAAATGGAAGCTCTTGAAAAGGTGACACCAACCTTGACAACTCTTCCTCAAACCTGCATGCACCGAACCATAAACCAAGATCACTGCGCCTTGAGTCCATCACTTGGCCTTTTCAGCTTCACTGCTGCTGCAAACTGCCCGTACCAAGAGTCCTTAGAAAAAATCCTCTCGTTTTAGGCTACTACCAAACCTCAATATCAACCTTCTGAGTTCAAGGTGAGAAATCTCCCCAGAAAACCTCGCCCCACCAAGTTCTAATCCCATGCCTCACTGCTCTCAATCATAGTCTCCTACTGTCATCCCACCATGGTGCCCCATTCATGCAGATACCTCCCTTGATTCCTCTCCTCTGCTCATCCTGGAGCCCCAAGACATTCCATGAGATGCACTTCATGGATCACCATATTCTCCCTCTCCCTCTGCCCTCAGCAATCCCGCTGCAGAATCACCTTGGATGGTCATCTGTTTGTGATCCAATCCTCCTACCCTCCATGCTTACATGACTCCGCCTTCAGTGATTTCTCATTTTCCTTTTCTGTGACCCCTTTCTGCATATCAGCCTTTCCCCTTTAGGAAGGACACGACTGCTCATGCTGCCAATCCCCCCAACAGCTGCACTTGTCAGAATCCCGCCTCCCTCCAGGCCGTCCTCGTGTACCTAATAATTGCATTTAATATCCTCCCCTTAAAATTAGTCTGTTTGGCTTGAACTTCTGCTGTCCCCCCTTGCCTGCTACCTCCATCCACTCTAGTCACCCCATCTTTTGCCTCTCCTGATAGAGGTGTACCTCCCACAGGGATCTTTACCATCCTTATCCTTGAGCTCCCCATCATTGTCATGTCTGGAAATTGATGTATCACTTCAGGTTTCACTTGCAGTTGACCCCTATGGCTACCGTTAGAGTAATTAACTGATGGGACTCCTGTTCTATGTTATCCGCCTGAAGATTTGAGGATCTGATTCCCCCTGCCTCTTGGGGCCCTGACTCTGACAAATCAGGCTCCTATGTCTAGAGCCTGCTTTTAGATTTTCCAACTGTTACCACCGTGTAGGAGAGAAGCCCGCGGCTAGAGAGCAGCATACTAATCACCTTTAATATTCTCCTTCTGCCCTGCCTCTTCAATTTCCTTCTCACGACTGGCCTTTGATTGCGCCAGACTCAACTGAATCAGCAGCACCAATGAGGGTTGTTGTATTGACAACCTCACCATGAATGTGCCCTCTAATCCTCAAAGACTAACCAGAGGGGGTGGCAGTATTCTCTTGGGGTCCTCAGATGCCAATCCTGTTGAGAGTAGGCCGTGGAGCCTCCCAAAAGACCTGATAGTGTCCTGCCATGCTAGTTGAGTGTGGTAAACCATCAGGACTCCTTGGGCTTGCAATACCACTGAAAAAAAGCTCATTCCTCTGTGTCCCATCCATTGGGAGGACTCGGCTGCCTCCGTATCTCCACATGCCCTCTAATTGTCTGAGTTCATCTGCATACTCAACAATAGATGCCATGGTTGTCCTGCAAATGAAGAATGTGTCAGTGTGTAATCTCCAGATCTCTGCCCCCACCCAAAGCCAGGAACTTCATTCAAAGCCCCCACCAAACCTCCTCCAACCCCATTAGTATGCCCAATACTTCTCCCACCAGGCACCTCTAGAAGTTGTCTGCTGTATTTCCCTCCCTCCCTGTTGGAGCTCTCCATCATCTCTGGGATTCCCATAGCCCCTTCCCTGCCTCCACTCATGCCCTTTTCCCTTTGAGAACATGCAACCTGACAATGTCCCACACCTTTACATTTCTGGGATACTAGTGGATCCCAGCAGTTTTGTCAGAATTCACCATCTCTTGGTAATGGGTCAGCTAGCATGTGAGATAAGGGGGAACACTAAAAAACTGAGTCTTAAAGTCACATATGGTACATTATTCTTAGCCCTCTCACCCTTCATTGTTATGGTCTGGACTACTGCGCTACACAAAATATCTTCCTCCTGCTCACTGAGTGCTGAGGAGAGCAGCAGTAGATGATATAATCAGGAGCACACAGATTCAGGATTTATGAAATTTTTCATGACATAATACACAAGAGCCAGGGTGCCTTAGAGACATGTCAAGCACCTTCATTCATATGGAGAGGAAACCACCTTTTCTATATAACATGGCCCCAGATCTTTTAAAAGCCTAAAAATGCTGAAAGTGCAAATTACTTGTTCTCTTTGCATAATTTGCATTTGTTTTCTATCTCTCCTTGTATTCTGTTCCACATATTATTTTGTATATTCTCCCATGAAGTTTATATTCTGAGGTTTGGATAAATCTGTGGTGAACATTGTTGATGATTCCTGTTGTTTACTTAAATGCTTGTTCTTGTTTTGTTCTGCAGTCATGTGGTGGTAAAATTTCTGAGGGTCTTTTGGTTGGTGCTTTGCTTTCGATGTCTTCATCTTCTGTGGTACATTTTCAATTTAGCTTTTTATGAATTTGCATCTTACTAGTATATTGTTTTTTTTCTCTATTTTTAATGTTTTTAGTAGAAAATTGCATAGGCCTTAGATATATTAAACGAGCACTTTTATGTTCTGTGTTAGAGGATATTATCCAGCCCATTATGGGCAGCCTGTCAAGGGCCTATTCTTCTAGGTCCTTCTCTCCTCAATATAAACTAAAGTAGTTTGCCTTCTTTCTAAATTCAATATATTCTTCTTCTCCACATGATATCAGAGCAGGTCATTAATTAGGGTTATGTGGCGCAATCATCCACTGCCCCACACTTCTGGTGTCGTTTCTGGCAAGCTCTCTTATGACAACATCCTCTGATGTTTCACCCACCTCATTGCTCTTTGTATGTGCCATGACATCCCTGTTGAAGTTGGTGCTGCCTTCCATGAATCTCCCCCAACTATTGCTTTTTCTGGAAAGATATCAGGGGGGAGGGGGGTGGGGGATGGGGGAAGGGCTCCTGTGTGTTGATGATGACGGGGGAGGCAAATGCCCCCCTCTTTCTGCTCCTGCTCCTGCTCTTAGTAATGGTGTCCTCCAAGTTCTTCAGCTCCAATCCCATCTCCTCGACTTTCCCTTTCTTGGCGGCCTTTGTGAAGCCTTTTGCAGCAATTCCACTCTTCCACTCAAAGTCCATGGTAATCGTCACCGTGGGTTTATAATCTGGTGCCCAGAAGCAGACTGAATGATCTCCATCATCCAATGCGACAAATACAACGTTTTGATGCAGGACATCACATGTTCAGCGCAGATATCCAATGAGTCTCCAGGAGAGGGGGATCTTGATGATCCTCAACAGAACTCGGGTTTATGATGGAGTACTTTCCAACAGAAAGGACATTATGATTGCAGATCCAATTGGAGCACCAATGACCAAGAGAAGAAAAAGGGTTGGGATCTGGAATTTTCTCGTCTGTGTCATCTTCAATTTTAGCAAATGATTGGTTGATTTATTGTAGATGATGAGAGGATTTGGAGCAGGCAGATGGGCACTTGGGAAGAGGCAGATGGTGTTCCCCTCTCCTCTCCTGCAATCTCTCTCTCTCTCTATGCGCGACTCATCTGCAAAAATTTGGGGAGGAAATCCACACCCCCTCTTCTCTCTCTCTCTCTCTCCTTGCACGCTGCTAGACCTGCTGCATGCAAAGAGGGAATCGTACCACCCTCCTCTTGCGTGCTTCTGATGATGGGGGAGGGTATTGCCCCCCCACCTTTGCACTGCTGCTAGTCCTGCTGGCACCGTGGTTCTGCTGCTGGCGCTGCCAGCTCTGGCTGTCACCGGCCTTTGCTTAACCACTCCATCACTGGCCCTACTGGTCCAGCCCAGCTGGCCATATGACCTGGCACACATTTTTCGTGCATGCGACTCCTATGAGAGGGGGGAGGACTGTGATGCCTTGCATGGTCACCTTTTGACGATAATGTCCATTATTGTGACACCTTTTGTTGGGGATAGGGGGAGACTCGGTAATGTCTCTTGAGCAACAAATTCATCAACTATCTTGTGATACCTTTTAGTAGCACCTGTTAGCTGCCCCCCCCTCCCTGTGGGGGGGCACACATCCAATTGCCCCTTGACACACCTGCTAGCATCCCTCAGTGGACCTCCAAGGTCCCTCAGCACACTTACGTTTGCCTCCAAGGTTCCTTGCTAGTGCTCCCTAGCCACTTGTGAGCCACACCGCATTTGCCTCTCTGTTGTTGCGCTAACCACTTGTTGGCCGCTTGCACCTACCTCTTTGTTGCTGTGCCGAACACTTGATGGCCACAACACACCAGCCCACGCCACATCAGCCACTTGCAAGCCATGTTATACCGATCCCTTCTGCTGCCGCCAGCGCACTTGCAGCTTGCATTGGGCCAGCCATTTGTAAGTCACACTATGTCGGCCCCTTCTACTGTCACTGGCATAGTTGCAGCTCCCGCTGGTTGGCCAGCCACTTGTAGGCCATGCTGTGTCTGTCTCTCTGTTGCCATGCCTGCCACTTGTATGCTGCAGCATGTCAGCCCCTTCTTAGCCATGCCTAGACAGGTTGCACGAGGCTGGCGACTAGTAGGCCAGCTGTGTCTAACTCTGTATTTCGATGCAGAGAAAGAATCATACGATTTCTAGTTGTCCTTAAGCGGTGTGGCTTCTGTGTTTCAATGCAGAGAAAGAACCATATGAAATGTCCAGTTGTCAAAGGTGCCCAGTTTATATATGGGTTTGCATTACCATACGATCAAAGTCATTCATAAAATACAAGATCCTAATCTTGAGGCTGCAAATTGTTAAATATTCTATGGCAGATAGAGAGAGATTGAGAGAGCAATGAACAGTGGAAAGATCATGGGTGGCAGGGGGAGGGACTCCTGCTGCCTAGTAGATGAAATTAGCACTTGTAAGAATTGGTGATCTATTCTATAGTAACGGGTCCTTTAAATAGGGTTATACAATATTACCATTGTAACAGTAACAATACCAAAAATATCTAAGATAAAATTAAAAAGATAACTGCAACAGTAACCTAAGACACCATCTTACGACACTCCTCTCAAGCTGAGTTTCTCAAGTTGGTGCTTTTGAAGGTCTTCTATGATCCTTATGCCAGAATAGAGAATCTTGTCCATGGAAATGGACAAAGAGCATTTGACGGCGTGTAGATGATTGCTTCATCCAAAATGTTGTTTTGCAGAACAATCTTTTGAGGATGCTTAGTGATATAGGTTACTGTTTCTTCTAAGAATGGGCCAATGAATAAAATTGGAGGTGCAAATAAACATTTCTTCTGAGGTTCTTTTTCGTGATGGATTTGCCTCCTAGGTCATGCACTGTCAAGACAAAATTTTCATTGACTTTGAGGTTTTTTCACTTCCTCTGGTTTCTTTCTCCTTGTTCGTTTTCGAAACAGAAAAACACTTTCTTCAAGTTCTTTTTCATGATGGATTTCCTCCTAGGTCATCCACAGTCAAGATGAAATTGTCATCAACCTTGATTGTTACTTACTCTGGTTCTTTCTTGCGGTGATTTTTGCCTTCTGAGGTCTTCCATCTCTGAGATGATATCTGTCAATAAGTTTGGGTGCTTGGAGGACTTAACACACCTTTGATGGCTAAAAGGTCTTAAAGTACAGGTTTCTCAAGGTCTTATGCACCTTTGCTGCCTCAAAGGTCTAAATGCCAGTGCCTCAAGGACTTGTGTACCTCTACAGCCTTAAGGTCTTAAATGTAGGTGCCTGGAGGACTTTGATGAGCTCCACACTTGACAGAACTGGCGAGCTGGACACTGGGGTGGACATCACAACACTGGATGCCGTAAATGCGAATGGCGTGCATGCAATGGGGACTGACGACAGTCACAGGCAGGCCAAGCTGGGCCAGGCCCTGCCTGTCAAGCATGGTGGGCCAGCACAGGCCCACTAGGCCAAGCCCTAAAGTCCATGTGCAACCTATTTTGGAATAGGGGAGGGGTGTCATTTTGAAGGAGGAATGAAGGCTAGGGCATGGAGGGAGGGCGACATGGAGTTCTCCCTGTGGCTCTCTCATGGTGCTCCCCCCCTCTCTCAAAGAACCACCATTCTGGTGATTCTTGGTCTGCTACTCTATCTCTTACTCCCCATCACTCTCTTTCGGCTCCAATCTCATAGCCAGGATGTAGTTTTGTGAACGTCTGTGGTTGTTTTGGTGATCTGTGGCTAGTTGCATTATGGTTATTTCTTTACAAGCCTTTTTCCCCTTGTCTCCATGGGTTTTGGGCTCATAAGACTTATGCATCTCTCAAAGGTCTGAAATTTATTTGTGGTGGGGAATGAAGAGTTGAGTTAAACTTCCCAGAGCTTCACTTTTGTTTACGAAAGGTGATGATGATGCTGCTGTCAAAGCTCTTTGTCATTGAGCAGGTGACTGCAGTGACAGAGTCAATGAAGAAGGAAACCTACTTAAAATATCTGTGTTAGGCTACATCTCTCTGAAAGCATTTCATTGAACTGCTTGTCTACATGTCTGATATTCATCACCTAGGAAGCGATTCTTGTCCTCAGCTCCTCATTTTCCATGTAAATCCACCAATTCTCTCTGGTCTTTGCTTCTAGATCTTCTTTTTGCTTCAGAAGCTTCCCTGTCAAAAGAATCTTATCCTTCCAGAGGTCAATCTTGATGGTCATCCTCCAGCAAAGCTTGCTTCCTCTCAATCGCCTCTCTTGGTGACAGTCCTGATTGCTCACCCTCAACAATCTTATCCACATCAATCACTTTCAGAATCTTCTCCAAATCATTGGTTGTTGAGGGTGGCACATTACAGAAGGATGAATACAGTATAGATTCAGCGCTTCCATGGCAAACACATGCCAACTGTTTGACATAATGACTATGAGAAATCTCACATCATCATATTTGCCAACTGTCACTGCCTTCAACTTATGTGTGACGCATGTCAGCATGGATTGAGGCCATATATATTGGAGCCTCTTGTTAAGTATCTCTGAGATATGGCCCTTTGACAGTTTGATCAAATGCCCAGAGTTCTCAGATATTCCAGCACACACATGGGGCCTTCTACCTGTCACACGTATTACAAGCTCTGCTTCTAATGACATTCTAGGAGCTTTCAAGACATGCAGCCACATCTGTCATCACCTGTCGCCATCTTCACCTACTACCTGCTGCAGAGGCTGCTCACATCACCCATATGGTTGGCCATAGGGTTCGCCCGTTTCCAACGGTGCCGGGTGCCGTTGCTGGAAACGGTGCCGAAACGCGGCATCGGCAATAAACGGCACCCGGCACCTAAAAAAACGGCAACGGCACCAGCACCAGGTGCTGGTGCCGTTTTTCCGGCATCGGCTACGTTGCCATTGCCGGACGTGCAGCATTGGCTACGTTGCCGTTTTTCGGCTGTGAAGCCGAGAAACGGTAACAGTGCCAGATGCCGTTTAGAGTTTAAAATAAACTCTAATATTATTATAAATTAACATATCGGCTATATTATCGGCTATAAACGGCACCGGCTATACGCGGCACTCGGCTGCGTTCCCATTTTTCCGTAACACACGGAAAAACGGCAACGGCAATAGGTGCCGTTGCCGTTGCCGAGTGCCGAAAAAACGGCGCCGATGCCGCCCTCATGGCGCCGATGCCGCTCATGGCGACGATGCCGATAGGCGAACCCTAGTTGGCCAGAGAGAAGTGGGTCAATGTGTTACGAATTTTTGAAGTGGCAATTCGGCATCTGTGCAGAGCAGGAAAGATTGATAGAGCATGCAAGATTTTTTGTGAAATGCTTGACAGAGGTAAAGACCAGATACAGACGTAATTCTATGGATAGCTGCCAGATGTCCAAGACGGCATCAAAGTGGGAGGTGAAACCAGTGACTAAGATTAGGATTTACAGCTGATGAGAGTCAGGGGGAAGTTGTAAAGGCACATCCAGAGCTCCATCACAAAGGAGGACATTGGCAGCTGCTTTTTTCATGGCAGAGATTTGCCTCCACCTGGTGGACTGTCTGAGTGATGAAGAAGGGAAAAGCAATTGGAGCCCAGACCCAGACCCAGACCCAGTCCTAGCGATGGTGTTCCAGTGAGTGGGCAAACTGCAGTAAGACAGGTGCACCGCAGAACCACGAGTGTGCAGTAGATAAGCAAGGCACGCCGATAGTGCATGCTCCACAGATGTCTGACTGAATGTTCGGCCGGGCACACTGGAAGAACTAGGTGAGCCATGACATGGCACCCAAGTCTCCAATGCAGAGTACAAGGAGCAGATGCAGTGTTCAATGAGCTCCAGGCAATGCAGGTGCTCATGGAGCTGTTTCTATGCTTGAGGGACTGATCGGATACCCAAAGACCCCAAGGCTGTGGCATACTCACCCAAGTCCTTGAGGGGGCAGTTCTCGTACCAATGTGACCGAGTACAAGATATCAAGGCAGTTGTATTGGAAGTCCTCTAGGCAATGGGATGCATATCCAAGCAGCCATGATCAAGACCTCCAGGGCCGCATCATTGCTGTCATGTTTGAGGCCTAGAGGCAGCGGTGCACATTGTTGCAGCCACATACAAGACCCCAAGACACCGGTCCACAAGATGATGCCCACATACAATACTTTAAAGAGCCAGTTTGCATCTCCATGCAACTGTGTTGAAGACCTTGAAAGATGGTGTTTGAGGTTCACTAGTGTTTGAGGCACCAACATTAGAGACCTCTAAGGCAGTGGCTGTGACACATTATAGGTGGGGCACAATTGTCGCTGCCTTATCATCAAAGGTGGTGAACAAAATTGGGTAAACAGGGATGCTCTTCAAGAGTGATCCCGTTTCCCTCCAAAACCCAAAAGGCAACTGAAATGATCTATTCTAAGATGAGTTACATTTACAGCCTTGACACTATTTATAGCCCTACGTACAAGGTAGTAGGGGTATATCACAATAATACCCTTTACAATTACTCTTTATGTAGGGCTTTATTAGAAAGCCCAAACTCTATTTTGAGGTCGTATCACAGCCATGCTCAACACCAAGACAGTTCAGATCATTGTAGCCATTAAGATCTCCAAAGTAGCAGTGCACATTATGATGGCCATGTACAAGACCATGAGTTGATGACACACATATCTAGGTAGGGGTGTTTCAAGTCCCCAAGGCAATAATGTCAAAACCCCCCGTGTTTGATTGCATGATGAGCATATGGGCAGCAACATTTGTTTGTGTATTTGACTGCATAGTTTGATCAGATCTGATGCTCGATAGGTTCTCCAAATTAGGATTAAAATATTAAAAGTAGTGGAAGATATTGAATCAAATATATATATCACCAAGGTGCCAAGAATCAATGATCTTATCATTTAGTATATTTTAAAATCTATACTTATAGGATTTATTGAAAGGGTTCTTGAAATTATTGAAGTGTTTTATCTATATACCAGTTTGTAGCAATATCCACATAATGGCTTGATGATCAATTCTCCTTATTAACACTCTTCACCAAGAGAAAAAGATAAGAAATGGGAGAGTTTCCACAAAGTTCACATGGGTAGCTAGAGTTGTGGATATTCTCCTCTTATTGTGGATAGACCTTATGTGTGTGACCCTCTAGTCTTATATATCTCACTAGTTAATAACTCTATACTCCCAATAATATTTATTGGTTGATGTCATTAATTATTTATTTCAATATATATATTAATTAGTTAAGAACTAATTTAACTTGACAAACAAGTTGAGATATTAGCTCATTAGGTGTGATACTATATTGTGTGCCGTAAGAGATATATAACATATAAGAATTATTATAAAGAACCTTATTATTATCTATTACCGTGCATGTATAATCCTTTCTTTGTACGAGCCTCATGACTGACTTCAAATATGCTCTACTATCAAATGTTAATCAATCACCTAAGTTAGTATTGTTGTATGGATAAAATCATCAATAACACATTCTTTGATATTACCACTACTTTGGCCAATAATTTCATCATATCTCATTTTTTGACAACATAATTGTTTTAAAAAACTTTATGCCAAATTTGATTTATGACATTTTGGAGATCGCATGAGGATGAATTTGTTAGTTAAATCTCTGTCATCCATTCATAAGATGTCTTTGGTATCTTATTTTAAAAGACTATATATGTAAACATGACGTGAATAATCTTAGTTGATTGTTAGGTATAATTTTCTCGAGAGATTCATACGAATCAATTCTATAAAAATTTTTTTCTCCAAATAGCACTTATTATCAATCTTTAGTGTCTCTAGATTGATGGCCAGAAGATCAACTATATTTATCTTCTTAGCTGGATTAGACAATGTTATTTCAAATATATTAATGTTCTTCTCAAATATCTCTTTAGTAAGAATGTTTAGAACATATATTTGAAGACTAGTAATTGTTATATTATGATCTTATCATAATCCACTTAGTCATTATATTTATTTATATACTTTATTAAAATATCATATAATAATAAAAATATATAAATTTTATTTCTATTTATAGAAATAAGATTTTGAAGTATGATTTGGTTTATATGCCACATAATATCCATCTAAGTCTACTAGGAGTTTGATTGAAGGGACACTGGAGTATTTGATAGTAGTAATGATGGTAGTATCAGATCTTTAACAGTAGTAATGAGGGATGTTTGACAACATGGATAGAGTTATTCGCAAACTATTTAGGATTTTTTATGTAATTTTTAATGCCCCTTGGTGATCCTTTTCAAGGTTCCTTTGTTAGTGAATTAAATATCTTTTTGCCCTAATGTCCAAGGTGATAAGGTTTTCAATGCTGCCCTACCTCACTCTTATTCCTTGGGTTTCTTCAAGTTTAATAGTTATATGAATGCATAATTACTAAGCCTGATTGGATTAACTTGTTCTTCTCTTTTGGTTACTTTCTAAGACCATTTTGATTTCTTTATTTTAGTTTACACATATTCAATGAAAACTTCCATAGAAGAAACTGAATATTACATATTATGAAGGTTTTGACGTTTCTCAAGGAACACAATAGTATATGTGCTCTTCATGGTCAGATTACGATTGGCACCCTGATGCTCCAGGTGTTAGCCTTTGCTTATTTTTTCAGCTGCCTTCCTTTTTTTACTCAATCTTGACGTGATATCAATTAGTAATTTCACTATCCTTGCAGGATTGTGCTGTAGGTATTCTCATTGTATTGCTTCCTATTCTCGGTGGCTCTTCAAGTACTCTTCAAGGGGCATTGTCCATGACAAAATTGTAATTTTTACCATACTCTTTTTTCCATTAGGAAGATTGAAAATGAATCAACAAATCTGATAATAACCAATGGGTAGATGTTAGATATTAAATATGTGAAGTTTTTTTTTCCTTTCAAGTATATGGAAATAGATAATCATAGTTCCTTAGCAGAAGAGAAGGGATGCTTCTCCTCTTATAAAATGAGGAGGAAACCTTAAATGTGAGAAAGGAATAAAAGTGGAAATTATAGATATATCATAAAGGGCCATATTCACTCGTACTCGTGCTCAAGCTGGAGTGTTCAGGTCAAATAAGCCTAGCTTGAGAGAAACTAAGTCTTACAAAGTCATGCTCAGCCCTTTAGTGAAGATGTCAGCAAGTTGGCCGGATATGCCAATATGAGGAGAGCTTATAAGCCCAACCAAAACCCTATCATGAACAACATAACAATCAATCTCTACGTGCTTGGTGTGCTTGTGAAAGGAGATTATTTGCGATGAAAATGGTGGCTTGATTATCATAGTACATTGACATAACCTCCTGTATGGGGAAACCAAGCTCATTCACATAAACTTACTGGCTGATGGGCAAATTTGATGGCTAGAAAATATTTTGGAGCTCTCAAATCGCAAATTATGAGGTGCTCTTGCAAGTAAGCTTTGACGTGAGCAATTCTTGCCTTGTCAGTCTTTGTAAGTAGGATATCATCAACATAAATAGCTAGCACAGAATTGCCTGCAGAGTTGTATTTCCCAAACACAATAGGGTCTACTATACACGCGGTTAACCCTTGAGCAACAATAAGTTACTTGAACTTTGCTAACTATGTTCGAGAGCTCTGCTTTAAACCGTAAATTGCACAATGAAGGTGAGATACCTTGGCAATTTTCCCCAGTATCACATACCTATGGGGTTATTCCACGAATTCCCATTTAATAAGGTCCGCTTAAAACCATAAATCGCATAATGAAGGTGACATACCTTGGCAATTTCCCCCAGAATTGCATACCTACGGGATTGCTCCATGAATACCCATTCAATAAGGTCTGTTTTAAACTGTAAATCTCATAATGAAGGTGACATACCTTGGCAATTTCTCCTAGAATCGCATACCTATGGGGTTGCTCCATAATTTATAGCACGTGAAAGAGGAAGGCATACATAATTAAGGCAAACCACTGGGAAGACAGTTTCCTAGTAATCTATGCCGTATTGTTTGAGTGAACTTACAAGTGATCAAACATGTGTTGTGGTAATGAATCGTCCCATCTAGGTTGTATTTTAAGGTTAACACCCATCTGTATGTAATAGTATTAATATTAGTGGCCCAAGGAACCAATACCCATGTGTTGCAATGGACAAGGGCCTCATATTTCAAGTCCATAAGGGACTTGTATAGAGGTAGCTTCATGGCCTTCACGCACAACTTGGGTATTGACTCGAATGCTAGAAAAAGAGAATATGACTGATAGGTAGGGATTTAAATGGTCATAACTGAAAAAATGATAAAAAAGGGTGAAAAGTGCACGGACATTTACCTTTTAGACCAATAATAGGTAAGTAAAGATCATCTGGCGGCAATGTAGATGGCAGTGGACTGAGTAGGACATTGAGATTTCATAGAGCGGAGTTGTGAAAAATAGAGCAGAGGCAGATATGCACAAAGCTGAAGGAGGAGGCGATGGCAATGGTAGTGGAGGAATAGGAAGCTTTGAGGGAGAATCGTCTAGTTGCAAAAGAGGCGGAGGATCTGTTGGATCAGGTGGAGACATTGCTAGGATAGGTGGAGGGGGTGAGGTCGCTTCTGGAGACGAAGAAGATATAGGTGTAAACATTGAAGATGAGGGGTAAGAGGAGTAGGGAGTGGATTTAAGGAGGGTGACATCAGTAGTAACAATATGGTTGGCATTGATATGGAAGGTAGACATGGTGGGCTTTCCAGGTGCGTAAATAGTTGACGAACACCTCTTTGAAGGAGCAAAGCACTAACTTAGATGCGTTAAGAGTGTGATCGTGGGCGAATGTCACAAAATTTAACGCTTCAAGAGGTAGAGACAAAAACTCATGGTAGGGGTGGACGTGAGGAGGGGGAAATTTTGTTATTGAGAGGAGAGGTAAGAAGATAGGTAGATGTAAGAAGAGCATCAGAACAGATATAATTCGGAACTTTTGTTTCTACAAGAAGAGTGCGAGTCATATCTAATTGGTGACAATGTTTGCACTTGGCAACACTGTTCTACTTAGAGGTATGAGGGCACGTGGTTTCGTAGATAATGCCAAAAGAGATGCAAAGTTCTTGTAAGGTGGTTTGAACAAACTGTAAGGCATTGTTGTTGCAAAAGATTTCAGGAGTTGTTAAGTATTGAGTGGATATCTCTTAGAGAAGTTGATGAATTTTTGAAAAACTGTCAATGCAATCTTTGAGAAGATGTACTCATAAAATGCAAGAGAAGTCACCAACAAAGACAATATAATAACAAAAACCTTGAATATATGAGATTTTGGGAAGGCTCTTAAAGATCGCAATGAACAGGGTAAAAAGGCTTTACTTGGAATCGAGTCAAATCAAGGGTAGGAATCACAACTTGACATGAATTATACTAAAAAAAGGCAATGGATATCCACTTAAGTGCTTGATAAAGTTTGGAAGTACCAGGGTGCCCCAATTGCTAATACTACTGTAGTAGAGAATCTGCCTGGGAAAGACGGCAAGAAAGGTCAACTGGCAGGCAGTTAAGAACAAGTTTATGGAGGCCACGTCTAATCTCACGCCCCAAACTAATCCTCTTCCCTGTCTGCAAATCTTGAAAGATTTAGTGATAAGGAAAGAACATGACAAAATCAGCTCGGTCCCTATCCATCATGATGAAGATATTCTCTAACTTTTCTGGGCTCCATTTGAACAGAGCCAAAACCACTTTAGTGGGGTTTGGCCTATCTACATCAGAGCTGGCACAATGTGCGCGCATCTTGGGGACACCGATCCATCCGGTACTTGGGTCTACTACTGGCTGATAGGCGTCTCCAAACACTAGACTGGCAACCTGTTCTGGAAAAGGTGGAGGCGAGATTAGGGGGCTGGCAGGCTCGCCTCCTATCACGTGGTGGTCGCCTAGTCCTGCTGAAGGTGGTCCTCTCTGCCATACCAATTGATTTCATGCCGGTGTTCCGAATGCAGGCGTGAGACGACGACTGGAAGGGGTGATGCGGCTTTTTCTTTTGGCGCGGGCCAAGCCTAGCGGTGACCAGAGGGGGAGCTCTTGTCGCCTGGTCCATGGTGTGCCGGCCTACATCCCAAGGCTGGCCTTGGAATTCGGTGCATCCAACACACTAATGAAGCCCTCCTTGCCAAGAGAGTTCTCCAAGTTATGCAGCCGTCGGGGGACATCCTATCACTAGTACTAGGGTTCGCCCGTTTCCAACGGTGTCGGGTGCCGTTGCCGGAAACGGTGCCGAAATGCGGCATTGGCAATGAATGGCACCCGGCGCCTAAAAAAAGGCAACGGCACCAGCACCAGGTGCTGGTGCCGTTTTTCCAGCATCGGCAATAGGTGCCGATGCCGGACGTGCGGCATCGGCTACGTTCCCGTTTTTCGGCTGTGAAGCCGAAAAACGGTAATGATGCTCGAGATGCCGTTAGAGTTTAAAATAAACTCTAATATAGATATAGATTAACATATCGGCTATATTATTGGCTATAAACGGCACCGGCTATACGCGGCACCTATTCCGGCTATACGCGGCACTCGGCTACGTTCCCATTTTTCCGTAACACATGGAAAAACGGCAACGGCAATAGGTGCCCTTGCCGTTGCCGAGTGCCGAAAAAACGGTGCCGATGCCGCCCTCATGGTGCCGATGCCGCCACGAGATGCCGATAGGCGAACCCTAACTAGTACTCTGGTCAAGCTTTTGGACATTCTATGGACTGGGACACGTGGGCGACGCCGCGACGTGGGGACTCCCCTTTTATTGCGGGGCTGCGGGAATCTTTCACACAAATGCGGCCTTTTTTCCGCCCTCAGCTTGGCGACGGGACGGGATATAGATTCTGGCAGGAAGACTGGTCCAGACTAGGCCGACTGCGTGATCTCTTTCCGCGCCTTTATGTTCTAGCGCCGATCTCCGGAGCCACCGTCCGGATGCAGTGGTCGGATGCCTGGTGCCCGGCTCTTCCATAAGTACTATCCGACCAGAGGCTGGCAGATCTCTTGACCTTGCAGACATGACTCGCGGGAATGCGCCCGACCGACGGAATACGAGATGCGTGGGTATGGCGCCATTCTCGGTTCTCTGTTCGAGCGGCATACCGTACACTTTGCAGGTAGGAGCCGCTGGAAGATCCTTAGCTTGTTCGCAGATGCCGACTAATGTGTGCCGACTAATGTGGAAACAGCGACTCCCGCTGAAGATCTGCATATTCGAATGGTTACTTATTCGACGTCGTCTTATGACACGAGCCTTGAGGCGCCGTCAATACCCGGAGACTCCGGTGGAGTGCCCTCACTGTCACATGGCAGAGGAGGATTGCTGCTACCTTTTCTTCCAATGTCCACTAGTGCAGACGGCATGGCAGGCTGTGGGCGCGAGACACCTTGTCACATCATCAGACGGGGAGTTTTGGATTTCAGTCAGCAAGGGTATTTTTCGTCGGGTGGCAGAGTGGTGGCGGATTTTCGTCATCTTGTGGTTGGTGTGGCTTCACCGTAACCAGGTCATTTTTAAAGGTTGTCCCCCCGCCGATGAGGAGATTTTGCACAACACGAGGGAGTTTGCTCTTTCTTGGCAGCAAGGAGGCACTAGCCCCTTGTTACATCTACCCTTGTAATCGCGCATTCTGTAAACTCGTCATTATATCAATGACATTTGGGGACACCGTTTCGGGTGTTCCCCTTGCTCTTTTCAAAAAGAAAGAACATGACAAAATAAAACAAGGCTTGGGTAATGATACTAATGGATAAAAGGTTAAAAGAACGATTGGAAGACGTCCGACAAGGTAAGAGATGATGTTGGGTCAGCTATGTCTTTTCTCATCATAGGACAAGCGTGATCATCTATATTAGAACTAGATGTGGGTCTAGTAAATTGTATAAATGAGAAAGAAGGGATGAGGTACTTGACATGCGGGTAGATGCCCCTGAATCAATGATTTAAGAAGTAAACAAAGAGGCAAGTAGAGCTATACCTGGAGCAAAAGTGGAGGCAAGCTTGGAGGAATGAGAACTGATAAAAGTATCTTGTTTCATCAAGTGTTCAACCTCTTCACAGGTAATTGTCATGGTCTGAGGGGAGGAAGCTGCATTAGTCCTGGCAGAGTGGGCAATGGCATCAAGTTTGCAGAACTTCTTCCAACAGTTTTCGGAATGATAGCAATGCCAATGACAATGCACACAAGGAGGGTAGAGCTTGCAATTGCATCCCTGACCATGCTCCTGACCATCATGGCCAGAGTCACATCCCACGTTCGACTGACTTCCCTTGCTCGGAGGGCTGAAGCACAAGAGAGCTGTAGACTGAGAGGAAGGAGCAGGTGCAGGCATAGCCTTGATAGAGACCTGTAAATTTATAGAAAAGGTTTTTCCAAGCATGCATAAATTTGTCTCAGTCATAATGGAGCCCCTGGTCAGAGAGCTAAGGGAAAAATTGAGGCCAGCGAGGAAAAGTGCGACGATGATATCCTTGCAATAACAATCCCGCTTCATAATATTGGTTGTATATAGTTGAAAAATCTCCAACTGGTTAAGGAAACCTCAAAGTGAAGAATGAAAGTCTCGAAGACTGTGCCCAGCTTGCTTTATTTTGAGTAATTTCTTGTAGATGTCCAGTGAGCAAGAGATGAGTTGCATGGACTTGTATCTATACATACGAGCCCGTTAGTCCCAAGTAGCCTAAGTTGAAAATATGAGTTGCATGGACTCACCAATGGTGACAATCGTCATCTTTAGCATCCATGCGGTGAAGGCTTTGTCTTGAGTGAGTCACTCGTCAAGTTTAGGATCCTCGAGTGATGGAGGGTTGTTCATGATGGAGAGACGACCATGGATATAAAGAAAATAGTGAAAACTAACAAACTATGCTACATAATTGGAGCCATCAAAGATTGTGCATGAGCTCTGAAGGTTATGGACAAACACATTTCGTCGTAGGATAAATAGAAAAGGCAACTGAGTGCCCTCCTTCCTGAGCAGCAAGGACCAGTAGAGGAGTGAGCACAGATTTCGGGCCCTGAATGTTGTTGACATATGCATGCATTGAAGGAGATGTAGAAGAGGGGACCAAGTGAACTCCCGGAGATGCAGCAATGACTGATGGAAGAGGATTGGGTGCGAAGGCTGACAGAGAGTCCTCATTTGCCATAGGTTAGCAAGATGATAGAATCAATGGCTGTGTAACTGATCATGTGAGAGCAGCATGAACTCAAGGACAGAGCCCAATGCCAAGGAGGCTATGTGAAGGAGCACATGGCGCTGGCAGGATGTGTGGGCAGGCGGGTGCCTGTAGGCAGAGTTTGCAAGGCAGGGCAGCCCTTAGCAAGGCACCACTGAGCAGCGACACTGGACAGGCACTGCTGGGCAGGGCATCCCTGGGTAAGGTGCCGCCTGGGTAGGGTGGCACTGGGCAGAGTGTTGTCTGCACAAGGCAGCGCTTGGCAGGGTGTTGCCTGGGCAGGCACTGCTTGAGTATGGTGGCTCTGGGCAAGTGCTGCTTGAGCAGGGCAGTGCTGGGCAGGCACTGCTTGAGTATGGTGGCTCTGGGCAAGTGCTGCTTGAGCAGGGCAGTGCTGGGCAGGGCACTTCTAGGCAGGCACTAGGGCAGGCATCGCAGAGCGGGTTACCGGGCACTGCCCGATGCGGTCGTGGCAGTAGAGGAACAGAAGGAGGATGATAGTGGCAGCCATTAGGGAGGTCTACCACCGCTCATACTGAGAAACTCTAGGTTAGCTTTGATATCATGTAGAAATAGATAATTATAGTCACTTAGCAAAAGAGAGGGGAGGCTTCTCCTCATATATAGTAAGGAGGAAACCCTATATTCCCAAGAAATAAAATGAGGAAATTACAGACATTAATCCCCATATTCACTCTCATTTTAATGGAAATTCATACTCTAATGGTTTTTTGTTCAAGTGAAACTTATAGAAACTTGTCCCCTTGATTTCATTTTTGAAAGGCTGGCCGTTCTGTGCACATTCTTGTTTTTTCTGTCTATATTGACTCTTACATGCGTTCATCGGTTCTTCAAGCTTATGCTGAAACTCTCATTTCAGGTATTTCTTATATTTGATTTCATTCCCAAATTGAGAATCTGACGATTCTATATTTTTTAAAAATCTGTCATCCTTTTTTATATGAGGGCATTTTCATTCTTTTCATCAGACGAATGAACTGTATCAGTTGGCTTCAGTGGCATTCTGCTTATTTGTTTCCTGGGTATGTTTTTATTTTCTTTTGGGATGTTATTCCTTTTGGCATTATGCTTATTTGGGACGTTAATACAACTTTCTTCTAATTCCGTTTTATGATAAATCCGTCTAGCCATTGGATCCAAATGTCTTCATTCCAATGATACAAACCTGTTAGAGTTAAGGGTATTCTGATCAGAATGATGTTTAGGGATATTTTGATCACGCGCAGTCCATGTGTGCGCCCTCAAATATTCTTTGAGCACTTAATTTCTAACCCTAGGCATTTTGGGTTTCCCCCACCGCCCTCCTTGTCCATGTTCATGTTTGCTTTTTCTCAGGTATCAGTCTGTTGAACCTTTAAAATTCAGAAATATACGCTGGTTTACATTTTAATGAGATAAATGATCACTCTAGTTTGCTAAAATTCTTTGTACCTCGTATGTCAAATGGTTTTCAAAAAAGCACTTTCTATGATATCAGTGCAGTGATAGAGTGGGTCTGAGCCTTGAACTGGGTTCTTTTGTGGCGGGGGTTATGATCTCAACTACTGGTCTTTCCCAGCATACTCTCAAGCAGGTAATTTTATTGAAAGAATCCTTCTTCCACTCGCTTATTAAATCCTTTATGATTGATCCGTGAATTACCATTCATGTCTTTAAGATTGAACCCATCCGAAACTTGTTTGCGGCTCTGTTCCTCGCTTGCGTGGGAATGGTTATACACATTCATTTCATCTGGAGCCACATGGCGATTTTAATAGCGGCTCTCATCCTGGTAATCATCATTAAGACTGTAGTGACTGCAACTGTTGTCAAGTGCTTTGGCTATACAAGCAAGACATCTCTCCGGGCAAGTCATACCTATTAAACTTTGTTTCAAGTTTTCATGTTTTCCTGAAAATTTCTCAAATATCATTTTCATCTTTCGGCGATGTTCTTTCAGGTCGGCCTGTCTTTGGCACAGATTGGGGAATTCGCATTTGTTCTCCTCAGTCGCGCGTCAAATCTGCACTTGATTGAGGTCGAGGAGCAATTTTTTTTGTTTTTGTTTATTAGGATTGTTAAAATTCTTTGTTCTCATATGACCTCAGGGAAAAGTCTACCTCCTGCTGCTTGGAACAACAGCACTTAGCCTGGTATTTCTCCCAGTACCCGTTTGACTTTTGTCCGGGCCTTTTGGATTTACGTTTGGCTTTTCAGTTGACCACGTCTCTGCTCTTTAAGTTGATTCCAAGCGTCATTCGACGCGGAGTTTTGCTCGGCTGGTTCCCCCCGGACAAAGCCCTGCTCGAGGTAACCATTTCATTTCGTTGACTCCTCTCGTATCAGATAAAAATATTGACTTTTGACCTTGTGGGTCCACCAGGTCACAAAGAGTACCAAGGAGAGATAGAAGAGCTCCAGCAGTAAGTGCTGAAAGAAACATCCTTTGGGGGAACGTTATCCTCTTAGAGCAAATTCCATCTCTTTCTCTATCGTGCGGTTTTGCGCTTGCCTGTGTATAAAAAATCATTTTTTCCTCCTGACCTAATCTATGTTAACTCACTTTCATTCTTTCACCTGAAAGTTAAGGGTATTTTCCGGAGAACGGGGGGGCTTACCTCCCCGTCCTAAATGGAGAAGAAGATGACAACCTGAAGCAGTTGGCCCGTCGCTGCCAGAAAAAAAAGTTTGCTGAGAGCAGTAAATGACTCTCTCCATGAACAAGAACAATAACTGATAATGGTTTTCAGCTAGCAACCAGAAAATAGTCGGAGGAAAAATCGAAGATCTCGGGATTGAAATTCATTCCTCCCTCCTGCTTCCCTCTTCATTTTTACAAGGTTTTTGATCTAGCTAGGTGGGTAGGAACTAGGAAGAAGGATCAAACAGGCTCTTCCCGTGAGCCTCCTCACTAACTCAAAGTAAGAAAATCTCTCGGGGAGGAGATGGTGAGCTCCAAATTAAGCTGCGGCTTCGCCGCGGCTGTTCCTTGCCCAAAGGCGGCGAGATTAAGGTCCAACGGCGGAGGAGCACTGCGATTGACCTGAAAAAAGGAGATCTTTTTGAGCCAGAGATTCTTTTTCGACTCTAATCTAATTATTCGTTGAAGCACTTACCACGTCGAAGAGGCTAGATCGGCGTTTCTTATGAAGACTAGTTTGACGGAGAAAATATTTCTGGGCGTGACTGGCGACCTGGGTCGGCGTTCTTGTGATCACAAAGTTACGAGAAATTCCGCGCCAGTCCCCTCTTTCCGAGCTTCTCCAGCCCAGTTATGAAGGCGCGGTGCTCTTCCTCCGTCCAGGGAATCCCTGCCGTTAGTAGAAAAAGTTACCCGATTCAGAATGTTTTTTTCCCAGGTACCCGAAAAAAAAATCTCTCTATTTCTCTTTTCTCGCTGACCTTTTTTACGATCTTGATGCGTCCGGGAGACGTCGGAGAGGTAGCCGAGGGGTTGCTTATCGGCGGGTTCTTCGAGGAAGAGGAAGGATGAGGACGAGGAAGAAGAGGAAGAGGACGTTGACGGGGGAGATAGAGTCGGAGAAGACATGAATTCCATGCTGAAGCTCTTCTTCAGATGGACTCCAAATAGCTTCAAGCCATCTCCAGCAATGGAGATTCGGCAAGTTCTCAAATTATGCCCGTCGTGGCCGCAGTGTGAGCATTTCCTCACCATCTTCTCACAGATCAAGAGAGGAGAGAAAAGGAGGGGGAGAGAGAAATGGATAATAGTCTGGATGCGAGCGCTGAAAACCGGTGGGCGGGGGCAGTTTATAGAGTTATCCGGGATAAAGGGCGTGTAAGGGGACGTCTTGGACTTTTTCTCCTGCCCGTCCTCGCAAACTCTTTCTTACTTTCATCGACCGACAAAAGGTGCTGCAGTCAAGCTCCTCCGAGTTCAACGGTAGGTATCTACGTCTTTTTCTTCTGGCATTCAAGTGGCCAAATACCCTTTTCGCTCCTTTATTTAAACCTGAACTTTGATTTACGCAGCTTCACTAGCCACACCCTCGTGGAGGAGGCGAAGTGATCACTTTGAGCATCATTTACAGCTCTCCATCTCCATAAAAAAGAAGAGAGAGAAGGCACAGACCCGCCAGAATCTTACTATATCAGGTAGATGGGAGGGGCATCGGATAACACCCAACTTTTCTCCACTCAACTGGTCAGTTAAATAACGCAAGTGGACTCGATTTTTGAAAGAAGGAAGGCCCTTGCTTCCTCGTCCGTGGATGCCTTCTTTGATGGCCGAATGATTGCCTAGGCTGCCCTCTACGCCGGCGACCGGCTGGAGCGCGTTCAGTAAATCCGTTCTCGGGGAGGGAGTCGGAGACTGGAGAAACAACGGCGTTTTCTTTCACTCCCGGCGGTAATAAATTTCAGTATTCCGGCTAGTCCGTCTTTATTCCGTCTTTTCTTTTAGGCAAGTTGGTACTGCCTAGCTTCTCTCGTCCATCCATATAATCGCTGTCGTGGCCGATCGTCCATCAAAAAAGCGTCTCCGTCTCCATTCTCCCTCCGCAGAAAGTCCGCACTTTCATCACGACAAGTCTCGCGCGGAGATTGGACAGAAATGACGTCGCCATATGACGTCACGGTCCTTAAAACTCACTTCCGAGTGAACGACCCAGGTTACCGGACCTTTCAAATATGTTAAAGATGATGTCATATCGCCCACAACGATTGTGGATAAGGACTCGGGAGAAGAGAATAGACGAGTTTAAGAAGATTATCGAGGATTCGATCGAGGAACTGATGACGACGGCCGAGGCCCGAGCCAATCCGCCGATTCCCACTGGTCCCTCGTCAACGGGAACTGCCGACAGCTAGTCAGGGTTGCGCGATCATGATCGAGCGAGATCGATCGTCAAATGATCGCCGCCTCGATCGATCACAGGGGTCCGTGCGCCGATCGATCGTCGCCTGATCGTCGATCGATCGAGGTCGACGATCATGATCGCCGAGAGAGGAAAGAAGCAGGAGATGATCGCACGGTAACTGTTTGTCGGAGTGCCTCTGTAACGATCAGAATAGTTATTTCATACTTCTGCTGTTTGTTGTTGTGTGGTTGGATAAATTGATGATATCTTACCCGTGATTTGACATTTGATTATGTATTATATGCTACAGTGGTTCTTAATTTCTGAGGTTTGGTAGTTCTTCCAAATCAAACTATTTTATGATATCAAGCTTAAGCTAATTCGAAAATGTGGGTCCTTATCCACAATTGCATGAACAGGCGATATCTTCTTAATAAGTAAAAGCTATGAGAAATCGTATAAATATGGGGCTGCAAAAGGAAGGACCTTAGGAAAATCAAATGTATTCTCACCTCTTGTGGTGTTATCCGAGAATCAACTGCATGTTAATGTTGATAAATTTCCGGTGGGACAACCTTGTTTGGAGTACTTAGGGCATAGGGTCTCAGTTGAAGGGGTAGCCACTGATGAAGGGAAAATCCAAGCAATTCTGGACTGGCCAGTACCCAGAAATGTGAAGAAATTGCGTAGTTTTTTAGGACTGGCCAGTTCCCAGCTGAGCTGACTCACAGACTTTATTTCGTGCAGGGCACAGCTGTGCGGGTCGCTGGTTCATTTTTGAGGAATTCGTGGTTGGATTTGATTGAGTAAATTCCTATGGTTCTATTTATCTTTTCTGGATGGATTTGGGGCTCATCAGTTGGTATCTGAGCCACCAAACAGAGAATGCATCACCTTCCAATGTTGGAAGAGGATCTGCCTCACACTTGAGGGCCAGCTAGTGGAGCCACAAACCTCCAATGATCACCAATCTGAGAAATTGGCGCAACAAGTGGACTATCTGATCCTGGAGCTTGACAGTGGCTCTAGATGCTCTCATACCCATCATCATCACCCACTGCTCAGGAAGTTTCTGACGAAGGTTCTGAGAGAGCAAGAGAGCGCGAGAGCTTCTGACGAAGCAAGAGAGCTTTGGACGAATAGATTTTGAGAGGAGAAAGCAAGACAGCGCGAGAGCTTCTGACGAAGCAAGAGAGGTTCGGACGAAGAGATTCTGAGAGGAGAGAGCAAGACAGCGCGACTGATTCTGAGAGCAAGACAGATTCTGAGAGCAAGAGAGCAAGAGATTCTGAGAGGACGAAGAGAGCGCGATGGAGTGGGAGAGAGCAAAAGAGGGCGCGCGAGAGAGCGATTTAATTTCCAGACTTAGGTGATTTTAATAAATTTATTTATTTCATCGATCACGGCGATTTCATCGATCGATCATCGATTGATCAGAAAATCAAGTTTTCTCTGATCGCTGATCGATCGATCGATCGTCGCGCGACGATCAGAATCGGCGACTCGATCATGATCGCGCAACCCTGAGCTAGTAGGGGGGATGGCGTCAGAGGACACGGCCCCAGAAGCACTCGGCCGAACCCCCTTCTGGACACCCAATTATCAGCCACAGCCCAAGAAAGGTCCGAGAAAGGCGCCGCCTTTATCGTCCCAAAGAGGCAGCCCAGTAGTTAATTGGGAGACGGGTTTCCCTCGTTTTTAAGGCAGCGCCAATTAATTGTCCTCGTCCAGGAACATTTCCCTCCCGGCGAACTTGATTATCATTTATCAGGGTTGCCTTCTCAGACCGCCCTTTACTTCACTGATCCCATGAATCCACTTTAGTTTGGATTCCTCCAAAGATTTGATTGCCCTCCTCATTGATCTTCTGGATATGGAATCTCCAGCCTTTCGTTTTCCCGGATTTCTTCTGAAAGTAAGTGCCCGTCATCCGTTTTGACTTTACGGCGGCGACTGCCTTGCCAATCCCGTCGTCAGCAAGGGCATTGAAATTTCTATTTTTTCCATTGGGGAGGAAAAACCAAAATCTGCTCGTCCGATGCCATTTCCGTGTCAGGAACTCCAAACGAAGAGACTGTACGAAAATAGTAGGTTCATACAGGAGATAGATATTTTCTGAAAGGGCAGATTCCCCGTCGGTTGGGCCCAAAAGAGTCGCGGATGGAGATGACCATACACCGGACTGCAGGAAAGGTGGACAGCTCTTCATCTTGTTCCTGCGAAGACGCGTGTTAACAAAGTGTCATACTTGCATGGTAAACACGAACGGCATGATTTTACCACTTGTGCCATGCGTTGTTCGAGAGAGCTTACAAACTGTTCCTTCCTGGGCATGAAGATCTCCCGGTAGGCTCTCTTCATCGTTTGAACCTACATTTTTCACCAAAATGTAATGCCTTAAAAATTTTAGGACTTCACTCGGAGAATAAAAAAACCCAGAAGTTGAAGGTTGACTTTTTTTAGAATAAAGCAAAGATTACAAAATGTAACACTTTTAACCTCAGCGTAAGTGAAGCCATGGCGACGGAGTCCTTCAAGATTCAATCCCCGGATTTCAGCTCTGTTTCCGGAAACCATCATGTATCTTGGAACATCTTGAGAAACCTGCACGCAGAAGTAAAGATGATAATTGAATAATCGAGAAAGAAGTGCCCCCCCATTGAAGAAGAATTGAATTTTTTTGTAAGATGTTTATGAATCATACTGCAGAACCACCACTGATGAAACAGTGGGAGCCTAAGTGGCAAAATTGGTGGACAACGCTTGCCCCTGAAGTGCGAACATAGTCCTACAGATTAAGTAAACACAAAAGCCAAGTTAGTGAGATAAGACCACAGAGAGAAATAGATAGATCACTTGAGAGCAGGGAATGGCGATCCAAATCTGATCAAGGCCCGCAATCACTCAATTGAGTAGGATTGAGATCAGATCGAGGGGTGTTGATCACTTCCTCAATCCGATCAACAATGGTACTGAGACCCCGTAAACCCATTGAAGACGTGAGTATCTAAAAATGTTAAGAAAAAAAATCAAAATAAATGGAAATTTTGAATTTTTTTTTTTAAAATACACCTCAATCTGATTATCGATCAGATTAAGCATCGAGCTCTTTGCCTTGATCGATACCTGGGCCTTGATCGCTAATTGTTTGAGGCCCATTTGGGCAGATCGATGACGGGATCAAGGGATTTGATCGTGTTGATCCAATCCAATCAGCGATCGAGGCCCAATAGGGCAGATTGATGGTCCGATCGAGGGATTCCATCTTGTTTATCCAATCCAATCTCCTTGATCGATCACCGATAAGAAAATGAGGGTGCGAGATGGAGCATATAGATCGAAGAACATAGAATTTCAGAGAGAAAGAGAAAGGATTCACAGTGAGAGAAAGAGGCTGACTAAGAAGGGTGAGAAGAAATGACTTACTTCCACCTTCACGTGTCCAGCAAAGAGAGAGTTATTCGAGAAGATGTTATTGTCACCAATTTTGCAGTCATGTGCGATGTGACATGCTCCCATAATAAGGTTGTTATTTCCAATAACCTGAAATTTAAGGAAGAAATTTAGATATAGGTTGATAGGCAGCATCTGAAACTGTCAAATGAAAAAGAAGCATGCTACCGTCTTGTCCTTGGAGTTCGACGAACGATGAATGGATGCATACTCTCTGATATCATTGTTTCCACCAACATGAAGGAAACATTCATCTCCGGTCTAGAATAAACGAGATTCACAATAAATGTAATAATATGAATGCCTAACGGAGAGAGGAATGACTAATTAGTACTGTAAGATCAAGGAGCTTAGTAGGTAGTTGAAGACCGAGAGGGAGTTGAAGCTTAGTAGGCCAAGACACAGCTTTAAGGCAAAATAACATACTTTTATTTAAGGCGCACACACATATATTTATAGGAAGGAACAACAGAAGTTAGGCTAGCCGTTTACAATGGCTAGCTCTAACGGCTAGTTTTTCTAGCCGTTACACAATCTATTAAATAACAGATTGGGTCATTGGCAAACTTATGGGTCATTTTTCCAGCCCATTAATTTGCCATCCTAACTATGAATACTGGGTTATGTAACCCAGTATTAACTTTATATTTTCACTGCTAACTATTACATGCACATTTAGCCCATTTGGCTCATTTATACATGAGTTTATAACAAGTGCATTGGAAACTGTTTCCTTGAGAACACCAATCCAGCACCAAAAAACACAATGCCTCTGTCAATTGATACATCCTGTTCAAATATGGATTATGGACAGTATTGGATTAATACTAATAAGGCCCATTAATGAATCCACTGAATAAGATGGTGGAAGCACCACATGTGCACTGAAGGTGTGCCCCAAATAAGATAGAAACTTGACGGGTTACGCATGACACAGCACATTTCCCAACATGACATCGAATAGTCAATTACCTACCGTTAACTAGCCAGCAGTGTCATCTCTCTTTCTCTCCGTGCATCTCTCTCTCTCGCTCTCAATCTCCCACTATCTCTCTGTGACTCCTCTCTCTCTCTCTGCATCTCTTTCCTTTGCTATCAATTTTCCATTATCTCTCCATAACTCCCCTATCTCTCAGTATCTCTCTTATCTTTCTCTCTTCATTGGGGTGGAGGAGATAGAAGTGGCAGGTTAGCGACAGGGCACTGGAAACTGGGGAAGTGGGGAAGTCTTCCACTCTATCTCTCTCTCTCATTCTCCCTCTCTCCAGCTCTCTGGAACAAAAAAAGCAGGAGAGGCTTGAATGAAAAAAAGCAAAACAGGGAGAACCGAAATAACAAACCGCATTGAATTCTGGGACGCTAAACAGTCATCATTAATAAAAAGAGCGAATAGAACATTAGTTGAGATATTCATACTAATACTAACCATGTATTTGAGATCTTGACACTTTGCTCCAACAACTGCATGATATCCGATTGTATTTTTTCTTCCGATGATTGTAGATCCTGGAAGATCAGAGCCAACAATGGCACCACTGCCTCGAGAATTCAGACAAGCTCAAGCAAGCAATTCCATGACTAAAACATAACTACCATCATAAAATTATGAAATAAATATTCAAAGCCATAAGATGCACCTACGCTTGCAAAATGCAGCTTTCTCCCAGCTGTGTATCCCCAAAAACGTGGCAACCCGGATGCAAATGGCAGTGATCTCCAAGCTTTACTAAAGGTCCGATTGAGCAGAATGCACCGACTGACACACCCTTGAAACGCAAATTTTAAAGAAAATTTAATTACTAAGACATGAGTTTAAACGCTCTTCAAATTACAAAAAGGAAACGAAGATAATAGAAACGATAACTTTAAGAGGGTAAGGAAATCTGCTTGCGAGAAGATTATAATAAAAGGAAATAGAAAAAAAAACCTGCCCGATGACTGCCCCCGAATGAATCACAGCAGAAGGGTGGATTGCAGGAGACGCTATTTGCCGGTCGTCTTCCGTTTCCTCCGAGAAATCTTAAAGCGGAAGAAAAGAATCTATTAACCGACAGAAAGTGGAGGACACTTCAAAGGGGGAGCTTGGAGTCGCATCACCGGAACTTTTCTCTCCGCGAAGGCACAGTGTTTGTAATCCTCGGAAACTCTTCGGCTTGCCGGAGATGGCGCGAAGAGGTCTGAGGAATCCCATGGCGCCCGCAGACGGGGCTGGAGCTTCCACACCAGAGAGGCGGACGAAAGGAATCGAGGAAAAGCAGAGCCGACGGAGTGTTGCACTACGCTCTCACTAGCTGAAGTGGATTATGACGAATCGACCCTTGCATGCATAGTTTCACGAATCTTATTTCTGACATAGTTAAAAAAAATCTAATGATTGTATGATTACCGGAGAAATATAATATCAGGTTGGACATTTTATAGCCATGTTCTTAATATCTTATGAACGTGAATAACAAGTTTTCATGAACTATATAATTCTATCTTTGGAAATTAGGGTAAAAAAATAAATCAAACTCATAAAGTAAAGGTTAAGGTGAAAGACATAGCAAAGTTCATCTTACTAGAAACATCTAAGTTCATTTAGTTTCACTAGTTTGAAACTCATCTGAATATCATGAATTAACATTTGTTTCTTCGATGCATTTTAAGGGCTTTTCTATTTTATATTCATCGATGAAAATTCAAGTATCGATATTGTTGGTGATGGGTGGCGTGCACACAAGCCAATGAGATTATATACCTTTTCACTTTAGTGTACAATTTTTATTCATTATTAAATATGTGATTTTTATAATAAAGTCAAAAGATATATCAAATGATAAGTAAATTATGATGAAATCATTAGAGATGTGACTTAATTATGGAGACTAATTCTAAATGTCCCTATTAATATAATTTCTAAAAAGGACATTACATATCTGCGTAGAATATCGATGCTTATTCTTGCTCATAAAATCATTTGTGCATAGACCCTATGATAGGCAATTGAGTGCTTTTCAAAGGAAGAGTTCATCAAATTGATCCCTATAAACCCAGGGAGGATGTTGCACGTAACTATCAGTCAGGTTCATTCATGTTTCAATAATTTAATCAATACTTAGAAATGAGACTCTAACGACAATTTATATAGATGATTGTATAGTCTTTAGTCACGTGATTCCAAAATGTCAAAGCTTGTTTATTGTAAGATGCTCATGAAGATAACTATGTGGTCAAGATGAGATCATCTGCCTCGATATCAAAGCTTGTTTACGCACAGTCCTTAGAAAAGCAAAAAATTAAATATTAGAAAAAACAAGTTTTTTTTAATGATTTTCAAGCGCAATAGTTGCAATAAGAATGAATGATTAGGGTTTGAAAATTTACTATCCTAAGTCATGGTTTCCTGAGTCCATGTAATCAGTGATGGTATGGTGATGCTACAAATCAAGGCTACATCAGCTAACACTTCACATCAATTACAAGGAGAAGATCTATTGAGACAAGAACCACTTGAATATTATTAAAGGTTGGGCACTTGCATGGCTTGTGGCATTGCACTCAACAAATCAAAAGTTTGTGGGTTTGTTTCCAGACAAGGGGATGTGGTCACATTTTGTTTGGTTTTATCAATTTGGTTAGTTTTCTCTTTAATCCCTAGGGTGCCTTAGATTCCAACATATATCATGCTAGGTCACTCTTTTGAGTAAGTTAACCATCAACTTCATTTGATTGGGGAAACTATGTGCATTGAATGCACGTCATGATATTAAATCTAGAAAATTTTCCTTAAATATTTTTATGGTTATAGAATGCATTCTATGAAATCTGAAATTAGGAAAGATCAAGAGGAACATGACCTTCAAGTGCCCATCATAATTTATCATGTTTGTATGCTTATGCTTTAACAAAAAAACATGAAAAATGAAAAATCATTTATTTTGGACTAGTATGAGAGATTGAAAATGAACAAATATTTTGACCTTTTGCATTCTATATCTATCTATTTATCTATCTCTCTCTCTAAAAATTTGGGGACCAAGCCAAAATTCCATTGATATATATAGTATGTCATATGTTGAGTCCCTACTTTATAATCTTTTCTTTTGGTAAGAAAATGCATGAGCATTTGGTTTTGACCTACATGTCACCATCATGAAATTTTCCTCAAGGATATATTATTTCTTGAGAAAATTAAGTTAATCATAAAATCATTCCCCTCATGTCTAAGCACTTTTTAATGAGCATCTTCTTCAAGAAAGTTAAAACATCCTCAACATCTTCATTGAGGTGTCCTTGAAATCCAATGAAGATCACCAACATGATCTCTCCAAAATCTAATGAGGATAATCATTCAATAGTAGAAGGGTAGGTTCTCAATGATTATGATCTTATCACTTGCTACTAGCTTTGATCAAATTGTCGTGACAAAGCTGATGAGATCTGAGGTCAATAAGCCTTCCAAAATTTTGAACAAATCATTGAGTGAAGCATAATATATTGAATTAGATATTCAAAATATTGAGAAACCAAAAATAGATGTTCCTATCATCTAGTATGTATGAGAAAAGATACTTAAAGGGTTTTCTTGAAGGAGTTCTTAAAGCCATTTAAGTGTCTAGCCTCTAGTGGTATCTACATAGTATTCACATGGTTGAATCTCCTCTTCAATGCTCTTCACCAAGAGAGAAAGAGAAGAAAGGAAAGAATTCTCACAAGGCTTTCATGGGCACCTTAAGTTGTGATCGTTCTCCCCTTATTTAGAAACGTTTGGTTGTGGATGTTTCATAAAAACCCTCATAATTATATCTATATCCACCAACATTCATAGACCTTATGTGTGTGACCCTCTAGATCCATATATCTCACTATTAGTCAACCTTAAATAATTATCCACATCAACATATATATTAATTAATCAAGGATCAATTTAACCCAATTGATAGGTTGAGTTGTCAACCCGTTGGGTACCAAGCTACGCCACATACTCTAAGAGATGTAGAATTTGTAAGAACTGTCTTATGGAACCTTTCAATCATCAATTACCATGTATGTATAATCCTTCATCTGCATCAAACTCATGAATGACTTCATGATGCAGGACGGGGTGCGAAACCGGCCTCACACAGTGATACTAGGGATGACTAGGGGTGGGATTACCTAGGGGATTTCTAGTATGATGTAATAAACTAGTAAGGCGTTCAAGCAGCGTGCCGTCTCGGGTGTCGCCTCTGTAGGCCCTGGGGTGCACCGAGTAGAGTCCGTCCGGGAATCCTTCCGATCCACGTCCTCGAGGGCGATGGGCCGTGAGTCGTCGAGGGGAGCTCGACCGTCAACCCGATGGGTTGGACCACGGTATGAATCCTAACCATTCGTCTAATCTCTCTGCCTATCTCAACCCCGATGGCGGCGGAGACGGTGCGGGAAATACTGAAAAAGATATAGACTTCCAAGTAATTGCGGGATGGGGGATTGAGCGCCTAACTTGCGGGACGCGAGCCCGGTCGATCGTGATGATGGAGGTCTCTCGTACGCAGCACAGACGGACGGCAGTGGTATACCTCTTCGGCTTCGTTGTGTGTGAGGGAAAACCGAGAACTGGTGAAAACGAAGAACACACGGCTGAGGAAAGAGATAGAATCCGCTAGATCGCAGGTGGCGCGCGAGAGTAGGGGCAGATCCGGCCGGGCGTCGGGTTCCGGCGCGCTGGCTGGCCGTGGGTGAAGATAGTCGCAACCCACCAAGATAGAGGGGTATCACGTCGAGCTAGTAGGTGAGCGCGGAAAGTGGGGCGAATTCAAGACTTGACCTGCTCTCGAGGGGTGACCAAGACCCACGTCAGCGCCGTATCTCCTGAGAAACCGTGCCGTCAGCAACAAGGAGGGCGTCACGTCAAAATCCGGAGAGGGGGCACCGGATTTCTGGAGGTGGCAGGGAAGTCGCGGACGAAAACTCTAGCCGGGAGGGGGTGACGGGAAGAATAGCCGGCGGCGGACTGCAAGCCGATGGGGAGGAGGGAGAACCACCGGGCGGGACGGTACCCGTTGAGGACAACGAGAACGGGAATCCCGGCGGAGGGAATTCCCGTGTGGGGGATCACGTCCTGCGTGGCCTAATTCCGCAGGTAAAGTCCAAGGATAGGAATTCCAGGGGCCGCGTAAGGGATTGTTGAGCAGGGATTGGTGGGGCGGATTGTCCTGGGGATAATTTGAAGGCGGGATGCAGTTAGAGAGATGTGATTGTTTCGGCGGGTGATTGGGGGTCGTTCGTGGAGTGGAATCGGGAAGAATCGGAAGTGGAGGAGGATGGGAAGTTGAATTGTCAGGCAGGAGTTCTTGGCGGTGGAATGCGAACGGCCCTCTTTCCGAAATCCGGTGGAATTCGGCAGGGTCACACGCGGGAAGACTGGGTGTTGGGATGGGGGTCGGAAGAGAGAGAGAGAGAGACGGCGTGCGTGCGATGGGGGAAATGTGGGAAATGGAGGGTGGCGGACAGGGGTACGGCGCTGGATCTGGTCAAGGGACGGAAAATCCGTGGGAGGTGAGGTGTAGGGGAGGGGCTGATCGCGATTCGTGGGAGGGGAAAGGAGAGTTACGGGATTGAATCAAGACGGATGGCGGGGTGGAGAAGACAGGGAGGAGGGAGGCAGAACTGGTGGAAACGGAGGGAAAAGAGGGAGAACTGGAGGTCCGTGGAGGGGAAGGTGATGGCGGCGGCGATCTGGCGGCGGCGGCGGCGACCAGAGGTGGCAGTGGCGGCGGCGGGAAGGCTGCGCGTAGGTCAATCGCGAACAAAGCAAGGGGAGGTGGCGGTCTCGGCGGCGGGCACGGTGGCGGCACGTGGTGGTGCGGCGGCGGTGACGGCGGCGGAGGCGGCGGTTGGTCTCCTTCTTCGTTCTTCCTTGAGTAGTCACTTGAGAGGGAGGATGCTCCTTTCTTTCTTCAAATGACGGCTAGGGTTTGTGGGGGGTCCATTCCCCTCTTATAGAGCCCATAGTGGGCCGAGAGAGGAAAGGGCCCACTTGAAGCCCACGACCCACACCTAACATAATCATAGAAAATAAAGGTCCACAAAGAGAAGGGGCTTTACGAATGGGATCCCGAAAAAGGGACGAACCCACTCGAAAGCCTAAAAGGGAGAGAAGAAGATATGCAAAGGCCCGTTTAAACACGTGCGGGCTAATAAAGTTCATAATGAAATAAAAGACTGGAAAGATAACTCTACGCGCGCACGAGCCCTGTGAAATGTGTCGTGGCGAGATGAGGTCCTCACTTGGTGTAGTGAAACTCGGCATCCTTCGTCTTCGCCTGTCGAGGGGGCTGGACGCGCGCGGGTGTCGGCTCCTTCGGCGCAGTAGTGTCATGCTTTGGTGGCGATGGGGGTCGTACGCCACCACTTCAGGTATGGTCAACTATCAATCCCTAATTAATCACTCAAGTTAGTATTGATATGTATAGGAAATCATTGGGAACTCCTTCTTTGTTATTTGTACTACCTTGGTCAAAGATTTCATCGCATCTCAAATACCAAAGGCAAACGATCCCATCTTAGCCACACAATCATATTCAAGGACTTTATGGTGTATCCAATATATGCCATTTTAGAGATCTTATGGCTAGGGATTAGTAATTCATAATCAAAATAGGATCATCTATCCACTATATATCTTTGGTGTCTCAAGTCAAAGGACAATATACATCATTGTGACATGAATCAACCTGATTGACAATTAGGTATAATACTATTTAGGGATTTATATAGATTGATTTAGTGAACTCTTTCTCCAAATACCATTGGTGTATCATAGACACATAGCTAATTGACATGGAGCAAGACCTTCCCTTACCTTCAGGATAAGTCTAACTCACAAAGGTTCTTTAGTTTGATCTTTTAAAACAAAATATTTTTAGCCTTCACAAAAAAAAATAGAAATCAGAAATATTTTCATTTATTTTTATTTCAATGAATCTTTTACTCAATTTTTCAAATTTTATTATAGGATCGAGAAAGGATTCATCAATTTCATCCATAAAATTTTTTGAATCCCCAAATTCCTCTCTGCATTTTTCCATACAAATATCTTGTCTTGAATATCCATTCATACCACTTAGAGAGGACTAACCATAATTCCAAAATGGAGAGTTAGAAAGGGAATAGGAAATTGATAATCATCTAATTGTGGAACTTCTTCTAAAATAAAATTTATTCTTTCTCTTTCTCATCTCTTTCAATTTTATTCGTAGGAATTCAAACACAAATTTCAGATAATACCTCTCCAAGTTCAACTCTAGGTATAACACAAATATCCTCACATTTTCACTCAAAGGTGTCATGGAAGATGAAAATTTAACACCATATAAACTTGGAGGATTTACTAATGGTTGATTAGGGAGTTGACCTTTCATTTTTTTCAAGTCTTCGATTGACTTGGTGAACTTTTGTATCTTGTTCTATTATGAATTTTCAGTCTCCATCTTCAAGTAGGCTTGAGCTTGCTCAGAATTTTTGAGAAAGATCTTCTTGTCTTCATACACTTCTCTTTTAAATTCCATAAAAGCATCGTTAAATTAATCATTAACGATGAATAAGAAGTGTATGATCTTGATTAGGGAGAAGTGTTTTGAGACACCTAACAATGATAAATGGAATAAGTTTTATCCTCATAGAAAATTTCAAAATCTTTAGGGCTTTTGGATGTAAGTCAACAATCATAATCATACGAATTAACATTGGAATATGAAGTACAATCATGATAAAATGATTCATACTACATTCGTGAAATCTATCTGCATGATCACGATAAAACTAGTTTCCATAATTATAATTATGTTTGTCTTCACAATAGAAATGATTTTTCTATAATGATCAAAAAATGAATTTTCATCCACACAATAATGAACATAAATAATATTAAAGCTTATTTTGCAGTTCAAATGTACAAAACTTAGCTCCTTGGAAATTATGCTAATTGATAAGTCCAAGTTTAGGGGTTTAAATATGTCATTTTTAGTAAATCAAACTTAACGACTAACATTAATGAGATTTCTCCTTAATCACAAGTAACCAAGTATGGAGTCAATAAGCAGTCAACCCATAGGGGAGGAGGTCAATAGATCCTTGTTGGAGATTTTTGTTAGAAAAGTAACATAAATGTGTAGTAATGTAGTGCGATGAGTGACGGAACGAATCGCTGCAATCATTGAATACACACCGATTCGTGTCAAACTTAATACCAAACTCACCAATTTTAAGAAATAATCACAAATTAAAGAGTATAGTGGTAAATAAGGGTCGATTCCATGGAAAATTAGGGTTATTTCAGATGATCTTTTGAAATTTGATCAAATCGAATGATGAATCATGGTGAGAAATTAGGGAAATTGATATTTTTGGAAAGAGGACTTGAAAATAAATCTTGAGATTTTTCTGAATCAAAATTCACTGAATTTGGATAATGATTTGCGGATAAATCATCAAGTGAATAAGAGAGAAATTTTCGAAATTGAAAATTGCGAAAAACCAAAATTGACTAAAATTACGATTCGAAATTGAAATATAAAGCTATACAAAGGAAGATTAGGATGAAATACGATCTCTAACCCAAGATTGCGCTCGAATTGATCCAATTATTCTCTGGATCAAAGGCTTTTCATTCCCGAATTCGAAAGATGGTCATTGATATTCAAGAGCCGATTTCTTCCTATTCTCTGAACGAAATCTCACTTTCAAGCACTCCGTGGATGCAGAAATGATCTAGAAGCGATTGGAAGCAAGAGATTTGGTGTCTAAAGAGTTCAATTATTTGAATTGCCCTAGAATGCTTTATAATGTTGAAGAACACTTCTATTTATAGGGCGAATTTGGGCGTAACCATTCGATCAAGCGTTTAATCTTCAATCAATGGCTCTGATACAACGCAGAGATGTGAATTGTTACGGTTAAGTCATGGTCGTTGGATCTCAAATGGACCGTCGAGATGAAGCCATGTCACGCAGGTTATAAGCAATGCATCGAACGATCACCGTTTGATCTTGATCCGACGCTCTAGATGCATTTTGTCGGTTTTAATTCCAGCCGTTATAACTCCTCAAATTGATGACTAATATTAAATTATTTTAAAATGATTCATGTGCGAATAGGATTGTGCCACATACCCCCTCGCCTTAATTGACGATCGACGGTTGCGATTAATCGCGTGATCGGACGCTCCAGATTTGCCATGTCTCAGCGTGATTATAAAATCAATTTTAAATTAAATAAATCGATTTTAAATTTAAAAAAATTCAGAAAAATTTAAAAGAAAATCTGAAAAAATATCTTAAAATTAGAAAAATTCATATATTTCAAAATATAACTTCAAATTAATCTAAATTTATTTCATTGGATTAGAAATTAAATTATCTATCATTCTAAAAAGTCAAATTTGAATAAATAACTGGAGAATAAATTTTTTCTATTTAAAAAATACACTCATTTGTTTTAAATTTTAAAACTTAGAAAAATATATGAGTGGGTAAATAATTATTTCTCTTATCATTTAACATTAAAAACTAATTATAATCTCAAGTAAATATGGGTTATGAAAATATTATCCTTAACTCATTATAATTAACCCTAAATTAATACATTTTGAGATTATAATGACTTTTTCATAGAATGATAAATAAACACTAAATAATATGATAACATGCATTATAATGGAATGTTCTATGCCTTAATTTGCATTAATAATCATTTATTTCATGTTTAATTAGCATGTTATCAATGAGAATTTCCAAATCTCCTCTCAAAGATGAGAATTTCATAAATCATAAATAAAATTGATGTTTTAAAGGTTTATGATTAGAAAATAATATTTTAGATCCAAATCTACTTTTTATTAGAGCATGATTGAGAACTCACTCTTAAAATATTCATGTTTTGATCATTTGTTAGAGAACTTGTACATTTTCCCTCACACTAGGCATCTTATATCTAACACATTAAGTGAAACCAAAAAGAAAAAAAAAACTCAATAAAAAAATGATCGTAACACAAAATGACAACTTGTTTCTACTCTCTTTCCTAGCCAATTCTTGAAGCATACAAAAAATGTAAACACGCTATTTTTTTTCTTTCCCCTTTTCATGATCACATGCATGGATGGGTTAGACGATAAAAGGAAAAATCTACTGGATAAATTTTTATTTAAAAAATCCTTCCAGATCTGTCATGTATCAAACCTTGAAAATGGAGCAATTCTTTTTCAGCATCAATGTCAAATCCCAAAAATACATATCTTTTATTACCAAATCCAGTGTATCAGCTCAGACTACCAAAAACAATCAGAAATGTAAGCCACTTCAAATAAGAATATTCCCCTTATAGAATGTCAAGTTAGATTGTGCTACATGGGCACGTGTCGACGTCAATCTAAGGTCAAGATTGTGGTAGACAATTAGAGGCCATCACATGTCGAGTCATTGCCACTCATTAGTCTTTCAAAAAGTGTGACAAAAATTATAGGTCACCACATATTGAGTTATTGGTGGCGCCAACTTTGAAATTGTGGTGGGAAAAAGATGTCATGGTGTTCAATTGTAATGTACGCTCTCTTTTAAGAAGTCTGACAGCTAATCATTGCATGCCACGTCACTTGTTAAACTAAATAGAAAAAGAGCTTAATCAAGGGTTGTGATCACGCCACATGGCAAAATTCACTTTCATTTTAAAAAAAGAAAACTTGTTTTTTCTGGTTGAAATCTTAATGTTTTAATGATTTTGACATCCAAAAATTTCAAAAATAGAAAATTAAAAAAATTCAGAAATTTCTTCTGAAAATAAAATTAATCATTTTTCACCATGGTAATACACATTAATTATTGTTTTCATGCAGATAGATGAATTTATAATTATTTTAAAAAAATGATTTTGTGAATCAATAAATCACTTGATTATTTGTAATATAAAAAATTCTCAAGAAAACAATTAAATCTTGCGAAATAGTGAATATGGTTATAAAAACATGATTAATCATTTAGAACCATGATAACATGCATTTATTATCATTTCATTCAGATAAGTACATAAAATTTGTAATATTCATACCTTAATATGCATATTATTGTACCCCTATAAGGGCCCAATTGCATTATTCTCTCTCTCTCTCTCTGTCATATGAGTCTCTACCTCACTATCCAACTAATAGAGCTCTTCATTCGTTTCCCTATATTTTCTTCTTCTTCCACATTTTAATAGATACCATGTCATTTTGTTTATGCATGCTCATCATTAACTAATTTTCATGCATAATTTGTATGAACTTTTTTACACATTATCACGTTTGCCCATCATTTCACATTTATCTTTTTTTAGCAATCATCGCCCATTTTGCGTTATAAGAGCAGAAATGACAGATTTTGCATGTTAACCGTTTTTAAGGGCAAGTGATCTTAAACCAATCCTCTTTCTTTGAGTTTGTGTTGTTTCAAGGCTTGATTGAAGGATATTATGAAAAAAGGCAAAAAGAGGATAATGGTTGAGCCAATATTTCTCAAACTAATGTACAGTCTTTGGAATGATTTATATAGTTTTCTTTTCATATATTTTGTTGGCAGAATGAATGATCATAAAGCAGAAAGCAAATGTACTGTTTTCATGAAAATATCATCTGAAATAGATAAGTAGATTGAAAGATATGATTGTTTGTAGTTACAGAAAAAATAGAATTGATTCATAATCAATTTAAATTTTTTCATTTATAAAGGAGAATTTTTGTAAAAATGTAATGCTTGTTGATGTGCTAGAACCACCATGAGGAAAAAGTAAGAACTAGCCCATTGGCATGGTGCTCATCCCCCACATGGTGCCCTCTCGATGAGGCCAAGTTTCTCTAATGCGACGAGCACGAGAGCCGCCATGTAGACCCTATGTGGTGACATTTTCCCATGAGGTTCCATATTGGCATGCAATTAAGATATCCTATATTTTCATGAACGTGCCCATTAATTCTATATGATTTCTCTTGCATATATATATATATATATTTTTTTGAATTTGTGCAATGGTTTCTTTTTTGTTCACGACAAGGATTGTGAATGTAGAGGATTGATCGGGTAGGATTTATGGTAGGATTTATGTCCCATTGTTGATCTTCACTTAACTGTCCCTGTAGGTCATGGTGCACTTTGGTTAGTAAGCATTTTTTTAAAGAGATGAATTGGGAAACATGGAACCATTAGATATTACCCTCAATGTCTTTTTATCCTAAGACCTAAAACTCATGGGATCAAGGAGCACTTTTGGTTGGCTAGTGATGAACTAAATTTTGGGGTCTTTTGACATGAAATTTTGGAATCGATTTTACGAATAAATATTTATTTATTTATATTTAATAAATTGATTATGGGTCAAATCCTCACATTGCCTTGGTAACGAGATTAGAGTTTTATAGAGAGAATGGATACATATATAAAGAAGATGGATGAGATGAGATTATGAAAAAATGTGGGGCTTTAAAATGATGATTATGATATGGATTATGTTCAAAATTATGATATGGGACTAATTTCTACACTATCCATGGATTGGTGATGTTGAGCTCAAATCCGTCCTCCACTTGATCTTAACTCCACAACATGCTTCAACACCCAATTATAGAAAGCTTGGGCATGAGCCTCTCCTTTTCCTCTTTGTAGCCTTACACAAAGAGATAGCCAAAAAACATGTAAGGAGAGAGAAACTAGGGAATATATATGGAGGTTCTTAGGGTTTGAGGGCATCAAGGGATAAATGTTCCATCCCTAAAATTTTTAAATTTTTATGCTGAATTCCTTGATCGGAATTCTATCTAGATAGAGGTTGAAAGGACAAATCTAGCCATAAAATTTCTGCACAAAACTCAAATCGTATCATTAGATATCACAATTTTAATAATAACTATATTAGGCATCAAATTGCGATTAGGAATTAGAGAGGGAATCACATGTCATGATCTCATTAGACATAATAGGATGTTTTCACCTTTTTTTAGGGCAAGATTAATCAGGTCATTGACGGCTCGTTTTCGTGCGTCGTTAAACACAAAGACGATGGTCAAACAAAATTTATAAATCCGAACTCACAAAGACAAGATAGAATAATCAAGTACTGGGTAAGTATCGGGTCGATCCACAGAGAGCAGGGTTGACTTTAATCGCAAAGTTGACTTGGTCAAACTTAGGTGTAAAAGGAGTTTTAAATAAGAGAATATCAGATTTAAGATATGGAAATGATATAAATAAGGTAAATAAGAAGTTTTAAGATTTGAAATCTCGGATTTGACAGAGAAAAGTCAAAAGTCAAAGTCAAAGCATTGACTTTGACCAGCAGTAGGTGTTCTGCAAAATCAGAGAATCAAACAGAGTCAGAAGATTACGAAAAGTAGATATTTGGAAACTAGAGAGAAAATGGAATTTATTGATATAAGTTTTGTAATTTTTGGATAAGAAATGGATTTATTATGAATTATTGAAAATCAACAATCAGAAAATCCCCGAAATGAACACCTCAGAGGAAATCTTCAAATTGAATGCCCAAATGAAATCCAAATCTTGCAATTTATATGTCAATAGAAAGCTAAGAACCAGAGGAATCCAACAAGACCAAAATTATCAAATTCTGATCTGCCAATAAAAAGTAATTGACCCCGAAAGTCAACATTTGACTTCTGATAAAAGATGAACAGTCCGTGGTCAAACGTTAAATTGAAGGGTCAAATGAACTCAGAATTTGATGAAATTTCTATCCACGGAAAGCTGATGAAAAGAGGAATCCAATGAAACCAAAATCAAGTGATTTGGAATTGTAATCAGAGAGATATCCTATTTTCAAAATCAGCGACTTTTCGGACTGAAATTTGGGGAAAATGAAGAACACTATGAACTAATTTGCAAAATTAAACTTCTAAATCTAATAAAAACTCAAATTACCTCTTGATAATCGATCGAATCTCACTACTAACCCGATTGCCACGAGAATTAAGCTCCAATTTGCACGAATTGGAGTGAATTTGCTCGGATCCTTTCTCACGGACTTTCGGAATTCAAGGGGAAAATTCGATGAAATCAAGGAGGAATTCGCGATCAATCCCGCTTCAATCCCTTCAGAATCGAGTCTAAACGCAGGGGAATCACGATGAACTTAAGATCTTCCTCGAAATTCGCTTAATTCCTTCACGAATCGATCAAAAGTTGAAGAACAAGAGAAGGAGTACATGAGTTTTTAAAGGAGAAATTGGCCCAGAATCGTGGGCTGTAGAGGCGGTCATGGGGGCGGTTTTCAAGCTTCATGGAAGCGGTTTCCTTTGCATGGCTTCGTGGCTTCAAATCCGCGTCAATTTTGACCGGATTTCACGGTCGAAAGGCCTCCAATTTCCACGATTTTAGCTCCACGATTGGACCACGATCGAGCCACGATCGGGTCACGATCGGGCTTCGATCGTGGTCTTAGGTCTTCGCCGATCCTCGTTGGATCAAGTAGAGGCGATTCCACTGCATAAGACGTGCGATCGCGGCTCGATCGCGCCGCGATCGCGGCTCGATCGCGCCGCGATCGCGGCTCGATCGAGCCACGATCGCGGAGTTCTTCCACGCATCCTCGAGCCGTCCGATTTTTGATCGTTACTTGATGAAGATCCGACGCATATGAGCGTTCCACGCGGCTTCAACGGAGGCCGTCAGATCGCGATCGCGCGATCTCCCTTGATGACAATCCGACGCTCTTCGCGTCGCCATGTGGCGTCGAGTAAGCGCTCCGATTGCAGTCACTTAGTGATTCTTTGCGCACGTGTTGAATTGATGATCGCGTGGACTCGGGTCCACGCGATCGTAGCCGTCCGTGAGAAGATCGGACGCTCGCCGCGTGTCCACGTCACCTGCAAAACGAAACGTGTGGGAACATAGTCCCACACGGAAGATAAAAAAATTTCGCCCTATAAATTAGGGGCGGTGAAACGCCCTAATGCGTTACCGCCCCTAAATACTAACCGAGGGCCCACTATACTCGTGGGCCCTCCACATGCGAACCCTTCGCCACGTGGCGCCCCACACGGCGCCCACGTGGGACCGTCCGTGTGGCCTCCTGCCACGCGTCGGCGCCACTGCGCCCGCGTGGGCCACACGCGCTCCTGCCACGTGGCCTCGGCGCCACGTCGTAACGGTGCGGTGGACCCGCGCGCCACGTCGCCCGTCGCCCTGGGCCCGGTCGCCACGTCAGCTCCGCCTGGGCCCGCTCGCCACGTCAGCCGCAAGTAATTTCTCCCCCTTTTTCGCGATTTTCACTAATAAAATACTTAAAAATTCAATTAAAAATCAAATAAAAATCAGAAAAAGGGTTAAAAATTCATAATTTAAAATATACAACTCCTTTTTAATTCAAATTTTCTCCATTGGATCACAAATTCTTTTCTTTTTAATATCATGTCATTTAAAATATGTTTTCAAGAAGGAAATAAGGATGAATTAAAATTTCATTAAATAAGTTCTAATTAAACATTCTAAATCATAAATTCATCCTAAAATCATCCTTCCAAACATTTATTAAAGTCAAAACTCATTTAATCACTGAGATTAACTTCTATTAATCTAAACAAAAGATTAATCATCGATTAACATGAAATTATCCCTAATTTATGCATAAATGTCAACTTTAGTGAAATGACATGCCAATGGAGAAAATTCCTAAAAAGTATGATAACATGCATCATATTCACATAAAATAAGCATGAATATGAGTTAATTAGGATAAGAATTCAGGTTATAAATGCATGTTATCAGTCATCTGATCAACTTGATCGCTAGTTGAGGCTCCACTGGAGTGATGATGAATATTATGCGCCCTATAAGCCAATAACACTTCCATGTATCTCGTTTATACCCATTGAAATAAAATTTATTCATCATCATTCTTTTGTAATGTTTGTAATAAAGTCCATGAACATATGTAATGAATAAGAGAATTATGATAAGATCATAATATAATGATCACTAGTCTTTAAACATACATTCTAAATATTCATATTCATGAGATATTTGAGAAGGATGATAACATGCTATATTTACATTATAAAACATGATTTTTGATGCATATTTAAGTATAAATGATTTCATTTTCATGCATGTTATCGTAGTTATATGTATTTTTCTATTATTCTCTTAAAAAGTCATTATAATCTCAAAATACTTTAATTTAGGGTTAATTTTTATAAGTTAGAGTTTAATAATTTGATAACCCATATTTTTCTTGAGATTATAACTGTTTTTAAAGTTAAAATAATAAGAGAAACAATTTTTATAAACATTCATTTTATTTTCTAAAGTTTAAAATCTTAATAAATGAATGTATTTTTGAAATAATAATTTTAACTCTTATTATTTATTTAATTTGACCTTTTAGAATAATAGATAATTAAATTTTGGATCAAATGAAAGAAATTTGGATTAATTTGGAGTTGTATTTTAAAAGATATGATTTTTACAATTTTTAGGGATTTTTCTGGATTTTTCCTAATTTTTTCGATTTAATTTCTATTTAAAAAAAATATAAAATAAATATATAAAAGGGCAAAAAAGCGCGAGGTCCCACGCGGGTGCGGCGTGAGCACGCAAGGCCACATGGCGAGCCATGCGACCCGCATGCAACGTGCCTACGTGGCGCGTTTTTATATATTATATATTATTATTACATATATAATAAAAAGGGGTCTTCAGCCTTCCCTAGATGGGAAGGGTGTGCTTATAAACCGTCGGGTCTTTTAAACCCGACGGTTTCTTATAATAATCTCCGTGTGGGACTAATCCACACGCTTCTCTTATAATGCAGGTGACGTGGACGTACGCAGAGCGTCGGATCGGGCGATTGGACGATCGACTGGCATCGATCGCGTGGAGCGCGGACCACCCGATCTGATCAAGGCACGTGCGCGATTGAAAGAGTTATAACGGTTGGATCGTCGGCGACGTGGCAGCATCGCACGCGTCGATCGCGTGGAGGCGGGGTGCATTGGAGATCAATCAAACACGTGCTGAATTTAATGGATTATAACGGCCGAGATTTAATCGCATGCGATGCATCTCGACCGTCGGATTAAGAATAAAGGGGCGCGATTGGAGCGTTTGATATAAAGAGTTTCATTGGATTAAATCGTGGCCGTCCATCACGATCCGACGGTCACGACTTAATCGAAACGGTCAACGATGGACCGTTTCATCGTAACCGTTGATCGAAACGATCGGACGGTTACCGAATTTTTCCCTATAAAAAGCCCTGTTCTTCACGAATGTAAGCATCCGAGTTGAATTTCAATCCAATTGAGCTGTCTAGACACCATTCTTCTCGCTTCTCTCAATCTCAACGTGTTCCTCACTCAATTCCGCACGCACGGAGCATTAGAAATCGAGATTTGGTGGAGAATTGAGGGAGAAATCGCAGCTTGAAACTCGTCAAGGCGTTCTTGATGTTCTTCGCGATTAATCGAGTTAATCACGACGATTTGATCGCAAAACGGGTTTAGTGGAAGCGGTTTTTCATTATTTCTCTTCCTATCATGTTTAATTTCTTTTTAGATTAGGATTTAGCTTTCAATTTCATAAAATTTCACTAGAAATCGCGATTTCGATCGCCCAAAATTTCTCTCCACTTTGAATCTTGATTTCTCCGCGAATTTCAGTCCAAATTCAACGATTTTTGATTCCGTGGAATCGATTTGAAGTCTTCTTTTTAAAAATACCATTTTCCCCAATTTCTACCATCAATTTCTCGTCCGATTTGATCAAATTTGAAGATTACGTCAAGAAATTCCTTAATTCCCTGTGGATTCGACCCGTATTTACCATTATACCCTTGAATTCGATACATTTTCATCAAATTGGTAAGTTCGGAATTATTTTTGACGTGATACAGCGTGAAATTGATGACCTCGCGGTTTCGTCTCGTCAAAGGACATTTCAATTATCTGAAAAGAATAATACTATCTGATTTAACTCATATGACGAGTATGCGTGATCCCACAACCATTTGTGTGGAGATACTAAGGATAGATAGTGGGTGCTCTATAGAGCAAGAGTTTTCTAAATTGATCCATATGAATCCCCAAATAGTATTATACCTAATAGTCAATTAGGTTGATTCATGTCACGGTTGTGTATGTGGTCCTTTGACTTGAGATATCAAAGATATCATGTGAATGGATGATCGTATTTTGATTATTACTTACAAATCCCAAGCCAAAGGATTTCCAAAACATCATATATTGGATACTGAATTAAGTTCTCAAAAATGATTGTGTGATTAAGATGAGATCGTCTGATCTTGATATTTGAGGAGATTGCCTCAAGGAATGAGATGTGATGAAATCCTTGGCCAAGATAATTGAGAAAGAGTTCTCAATGTCTTCCTCTACACATCAATATTAACTTGAGTGACCAACTAGGGTTTGATATTTGAATATACCCTAAGTCATTCATGAGTCTTGTGTGGACGAAATATGATATGTACATTGTAACTAATGAAGGCAAGATTCCAAACATGAGTTTTTATATACTCCATATATCCTTGAGTACGTGGTGTAGCTTGGCACCAAATGGGCTGAAAAATTGACATGTTGATTGTGTTAAATCAATCCTTAATTAATTAATCTATATCTTGATGTAGATAATGACTAAAGTTTGACTAATAAGGTGTTTGGGTCTATAGAGTTATCAACTATTAAGATCTATGGACCTACTAGGTCACACACATAAGGTCTACAGATGTTAGTAGATATAGACATGATTACGAGGTTTTTATGAAAAATCTACATATCAAATGTCTATAAATGGGGGGAAAATTATCACAACTCAAGGTGCCCATGCAAGCCTTGTGAAAATTCTCCCCTTTCTTCTCTTTCCCTCTTGGTGAAGAGCTTTGAAGAGGAGACTAAACTATTTGACAATCACGTGGATACTACTAGAGGCTAGACAATTGAATAGCTTTAAAAAATGTTTTTCTCATACATACTAGATGATAGGATCATTGGTTCTAGGTTCCTAAATATTTTGAATATTCGATACAATTCGTTATGTTGCATTCAATGTTTCGATCAAAATTTTTAAAGACTTATTGAACTCTAGTCTTAACAAGTGACACATCACATTGAAAATTCTAACAAAGATATTTTTAGTCTATCAATATCCTATTTGGAGATCATAATGGTTGAATCCATGTAGAACTAGGGTTGATTTTTGAGATGCTTTAGTGTTTTGTCACTTTGGATGATGAAATGTGATGAAAAGGAAAAGGCATATTTTTTAAAAGTTGACAAGTAGACCTTTCCAATTAATCAAATCAAGCATCAATTGGATTGAAATCAAAGGAGAATTTGTAGAAAGAAGTTATAGATAGAAAATAGTAGATGAGGCTACAAAAAAATGTCATTAAAAACTCAAAACAAGAAATTACTCAAAATACCTTATGATAACAAGAAAAATTATGCATCTAAGCGAGACATCATTTTTTCATGTTATCATGATGTTATGCCGAAAATAAAGAATTTTATTTCTATGTGAAATGGAAAAGATAATTAGAAACAATTAAGGCCATTAAGAGATTGTTAAAGGCTTAATCGGAAGAATTATAAAGACGAGATTGTCTTGAATGATAAAAGTAACATATCAAATCTCTGTTCATATATGAGAAAGCATAAAGAGAAAGTGAGGCTTGTTTTTTGGGTGTTTTTGATTTCCCGCCCAATGAAATTTGGCTTGGAGGACACATCGGGGAGAATATCCGTTCCAAAGATTGCTGACGACCTTGAGTAGCACCATCGAGTTGATGACTTCGGTTGGAAGCTGAAAAGAGGTTGGTGAGAATCGATTTAGGGTTTAGAAATCTATTTTTTCTTTCTTTTCTTTTCTCTCAAGTTGAATTATTTCTTCAGTAGATTTGTTGTTTGAAGTTGATTCTTACTACATTTCTAATTCTTTGTTAGTATCTTTTGAGTTCAATTCAAGTTAAATTTTAAGTTTTAGATCGTTAATTCTTTAATTCCATTAGCACTATCTTTTTCTTTTTGGTCGAAAACAAAAAGAAAATAAACGAAATAAAATCTCTACTATATTAATCTTCTTTCGTGTTTGAATTCACTTAGAAAACTCAAGTCACTTCTCTCTTTCAGTTAAATTAGATCTAATTTAATTTCTAGATATTTAAAATCAGTCTTATTCTATATTCATCAGCTATAGGAAGAGAGAAATCGATTGTTAAATCAGATAAATACAATGACATAAATTTAAAAGGATAAGAAGGATAAAATAGAATATAGGAGATTAAAGATGAAATTAAATACTAGATCTGAAATAAAAGGAAAATTAATTTTTCTTTAAAATTTTTATTGTGAAATTGAACTTTCTCAACAAAGTCTAATTTTCTTTAGTCTAATAATAAAAAATTACAGTAATCGAGAATAAGGTGAAATTGAAAATATCCATGATGAGGTCATATTGAGTTGACTTTAGTAATAATTTTCTAGTATTTTGACTAAACAAGTTGACTTTGCAATTGAATACTGATGCCTTTTCTATTACTGTTGAATTTAGTTGGTTGAGAAAAAATTTCTGAATTAAATAAAAAAGAGAAAAATAAACTTTGCCACAGCCTCCCTTGGTTCGACCCCTTTACTGAGCCACGTTTTTGGATAGTTAGGAGTTTAAAGGGAAAATTTCTTTTATATACTTTTTTATTGATTAAGTCCGAATAAAAGCACAACGACACAATCAATCAAGTTAATTTGGACTTATCACCTTATATTGCACATTAAATTAATGAAACACCATTTGGGTGTTCTTGGAAAAGTTTGGCACTCAAAGTGTCGATCCTCTCTCAATCTAGATCCAAATCTTGACCTTTAGAGCTGAATAGAATTGGAAATAAGTTTAGAATCCATAAATAGAAGAGATTCAAAGGTCAAGTCATCAACAAGGATTGCACAAGCTATTTTTTTTATGAATACATTCGCAGAGGCGGGAGAGATTTTATAGAATTTTAATTAAAAAAGTGAGGGTCGTCCGAAGTTATTAAGTGAAAATTAGACATGAAAAATTGTGCCACGTGTCCATGTTGATTGAGAAAGAAACCACTACAAAAATCTTGATGGTCTCAAACCTTGTCTTCCACCCACCTCAACCCCACCCGCAGCCAAGTAGTAATTGACAATCAATTTAATAGAATAAACCAAAGGATTCAACACTTCTAGTGCGGTCATGTCACCTACAGGAAAAAACACAAACATTAATCCCATATGGGATATTTTAAGAAAATAAATAACTAGATATCCTTCTCGAGATATGTTGATTATCATTTAGTTATAATATTGACAAAGCATGGCCATACGATTGTCGAAATACACATGTCCACGCATCAAAATTAAAATAAATCACTTAAAATTTTGAATTAATTAAGTTTATTTTAGTATAGATGTGATAAGGGTTGAATCCATAGAGAATTAGGGTATGTTCTTGAGATGTTTTAGGATATGGATGACAAATTGAGATGAAAAATTAGGGGAAAATATAGTTCTAGAAAGAGGACTCAAAAAAATCACAAATCAGATTTAAATCCATAGAGAAATAAAAAAGTTGAGTTAGAGAGAGAAAATGGTTGATGAAGAGAGAAAATCTAACCCAAATACTTTCAGAAATAAAACATAAACTAACCCAAAAATATGCTTAAAACAATCAAATTAATCGTTTGATCAAGAGCCTTTCTTTCTATGATTTCAAAGAGGATATTTGATATCCAAGCAGTGATTTCTCCCTAGTTCTTTGAACAAAATCTTGATTTCAAGGGCTCGATAAACGCGAAAATTACTCTAGAACACGATGATATCAAGAGGTTCAAGGATCATGCTGTCCAAAAGGTCTGATTATTAGAATAAAAAAATCCAAGAATACATTTATCATCAAAGAGAGAGAGAGAGAGAGTTTAAATACGATTGATTTGGCCATGACCGTTGGATCTTAAATCAATGACTCTGAAGAAATGTCAAGAAGTGAATCGTTGTTGTTAAGTCGCAATTGTCGGATTTGAGATGAACCGTTTGGATTGTACCACATTGCCAATTGATTGCATTCGTTGGATCTTCATGTAATGCTCCAAATCGCACCATGCGTCCATTGACGTTCATCAATCATATTTAATCTTAGCCATTACCCTCTAGATTTATTGATGCTTTATAAAATGAATCGACACCCAACAAGAAACTGCCATGTACCCTCCACTGTAATGATAATCAAAAGTCAAGATTTAACCATAAGATCAAATGTCCCACATTGCGCCACATCACCTATGCCCAAAAATAAACAAGCATAGACCCACATTGAAAATATTTAAGGAACTTGGGATTATAAATAAGGTGAGGATCCACCTAAATAAATTTGGCCCATTAAGGGCACTTATCACTAATAATATTTTCCTAATACGTCACCACCAATGTGCCATGTGAGGCCCTTAAGTGTCGTCGCATGTATCCAGACAAGCATAAGCACCACATCAGTTAGCACATTAGTGCCTACTTAAAATTTATTTTTAAATTATTTTCATTAAAATAAATTTAAAAATAAATAAAATAAATTCAAAAAATATTTAAACATACCTAAAAATTAGAAAATTCGTATCTTCTAATGTACAATTCCTTTTTTATTTCAATTTTTTGGTTTGATCAGAAATTAAATAATATATCATTATATAATTTATTTTAGGAAATAAGAAGAGATTAAATATTTGACTCCAAAATACACTCAGCTTTTCTTAAAAAGTTAAAGTAAATAATTTTAGAGTATATATGAAAATATTTTTCTCTTCTTATATTACATTTAAAAATCAAATAAAATCTAAAATACAATTAGGCTAATCTATTTAAAATTCAACTCTTTCTTTATACATGATTATCCCTTAAATCTATTTTGAGACTTTTGATATAAATTGTATGGAATGATGAAAATTGCTTTCAAAGTATCATAACATGCATCAAGAATATATGAACGGTGCCCTAAAATGTGCAATAATAATCACATAGTCACATGTAAATTTTGCATAAGTATAAAATACTAATTCCCTACGCGGAGCCATGCAAGCGCCTCCTTGGACAGTGAGGTAATGGCGCCAGTATCTCAAGGCCTAAATGACAGCGTAGAACTCCTTATTGTACGTGGAGTACCAGAGTCTAACGTCATTCGGCTTCTCGCTGCAGAACTCGACATGGTGGCCATCCTGGCTCAAGACACCTTAATGCTGACGCTAGAGGCATCTCAAGAGACTTCAAACACCTTGCTGAAGTCGGGAACCTGCAGGACCGTTGCTTAGGGTCATCAAGGCCTTCAGTCTATCAAAGGCTCTGCTCGGCTGCCTCGGACCACTGGAATATCTCTAGCTTGAGGCAGTCGGTGATAGGTGCCATCACAGAACTGAAGTTCTGGACGAATCGGCGATAGAACATCGCCAGTCCAATGAAACTCGGATGTCATGGAAAGTGGAAGGTCGAGGCCATGATGAGATAGCTCGCACCTTCTCCGAGTCGGCGGACACTCCTTGAGTTGACAAGAGGAATCCTAGGAAGGAGACCTCTGTCGTGAAGAAGTACCACTTCTTGGGATGGGCGTAAAGCTTCTCCCGTCGAAGTGCGTCACAAACCTGGCGTAAATGGTGTAGATGATCCTCTCGCCCGCGACTGTAGATAAGAATGTCGTCGAAGTAGACGACGATAAATTTTCCAACGAATGGGTGCAAGACCTCATTCATCAGCTGTTGGAATGTGTTAGGCGTGTTCCAGAGGCCGAACGACATAACTCGCCACTCATAGAGACCGTCCTTTATCTTAAAGGCGGTCTTCCACTCATCTCCACGAGGAATCCGAACCTGGTGGTGTCCGCTTCTCACATCAATCTTTGAGAAGACCGTGGACCCAACCATCATATTGAACAGGTCCTGCAGGCATGGGATCGGAAAATGGTACTTGACCGTGATCTTGTTGATTGCACGACTGTCACAACACATTCGCCAAGTACCATCCTTCTTCGGTGCTAGAAGGGCGTGTACCGCGTAGGGGCTAAGGCTCTCCTGGATGAGGCCCTTCGCGAGTAACTTCTGAACTTGTCGCCACAACTCCTCATAGCGTGTGGGCTCCATTCAATAGTGGGGCAGGTTTGGGAGCGGAGCTCCCAGTAAAAGATCAAATTCTGTGGTGGATGTGGCGCATCGGTGGTAGCTCGCCGGGTAGATCCTCTCGGAAAGCATATCCAAACTCCGCTAGGATCGACTCAGCCTCGGGGGAGGGGGAAGATGGGTCAGCTCCGGTGGGGACATCTAGAGCTAGGGCAAAGCAGACTAGAGTGTCTGTGAGCTCATCCCGGATACTTCGCTCAAACTCCGGTCCTCGCACTACCATAAGTCCAACGCCAACGAGCTGTCGGTCGGGCAGTGTAGGGGACCCACACTAACCCTGCGACCATGATGCATGAAAGAGCAAGTATTTGCTCTTCTTGCCAACTGGACGTCATTGTCATACAACCATGGTCGCCCAAGTATGATGCTTCCGATTTTCATCTGAAGGACGTCACAGAGGATGCTATCATCATAAGTGTTGACTTGCAGGGGTACCCTACTCTTGAGTCGCACTGGTAGAGATGTCGTGTCGATCCAAGACACGTTGTAGGGACTTGGGTGCGAATGGGTTGCTAAACCGAGTCGGTGGATCATTGCGTTAGACACGGCGTTGACGCAACTACCACTGTCGACAATTAACTTACACACTTGCCCGTTGATCTTCACTTATGTGTAGAAGATCGACGTGCGAAGTGTGCAGTCTGCGGCGGGGTCGGGGGCAGGTGATGAGGTTCCCGCCTAGCCAGGAGAAGGTGATGAAGGCTCTGAGGCGGCCGCAGGGGGGCACATGCCCTCGTGGATGGGGGTTGTTCCCCTATGACTGTATCTGGGTGTGGCCGTGAACCAGGGTTGTTGCTGTTGGGACTGGGCACGACAATACCAACTACTGTAGATCCGTGTGGTGCAGTGGGGAAGTGTGGAGGAGCTGCACTGGTGATCTGGATGTACCCAATCATCTCGGGATCCAGGCAATCCTCCTTTAGTCCATCATCAGCAATGTAGACGTCATCACTTAAGATATCATCACCTCCAAGGTATCCCGGGGCATCATCTTCTAACCCGATAAGCAAGTTCGAAGATGGGCACTGGCTAGCTTGATGTCCCTTGCCCAGGCACTTGAAACAAGTGATGGGTGCAAGGGCCACGACCGTAGTGCGAGTGGACGACTCCGTCGTCACGGCCCGGGGAGGTGGGGTAGAACCCACTGAGGTGGCCGGGATAATTTGAATGTTCCCACCACCAGGTCTAGTCTGGGATGAGGTGGTAGCCGTCGTGGAGTGGGTGAACGGAGCCCTGGCGGTTTGAGTGGTCGTCATCGCTGATTGTCGTCATTGGGGCATCGTCTCCAGGTCTCTCCATGTGCTCCACGATACGGTAGGCCTCGTCAACTTTGAAAGGGCAGCTTTTTAACACCTCCTTCCAAAGGCGAGTGTTTTAACCCGTGTGTGAAGAGACCAATAACAATATGTGGGTCCTCCACAAATCGACACCTCATCCGACACTCCTCAAATGTCTGGATGTAATCCCGGACAGGTGACTTGTCCTGTCGGAGGTCAAGTCACGATAGGAAGAGCGTCGCCTTGTATTGCCGCGGAACATACTTGTTATGCAGCTTCTGGACCATCTCAGCCCAGTAGCGATCGGGAGTCCTCGCCTCTCGGCGGCAAGGTACTCGTTCTCCTAGAAGATCTTGGCTTGCCTGCCAAGTCTCATCTTCGCGTACTCGACGCAAAGTTTGGTATCCATACGATACTAAATGGAAGTAGGAGTTCATTCTGGACTCCCAATCAATAAAGTCTTTGGGTTCACGTGAACCATCAAAGACATGAACCTCGACCCTCACTGCTCTTCTGCATGCGAGCGCAATGGTCCTCACGACGACGATCTGGGTCATCACGTTGGTCGGTCGTGGAGGTCTCGATCATCATGGTGACGACAAAGGGGGGGACTAGGGGGCCATTTGCGATCGTAATCTCGGTCATTGGGGACAACATAGTCCGTGTGTGGTGGTGCGCGTGGTGGGGCTTCACGGTCATAGCGTGGATAGTCAAGCCCGGGGGTCGTAGTCTCCGCATCGATGTGGGTCTCCTTGAGCGCTTGTGGTATTCTCCTCCTCGCAATAGTAATCACGGTGACGTGGCGAGTCTTCTTGGCGATCGTGATACCCATGATCCTGAAGTCCGTATGCGGGGACTGCTGGGCGCGATCACCTTGATAATCGCGACGATCATCGTAGGGACGGGAACCCCTTGTGCGTGAGTCATCCGGTCGGTAGTCCCTCGAGTAGTCGCCCTGAGTCGGTCGGTCATCATATCGTCTGTCGGGGAATGAGGTCCGCTCATAGGGGCTCCCTCGTGGGCTTGGTCGTCACTCCACTACTAGGATGTCGCCTGATGGATGCTCAAGCCCGGGTTGGTATCACTGGGGGGCCGTGCAGCCAGAAAGTGGATGGGAGCAGGACTCCCATCCTCTCCAGAACGGCACTCACCGTACGATGAAGATCCGCTTGGGTAACATATGGGATCGCCTATGGAAGGCAACTAGAGACAGTCATGTCCTCCTCGTCGGGACTAGCTGGTCGAAGGCTGAGCATCTGTAATCATGTCTGGGGCCTTCCCTAGATGCTAGCATCGTGGTCAAGCGAAGGGGGAGTGAGCTCGTGTGGATCGTCCATCGGACGAGTGGGGGCTAGGTGGTTCCGGCCTTGGCGAGGTCGGATCACCTAGTCCTAGGCGGATCAAGGGCGGAGGAAGAAGGCGACCACCTTCTACTCCATTGTCGGGCATCAAAATGCCCTGGGGTCCCTGGATGGGGACATAAACCCCTCACGAGTAGTGGCCCTAGTAGAGGTGTTTCGACCACCATGGCTGTGTACTTGGCTAGAAGGAAGAGGGGCTATCCCTAGTGTAACGAATGATGAATGCTGGTTAAAAACCTAAATGTCTAAATGAATGAATGAATGATACGAGTAATGGGAAAGATGAAATGGAATAGAGGCGTCGAGCGCAGTCAAGCGACTACAGCCTGCGCTCTGATACGAAGATGATGCAAGACCAAGCAGGTAAGCCTGATCGTGCTCGAAGTACTGAAGGTGACTCTTGGGAGGGGATGTCCTATTGCGGTATCGATGATGAAATGATCTATCAATGCTTACAAGCAGTTGCCTTCCCGCACGTTGTCTCTAATGCTCTTGAGATGCGCCGAGTAGTGCCAGTCCGGGAAGCCTCCAGGTCCACGTCCTCGCATGCGTTGGTCCTTGGATCATCGATGGGGACTCGAAGATCAACCCGACGGATTGGACCACGGTCTCAATCCGCTCGTGTCGTCCTCTCAATTGACCTAAACTAGGTCCTAAGGGCGGTGGAAGCAGGTGCGGGAAATACTGGAAGAGATAAAAGAGCTTCAAAGTAAGGTGGAGAGGATGGATGCCTAACCTCTGGGGCACGAGCTCGGTCATTCGTGGTGAAGGAGGTCGTTCGTATGTGGCGGGACGATCGGTAGAAGAGAATCGGGCGAGTAGTCATCATGGCGCAGGAGGTCCCTTGATGCGTTGCCTGTGGCGTTTGTAGGCTGCACCCGGAGGTGAGCGTAAAGGAGCGGCTCGAGGAGGGCGTGGAGAGGCAAGGGTACGGAATTGATCCGGGGAGGCAAGCGCGCGTGTACCGGCAGCGGACCAGGGTGTCATCGAGACTGGAGGACACCTTGGACGTAGTCAGAAACGCACAGGGTTGGTCAGCTGAGTGCGCGCGAGCCTGGAGCAGTTGGGCGCGCGTTGGCCCAATGAAGTGGAGCACGACGGTAACCTAGGGCAGTTAACTAGACAAAATAGTGAGCCGCTTACTGGCAGTCGTTGGGTTGACTAGGCCAGCGACCGAGATGAAGCGCGGTAGGGAGCGCTGATGCGGTCGAGAAGGCGATCCCGGGTGGCGGTCCACTTGCAGAATGGGGCAGCCTGGTGAGGTGGATCACGCACGCACGCAGAAGGGAATTTCTGGGGATAGTCGTGAGGAATTTGAACTGACGAGCGATGGAGGAAATTCCTAGGGAAGCGAGAGTTGGGGATGGTGGGCGAGGACCCCGCAGAGTGACGGGAGTCGACGAAGTTGGTAGGGCGTCGAAAGATGGCAGGCGAGGCCTCAAGGAGGGGGCACGGTGATTTCGGGAGTTTGGGAATTTGGGGAGAAGGACTTAGGAAATTCGAAAGAGACGGGGCATCAGAATTCAGTGGCTGGGGGGTTGGAGGAAATCGAAAGGGGTCGAAGAAAGAATTCGGGGCGTCGGGGTGAAGAGGGTAGGTAGACGGAGTGAATTCAGGGCGTTAGGGTGGAGGGTGGCTAGGAGTGGAGGGGATTCGATGAGGGGAGGGTTGAGAATGATGACGTGAAATCAAGAGGGCGATGTGAGTGAATTCAGCAAGGTGAGGGGTAGGGGGAAGGGATGTGGAGACGGCTTGAATTCCGCGGGATGGCGAGTCGAATTCCGCGAGCGCGGCGATTGGAATTCAACAGGGACATGGAAAGAAATTCGCCTGTCATGCGAACGAACTTGACTGGGACGGGAGAGGAAACCAGGGCGAGGTGGAACTCAAATTTTGCGTACGGTGAGAGGAAATCAAGGGTCGACTTTGGCGTATGCGGTGGCTGGAATTCTGCAGGGAGAGGGAGGCGCGACAGAGGGAAACGATTGGTTGTTGGGAGGAGGTTTGGGGGGGATGCGGAGGGAAGGGTTCGATCGGGCGAAGGAGGGAATTGGGGGAGGATGCAAGGGGTGCAAGCAGGAATTGAGCTTGCGGCGATGAGCGTCGGGGAGGTGAGGGAACGTGGACGGTTAGGGAGAGAGAGAGTGGCGGGGTGATAGACTGGACAGATTCGGGAGGGGGTCGCGAGAGAGGGAGACGGGGTTGAGCGGGGGAAGGGCGGGCAAGGGAGGGGGAGGAAGATCAGCGTGCGACGGGGAGGGAGAAGCTCGGGACAGAGATGTGGATGGAGTGAGGAGGGGATGACGGTGGGAGGATGGCGACACGGTGGTCCTGAGGCGGCGGTGGTGGCTTGGGGACAACAGCGTCTCGAAGGGGATCGACGGCGTGGTGCGGCGGCGGCAGCACGTTTGCATGAGGCTGCGGCGGTGACGTCCTCATGGTCGGGGCAAGGAGTGGCGGCAGTAGCGGCGGCGGCGGCGGCAACGACGACGACGGCGGTGGTTGGACTCCTTCCCTGACCTCCTATGAGCAGCCACTTGAGAGGGAGAAAACTTCTTTTCTTTCTAAAATGACGGCTAGGGTTTGTTGGGGGGGGGGGGGTCCTTTCTCCTCTTATAGAGCCCAAAATGGGCCAAGAGGGGAAAGGACTCACTTGAGGCCCAAGACCCAAAGCCTAAACATACTCATAGAAATAAGAAGGTTCATAAAGAAGAAGGGCTTCACAGATAGGATCCCGAAAAGGGAAGAACCCACCCGGAAGCCTAAAAAGGAGAGGGAAAATAAGCAGGGGCCTGCTTAAAACACATGCAGGCCAAGAAAGTTCATAATAATAAAAGAAAGCATATAGGTCCATGCGCGCGCGAGCCTGGGGTCCTCACGCAGTGTAGCGGAAGTCAGCATCCTTCATCTTTGCTCGTCGAGGGGGCTGGAAGCGCGGGGGTGTCGGCCCCTCCGGTGCCGTGGTGTCATGCCTTGGTGGTGACGGGGGTCGTACGCCACCACATTGCTTGGTGCCATGAGTCTATTCCATGTGTCTATACCATGTCAACCTTAAAAGAATTCTAGAAAAAACCAAAGAATTTTGAAAATTTGGATAAACTTAGAAAAATCATATCTTTCAAAATATAAGGGTAAACATCTTATAGTGGCACGACCTTTAGGGTATATATCAGATAGTGGCACCACCTTTTTTCACGCTCAAATAATGGCACCACCTTTTTCGATGGCTAAAATAGTGGCATCACCTCAGCATTCCCGCTGAGGTGGCATTTAGTATATTTTCCTCTTCCACCTGGTTGCCACGTGGTCCGGCTTATTCTCTCTCTCTCTCTCTCTCTCTCTTTATTCTCTTCCTCTCTCTTTATTCTCTCTCGTCATTCTCTCTCTCGTCATTTTTTTTCCCTCTCTCTCTCTCTTTTCCAGTCGCTCGGCGGTCTCCGGCGAGATTCCGGACGAGATCGGCGAGTTGGGTAATCTCCGCGAGCTCGTGTTATCACGCAGCCGCGTCTCCGGTCGCTTCTCTCTCCTCGCGTCGCGTCTCCTGGCGATGGAAATTACTTCCGTCGCCAGCGAATCGCAGGGAGAACTTTCTCCCACGATACCTTCTCACTCTTTCTTCTTCCTCCTCTCTCGCGAGGAGAAGGAGAAGGAGAAGAGAGAACCTTCTGCGTAAGGGGAGGGGGAGATTCTTTTCTTCCTCTCCTCTCTCTCACGTTCTCCCTCTCTTTCTCTCTTTCTGCAAATTCTTCTCTTCTTCTGCTCTCTTCTCTTCCTTCTTCCTTCTCCCTTCTTCCGCTCCCCTCTCCTCTATCTTTTTCTTTCTCTCTCCTTCTCTTCTTTCCTCTCTCTTCCGCTTTCTCTCCCTCTCTCTCTTCTCCTTCTCTCTCGCGTCGCGTCTCCCCGGCAACGGAAATTACTTCCGTCGCGAGGGAATCTAAGGGAGTGGTGATGGGGCTTAAGTTGGTAGTATCGCTTCAAAAAAATAAAGGTGATTTGGCGGAGAGAATGGCGGGCCTGAATAATTTTCTAGGGGGAGGGAGGGAGGGAGGGAGAGAGAAGAGGGCGGGAGGGAGAGAGAGAGGGATGAGAGGTAGGGAGGGAGAGCGGGAGAGAGAGAGAGAGGGAGGGAGGGCGGGAGAGAGAGAGGGAGGGAGAGAGGGAGGGAGGGAGGAGAGAGAGAGAGAGAGGGAGGGAGAGAGGGCGGGCAGGAGAGAGAGGGAGGAGAGGTAGGGAGTGAGAGAGAGGGAGGAGAGGTAGGGAGGAGAGAGAGGGAGGAGAGGTACAGAGGGAGAGCGGGAGAGAGAGGGAGGGAGGGCAGGACGCGGGAGAGAGAGAGAGTGAGGGAGGGAGGGCGGGACGGGAGAGAGAGAGAGGCGGGAGGGGAGAGAGAGGTACTGGAGGGAGAGCGGTAGAGAGAGGGAGGGAGGGCAGGACGCGGGAGAGAGAGAGAGAGCAAGGGAGGGAGGGCGGGAGAGAAAAGAGCGAGGAGGGAGGCGCGGAGAGATAGAGCGAGGGAGGGATGGCGAGAGAGAGAGAGAGAGCTAGGAGGGAGGGAGGGAGGGAGGGAGAGAGAGGGAGGGCAGGGAGAGAGAGGAAGGAGGGCGGGAGAGAGAGAGGGAGGGAGAGCGAGAGAGAGAGAGAGGGGAGTGAGGGAGGGCGGGGGAGGGAGGGAGGGAGGGCGGAGAGAGAGGGAGAGAGGGATGAGAGTGAAGCTCGTAATCCCCAAAAATTGTTCAGAATCACAGATAGAGTGAAAACCCCGGAAATGAAAGCTCTCGAGATGAAGTCCCTTAAAGCTCTAAGCGGCCGCTATACCGGCGCTGGCCGCCTGCCCCGCTTGCGGGCCTCCTCGATGATGGTCTGCTTGACGCCCTTGCCCTTGGGGAGGGAGACCCAGGCTTGGAGCCCTGCCGATGGTGAAGACATTACGAGGCGAGTGGCGAACTCGTGGCCCGTGGCATCCTGGATGTGGATCGTCTCGAAGCTGCCCTTGTGCTTCTCCCTGTTCTTGATCAGCCCCACCCGGCCCGTGTTCCTCCCTCCCGTCACCATCACCACGTTACCCACGTCGAATTTAATAAAGTCGACAATCTTGCCGCTCTCTAGGTCAAGCTTGATCATGTCGTTCGCCCGAATATGCGGATCCGGGTACCTGATCGTGCGCCCGTCGTAAGTGTTCAGATACGGGATTCCCTTGTCCCCGAACTGCACCGATCGGACCTTGCACAGCTTGAACTGAAAGAAAGGAACGAAAAACATCGATCAGTCAATCAATCCAACAAAAAAATTTCAATCCCTCGAGTTCACTTACCTTGGCTTCCTCGTCCCCTGATGCGGTGGAGGCGGAGAGAGAGGGCGGGAGGAGAGAGAGAGGGATGAGAGGTAGGGAGGGAGAGCGGGAGAGAGAGAGAGAGAGGGAGGGCGGGAGAGAGAGAGGGAGGGAGAGAGGGAGGGAGGGAGAGAGAGAGAGAGAGGGAGGGAGAGAGGGCGGGCGGGAGAGAGAGGGAGGAGAGGTAGGGAGTGAGAGAGAGAGAGGAGAGGTAGGGAGGGAGAGAGAGGGAGGAGAGGTACAGAGGGAGAGCGGGAGAGAGAGGGAGGGAGGGCAGGACGCGGGAGAGTGAGAGTGAGGGAGGGAGGGCGGGACGCGGGAGAGAGAGAGAGAGGGCGGGAGGGAGAGAGAGGTACGGAGGGAGAGCGGTAGAGAGAGGGAGGGCAGGACGCGGGAGAGAGAGAGAGCAAGGGAGGGAGGGCGGGAGAGAAAGAGCGAGGGAGGGAGGGCGGGAGAGATAGAGCGAGGGAGGGATGGCGGGAGAGAGAGAGAGCTAGGAGGGAGGGAGGGAGGGAGAGAGAGAGGGAGGGCGGGAGAGAGAGAGGAAGGGAGGGCGGGAGAGAGAGAGGGAGGGAGAGCGGGAGAGAGAGAGAGGGAGTGAGGGAGGGAGAGAGGGAGGGCGGAAGGGAGGGAGGGAGGGAGGGCGGGAGAGAGAGGGAGAGAGGGAGTGAGGGAGAGGGACAGACGAGAGGGAGGAAGATCTTCCACCATTTGACTGATCCGTAGGCGAGGATCATGGCGACGTAGAGAGGAACAACCGCCGTGAAGACATGGTAGAGGTCGGTGCCGCTTATCATCTTTTCTCTCTAGGTTTCTCTCTAGAAGTGGCCTTCCTGGGACAGGAGGCGAGAGTATTGGAGCATTTATCAAGTAGTGTTTGATGGAGTCGAAAGCTTTCTGTTTCGTCCCGGCTCCGTTTAAGAGCTTTTAGAAAGGTTCGCATCGATCGGAATGCTGAGAGATGAACCTGCAAATGAATTGAAGTCTGCCAATGAGACCGCGCTGTTCTTTGAGATTCTTTGGCGAAGGCATCTCGAGCACGCACCTTATCAACTTCTATCCCCCGGACAATAAAGCCGAGGACAATAATGGCGGCGTGCGCGACTGAATTTCTTCGGCCACGCTATAAATCTGTCGGGGAGGCGCCTAAGCAGTGCGCGACTGAATTTCCTTTTACTCTGTGGGAAATTTGCTGGGCTCCACTATTCCTCTACGTATCGGTACAACTGAACCTCTCTTTCTCCCCTTATATGCAAAGAGGAATAGGGACGGAGGATTTTGGCAAGAAGAGATTCGGTAGAGGACGGCGGAGCTGAGCTGGATGGTCGCCCGTGCTCGGGCTGCTGGCTTTTGTCGCAGAGGTTTTTGCTCTCCTTCCCTTATCTTATTCTCCTATTTCTCTGTAGCCTTAGCCATCGATGAAGACATTTTTGTTGTCATCGACAGGCATCTTGTCTTCTCTCTCTCCCTCTCTCTCTCCCCGACGAAGACATTTATTTGAAATGATGAATATCAAATGAGAGAGAAAGCGTTTTTACCGCTGTTTTTGTTTTGTTTTTAACGCTGAGAAAGCGGGCTTGCTAGTTGTATCGATCAGAGAGAAAGTGGATGAGAGAGAGAAAGTGGAGGGACCGTCACGAGAGGAAGGAGGAGTTTGTCCTCCTTATTCTCTCTCTCTCTCTTCGTTATCTTCCTCTCCGTGACGATATCCTGTGGAGGAGAGAAAGCGTTATCTTCAAGTGTTATCTTCCTCTTCGTTCTCTATCTGAAGAGGAGAGCTATTGGGGCAAACGCCCCCCGAGTGTGTGCAGCGGGCTCATTTTTTGCTTCAAGGCGAGTCGGCGAAAAAAAATTTGGCTCTCTCTTGAATCAATCTCTCAAGAAGGCTCCCATCTCTCTCACTCTCCAACTGACAGTGGCGGATAGAACGCTCACATTCCGGATCCTTTCTCAAGTACGCATGCCCAATTGCTGATTTATTGTTGTCGAAGAGTTTTCCATCTCGCGCTTTTCTCACATTTCGCATGACTTGCTAGGGAGTGAAATACGCCGTCGCAAACTTGGAATAGTCTTTGATCATTTCGTGGATGTTACAATATACGATCCATATTTACGATTTTGTGGGTATATAAATGATTTTTTATAAATCGCACCAGTTTGATTTTTTTTGTCTCATTTTTTATCAAAATCGTTTTTGGCAAAATATTTTTCAATTCATCTTTTGCATTTCGTCCCTAGCAATATTTTGTTCGAATTTGATCGCTGTGTGCAGGATTTTATTTTTTAAAATCTCTGTTCAGTGTGTGATTTTATCTATACAATTTTTCGTTGTTCTCAGAGTCATAAATGATTTTTTTTTCTTGTCGGACGAGCAATAGATTTATTAAACGATATTCAATAAAATTTCCTTTTATTTTTTTAAGATTCTCTATTTTTTTGATAATATTGGCATCAAAATTGAATAGATATTGGTATTGGTATCATTATTCAATATCGATATCAAATACTGACATTGATATTGAATAGATATTTGAACTGGTATTGGTATTCAAAATCGATGTCGAATACGGAGATTGAATATCAATATCCATACCGATACTGATGTTCCTTCTGGAATATCCTAATTTAGTTTTTTTCCTTGCCATGATCAGAGTCCAGAAATTCCACGATATGAGTGACGCGGATAGTGACTACAATCCTCGTCTGCAAGACGAGGCATTTGATTATGATACCAGTGATCCAGAGGGATACTTATTTGAAGAAGACAATGATGAATTTACGAACAATGACGAACATAACATGGCAGAATTTGTATTGCAAGCCCACGACGTTGACTACGATAGTGAGTATGCTAATTCCGATGACGACATTGTAAGTCAACCAGATGTGGATGATGAAGTTAACCTTAGGAGTGAACCTCATATGGTCGACCAGATTATAAGTCAACGTGATAGGGGCACATGGTATGACCCCGAATGCCCCATGGAGGAGATCCAATTTCATGTTGGCATGAAATTCGAGTCGCTGATGCCTTTAGATACAGCGATGACGGATAGCGCCATAGCAAATGGTTTCACGGCCAACTACGTTAGGGGAGGGACGCAAAAGGTAGAATTTAAATGCAAAGCAGTTTGTCCGTGGAGGATATACGCTAGCTGGAATACAACAAAAGAGACCTTCGTTGTGAAGGCTCTAACAGATCATCATACATGCAGCAGGGTAACGGATAACGGTCACGTAACCTATAAGTGGATTGCAAACCACTTCTTAGAGAGATTTCGGATGACTCCGGATTGGAAGGCAGTGGATATAATGCGAGAAATCCACGAAGTACATGGAGTGCATGTTTCGCAACAAACATGTAACAGAGCAAAAGCTGAGGCGCGCAAAATGATCCAAGGGTCTTTAGATGACCACTATCACTAGCTTCCTGCCTACGTTGCGGAATTGAAGGCGCGTAATAGAGGAAGTACTTTCGTTATGGTCAACGAACGAGACAATCCTGACTCCTCGCTTAGGTTCAAGAGACTATATGTGTGCTTTAAACCTGTTGTAGAAGGGTTCAAAGCCGGTTGCAGAAGTGTCATTGGACTCGATGGTTGTTTTCTTAAGACTATAACGAAAGGGATAATGTTGAGCGCAATTGGCAAGGATGGGAACGATCAAATGTACCCTATTGCATGGGCTGTGGTTGAAGGGGAAAATGAAAAATTCATGGAAATGGTTCATTGAATTGCTCATGGATAGCTTGGAAATTGTAGATGGCGGTGGGTGGACGATCATCGGTGATCAGCGGAAGGTACATAACTCGACCCATTCATAAGATTATACATAATAACTTTTTCCTTTCTCACATTGTGCGGGGCCTACAAAATGCGAGTTGAATTTCTCCTACCACATGCGAGCATAGGAATTGTGCGAGGCATATTCACGCAAATTGGAAGAAGAAGGGACACTCCACTACGCTATTGAAGAATATGTTTTTGGAAAAGCTGTGAAATGCACTACCCATCAAGAATTTGAACGGATCATGCGCCGGATGGAAGCAATAAAAACCACAAGCCGCGCACGACTTCCAAGGCGTGGGAGTACAAAAGTTACTGCAGAGCATTCATTTCTACGCATACTACATCTCCATCGACTGATAATAATGTACGTGAAAGCTTTAACAATTATATCCTACGGCAAGATCCATGCGAATCATAGATATGCTTGAGTATATAAGAAGCGCGATCATGCATAGGATAGTGCGCAAGAGGAGTAAAAGTTCGAGGCGGTTCGATGAGTTATGCCCAAAAAAATAAGAAAAGCTGCTGAACAAAAATCATTTTTGAGCTCTAGGAAATGCACTTGAAAAGCTGCTGGCGACTACAAATATGAAGTGAGTACCTTGGGAAACCAATTTGTTGTTGACTTACGTGCGAGAACGTGTGGTTGCGAGATCTTTGGGGATGTCACGGGTATTCCATGCCCTCACGCTGTTAGTTGTATTTATTGTGAAAATTGGGAGCTCAGCTACTTCGTCTACGATTGGTTCAAGATAGAGAAATACGAGAGATGCATATAGTCGCTCTATTACTCCGATGGATAGTAAGATCGTGTGGCGCTATAACCAATGCGACTACTTATTTCCCCCATTGGTGCGGAGACAACCCGGAAGGCCAAAGCATAAAAGAAGAGTTGACAATAGTGAGATAGAACCGACTCGTCCCAGCTCATCCAGGAAAGGCGTGCGAATGACGTGCAGCATTTGTGGCCAAAGCTGGCCACAATCGAAAAGAGTGTACCCACGGGGAGGGTACAAGATGTCATCGGAGTAAGTGTTCGATCAAATAATAAATTATTTCCTGCCTTTGAAGTTTGTTAGTATTAGATGAATAAATCGACTCATTGTATTATGCAGGGTTCGCAAGTGGCTACAGAACCTGCACCCGGTTCTAGTGGTTCACGCTACGCCACTTAATTAACTGTAGCTATCCTTCAATCTACACTTATTTTTCATGTACTTTTGCCTCATTTGTTACTTTTGAGGAATATTCGAGTGTTTTACTTGACAATAGTGATCCCTTTATCTTACTTATAAAGGTCGGAAAGCCTTCGGATGACGGTATCGGATTAAAGGGGGGACCGGGTACGGTACTAGATGGATCCGGATGGATCCGGTACCGGATGACGGTATCGGTACCGGTATCGGGAGATACCGGTACCGGTCCGGATGACGATTTCGCGACTCGCGTATCTTTGACATGGCGCCAGGGTAAATCATTTTTTTAAAGCAACCAGACTCTTGGCTGCCTTCTTGTGTGTCCCTTATATTATTTTTAGGGCTCCCCTTAGGATGCCATCTTCACCCTAATTCTTGAACATGAGGTGGCCCTCAAGTGATTTTCTACTTCTTATGAAGGTGTCTTCTTATTGTTTACTCCTTCGAACATGACTAATGACAAGAGCCTTAACAAATGCCCCCTCCAAGAATTCACCATTCCCCCAAGTTGAAGATAAGGGAATCCTTTGTTAATCTCCATAGTTGATTGACTGGTAGCCCCAATTCTGGTCAAGTACCTCCACTTGGCTAAAACTTGAGTGACATAAGATATTTGAACTCATCTCTAGGGTGCCTTTTGGCTCAACATTCCCCTGCAATTCTTCAGTGAGGTGATGAGATGCATGTTGATTGAGATTGCTCGAATCAAGAATCCACGCCGCAGATTATGGTGGTTATTGGTCATGATTCTCCCACGGCTTCGCCGCCATCCAACGCTCCAGCCAGCTCCAGCCCCAGTTTGACTTGTCCAAATCCGTGTTCTTCACAGAGATATCATTAAACGAACTGTGTTTCGCGTGGGGTCTCAAATGCTACAGAAAAAAAAGATCCCCTGTTAAGACTTGAAATAATGAAAAGGTAGAAATTGTTCACATGGACCTAACCTGCTGAGATGCAGAGTAAGCGATAGCTCTCTCCCTCCTGAGAGCACCTTCTTGCTTCATCTGGATCTTAGCCCGGATTTCCTCCACCGTTCCATGGCTTTGCACCATCCCTTTTGCAAGCCGCCACCTTTACCGAACCCACCTCCGGCTCCACCACCAAGTCCACCTCCGGCTCCACCACCGAGTCCACCCCCGGCGACCCTACTTGAAGGCTATAAATAGCAAGGAATAGAGTTTGGGGAATGGAAAAATAATATGAAGTTGGTCATTCTTTTAAAAAAAAAACGAAGTTGGTCATCTCCCACACTAGGGTTTAGCCCTATCTTTGCATTCATCTCTCCAGTTCCTCAAGGGCATTTCTACTCTCAGGCATCCTTGGAGCAAGGAGGCACTCTCAATTCCTCTTCGCCATAGAGAAACCACTCCATTTGATTTATTTGTAGTCTCATTAAACCTCTATGGATCATCCCGTTTAATCTATTTCTTATTATTCAAGGTTACAAATTGATAAAATCCCAATCAGGTCCTATTACAACCGAAAGAAATTAAACTCGAGATCTTTACCTCCAGCTCTTTGGCATTCTCTGCAGCGATCTCAAGAGAGCTGGGATCAACATCGATGCCAACCACGTGCCTGTGAAAATTAATCGTCAATTAGAGTTAAAGAATGGAAGACTGCATATTAAATCTCCCTGAAATGATAATGAATCATGTGGCATATTGACTAGACACCTGCTATGGAAATGAGAGGATTTCCTTAGTTGATATAACTCACTCACTCAGCATCTAGAAGAGCACTTGCAATCGCCAAAGTTCCGCATCCACAGCCGAAATCTGCCACGATCTTGCCAGAAATATCTCCGAATGTGTTCTCCGCCTGACGAAGCAAAATCAATCTTGGTGGTATAATTTTTTGTTATATTTATCCTCCTACTTATCCTCTCTCTTTTCCTCTGGAAGACTAATTTAACAAAGAAATAAAAATGGAAAATAATGACATCAGGGTGAGGAAAGAAGGAAAGAGAACTGACAGTGTGGATAGTTCTAGAACGAAGAACGCAAACTGATTGTGAACAAATTCTTTTTGAATTATCCTTTTCTGATTATCCATTCTTCAATTTCCAATAATTTAACGAAGAAATAATAAACAAAGAAAATGATGAAATTAAGGTGATGAATGCAACAAAGAGGATTACGGCGTGAATCATTCTAGAATATAGAACGCGAGTTAATCATTATCAAACTCTCTCTCTCCCTCCCTCCCTCCCTCCTAGCTCTCTCTCTCTCTCTCCCGCCATCCCTCCCTCGCTCTATCTCTCCCGCCCTCCCTCCCTCGCTCTTTCTCTCCCGCCTCCCTCCCTTGCTCTCTCTCTCTCCCGCGTCCTGCCCTCCCTCCCTCTCTCTACCGCTCTCCCTCCGTACCTCTCTCTCCCTCCCGCCCTCTCTCTCTCTCTCCGCGTCCTGCCCTCCCTCCCTCTCTCTACCGCTCTCCCTCAGTACCTCTCTCTCCCTCCCGCCCTCCTCTCTCTCTCTCCCGCGTCCCGCCCTCCCTCCCCTCACTCTCACTCTCCCGCGTCCTGCCCTCCCTCCCTCTCTCTCCCGCTCTCCCTCTGTACCTCTCCTCCCTCTCTCTCCCTCCCTACCTCTCCTCCCTCTCTCTCACTCCCTACCTCTCCTCCCTCTCTCTCCCGCCCGCCCTCTCTCCCTCCCTCTCTCTCTCTCTCTCTCTCTCCCTCTCTCCCTCCCTCTCTCTCTCCCGCCCTCCCTCCCTCTCTCTCTCTCTCCCGCTCTCCCTCCCTACCTCTCATCCCTCTCTCTCCCTCCCGCCCTCTCTCTCCGCCTCCACCGCATCAAGGACGAGGAAGCCAAGGTAAGTGAACTCGAGGGATTGAAATTTTTGTTGGATTGATTGACTGATCGATGTTTTCTGTTCCTTTCTTTCAGTTCAAGCTGTGCAAGGTCCGATCGGTGCAGTTCGGGGACAAGGGAATCCCGTATCTGAACACTTACGACGGGCGCACGATCAGGTACCCGGATCCGCATATTCAGGCGAACGACACGATCAAGCTTGACCTAGAGAGCGGCAAGATTGTCGACTTTATTAAATTCGACGTGGGTAACGTGGTGATGGTGACGGGAGGGAGGAACACGGGCCGGGTGGGGCTGATCAAGAACAGGGAGAAGCACAAGGGCAGCTTCGAGACGATCCACATCCAGGATGCCACGGGCCACGAGTTCGCCACTCGCCTCGGTAATGTCTTCACCATCGGCAAGGGCTCCAAGCCCTGGGTCTCCCTCACCAAGGGCAAGGGCGTCAAGCAGACCATCATCGAGGAGGCCCGCAAGCGGGCGGCGGCCAGTGCCGGTATAGCGGCCGCTTAGAGCTTTAAGGGACTTCATCTCGAGAGCTTTCATTTCCGGTTTTCACTCTACTGTGATTCTGAACAATTTTGGGGATTACGAGCTTCACTCTCATCCCTCTCTCCCTCTCTCTCCCGCCCTCCCTCCCGCCCTCCCTCACTCCCTCTCTCTCTCTCTCGCTCTCCCTCCCTCTCTCTCTCCCGCCCTCCCTTCCTCTCTCTCCCGCCCTCCCTCTCTCTCTCCCTCCCTCCCTCCCTCCCTCCTAGCTCTCTCTCTCTCTCTCCCGCCATCCCTCCCTCGCTCTATCTCTCCCGCCCTCCCTCCCTCGCTCTTTCTCTCCCGCCCTCCCTCCCTTGCTCTCTCTCTCTCCCGCGTCCTGCCCTCCCTCCCTCTCTCTACCGCTCTCCCTCCGTACCTCTCTCTCCCTCCCGCCCTCTCTCTCTCTCCCGCGTCCCGCCCTCCCTCCCTCACTCTCACTCTCCCGCGTCCTGCCCTCCCTCCCTCTCTCTCCCGCTCTCCCTCTGTACCTCTCCTCCCTCTCTCTCCCTCCCTACCTCTCCTCCCTCTCTCTCACTCCCTACCTCTCCTCCCTCTCTCTCCTGCCCGCCCTCTCTCCCTCCCTCTCTCTCTCTCTCTCTCTCTCTCTCTCTCCCTCCCTCTCTCTCCTCCCTCTCTCTCTCTCCTGCCCTCCCTCCCTCTCTCTCTCTCTCCCCGCCCTCCCTCCTCTCTCTCTCTCTCTCCCTCCCGCCCTCTCTCTCTCCCTCCCTCCCTCCCCCTAGAAAATTATTCAGGCCCGCCATTCTCTCCGCCAAATCACCTTTATTTTTTGAAGCGATACTACCAACTTAAGCCCCATCACCACTCCCTTGCGATTCCCTGGCGACGGAAGTAATTTCCGTTGCCAGGAGACGCGACGCGAGGAGAGAAGGAGAAGAGAGAGAGGGAGAGAAAGCGGAAGAGAGAGGAAAGAAGAGAAGGAGAGAGAAAGAAAAAGATAGAGGAGAGGGGAGCGGAAGAAGGGAGAAGGAAGAAGGAAGAGAAGAGAGCAGAAGAAGAGAAGAATTTGCAGAAAGAGAGAAAGAGAGGGAGAACGTGAGAGAGAGGAGAGGAAGAAAAGAATCTCCCCCTCCCCTTACGCAGAAGGTTCTCTCTTCTCCTTCTCCTTCTCCTCGCGAGAGAGGAGGAAGAAGAAAGAGTGAGAAGGTATCGTGGGAGAAAGTTCTCCCTGCGATTCGCTGGCGACGGAAGTAATTTCCATCGCCAGGAGACGCGACGCGAGGAGAGAAAAGCGACCGGAGACGCGGCTGCGTGATAACACGAGCTCGCGGAGATTACCCAACTCGCCGATCTCGTCCGGAATCTCGCCGGAGACCGCCGAGCGACTGGAAAAGAGAGAGAGAGAGAGAGAAAAAAAAATGACGAGTGAGAGAATGACGAGAGAGAATAAAGAGAGAGGAAGAGAATAAAGAGAGAGAGAGAGAATAAGCCGGACCACGTGGCAGCCAGGTGGAAGAGGAAAATATACTAAATGCCACCTCAGCGGGAATGCTGAGGTGGTGCCACTATTTGAGCCATCGAAAAAGGTGGTGCCATTATTTGAGCGTGAAAAAAGGTGGTGCCACTATCTGATATATACCCTAAAGGTCGTGCCACTATAAGATGTTTACCCAAACAATAATACAATTTTAATATTTTGACTTTCTTTGATTTAAAAATCAAACTTAATAAAAAGTAAACAAGTAAATCATCAATTCTCCTTCCTCTTATGTTCTTTGATTCCTTAAATTCACCTCAATTATGAAGTTATTAAAATTAACAAAATCAAATTCTAGGTATTTATCCCTTTTTATAAGATCAAACACAATTAATAAAAAATTAACATTATAAACATGCAAAGTGATAACTTTGGTGAAAGTGACATGATTTGCATAACAATATGCAATTGAAAGAGTCAATTGCATGATGCAAATATGCAATTTCATACACGTTAAATTGATATAATTCACTGTAATGGATAATTAAGCGCATATTTCTAAGTATGAATGCATGCTTGGTTTGATAAATTGACTCTTTGATTTTCTCGATTGTCTTGGATTGGCTTAGCTTGGTTTGAACCAATTCAATTGGTTTGGATAGGTTTTTTACAATTCTCTTTTCCTGGTGGCTGTCTTTCTAGGCAAGGTGGTGGCTTTTTAGTTGGGTAGAGGTCTTTGGGGGCAGTGTGACCCTTCTACCAAGGGAAAAGGCGGTCCTCATGGCTGGGGAGCAACAACCATGAGGAAGGCGATGAACTAGGGAGAGTGGCGGCGACAGCCTTGGGGGTCACCTAAAGGGGAGAGTTACCTGTTGTCCTCCAAGGAAACTAGCAGTGGGAGCAGTAGAGCGGCATGGGAAATAGCTTGAAGAACCCTAATTTCTAGAGGAAAGACAAAAAAGATTTTATTTGAGAAGGCCAATTGAAAATTGATGGTTAAGGAATAGATTACAAGCGTCTATTTATAGAGGAGCAAGACATAGAAATGAAATATCTCTCACGAGGGACTAAGATCCTCTAATGTGGAATAAGCCATTTAGAGGGGTTATATCTAACACTCTAACAAGATTCTCGAGTTACAAACATTATTTAACCTAATCTTTGGATCTTTGCTTTTATTCAACCTTATTCTAGTCATAAGAAAGTGAAACTTGTTGATGAATCATTGTGGAAGGCCTAACTCAATACGATGTTTCCATTGATGAAAAGGCTAGAATGATAGAGAGAGAGAGATCACTATAAAAGAATTGACTTCATGAGTGTATAAGTTATAATGAGAGAGGAGAGAGATGGATACCTCAACCAGCATTGTAGAGACACATTGATGAACTGAAATCTTGTGCTCATTGAAACACAAGATTAGGGGTCAAAGATAAAGTCCTTGCTCACTTTTATTGATTATTAATCATGTATAGCTGTTACAAAGGGCTCACAAGGAAATAAGGTTAAATTTGAGATGCTTTAAAGTTGGTCAAATTTGTGAATGGAATGAGTTTTGAATCTAGGGAAATACCATTCTTAGAAAGCATTTCGAAAAATATTTGTTGGATCTGATCAAAGGCATGCAAAACTTAAAACAAGGAAAGTATTTAAGAGACAAAATAAAGAGAGAAAACCAAAAAAGAGGGGAGATAAAGTGCAGGAAACATTGAACTTTGGTTAATCTAGAGTTCTATATCCTAACTTACCTGAATCAACAATAAATTTCCTTCATGGGTTGATGGATCAAAGCATTCCATTCAAAGATCTCTACGAGAATTGTAATTATTTCAAGTGACAATTCCTCCATCAATTCATTAATATCTGCTGCTCAATCGGCTCATAAGTCACTAAATAACATTAAGAATCAATGAGATTTTTCTGCAGGCTCAAACAATTGAGATTTTCCAAGAGTGAGTTTTTCAAGAAAAGAATGATAGAGATCTTTAAAGAAACAAGATTTGATTATATCATCTTAGTCCAATACTCATATATAAAGCATGTTGAATTGATTTGATGCCTCCTTTGCATGAAGATGAATTTGCAATGAACAACCATTGTTTGTTTGTGCTAGACAAAATTTCAGTGCCAAGATCATGATGTGTATCAATGTTGTCAGATGTGGGCCATGGTGCCAGCCAATCAGGAAGGTGGCGTGTATTGAAAATCTAGATCATGCACCATTTTCAACATAAAAATTCAACCTCTACACTTCAATTCTACTTATTCTTGTCTTCTTCTCTTTATGATTTGATTCGCTGTAAGTCCAATCATTAAACCTCAAGAAGATGATTAGATCCAAGCTGTTTGACCTTGAAAACGTCAATCAAAACTAGTATAAAAATTACCTTGAAATGGGGGTAAAATGATAGATTAAATGGAGTGACATGACACAAAAATATAGAGAATTCATGTAAGTATGCATGTAAATGATTTGAATTATACATACACTATGCATAATTATTTTGTGAATGCACGTGGAGTCTACATCTTATCAGGGACAGCGCACCTCCGTGGTCCTCTCCGCCTCTCTCTTGCAATGGATCAACTGCCATGATGATAAAGAGGTCAGATCTGGCACCATCTCTCTCTCCACTCTAGACAGGGCAGGTATAGCGTCCCAATCAGACCCTCCCTCCATTCATACCATTCACAAGGCTCCTTCACTAGCGAATCCTCTTGGCCCACTAAAGTCTGTAACCCAAATTGGTAGCTCCACGTGTCCAGTAAAGTTCAGGGACATCTAGGACGGGCATTTTGGATCCTTGATACATCGATCAATCGGCGATTTCGAATTTTCGATTTTTAATTTTGATCAGCGTCCTGTCGTTCTGTTAGAGATGGTTGAAGTTGTGAGGACACAACGATCTCTCTCTCTCTTCTCGTTGTCGCTCGATTCGGTTGATCAACAATCAATCGATGACATCAACATTGCACATGAAAAATTCGCAATCGAGTGATCGACTTTTAAGTTGATTGATCTCGATCGATCACGATCGGCCGTGCCTAGAGACGTCTCCACCAGATGTAGCGAACTCCTTCACGTCTCAACGCATAGCCGTTTTGGGCGGGATCTCGCTCTCCCCCACGCACTGTCAGGCGTCAAGTGCACTCGGAAGAATGGGACCCAAGTAAGCCCCTGTTCAAAGAATGAGGGGCCAGACCGTGTTTCATCCTCACGTGTGGCTTAGCCGGTCTCCCGCTTTCGCTGCACTCCAACTACGTGAGTCTACAAGGCTGACGGCATAAGATAGAACGAGGGCAATAATCGAAGGAAGAACAGGGCAAGTGAGAGGAAGAAGACGGGGAAGCACAGCGACCTGGTCGATTTCGGAGATGCTGGAGACAGGGCCAAGTTGGGAAGCAGGTTAGGCCACTGTGCAAGACTATAGGAAGGCGAGTTTTAATGGGGATAGGGCCTACACCGTGGAATTCCTTTCGCAAAGTTATTTGGCAGTAAAAATGATCGAGCGTGAACTCTGGATTTACAGAGGGCTCCCCGTTGACCGCGGAGATGTAACCAGGAATATCTATTCCTCGGCCGCGCGATAGTTTAGGCAGCCTAAGACACATTCTTGGGGGTTCCTTCCCGTTTGTTTTAAACCGCCGGATGGAATTCCCTAGCTTACACGCGCACACACTAGCTCTCGTTGGTTTCCGGCTGCACAGACTTCCTGGTAAAACTTTGAGGAGGGAGGCTTCAGAATTCTGGAAGCATCCCGTTCCTCTTGACTTGTCAGACAGCATGCTAGATTTCGCCGCCGTCAGACTGCGGTTCTCAAGTTCCCAATGCCGCCTCAAAAGGCTTGCTTTTGTTAAGTCTCTTACCCTCTTCTCTCTCGTCCGCTCAAGGCTTCGCTAGAGATATCCCCTTCTGTTATGTTCGCAAAAAAGAGAGCCGGGGAACAGTAGCCTTTACAGAGATTCCGGATATTTTGGTGGCAAAGATGAATAGAGGTGAAGAGCAGAGAGGTAGGTAGATAGAAATGATGGGAGCAACAGGATTGGGACCGCTAGAACAATTTACCACTCGAAAAGAACATCATTCACTGCTTCAATTCACCTCAAGCCCTCAATTCAATGAGCCGTGAGCGTTGCGACCATGTTTTTTTTAACGTTTTACCGTAAATGCTCTCATCTCAACTTCTGCTGTTCCTTGTCGTTCCTCCCCGCTGTTTCCGCAAAGCTGGTTGAGGGCTAGGGTTCCGTGGTGCAGTGGGCAAGGTATTCTGCCCACGTCTCCAATTTCACGGCTGTAGGCGTCAGTTTGTAAGGCTGATGTATTCAATGCTCACTCCTCTCGCAGATTCGCACCATCTTCAACATGGGTTTTTCTATCGTTGAAACCTTCCCATGTAGAGCAATTTTATGAGCAATCATTGAGTAATTAAATAGAGGAATGTGGTTTACTTTTTCTGATCTTGCCGACTTGCCCTCGTTCATGGGTGAGGGAAGGAGTAATGGAATCCCCGTCAGATGTGGGACCCTCCATCTTTGTTTCGGCGTTGGGTGAAAACTGGAAACCTAGCAGTCCAGCCTCCTGAATCCTGATCGGCCATGAGAGAAAAATCAGACCTGCCGCTCCGACTTGTTTATGCCGTTTTTTGGCCCGTGGAAGTGAGAAGTGATAGATGCCTGGTGAAGCCAGTACGGGTTAATGGTTATCGTTTGCTTGCTTATTTTCGGGAAGACTAGGAGAGAGAGAGACAGAGATTGTCCACTCAGAGCGTTCGTAGAAAACCTCTCTGCGGATGCCTGTCTCTTTCTCTCTCTAGCTCGTGATAGATATATAAAGCGCGCCTGGGCCACTCAATTCATGATCCGAAGAGGAACGAGAGGTGCTCCTGGTACGTATCTCTCCTTCTTTCCTCCAAGAAGGTCTGTCTATCTTCGGTTTCTTGTAGATCTCTTTCTCCTCGATTGTGAAGATCGTGCCTTCACGAGGAGAGCCAATGCCTTTGCCCGATTTGACTCAAGGTTTTCGCTCTTTCCTTGAGCTCATTTCGGCTTAGAGTCGCAAGAAGATTCAGGCTGATTTTCCACTCGTCTCCTTCAGATTTAGTCTCCGCCTCTCTTTTTCTTCGTCTTTGATCTTCTACAACAACAGTGGCTCTTCTTTATGTGCTATCCTCTTTAGAGATGTGCTACTTCTTTGCGTGTTTTCTGCTCCTCCTACCGTATATTACACTGTTAACTCTCCTCTCTCTCTTCCCCTCTCGCTCTATTCTCTCTCTATCTCTGTGTCTGTGAATGAAAGTCGACAATGTCAACCGGAGGAACCGTCAGAACCTGCCCTCCCGATTGCTCACTGTTTCATGCAATTGAATACTAACTGTTTTGCTTATATCCCCTCCGGCTCTCGGTCCGTTTATTCAAAGAAGTTTTTTCTGTCATTCATCCTGAGAGATTTGCATGAAATACGCAGCCGCAGGTACTTCTGGCAAACCATGAGACTATCCATCGCGGGAACAGGATAAGCTTACAAGAACACTGCGGTCTGGAATAGAACCTTGAAGTTGCGGAAACCAAAAGTCTTGATTCCTTTGGGTTTCGGATTCTCGCGGTTTTCATCAAACTGATGCAATCAATGAGAGAGATCAACAGGAGACTGATGGAAAACGAGATGTTCGGCATCTCTATGCCTCTACTTAGTCAGTCCACCATGGCAATGGAGGTTACGTCTCTCGGTGTTGACCAGACCTCGTCTTTTCCGACGGATACGTTGAGCACTCAGAGTCAAACATATTATCTATCAGATGGCTACCCGTTATTCTCCACTCTTCAGGAGGCATCGGCCATCAACGTCGGTCTAAGTCCGCCGGATCTGTTACTCTCTGCTCCTGCTCCATCGATCCCCGGCTCTTTCTCGGCGTCGAATAACTGCGCGTTTGAAGCGGAAGACGAAGAAGAGATTTTAGTTCCACGAAGATGGAGTCTGGAGGAACAAATGGGGCAACAGCTTCTCCAAGCTCGGTTTTCAAATGGGTCCGGAGATCCATACCCCTACGGCGTTCCCGCCAACGAACTCTCGCTCACGCTAGGATCTCACCGGCAATCAGATACAGAAATGGCCGGGGTTGGGGAACAGTGCTCAGAAATGAGTTGCTCCAGGGTCACTCGGGTTGGATCCAAAGATAAGATCTATTCCCATGAATCCAGGGATCCTGTTCTTTCCTCGCGCACGGAGTTGAGTTCCGCGTATCTTCATGCAGCTAATCAAATGCTAGCAGAAATCGCTGTCCGCACGCTGGATGATCGGTACAATAAGTCTCTTGATCCAGATGACGTTTCCGCAAGAAGGTGTTCATCCTTGAGTTCTTCGAGTGAACAGAAGCCGTTGAAAACAGAGCTAATGAGTATGTTGCAAATGGTACGCCATTGAACCCTGCGCTCGTGAAATGTAGTGATTTATTTGTTCTAGTTTTGCATCAGATCGACCGCGGATACGACGAGTGCGTTGACCGAGTGCAAGACGCCACAGCAGCGTTCCGAAAGGAGACAGGTTCATCTCCTTCTCATACGCCAGCCCACTTCGCTCTCCACACGGTCTCCGCTCATTACCAAAGACTGAGGGACAGAATCAGCTCACAGATACAGAAATTAAACAGGGAGTTTGAGTTAGAGGCGGAGTCTTTGAATTGTTCGTTCCTTCAGAGACAGTGGGAGTTGCAGCAACTGAAGAGCGAGAACCAGCCGTGGAGGTCTCAACGAGGGTTACCGGAGAAATCTGTGGCCGTTCTAAGGAGTTGGATGTTCCAGAATTTCTTGCATCCGTAAGTTGATGAAAAGAGTTAATGATTATCCCCTTCCATTGAATAATCTTTTTGGTCTTGAACTCAGATATCCCAGAGACAGCGAGAAGCAGCTGCTGGCGGTAAAGAGCGGGCTGACCAGAAGCCAGGTACTCTCCCTCTTGTTGAAGATCAGATTCATGGCTTTCGCTAATATAATTAACCGTCATTAGTTTTATCTGCGAGCTTCAGGTATCAAACTGGTTCATCAACGCTCGCGTGCGCCTTTGGAAACCCATGATTGAAGAGATGTACCAAGAGACGAGCAGGAAAGCACGAGGGGAGGAAGATGGGGCCTGAATTGCAATTTTGCCCATTCTGCTCATCATAATCACCATTATCATCAACTTGCCGCTAGAAAGAAGATAATTTAAGGAGATAAATCTAAATTAAGCGGCCTTTACGTCACACCTGATAATCCACGCTCCATCTAGAAGCATTGATTCTTCGTCAGGGGCTTCTCTCCACTTAAACCTGCTAAGTTCCTGTACTTACTCCTCGTCCAGATTCAAAAGGAAGATAAACACGTCGGCAAAAATTTAAATAATGCCAACAACGTGACGAAGGAAAAAAAAACCTGATTCTAAGCCAGAGACCTGAATCTCGTCAGCATCTGTCCCTGACCCAGGATAAAGTGTCTCCAACTCTCAAACCCCACCATGTCCATGGCGCCACCAGTAGGGCAAAAAGTCCCGTCCCCTGCGCCGCCGGCGACCAATCAGATGGCGGCGAGCGCCGTGCCAACAGTCCCGCCGCCGGAGTCGGAGGCAGATGAGCTCTGGGTATGGAATCAGATCAAGGCCGAAGCTCGCCGCGACGCGGAATCCGAGCCCGCTCTCGCTAGCTACCTCTACGCGACCGTGCTCTCTCATCCATCTCTCCCCAGATCCCTCTCCTTCCACCTAGCCAACAAGCTCTCCTCCTCCACGCTCCTCTCCACTCTCCTCTACGACATCTTCCTGGGCTTGTACGCCAAAAGCCCTAACCTCGGAGCCGCCGCCGTTGCCGACCTTCTCGCCGCGCGGCACCGCGACCCGGCCTGCGGTTCCTTCTCGCACTGCCTCCTCAACTACAAGGGATTCCTCGCTGTTCAGGCGCACCGCGTGGCTCATATCCTTTGGTCACAGGCGCGTCGCCCCCTCGCTCTTGCGCTTCAATCTCGAATTTCGGATGTCTTTGCGGTGGACATCCATCCCGCGGCGAGGATCGGGAAGGGGATACTCCTGGATCACGCCACCGGCGTGGTGATCGGCGAGACCGCGGTGATCGGCGACAATGTCTCGATCCTCCACCACGTGACGCTCGGCGGGACGGGGAAGGACGTCGGCGACCGGCACCCGAAGATCGGCGACGGAGTTCTGATTGGCGCCGGTGCCACGATTCTCGGAAATGTCAGGATCGGCGTGGGGGCGAAGATTGGGGCGGGGTCTCTGGTGCTGATTGATGTGCCGCCGAGGACGACGGCGGTCGGGAACCCGGCGAGGCTGATCGGAGGAAAGGCTCGCCCATCGCAGCTCGATGATATTCCAGGAGAATCCATGGATCATACCTCCTTTATCTCCCAGTGGTCTGACTACGTTATCTGATCCCCTCTCTTCCCTTCTTTGCGATGAAGAAGCTCCTGCAGTCTGTCGTCTCCTTGCTCCGATCTCCGTCCAGCTGCTGTGCTGAAACCATTCCCATCCCTTTGTAACAGCGCCCCTCCTTATTGTAAAGCGAATAGAGAATTGTCAAACGATCTCGAGAGGGAATTCTCAAAAACCCTAACGACAATTGAAGAGCCCGTAGAGGAAGTTGGTTAACCTTTGACCGTTGGAGGAAGCCTTCCTCTGTTCCTCCCCTAGTCTCCGGAATACTGAGGAATTTATCCTGATATTTTAACAAATATCTGCGTATTTCATTTATATTCGTTCATGTCCTAAGCACATGCGAATACTGATTACTGAATACTAAGGTTTTATTGTTATGGGCATGGACTGTAGAGTATTATTGGGTCTGACCGAAAAAGGTTGAGAAAGGAGCCTAAAACCTTGGTCTTCTTCCTCGGGAGAGCCTAGGGTTTGCGCTATGAGCGCAAGAGTGGGAGCGTTACAGCGAGGAGGGAGCTCTATGTTCACTGCGATCTACATGGCGCGTTTCTCATTTGGCTGTCAGCTCTTCGCGAAGATCCCGGTTCAAGGTCCTCTTCAGATCGGTTCCGTTTCCAGACGGATTCTATTCCTTACGAGGAGACTCAGTTCCGCCGCTATCCCAAACAACTCCCAGTGGTCTCCTCAGGCGCATCCTCCTCCCGATAGCAGGGGATTTCCGTCAAGCCAACCGTCCAATCAGTGTAGTGATCCAGGGCAGTGGAATCCACCACCTCCCCAAAACCCTAATCAATGGAACCATCGTCCACCGCCTCCACAAAATTCTAATCAATGGAACCATCCTCCGCCGCCTCCGCCAAACCCTAACCAATGGAATCATCCACCTCCACCGCCTTCTCAAAACTCTACCCAATGGAACCATCCTCCACCCGCAAATCCTAACCAGTGGAATCAACCAAGGCAAAATCCTGGTGCCAACCAGCAGTGGAATCAAAACCCTAATCAATGGGCACCGCCGAACCAGAGAGTACCCGTCTCTTCGCCGGACAACAGACCACCCAGTGCTCCTCCTCCGGGCCCTGTGGATCTCGCAGCTATGGCGCGCGAGGGAAAGTTGAATGAGGCGGTCAAGTTACTTGAGCAAGGCGTCCCTGCAGATGCTGAAACGTTTCGGGAGCTGATCAAGTTCTGCGCCAACCCAAAGACCCTCGAGGATCTCAAGAAAATAAAGGACTTCTTCCTTCGTTCGCCATTTCGCGCTGACCTTCAGACTACCAACTTCTTCCTGGAGAGGTTTTCTGCCCTCGGGTCAATGGCAGACGCTCGGCAGCTGTTCGACAGAATGCCTCAGCGGGATATGAACTCCTGGCATCTGATGATTTCCGGGTACGCCTCAAATGGGCAGGGAGACGACGGATTGGAGATGTTCGAGCTGATGAGAAAGGCCGGCATCCGTCCCGAAGCCAGAACCTTCGCTCTAGTCTTGTCCGCCTGCGCCAACGCGGACGCCATCGAAGAAGGATTTATCCATTTCGAGTCCATGAGCAAAGAGTACGGGATCGAACCGGGTATCGAGCATTACGTGGGACTGATAGAGATTCTCGGGTGCGCCGGACAGCTGAACGAAGCTGTTCAGTTCGCCGATCGCCTACCGTTTGCCCGTTCCTCTGAAGTCTTGGAATCTCTGAGGAAGCTCGCGAGAATGCAAGGAGACATTGATCTAGAAGACCGAACGGAAGAGCTTTTACTCCTGATCGATCCCTCCAAGGCCACTCCTAACAAAATCCCGACACCTCCCCCTAAAAAAAGGTACGATCACCACATGCTCGACGGAAAGAACAGGATTCTTGAGTTCCGTCTGCCTCCCCCTAAGGTTGAGCCCAAGCCAGTGAAGGATCAAGTTTATGTTCCGGACACAAGATATGTGCTCCACGACATCGATCAAGAAGCAAAGGAGCAGGCTTTGCTCTATCACAGCGAGCGTCTGGCCATAGCTTACGGTCTGATCAGCACGCCCGCGAGAACCCCTCTCAGGATCATCAAGAACTTGCGCATCTGTGGCGACTGTCATAACGCCATCAAGATCATGTCCAGGATCGTCGGAAGGGAGCTGATCGTCAGAGATAACAAGCGGTTTCACCACTTCAAGGACGGGAAATGCTCCTGCGGGGATTACTGGTGAGGATGATTTGCAGAAGGCATGAGCGGTCTGTTGCGCTGGAGAAAGGTTCCGTCAAATTATCTATCTTTGACTTGTATACGGTTGATCCTTAATCTTTTTCTCTGCAAAACGACATTCTCGATGCCTGTTTTGTTCCGGCTTAGCTTCCACCCAGCCGGTCCATCACGCCATGTCTACGGAAAAGAATTATATGCCTAGCTAGCACACTACCCTTTGGTCGCATTCAATGAACTCATTTATTATATAAATGTCGTCGGCTCCAGACAAAGAGGCCCCTTTCTCTCTCTAGAGTTGGCGACGAACGGCGTGCAAGTGGGGATCTGCCAGCAGGCTCTGGTCACCTCCCTCATAAATGACGTCCTCTCTTTCAATGCTCACCAGAAAATTTGTCCTCATAACTTGATTCCCGGCAGCTGCTCTTTCCCGTTCCTAGCGAGAGAAAATTCAACCTCTTTGGTCAGAGGCTCGTAGCAGCCTTTAGCAAATCCTTGATACTAATAAAGAACTAATCATTAGGCTCGAGATGTCGTAATACGGAATTCGCGAAGGGAGTTTGGTGAGCTACTGGCTACCACAGAGGTCTAGGATTTAACAAAGGTGAAGAAATCGATCGGATGGAAGTTGATAGGAGGGGACAAGACTGCCAGGTGGTCCTTTTCGCCATCGGAGAGGACCCATCCATGATCCAGGACCGTCTCGACTGAAGACGACTAAGCTATATCCAGGGCTCTGTTTTGTACGGCGACTAACGGACGACGACGTGCCGTGAAGCTGCAATCCGCAGTAAAACACGACGAGGAAGAAGTGGGGGGAAAGAATCCGTAGCTTGCAAGCGACTGTCCTTCGTAGAGAGAAAGTGAGAGAACCGAATAGAGGGAAACAGTTGCTCGGTTGTTCCCTACCGGAATCTGCTTTTTTCTTTCTTTGACTTCTTCTTCTGGTTCCGCCGCAGGTCACCCCTAATCGAAGGTTATCTTTTTCCTTCCGGGTGATCTGATTGGAGAAGGGATGGATGGACTGTGAGCTAGCTTGTTTCTAGTTTTCTGATTTGGAGCTTCTCCTTGGGAGCTACGGTTTCGCGGTATCTTTTTCTCTTTGAAGTCATTATTTTTGTGATTCCTCCTCTCCGTTTTAATTTTCTCATCAATCGGAAGCGCGGAAGATAAACAAAAGCCCCAGTTTTTTGAATCAGATCCCGATTCTCTGGCTCTGTCGTTTCCTGCGGACGTACTCCGGCGGGTTGCCCGATCACGGGATTGCAGCGGAAGTTGATGCCCTAATCATTTGAAAGCTTTTGCGGACTCCCAGGCGCCTGCGTTCCTGAGGATGGTCGGCTAGGGTTTCCCGGAAACCCTGAAACTTGCCGCCGAGGAATCGCGACGAAATTCCCAACTTCTCCGTCCAAGAAAGGCAATGGCTCAGACTAGAACTGTCTTTTTAGGGCGTCCGAGCTTCAGCGACAGAGATTGATCTCTTCTCCTACAGAGATTGACCATCTTTCTCTTCCGACGCGAGATTGAACCAGAAGACGGGCAGTTTTTAGGGTTTTAGAGATGATAAACACCGGACCGCCGCCGAATGGCGGCGGGGGAGAAGCGAGCTTGGATGCCGCCGAGAGAGTCGTGGTGGCTGCGAAGATCTCGAAGGTGATCCCCAGAGCAGCGCTTGTTTGGGCCCTGACCCACGTTGTTCAACCTGGCGGCTTTATCACTCTCTTGGTCGTTGTTCCTGCTCCGAGTTCTGGTTCTCTCTCACACATACTAGTGTCTCCTTGGTTGTTTCTTCCACAAACGATTGTGACCAGGAACTTGCTTGATTCGTCAGGGAAGAAGCTCTGGGGTTTTCCTAAGTTCGCTGGAGACTGCGCCAGCGGCCACCGGAGATTCCTCGCCGGTAATGCCTTGGAAATTCGGTCGGATATCGCGGACACCTGCTCTCAAATGATGCTTCAGCTGCAGGAAGTCTACGATCCCAACAAGGTTCTATTCCCTTCTTGGCAAATTTCCCTTCTCTTGTTGTAAATTTTTTCCCTCTCCAGACAAAACTCAAGATTAAAATCGTTTCCGGTACGCCCGCCGGCGCGGTGGCGGGGGAGGCCAAGAAAGCTCAAGCCAGCTGGGTCGTCCTTGACAAGTAAATTTCTCTTCAATTGAACCCCCGAAATATCTGTAGTCTACTTTTTCCACAAAAAAAAAGGTATCTGTAATCCATATCCCCCGATTCCTCCCACCAGACAGCTGAAGAACGAGGAGAAAAAGTGCATGGAGGAGCTACAGTGCAACATCGTCGCCATGAAGCGCTCCCGGCCGAAGATCCTCCGGCTGAACCTCGTGGGCAGCTCTCCAAAAGATGATCCCACCATTTGTTCTTTGATTCCTCTCGAACAAGAGAGCGATCCTTCGGAATCTATTCGGGGACCCGTCGTCACTCCCACCAGCAGCCCGGAGCTCGGCACGTCCTTCACCACCGAAGCTTGCACCTCCTCCGTCTCCAGCTGCGACCTCAACACCTCACCCTTCTTCCTCTCCAAAGTCAACAGCAAATTCAAGAGAGATCTCCCCTCTACGCCGGGGTCAGACTCCAGCTTCTCCGGCTCCGACACAGAAAAAGTCAACGCGCCCAAGGTTTCCCAATCTCATCCCTGGGCTCCATCTTTCAACAAGGTCAAAGCTCTCACGGAGAAGTTCGGGAAGCTTGACCGAGAAGCCGGGTTCAACAGATCTCCGGAGGTTGACTTCGGCGTTGATATTCGCGAAGCCGTTTCGTTGACCAGGACGTCGCCGCAAATCCCTCCGCCCCTGTGCTCCGTCTGCCAGCACAAGGCTCCGGTTTTCGGGAAGCCCCCGAGGTGGTTCAGCTACTCGGAGCTGGAGATCGCGACCAAGGGGTTCTCGCCGGCGAATTTCTTGGCGGAGGGAGGGTTCGGATCTGTCCACCGAGGTGTTCTTCCTGACGGCCAGGTCGTCGCGGTAAAGCAACATAAACTGGCGAGCTCTCAGGGAGATAACGAATTCTGCTCGGAAGTGGAGGTTCTTAGTTGCGCCCAGCATCGCAACGTCGTCATGTTAATCGGATTCTGCGTCGAGGACAGGAGAAGACTTCTCGTCTACGAGTACATCTGCAACGGCTCTCTTGACTCCCATCTTTACGGTAAACACCCTTCTTTTTTGTGGTTACTGATTCAGTGGTGAAAAATGTCGTTTTGGGGGGGCTTGTTTTAGGGCGGAATAAAAACACGCTGGAGTGGTCTTCTCGGCAGAAGATTGCTGTGGGAGCGGCGAGGGGGCTGCGCTATCTTCACGAGGAGTGCCGGGTGGGCTGCATCGTGCACCGGGATATGAGGCCCAATAACATTCTCATTACCCACGACTTTGAGCCGCTGGTATGGATGATTTTCTTCCCTGATTTTACCTTCATAAGAGAGCGTCTTTGATCTTTTGTTTCATCAGGTGGGGGACTTCGGGTTGGCCAGATGGCAGCCGGATGGGGACTTGGGCGTGGAGACAAGAGTCATTGGCACCTTCGGGTAATTCATCATTTCTTCGAATAATCTCATTTATGAAGCTTTGACAGTTCATATTAATTGCCACTTCAGGTACTTAGCGCCAGAATATGCTCAGAGCGGGCAAATCACGGAGAAAGCGGATGTCTACTCCTTTGGGGTTGTGCTCGTAGAGCTCGTCACGGGCCGGAAAGCCGTCGACATAAACCGCCCGAAGGGCTCAGCAGTGCCTCACAGAGTGGGTACGTGGATTCGCCCCATACCAGCTGCTGTAGTGTTTATTCGTTCCAGGTGCTTCTTAACGTGGTGCATCGTCTGCCTCGGTTCAGGCCCGCCCTCTGCTTGAAGAACTCGCGATCGAAGAACTGGTCGATCCGTCCTTGGGCTGCCGATACTCCGAAATCGAGGTGTCTCGCATGCTGCACGCTGCCGCTCTCTGCATTCGAAGAGACCCCGATGAGAGACCACGCATGTCGCAGGTGGGTTGTGTTTCTAACCGACATTTCAAGAGAGAAAGTGAGAGATGATAGATGAAGAAATGGTTACTGATTCTAGTCTTCTGGGTAATGGAAGGTTCTCCGGATACTTGACGGCGGAGACGCGGGGGAGAGCCGAGGGGAGGCGCAGAGCCTACGGCATCGGGGAGGCGGCGGCTCCGTACATGTAGGCGTGGAAGGAAGAGTCTCTTCCGAAGTCCTGCTCGCAGCCTACAGAGAAAAATCGAGAAGGGGATCTTGACTGTTTCCGTGGCTCAAAGACCGCTCTTGTGCATTCTTCGTCCCCCCTTTTTCTAATATTTGCTACGTATCGGTGCGGTTGATTCGTCCAAAACCTTGTGATTATTCGTCCAAAACATTTGCTAATAACTCTGGGAATGTTTTTTTGCTATTAAGGGGAAACATGTTGCTCTAGTTCAGGGGTTCCCTATTTCTCAACCTCAAAACTTAGCAAACAAATTTGTATCCCAGTAATCCGACAAGGTCCTTTTAAGTGTTTGTTCGATCTCCTTCTTGTGATCTCTCTCTGTTCTCAGTCATCCTCGAGCGCATATAGTGTGTTTTGAGACGTACATCGCATTTCTCATCTCACCTCGACACATAGCTGATCATGGGCTTTGCCTCCTCTTTCCATCTATCCGTTCATCTATCTATGGCTGATCCATCTTTATCTATCTATCTATGGCTGATCCATCTTTATCTATCTATCTATGGCTGATCCATCTTTATCTATCTATCTATGGCTGATCCATCTTTATCTATCTATCTATGGCTGATCCATCTTTATCTATCTATCTATCTATCTATCTATCTATCTATCTATCTATGGCTGATCCATCTATCTATCTATGGCTGATCCATCTATCTATCTATCTATCTATCTATGGCTGATCCATCTATCTATCTATGGCTGATCCATCTATCTATCTATCTATCTATCTATCTATCTATCTATCTATCTATCTATCTATGGCTGATCCATCCATCTATCTATCTATCTATCTATCTATCTATCTATCTATCTATCTATCTATCTATCTATCTATCTATCTATCTATCTATCTATCTATCTATCTATGGCTGATCCATCTATCTATCTATGGCTGATCCATCTATCTATCTATGGCTGATCCATCTATCTATCTATCTATCTATCTATCTATGGCTGATCCATCTATCTATCTATCTATCTATCTATCTATCTATCTATCTATGGCTGATCCATCCATCTATCTATCTATCTATCTATCTATCTATCTATGGCTGATCCATCCATCTATCTATCTATCTATCTATCTATCTATCTATCTATCTATCTATCTATCTATCTATCTATCTCATCTATCTATCTATCTATCTATCTATCTATCTATCTATCTATCTATCTATCTATCTATCTATCTATCTATCTATCTATCTATCTATCTATCTATCTATCTATCTATCTATCTATCTATCTATCTATCTATCTATCTATCTATCTATCTATCTATCTATCTATCTATCTATCTATCTATCTATCTATCTATCTATCTATCTATCTATCTATCTATCTATCTATCTATCTATCTATCTATCTATCTATCTATCTATCTATCTATCTATCTATCTATCTATCTATCTATCTATCTATCTATCTATCTATCTATCTATCTATCTATCTATCTATCTATCATCATCTATCTATCTATCTATCTATCTATCTATCTATCTATCTATCTATCTATCTATCTATCTATCTATCTATCTATCTATCTATCTATCTATCTATCTATCTATCTATCTATCTATCTATCTATCTATCTATCTATCTATCTATCTATCTCATCTATCTATCTATCTATCTATCTATCTATCTATCTATCTATCTATCTATCTATCTATCTATCTATCTATCTATCTATCTATCTATCTATCTACCGGAGTGATGATCTAAAAAGTTTAGGACAAGTAAGCATTTTTAATTGTAGGATAAAATGTACAACTTTTAAATGAATATGAGAAATCTGTGCAGGTGATCAGCAGGCCGAGTGGGGCCTAGTGGAAGCTTCTAAAAGATCCTTCCAGCGTAGACTCCGCCATCCTCGTTGACTTTCCGGAGATCCGCAAGACTCCTGCCCAGCTGAAGAGCCATCTTCAGCTCGAACATCTCCCCGTTCTCTCTCGCTTCGATCTGCGGCTCTCCCAGGTTCAGTTCGATCTCCTCTTCCAGATTGCGGTAGTATCCGGCGCAGTTCCTGAACATCTCGAAGATCATGCCCACCTGCGCCCCGTGCTCCAAAGTGTTCACTGCCGTGGCTAGGGCTCCGCCCACGATGGCGAAGAAGACGGGCAAGGGCCCGAGGGCGGGTGCGGAGTTCATGAGGGCAGCGCCGACGGCGGCCAAACCCGTGAGAGAAGGGCCGGATATCGCCAGGACTTTGTTGACGTTCAGCACACGGACGCCATCTGTCAAATAGTCGGCCGTGTCCGTCCTTTTCAGCGTCTCGAGGACGTTCGCCGACACGTCTTCCAGCTCCCGGCTCCAGCCGTTGTCTTTGCCACTTCCGGAGCTACTCCGGCTCTGCAGGCTGTGCTTAGGCCACCAGACCGCGGGCTCGACCTTCTCGGGAAACTTCTCGAGCATGCCCGGGATGAGGGAGAGCGGGTAGGCCTTGTCGAGGGCCAGCACCCGATTAAGGGCGTCGTCCACGTCGGCCGGGGAGGGGGCTCCGAGGGCGAGCGTGATGCGAATCTTCCTCTCCAGCCTCCGGAAACAGGCGCGCTGCGTTCCTCTGTTCCTCCGCCAGCTGGGAGGGCTGTAGCTTGTTGATTGCCAGAAGAATCATCGTCGCGGTCAAGTACAAGACGACGGAGGAGATCCTCAGAGCCTCGACGTCGCTGCCGAGGGAGAGCCCGGCGGAGATGGACGCAGCGAGTGTCATGGAGTTGACGGAGTTGAAAAGGAGATGATTCCAACCGTTTCTCTGCGTTCCTATGATGTCGTGCATCTCAGCCCGGTCCGCGGCCGTCTCCATGAGAGCGTACAGCTTCTGGGTCACGAGGTCCTCGGCTCTTGCTGCGGCGGACGAGTGCTCCTGAGCTCGCTTCTTGCTGGTGGGGAATCCCGTGGATGCGATCTTTGGCGGCTCCGCTGTGCCGGGCAAAGAAGCGCGAATCGTCGGAAGACAGATGCCCGAGTCTCCGAATTTCGAGCGAAAGCCGGCGTGAACTGCCCGTTGTCCTACTCTTCCTCTGGCTGGCAGGGCCAAAGGGGTGTTGGAGAAGAGAGCTGCCGCATGCATGGTGGCCGTGATGCTGCGGTTTCCGAGGTAGGTGTGAAGTTATGTTGATAACCGTTCGAGCAGCCCATGAAGACTTTTATAGGAGATGGTTAGCGATTGAACCGGACCTCGGTCAAACGGCGACAGAGCTCGTTTTTCTTGAATTCAACCCCGCTCGTGGCCAATTAGGACTCTCCCGCGTGGACTGTTGGATGCGAATCGTTTAAGCCTACTCGTGAAAATAATTAATTTATTTAGAAGAAGTGTGAATTAATTTGGTCTAGGAGGTCAAGTTTGGGGGTGGCTCAAGTTTGGTCTTGTAGAAGCCAACTTCTCTAGTTGAACACCAAGATACTTACTATAAGAGGCTCATGATAACATACAATTTATACTTCTAATTATATGATTATTAATATAAATTATGACATAAAATATTCCATTACTATACTTGTTATCATACTTTGAGTACATATTTATCATTATATGCAATTTAAAGTTATAATTTCAAAATGAATTATTTTAAAGAATAATCATGCATAATTAAAAGTCGATATTTTAGAGTAAATTATTTCATTTTAAATTTAAGATTATAATAAGTTTTCAAGGTAAAATAATAAAAGAAAATATTTTTTATACAATTATTTATTTTTCTAGTTTTATTTTTCGAAGAAAATGAGCGTATTTCTGAGTTAAAAATTTATTATCTTGTTATTTATGAAATTTGACTTCTTATAATGATAAACTATTTAATTTCTGATCAAACAAAAAAAAAGATTAAAAATGAGTTGTGTTTTGAAAGTTATAAATTTTCTAATTTTTAGAGATTTTTTAAAGAATTTTTGTAAATTTTTTTGTATTTCTTTCGAATTTATTTTAATTAAAAATATTTTTTAAAGTATGGGCTGGCGTGGCATGGGCGCTTACGTGTTGCCACGTGACGCACATGTATGCGCGTAGTTAGTGGTTAAGCACCCTTTTGAAGGGCATAAGCTAACTACATAAGCTGTGTGGCCTTATATACCTGCCGCGTCACTTTAATTTTTCCCATGTAGGACTATTTCTCTTTTTTTTTCTCTTTGCAGTTGATGTGGCGTGATATGAGTCATTCGATTCATGGAGTAGGTTGCAACCGTTGATCTTCACTTGCTTATGAGGGTATGTGGCACAAAGCGATTGGATGTTGATTCGACTTATAACTCACGATGAATTGTGACCATTCATCGTGAGAGTTATGATGATTGAGATTAAAAGCGGCCGGTGGGCTCCTATGGATGCGTGGCTGCATCTTGAGTGCTTGATGAAGATCAAATGGTAGGCATTACACAACGCTTCTTCACGTGCAACGTGGCAAAATATGAGCGCTCCATCTTCTTTTGGATGCATGAGACTTAAAGGTGAAGGTTCACATGTTAGCATTTCATCTAAGCTGTTGATCAAAGATCAATTGTCATATCGAATATCCACACCCAATTGGTGCCTATTAATACTCTCTCTCTCCGAAAAAAATGTATTCTTAAATGTTTTTATTAATTGAACCATTTAGACATCTCAATCCTTGAATCTCTTGCTTCCTTCATCTTCTAGACTCATTTCCACGTCCGAGGAGTGTTTGAAATCAAGGTTTTTTTTTGGGAGAAGGAAGATTTTGGTTTAGATTATGTGTTTTCTTCCTAATCTTTTGTCCTATAACACTAGATTTTAATTTTGATGCATAGATTAATTTAATTTTATGAATTTCAGTCAATTTCTCTCTCTTTGTGATTGAATTTTCTTTCTTGATTTCGCTCTTTGATTTCTTTGCCAATACTAATCCAAATTGAGTGATTTTTGATTTCATGGATTTGTCTTACAGTTTTCTTTCCAAAAATACTAATTTCTTTCCAAAAATACTCAATTCATTGTTTGATTTGATCAAATTTTGAATACAGATAGAATAATTCGCTAGTTCTCTATGGATTCGACCCTTATTCACCACTATACTAATTAATTTATAATTAAATCTTCAAATAGGTGAATTGAAATTTTTTTGACACAAGTATGTGTGTATTCAAAGATCTCACGAATTTGTTTCGTTAGTCCACAACTCCACTCCAGTAGTAGACTAAGTGCAAATGGAAAATACAGATCATCCTTGACTTGTCTTGATGATAGCCTTGATTCTTTGATGTCTCTGTATCAACCAAGGCCAACACTATTCAAGGGAGAAAGTAAGGCACATGTATATCAAAACAAGTTAAGCAAATGTAACATTATAGTTCTCTTACATTTTCAATTAGAAATACTATTCAAACCATCTAAATGAAAAAAAAGTTTGGTTTTTGAATCAACATCATCCTCATGACTCCAACATTCAAGATCGTCAAAATCAATATAGATTAATTGATATCATCTTCTTCTTTGTATGCCACTATCTTATTATTGTTAACAATGCACATAGAGCTAGATGCATGAACCCAAGGTAGGAAACTACATCAATGTGTCATTAGTATTATGCTGATTTATTTTCACAATGAATATAATCTTGCTACTTAACATTCGATTAGAGCACAAATAAAATAAGACATCTGGCATAAAATTTCTAATCTTAAGAAAAAAATATTAATTATTTAAATACACTCATTTCATCTTGGACATTGATTTCTTCACTTAAAAGTAATACAAAATTATGAATCATTTAAAATTTTTGGATATCATGATTTTGAAAAGAAATTATGGTATAATAATTTTATGATCTATGAGATGGCATATTAGATGTAGTTTTCATGCTCTTAATTTCAAAATATTTGGTTAAATTTTCTACCTTGGGTATATGAAACTTTAATGATATTTTTTTATTATGAATTAAGATTTTTTTATTTTCAATATAAAAGTATGTTATTATGAGAAATAATTTTCTTGCATCATTTCATAATTTTTATAATTTCTGAATAATTAGATAAATATTCTAATATTCTTTTGATCAAATATTCTTTTTTGTAGAGAACAAAACATATTATGGCAAAGCACTCATTTTTATTTAGATATAATGAGGCTTTTTTGTTTGCGCTTACCTCACATTTGCCTATGCAACCTTGTGTTTCTTCTCTTTTCTCACTTAAAGAGACCCAAGGTTCAAACCCTAAGCACAATATTTTTTTGGCCAAACATAGTCCCACATGGGGGGAAATGATATATACAACTCATTTTGTGCTACTATTACAAAGATATGGCATGTAATTGATGTAGCCCAAGATAAATCCTAAGATCTCATTTTTATATGGCCCAAAAGCCCTAGTCGATGACACCCATTTAAAGCTTAGTAGGGCTAGGGGAGAATCTCTAGGAGCTGAAAATACTTTCAAAGGATCACCTAGAGACACACAAATACTTTCTAACTAATTCTACATTAGTGATTTGGATTCTACAATTGCCCATCCGATTTGCTGTCATGATATCCAATATTGGGGCCTCCAACATCCATTATCAAGTGTTTGGATGATGGTCTTAAATGATGGATGTTGAAAAAATGATAGACATCTCGTGGATGATGGATGACAGATATCAAATGATGGATATTTATAGATTATGAAAAATATCATTACATATATCTAGATATCATTGGATATTTCTGTATATTGTTAGTTTAGTTAAACCTAGTTCAACAAGCATGGATGGTCAATCAATGGAATTAAGAATGAATTCAGATTATCCTACTAATATTTCATCACTACTATTTTATCATTCCTACGATATAAATACATGTTGAATAACTACATTAAGAAAAAAAATTCTCATATCTGAAAAAATGTTCAACTCATTCTAGACATTATTATTGTTGATTCCTAAATGGATGAAATAACTAAGAGGGGGGAATGAATTAGTTTCTTGTGTGTATTTATATTCTCCAATTCTTTTTGTGAATTTATTAACTATTCACTCAATTCCTCACTTCACCCATAAGCTAGATTTTTTTATACACGATAAGGTATCCAAAACCCTCGCACCAGTCCCAAGAGGAGATAGTCCCCCTAGTCACTTACCTTGTTAATCCACTTTTAGCGATTACTAACTAGCCAGGTTATTTAGATCCAAGTTGAAACATGAGCTTGTAATCTAACCTGCACACGCTCTTGGTTAGTGATAACATGCTATTTATGCATGTAATTACATAGTTATTAATGCAAATTAATGCATTAATCATTACAAAATATATGCATGTTATCATCTTTTAAGCATATTTCTATCATTTTGTGTAAATTCATGTTATGATCTTAAAATACATCAATTTATGGGTTATTATGCATAATTAAACATTTCAATCTTTAATCCTAATTATCTTTATGATCATAATCATGTTTTAAGAATGAAAATATAAGAGAAAAGATTTTTATTTACATTTATGTGTTGATATAAATTTATTTTATATAATACATAAATGTATAAAATTAATATAAATTTATTCTCTTATTATTTTAATAATTTGACTTTTAATAATGATAGATTATTCAATTCTGAATCCAACAAAAAAAATTTGAATTAATTTGGAGTTATATTTTGAAAGTTATGAATTTTATAATTTTTAGGAATTTTTCTGGAATTTTTCTGAATTTATTTGATTTTTATTTCAATTTTTAAATATTTAATTTAATTAAAAAATGAAAAAAATGTGGGTTTTATCTCGCGTGTACACGTGGCATCGCCACGTGGACAGGCGCGAGCGCCTACGTGGCGCGGAGGTGACGTGGCGAATAATCACATATAATATATATATATATATATTGATTTACATAAGATATAAGTCTTCCGCTTATCGGAAGACGAGATTATTAACCTCATAATCACGCTCACTTTATATACCCGTAATGTTTCTTTGATTTTCCCAGTGTGAGACTAAAATACTTATTTCAGGTGAACGTGGAGCGTCCGATGGAATCGCAATCGATCGCGCGCGTTGATCGGATGGACGTGCGGTCCACCCAATCATCTAATCAAACACGTGCGCAATTGTTCACTTAAGTGAACAGATCCAGACCGTCGATCGCGATAATTATAACGGTCCACATTCAATCACACAATGGATCTCCGATCAAATCAAAGCCACATGATTGAAATCTGACGAACGAGATGAAGCGGCGATTCATCTAAAAGGCGCAAAATCGCGATCGTCCATCGCGATGAAGCTTGATCCGACGGTCACGATTCGATTTCATTTTTTTTTAAATACGGTTCTTTGCGACGAAGAACAGGTTCGCGATTATTCTCCAAATTCAAAGTGTTTACTTCACCAATTCGCGTGCCGTTTGTTCAAGAGTGTTCTTGACTCGTTTCGCTTCAATTGAAATGCTTGAAATCAAACTTTGATCGAAGGAGAAGGAAGAAATCACATCTTGAACTCCACTTTCGTCTTCGTCAATTCAGAATGAAAAGCCTTGCATCCGGCGATTAATAGGATCATTTCGAAGGCTACTTTGGGTTAGGTTGCGTGATTTCATCTTAATCTTTCATCATTTAGTGTTAATTTTACTTTTAGCATCATAGATTTAGTTTAATTTAGTTTAATTATCGGTTTTTAATTGTTTTTCGAAACGAATTTCTCTCTAAACTTCAAACTTCGATTTATCTTCGAATTCTTATCCAAATCATCTGATTTTTGATTACGTGGATTCGAAATTGAGTTATCTTTTCTTAATATACTAAAATGCCCAATTTCTAATCTCAATTTGTCGTCCGATTTGACCAAATTTCAAAGATATCTCTCAAATTTCCCTAATTCTCCGTGGATTCGACCCTTAATTACCATTTTACTAATTAATTACTTTGATTAATCATAAATTGGTAAGTTTAGGACTTTGTTTTGACACTAAGTCGTGTGCATTCAACGACCATACGATTTAGTCTCGTCAGTTAGTGACCTCACTTCGTTGTCATCCTTCGTTATACTTGACAAGATATATTTGTGAGGTCATTGAAAACACACAGAGACATGTCAAAAAAACTTTCAAACTCACCAATTTAAGATTATAATCATGAATTAAAAAGTATAATGGTGAATAAGTGTCAAATCCACAGAGAATTAAAGTAATTTTGAAGTGTTCTTCAAATCTAATCAAAATAGAACAAGGAATTGAGGTGAGAAATGAGAGATTTTAGTTATTTTAGAAAGAGAACTCCAAGACGAATACATAAAATAAAAAAATCACATGATTTGGATCAAGATTCTCAGAGAAATTGACAAAAAAAATTCATGAGGTCATTGAAAACATGCGGACACGCGTCAAAATAATTACCAAACTCACCAATTTGAATGAACTGATTAGAAATTAGATAGCATAGTGTTGAATAAGGGTAGAATCCACGGAGAATTACGGTATTTTTGAGTTATTATTTAAAAATTGATCAAATCGGATGATGAAATGAGGTGAGAAACTAGGAGTTTTGATATAATTGGAAAGAGAACTCGAAGGCGAATCCATAGAATCAAAAATCATTGAATTTAGATCAAGATACGCAGAGAAATCAATGAGCGAGTTAGAGAGAAATTTTTGAACGAGAAAATCACAAAAACCCGAAATTAAAATTGAAATAGGCTAAATCTACGATTCAAAATTGAAGTCTAATGTTATAAGAAGAAATATTAGGATGAAAACACAATTTCTAACCCAAGATAGCGCTCGAATTGATCCAAATTCTTGTTGGATCAAAGGCTATTCATTTCACAAATTTGAAGATGATCGTTGGCATTCAAGAATTGATTTCTCCCTTTCTCTCAATGAAATCTCACTTTCAAACACTCTGTGGATGCAGAAATTGATCTAGAAGTGATTGGAAGCAAGAGATTCAAGGATTGTGGTGTCTAGATAGTTTGATTACTCGAATAACCTAAGAATGATTTACATCGTTGAAGAACATCTCAATTTATAGGGCAAATTGGGTGTAGCCGTCGGATGGAGCTTTAATCTTTGATCATTAGCTTTAATGAAACGCATATATGCAAATCATTACGCTTTAATCACCTTCATTAGATAAAAGATAGACCGCCGAGATCTTTCCACGTCGCTTATGAAGAGAAAACGCATGAAAGGCCATCTGTCTAATCTTGATCTAACGCTTCAGATGCATTTTCGGTGTTTTGAATCTCAGCCATTATAACTCTTTTGATGGACGGCTAAGATTGAATCATTTTTTAATACGATTCGCCGATGAACATAAATGTGCCTTAAGTGAAGATTGACGATCTTCTTTTAATGCGCGAATCGGACACTCCACACAACGCCACGTCATACTGCGCACATAAAAACATATAAATAGTCTCACATGACAAAAATAAGGGGAATTGACTTGTATATAATGTACATGCGAATAAGGAGATCTCAGCGAAAAATAAAAATCCTTTGCAGGGTGCTTTTCTCCATAATCACACACACGCGCACACTCACACATGCGCGCACATATACATGTGTGTGATATGTGGTGGTCTCATATGTTGCCACATCAGCTGCCATAGCACACGATAATTTTTTTACATTCATTTTAATTCAAAATAAATCAAAATAAATTCATAAAAAATTTATAAAAATCCCTAAAAATTAGAAAATCCATATATTTTAAAATACAGCTCCAAATTAATCCAAATTTATTTCATTGGATAAAAATTAAATTATCTATCATTTTAAAAAGTTAAATTTAATAAATAACAAGATAGTAAATTTTTATTTATCAAAATATACTCATTTCTATTAGAATTTTAAACTTAGAAAAATAAATGAGTGTATAAAAATTATTTTATCTTATTATTTAAATTAAAACCTATTTAAAATTTCAAATAAAGATAGGGATAATCTAATCCTAAAAATATTTCTCTTAATTTAATATTATTAACCCTAAATCAATGCATTTTGAGATTATGACTTATTTTTCATAAAATGATAGATAAACACTAAAAAAAATACTATAACATGCATTATAATGGAATGTTTTATGCCTTAATTTGCATTAATAATCATATATTTTTATGTGTCTAATTTGCATGTTATTAGAAATCAAGGAGCAAAACAATCAGATAGAATTTTTTATCGCGAAGAGGGAGAAAATCGAGAAAATATATCAAATTCGATTAATTTACAGTTCAAAATTAAAATATAATGATACAAGGATAGAGATTAGGAAGAAAACACATAATCTAACTCAATCTGACGCTCGAAATGATCCAATTGTTCTCTGGATCAAGGGTTTTTCATTGTGCAATTTCGAAGACAAAGTTTGGCATTCAAGAGGCGATTTCTCCCTATTATCTCGATAAAATCTTACTTTCAAACACTCCTTGGACACGGAAATCAATCTAGAAGAGGAGGAAAGCAAGAGATTCAAGGATTGAGATGTCTAAAAAGTTTGATTACTTGAAACACCGAAAAATATATTTTCTGTAGAATAACATGCTTATAAATAGGCAAAATTTGGGCGTGGCCGTTGGATTTGGCTCTTCATCTTCAATCAATAGCTCAGATGAAATGCTTGGATGCGAATTGTTACCGTTAGGTCGTGTCCATTCGATTGAAGATGGAACTCTTAGATTTCGCCACGTCACGCGTGATGAAAGAACGTTGCGAGATCTCATTTATCCAATCGTGAATCGACGTCTCAGATTCTTAGATAGCTCTTAAAATCCTAGCCGTTATAACTCCTCCAATGAACGGCTAGGATTGATCCGTTTAATAAAATAAATAATCATCTACTCAAAAGTTGGCCATGTACCCCCGACTTAAGTGAAGATTGACGACTTCTATTAAATGCGCAAATCGGATGCTTCTCGTAGCGCCACATCACGTGTATAAAAATAAATAGAAAGATAGTCCCACATGACAAAAATAAACGGGATCCGATGGGTATATAAATGATGTGTATTAAGTGGGCTTTGCATATATCCTAAAAAGGATGTTTATACCCACTAATCTCACAAGTGCACACATGCCCACACACATGTGCCCACACATACACATTGTGCGCCACGTGGTGTATATACACGTCACCACGTGGCAACATGTCATTCCCTCGCCGCATTAGCTACCACATCAGCGCGTATATGAAAAACTAAATTTTAAAATATTTTTTAAATATAAATAAATTTAAAATAAAACCATAAAAATTCAGAGAAATTCAAAAAAATTGAAAAAATTCTAAAAAAATCTAAAAATTAGAAAAATTCAGAACTTTTAAAAAATAATTCCAAATTGATCCAATTTTTTTCTTGTTCAATCATAAATTAAACAATCTATTACTCTAAAATTTAATAAATAACAAGAGAATAATTTTTTTTTCAAAAAATATACTCATTTATTTTAGAAAATAAATGTTAAAAAATTAAATGAGTGTAAGTGACAATATTTTCTCTTATTATTAATAATTAAAACCCAATTTTTATCTCAAATATAAAGTGTGAATAGTCTAATCTTAAATATCTCTCTTTAACGATTCATGATTATCCCTAAAATAGTACATTTTGATTAAATAACTTAAATTTTCATAGAATGATAGATATACACTCAAAACATGATAACATGCATAAGAATGAAATGTGGAGTAGTGAGCTGCCTTCAGATGCCTTTCTCTTCACCCCACGTTTAGGGGACGTCGATGTCACCCGAACGTGGGGCGAACCGAGGACCTTCTCGAACGCTCGAAGCACAATCACACAAGGGGGGGGGACCCTATGTGATGCTAATTGCTACCCTCCTGCACAGAACTGACAGTGCTCGCGCCGCGTGATGAGGGTTAATCTTGCGCATGTCATCAATGCTCGTCAACGCCCGCCTCGGTTCACTCGTGCCACCCATTGCGTCGTCCACTGCGGGGACATCTAGTGCGCCTCCGTAGTGCCATTGTAAAGCAATATGCTTGAGCTTGCCGCGCGCATGAGTGCATTGTTTATCCCCACCTAAGTGTTGCTAGCGCCATCCATGGTCTCTGCCGAGTGCTCACATGTGTAGGATTGTGATTCAGACGCACACGTCAAATCTGACAACCATGGGCTACCCAACAACAACCGTTCTACACCTTCTTGGATGTGGACCGAGAGGGTCTCATCCATACCATCATCGTGAGTTTTCCCTAGTTACTAGGAGATGACGTCATTCCTCGACACACTAGCTTGGACTTAGGTTAGGTTATCACACATAGATTCTAGAACTCACACTTCTTTTAGTTTAACATTTGTTGCACCTTCCATGATTAGTTTCGGCCACATGGATCATGCACAAGGGTTTCTGGCCCATCCTGTATCAGCTGGTCTATATGCTCTAATCAATTCGCTCTTGTCAACCCGCGCTGGTCAATATATGTGCACCTAAAACTTAAAAACACATTACTTTCTTCTCTCTTCTCTCCTCTCTCTTTAAGCGATGCTGAAGTCTAAGCAGGACGATAGTGAAAAGCATAGAGGACGTGCATGAGAAGGTGAGTGGGAGGCGGTCATGAGACAAATCCGCGAAGTCGTTAAATACAAGTGGATACATGTCAAAACAAGTTCCAAACTAATAATTTTTGAGAAATAATTACAAATTAAAGAGTATAGTTGTGAATAATGGTCGAATCAACAGAGAATTATGGTAGTTTTTATATATTTCTTTAAATTCTATCAAATCAGACAATGATTTGAGGTGAGAATGAGCAAATTTGAAAATTTTAGAAAGATAACTCAAAGACGAAGCCACATAATAAAAAATCACTTGATTTGGATCAAGATTTGCGGAGAAATCAAAGAGCAAAAATTAGGTAGAATTTCTGAACACGAAGAGAGAGAAAACTGAAATTAAATCTAAAATGAACCTAATCTACAGTTCGAAAATGAAATCTGATATCATATGAAGAAATATTAGTAGGAAAACACAAATTCTAACCTTAGATAGCGGTGGAAATGATCCAATTGATTGCCGGATCAAAGGTTTTTCATTCTGCGATTTCGAAGATGATCGTTGGCATTCAAGAAGAAATTTCTTCCTATTCCCTCCACGAAATCTCACTTTCAAACACTCCTTGGACGTGGAATGGATGTAGAAGACAAATAAATTAAGAGATTCAAGGAATGAGATGCCTAAATAGTTTGATTACTCGAAACATCCCTGAAGGCTTTACATTGTCGAAGAACATGTGTATTTATAGGCCAAATTGGGCGTGGATATTTGATTTGGCTCTTCATCTTCAATCAAAAGCTCAAATGAAATGCTTGGATGTGAATCATTTTCATTAAGTCGCATCCATTTGATCTAAGATAGAGCTCTTAGATTTTGCCACATCGTGCTTGAAGAAGAAGCATTGTTTAACGTCCGTTGTTTGATCTTCATCGAGCGTTCTAGGTGAGTCGACGTGTCCACGGGAGTCCATTGGGAGCTTTTAATCTCGACTGTTATAACTCTAAAGATGAGTGTTTGAGATTAATTCATTTTAAAACAAATCATTGCCTCATCAAATGCAGTGACGTACCCCTTCGAGTAAGTGAAAATCGATGATCACAATTAAATCGCACGATCATCTGCTCGAGATTGTGCCATGTCAGCTGCTAATAAAAACATAAACAAATAGTCCCACATGGCAAAAATCAAGGTGGTTTGATGGGTATATAAGGTATATGTATTAATGGGCTTAGCATATTGACGAACGAATCAATGCGGTTGTCAATTGCACACCGATTCGTGTCAACAATAAAACCAAATTTACCAATTTAATGAATTAATTACGAATTGAGGGGTATAATGGTAAATAAGGGTCGAATCCACAGAGAAATAAGGGATTTTCGAGAGATCTTTTAAAATTTGATCAAATCAAACGATGAATTAGTGATGAAAATTAGGGAAAATGGTAGATTTAGAAAGATAACTCAAAGATGAATCCACGGAATAAAAAATCACTCGATTTGGATTAGTAATCGCGGAAAAATCAAAGAGCGAAGTGGAGAGAAATTTCTAAAAATCAGAAGAACAAAAAACCGAAATTAAAGATGAAATTAAACTAAATTACGATCCTAAATTACAATTTGATGATGCATGACGAGAGATTAGAGTGAAAACACATATTCTAACACGAGATAGCAATCGAAATGATCCAATTAATCACCGGATTCAAGGCTTTTCATTCCGCGATTTCGAAAATGATCATCGGTGTTCAAGAGACAAATTCTCCTTAATCGATCGACAAAATCTCACTTTTAATCACTCCGTGGACGCATAAACGAGTCTAGAAAGAGATTAGAAGCGAGAGATTCAAAGTTGGAAGGGTGTAGATAGATCAATTTGGTGAAATCATCCAAGAATGCATTACAAATTCGAAGAACATCTTAATTTATAAGCGATTTGGGCGTAACCGTCGATGGGGCGTTTCATCAGGGATCAACGATTCTGATTGATCACATAAATGCGAATCGTTACCATTATATCGCAGCCGTTGGATCGCCGATCGAGCGCTCAGATGAAGCCACGTGATTGCGCTTTATAAAATGCTTTGAAACGCATCTGTTGGATCGCGATCGGACGCCTCAGATGCGTTTTCGAGCGTTTTAATCTCGACCGTTATAACTCTTGTGATCAACGGTGGAGATTAAGTCGATCTGGTGAACCTTGATTTTCGCCACGTTTTCCCATCGAGTAAGTGAAGATCAGCGGTTGATAAGAATCACGTGCGATCAGACGTTCCTCACAATGCCATGTCGCTCCTCATCGCGATCTAATCGGACGGCTTTGATCACGCCACGTCATCTCCGCACTTAAAATAATATGAAAAATTGATTTTAAATTAGAAAAATCAATTTTTAATTCTGGAAAATCCTTAGAAATTCATAAAAAATTCAGAAAAATTCATTAAAATTCTGGAAAAATCCCTAAAAATTAGAAAGTTTATAACTTTCAAAATACAAACTCCAAATTAATCCAGATTTTTTTCATTGGATCTGAAATTCAATTATCTATCATTATAAAAAGTCAAAATATTTAAATAACAAGAGATTTAATTTGTAGTTCAAAAATACATTCATTTCTTTAAGATTTTAACTTTAGAAAATTAAATGAATGTTTATAACAATGATTTCTCTCATTATTTAACTTTAAAAATCACTTTTAATCTCAAGTAAGATAGGTTATAAAATCATTTATTTTTAATTGATCGTAGTTAACCCTATATTAAAGCATTTTGAGATTATAACTTAAAATTGCATGAAATGATAGAAATGCACTCAAAGTATGATACCATGCATGAGAATGTAATGTTTTATGTCTTAATTTGCATTAATAATCATGTTTTTGCATGTTAAGATTGCATGTTATCACTTGTATCTTGAAAAGGATGCTTAACCCACTAATTACACATACACACGCACACATACGTCACCAAATGGATATGCCCCGCCACATCAGCATGTAAATTTTAATCTAAATTTTTTTAATTCTTTTTAATTCAAAATAAATCCATCATAAGTTCATAGAAAAATTAGAAAAATTCTATAAAATTCCCTATAAATTAGAAAATTCATATATTTCAAAATATAACTCCAAATTAATCCAAATTTATCTTTTTTGATGAAAAATTAAATAATCTATCATTCTAAAAATAAAATTTAAGAAATAACAAGGGAATAAATTTTTATTTAAAAAAACACTTAATTCTTTTAGAAAAATAAAGTTAGAAAAAGTAAATGAGTGTAGAAGAAGTATTTTCTCTTATCATTTAACATTAAAACCTAATTATAATCTCAAAGATATATGAGAATAATATAATCCTTACATATTTCTCTTAAATTATCCATGATTATCACTAAAATAGTGCATTTTAAGATTGTAACTTAATTATCCTTACATAGAATGATAGATTTACACTCAAAACATGATAACATGTATAAGAATGAAATATTTTATGCCTTATTTTATATTAATAAAGATATAATTTCATGTATAAATTTCATGTTATCAGGCAGTTTTCTTGTGCGTGAGAGAGAGGGAGAAGAAGGCGTGGAGGATGCGTGACGCGTGAGAGAGAAAGGATGCGGAGAGAGGGAGTGCGAGTGAGAGTGGAGGAGGAGATGTCGCCTCCCCTTGTGCCTCTTTTGTGATGGAATTATTCTCTGTCACGAGAGAGGGAGAGAAGAGTGAGAGAAGGAGAAGGGAAGAAGGAAGAACGGGAAAGAGAGTGGAGAGGGAGCGCACCTCTCCTCACAATGAAAATTTATGTGGCGAGAGAGAGAGAGAGAGATAGTGGTGCCCCTCGCAACGAAAAATTTCCATCGCGAGAGAGATAGAAAGAGAGAGAGAGCATCTTATTTTATTATCCTTTTTAAAAAAATCATTTTTCAGAATTTTAATTTCTAAAAATTCCTTAAAAATTCTAAAAAATCCATAAAAAATGTCAATTTTATTTCTTATATAAAAACAATTTACGTTCTTGATAAATCAATGTCATTAAATGCTCATAAAATATTATTAATTTATGAAAAATTAGGAATATCATCTAAAATATAAGAATTATCATTTTAATCATTCAAATCATGATAACATGGATTTATGATTATATTTGTAAGAAAAAGGGCATAAAATGCATGATATTAATGCGTGAAATTGCATTTTATCACCTTCACTTCATTTTTAATATGAAACAATTTAATTTAAAAGGATTTTAAATATGATTTGGTCAACCTTCCCTAAAATATAAAATTTTGACCAACTTTGACTTACCTTTTAATTTACATACAAAAGTAGTTGCCCCCCCAAAAAAAGGATGATTCCTATAATCATTTATAAAATGAATTTAACCATCTTTGACCTTTATCCACACCTTTGACCGTCTAGATCCTTAATTACACCCTTTGACTTCAAGGAATCATATATGAATTGGCCCCTAAAATGGTGAAGAGTTCATTTTCTCCTCTCTTTCATTGCATTTTTCCGCTATGTTCTTATCTATGTTTTTTGGGCACTCATTCATTCTATGCATGCTTTAGAGTAGAAATAAAAAGTACCAATGGGTCTTAAAATGCATGTCTGGTTTCTTCGAGTTTCAAGAAACATATCTTGATAGAACCATCCAAAGTTGAAGTAGCATATGTTTGACTAGGAACATACTATGCTCAAATCAAGTTAGAGACTTGATAACGTGTCATTGATGCGTTCATTTCTATCACATATGTTAATGTATCATTCTTTCCAATACAATGCACGTTAGCATGTTTTTGTGATATTTTTAAATTCATCATGTTATTCCACTAATGCACTCAATTTGAATCTAATTAGAGTTGATTTTTATACGCATGAATATATTTCTTCATTAATAAGTCCAAATATAAGTTGAATTCATGTATCATTTATCATGTTTAGTGATGATAACAACTACACCAACGAGAATATCTATTTCTACATGGATAAATATAGTGAAAATATGACTAAGTCCTATCACACATCATTTTTACATTTTTGATTACATTATGAGACTAACCCCATTTGAATTCTTGGAAACCAAATGGTTGAATTCTCACATTTTTATGAGTTATGTGGATGCAAGGGCTTAGGTAAAATTTAATGGGAGCATGATAAAAATTATCTAGGAGGAGAAGAAGAAAATGTGTACTCTACCTTTTTTGGAGGTTGGTCAGCACCTTTTGTAGGAGGTTAGTCAAATCTTTTCACCTTTTTAGAAGGATGGTAAAAAATTTCCACCTTTCTAAGAGTTTGGTAAGGTAATTTCACCTTTCTAGGAGGTTAGTCAACCACCTTCTTAGGGGGTTCAACCCTTTCCACCTTTTTAGGAGACTAGTTACTCCATTTCTCTTGGAAGTCAATGATATTCAAAGTAATTCTTGACAAGTCAAACAGTGCTCAAAAGCATTCTTGAAGGGTCAAAGAGGTCAAATTTCATCTCTTTTCTTTATTATTAATCAATTTACATTTTCAAATTTTTTAAAAAGGATCCATATTTATAGGAGGAGAAAGAGGCAAGCCCACCTCCTTAGGGAAGTTGATAAAGTTATCACCTCTTAGAGAGTGGTCAACCCGCTCCTTAAAGAAGTGGTTTTGGGGCCCACCTTCTTAAAAGGGACTCTCCCATCTCTTTAGGAAGTAATTATGGGCGTGGCCTTTGGATTTAGTCTCAACCATTCATTTGGTTGTAAACACTAAATCTTCACCATTGATTCAAAGAGACCTCTTAACCTAACATATACAAATAATCTTCTTCTTAATTTTTGTTTATTTTTGGCTCTCTCTTAGCATCAGGATATTAAAAGGAAAAGGAGAGGCTTAGGCCCAGGCTTGGTATTTTTTGGTGTTCAAGTTTGTTGCGGAGGTAAGATCAAGTGGAGGGTAGAGATCCTAGGCATCACACGACCTAGGATTGGCATTAGAAAAATGGGGTTTCTATGAGGATTTGGATCTGATTTTCTTTTTTAATCCCTTCCATGGATAGAGTAAAACCTATTTCTCTTTTTATATTTTATATTTTTTCTCTTTTCTTCAAAAAATCTCTCATTATTATCGATTTCCTAATTACCCGATTTCCCCATTTTTACCATTCCTCCATCATCTTTCATTTTGTTGTTCTCATCTCCCCATTCTAGCATTCCATTCTCAATATTTTTCTAATTATTTCTCATAGAATAGAAAAACATATCTATTTCTAATTTTTTTCATACCATATTCCATTTTTTAGTCTTTCCATATTTCTCCAAAAATTATTTCTACCATTGTTTTTCCCTATAATAGTATCTCTACTCCCTAAAAGTACTAATATCATCACATAGGCTCCTTGAGGATTCGACCCTTAATTTACCATTAGCAAGATTCAAGAATTATAAATATTTGTTACATGAAATCGATTCAAAATATCGATTAAAATACCTTAAAATCAAGTTCATGAGTCATGCATCGTTCCTTTAGTTTGTATATCTTTAGACTAACCCCATTTGAATTCTTTGAAGTAAAGTGGTTAAATTATCAAATTTTTATTACTTTTTTTGATGAAGGACATATGAAAACATATTAAAATAAATGGAGGCAAATTGCAATCAAAGAGAGGAGTAAATGACCTCTTCATCGTTTTAAGGGCTTAGTCAACTCTAAATTCTATAAGTCAAAGGGTTTAAGTAAGGGTCAAGATTTTCAAAGGTGTGAAGAAAGTTCAAAGATGATAAATTTATGTTTAAAATAATTATAGAGATCATCCTATTGATAACATGCTATATTTACATCATAAAACATGATTTTTTCATGCATATTAAAACATAAATGATTTCATTTACATGCATGTTATCATCTTTATATGTATTTTTCTATTATTCTCTTAAAAAGTCATTATAATCTCAAAATACTTTAATTTAGGGTTAATTTTTATAAATTAGAGTTTCATAATTTGATAACCCATATTTTTCTTGAGATTATAACTGTTTTTAAAGATAAAATAATAAGAGAAATAACTTTTATAAACATTCATTTTATTTTCTAAAGATTAAAATCTTAATAAATGAATGTATTTTTGAAATAATAATTTTAACTCTTATTATTTAATTAATTTGACCTTTAGAATAATAGATAATTAAATTTTGAATCAAACGAAAGAAATTTAGATTAATTTGGAGTTATATATTAAAAGTTATGAATTTTTCTATTTTTAGGGATTTTTTTCGGATTTTTAAAACAGTTTTTCTTATTATTATTTTTTTTCGATTTTTAATAATAAAAATAAATAAAAAAATTAAAAAAAGGGGGGCGCGGGGCCCGCGTGGATGCGACGTGGCACGCAAGGCCACGTGGCAGCGCCACGTGGACCCGCGCTGCGCGCCTACGTGGCGCGAATATATATTATATTATATTATACTTATATATATAAAGGGGGTCTTTGTCCTCCCCTATATGGGAAGGGTCATACCCTTAGAAACCGTCGGGTTATTTAAACCCGACGGTTTCTCAAATATTTTCCGTGTGGGACTAACCCACACTTACTTACCTTTCAGGTGACGTGGCACGACGAGGAGCGAGCGATCGCGATCGGAGGACGCTGATAAAATAGACGCGTGGACCACCGAACTTGATCAAACACGTGCTTGATTGGGCGAGTTATAACGGCTAGATTTCAGCGACGTGGCGCGATGAGAACCGCTGGATTGAACGAGCGATCAAATGAGAGGCGTCGATCGCGTGGACGCTGGATCACGGGAAGATCATCAAAACACGTGCTGAAATTCAAGGCGTTATAACGGTCGTGATGCGATCTGGCGGAGCGCATCCAGACCGTCCGATCGCGATCCAAGGGGCGAAAGTGGAGCGTTTTTATAACGCACATCGCGCGATGAATCTGGGCCCTCCATCCGCGATCCGACGATCGCGATATTTCCAAAAAAAACAACGGTCCATCATGGACCGTTTATCGTAACCGTCGATCGTTTCGATCGGACGGTTACGAAATTTCGCCTTATAAAAAGGCATGTTCGTCGTCGTTCTTAGATATTCGAGTTGGAAATCAAGCTTTTTGATCTGTTTAGACACCTCCCCACTTGAATCTCTTGATCTCCTCGCGTTCCCACCTCATTTCCGCACCACCGGAGCTTTGGAAATCAAGAATTGGTTGAGTAAATCGAGAGAAATCGCAGCTTGAACATCCTCTTCGTGTTCTTCGTTTTCTTGGTGATTAATTGATTTAATCTCCTCATTTCGGTCGCTAATTGGAGTTAGTGGAAGCGGTTTTTCCTAATTTACCCTCCTATCATGTTTAATTTTCGTTTAGATTAGGATTTCGAAGTTAATTTCATCAATTTTCACCTAAAATCACGGTTTTTACGCTCGAAAATTTCTCTCCACTTCGAATCTTGATTTCTCCGCGAAATCAAGTCCAAATTGGACGATTTTTGATTCCGTGGAATTGATTTGAAGTCTACTTTCATAAAATACCATTTTCCCCAATTTCTACCATCACTTTCTCATCCGATTTGATCAAATTTGAAGAATACGTCAAGAAATTCCTTAATTCCCTGTGGATTCGACCCATATTTACCATTATACCCCTCAATTCGAGTGAATTTCCTAAAATTGGTAAGTTTGGAATAATTTTTGACGCGATACTGCTTGAAATCGACGACCTCGCGGTTTCGTCTCGTCACCTATCCTTTTGGGGGAAACCACTTCACTAAGCTAAGTTAAGGTAAGTCAAAATCGGTCAACTTTATCTATTTAAGGGAATGTTGACCAAACTATATTAAAATCCTTTTAAATTAAATTATTTTGTATTAAAAATTAAGTGTAGGTCACCCTCTTAAGGTGAATGTCCTCCTCATTAGAAAGGAGTTGGGTGTCACTTTTTAGGAGGTGGGGCCCATGTTATTAAGAAGGGGAATTATTACCTCTTTTTGTAGAGGTGAGACTCACCAAATTAAGTGAACCATGAGTCCACAAACCTTTAGACGGAGGGTTGTTGCCATTGCTTTTGTGTCAACTAATCCGACCGTGACACGTGGCCACATGAGGACGTACAAATTGGAATCTAACAACCTTTTTTTGACATTTTCTTCTTAAGAAACTATAATAGACATGTGTCATGCTCTAAGGGTTTCCTATCATGATAAAAAGATCTAACAGCCTTGCTTCCATTCGTTTTGAAAACGTTTTGTTCCATCCAAAGAGAAAGGGTCATGTGACTCTCTTTGATATGCCTAATCATAAAAGCTAATGGCAACAATTTTTCCAAACTAAAAGCATAACATCTCATGATTTAAAGGGAGTCTTGAAATGAAATTTTATGGGTAGAGTCATCTCTTCACCTTCAATTCATCCATGCATGATCAAATAATTAAGAAAAAGTTTGATTTTTTTAAAGATTCGACAACTTTATCCTTTTATACACTCAAACCCAAAAAATCTCCTATTCAAACCAAAATTTCTCTCTCCTTACATTTTTTGCTCTTTCTTAATCTCAATCAATCCAAAGGAAAAGGAGAGGAGAACAAGTCCCACATTTAGTATGTTTTGATGTTCATTCTGCTCATGGAGGTGAAATCAAGCAAAGTATCGCGATCAGAGCGAGTATATAATCACACAACCTCAGATGAGCATCATGACAAGGTTTGTGTAGGGATTTGGATATGTTCCTTGAGATCATCTCCATAAATAGTGCAGAAATTTTTTCTTTTTATTTTTTATTTATTAAAATTGCCATCATCCACTCGTTGCAAATTCTCTCATGTCATTGTCCTCACATCAATCTCTCATTATTAACGTTCATCCTTCTCACTTGCCCCTTAAATCATTCTCGTTTTCATCTTTTATCCTCGTGAGCTCATCTCAGTTCTGATTTCCATCTTAATTTCATTAATAAAATCGCAAAAATCATCACTTCACACACCTCTCGATATGCTATATTCTTCATTCACGATTCTTTCATAATCTCATCTTCCATCCAACACATCTAATCTCATTACGTTGGCTCTCTAAGGATTCAACCCAAGAACTTATGCACTATGCTAATTAAGGAATTTATAGATATTATTGCATGAAATTGATACACGAATATCAAGTTCATCACCAGCTTCTAAATACCAAGCTCATGCTATGGTAGGCTAGTTCATGTTAATCTTGACTCATGGGACCCCAACTAGGCCTAGACTGCCCCACTCTCATCGTCCATTTGATGCATCTGATCTCATTACCTAGGTTCCTTAAGGATTCAACTCCAAGCACTTTTGCATGATACTAACCAAAAAATGTATAGATATTATTGCCTGAAATTGAAACACAAAAATGACATAAAACACATGAATATCAATTTCATCACTAGGCTCACAATACCAAGGTCATGTTTATCCAACTATGGTAGGCTAGTTCATGATAGTCATGACTCATTCGATCCAAACTATAGATAGTCTTGACTCATAGGCCTAGGCCATCCCATTTGAGACCACACCTTAGTCCACGACTCAACATACATCCTAGACCAATGCGATTCTCCTACCTCTCATTGCAATCACATCCCCTATCAAGGCCTTTGACATGTTCATACTTAAGTGCCCTTCCAAGGTTGCAGCTATGCTCACCATGGGTGAGGAAGCCATATTTTACAATATTGCAGTGTCATCCATCATTTGGTATCATTGGTTTCATCGTTGCCTCAACTACCAAGACATCTACGTATGCCATTGACCATGGATGTTGGTCAAAATTGAGGAGAAATGAACTTCGGGTGACCCAAATACATCTCATCCAATGTGTTGCCTCGTGACAACATGTGATTTGAATATACAATTACAAGATTATGATATACTTTAATTGCACATTTAGGATATATGTCATCATACCCTTAGTGCATTTCATCAGTTCTATCATATTTGTCATAAAATCTAAAAAATGCATTATTTATGGGCAAATTTTATGTAAATGCACTAGTCAAAGAGAAAAAAAACTTTAATAGTATCCCTAATATAAAGAAATTTTGAATTTTGAATATTATATGAATCTAATTATGACTAATAAAGAGATTTTATTTTGAATCCACTTTGAAATTGATTTAGTTTGACTTTTAAAAGAAATTTGAGTTTTTATGCATAAATGTATATTTTCTTGTTACTTCTTAAATGTTAGTTTAACCTAAGTTTGATAATTTACTTAGGTGTGCTTTTAATGTTTATGAAATATTAATTGAGTAGTGTTTAAATTTTGATTAATAGCTGTTTCTCAAAATGATTTGAGAAGGGTATGTTTGTGTTAGTGCAGGTACTGATGGATTGATAGATTGACCTTCGTCGACTTTGGAACGCAGACATCGCTACGAATCAGAACTAGATTACCCATTCTATAATCTGCTATTAAAACATTTAAATAAGAATTTTTGAAGATAGGATTTAAATCTTCGTAGAACCATGAATTATCCTTATCAATTCATATTATTTTAATTTATTTGCTTAGTTTTACATCAACATTTTTTTAGAACATCAATGTTAGAAGTATTCATTGATAAAAACATACCATTATTTCTTTTCTTCTATTATCAATAATATGTCTTCTTATATATATATATTGTCATATCTGAATTTTTATTACCGTTGTAGTATCTAACTTTTTCATGTTATTTTATTTTCAGGTAGTTTCTTTGAATTGTGTATATATCCAGAAAACCCGATAAAAAGCCAAAAAAAAAGCTCTCTCTCTCTCTCTCTCTCTCTCGCGTGAAAAAAAATTCAAAACTAGGGGTTTTTCTCAAACGATTTTTCTCTCTCCAGCGACGAGAGAGAAGGCGATTACGAAAATATGAAGTTGGTGAAGAAAGTGCGATCTTCAACGAGTTCAAAAGGGAGGCGACTGCATTTCCATAAGAAGCTCTCCCTCTTCGTCGAGCTCTCTCTCCCTCTCTCTCCCTGTGGGTGTGCGTTCCTGAGGAACAGATTGTTTGACTTTGTTTTAAGTTTTCAGTGTTTCATTTTTTGATTTTCTAATACCATTTTAGATTATCCGTTTTTTGATTTTTTCATTTTTCGTTCTACGATTTTCCTGTTTCATTTTTATTTTTGTTTTTGATTTCTAATTCCATTTTCGGTTTTTTTTCATTTTATTGAATTTTGTTTTTCGATATTCTGTTTGATTAATTTAGTTGTTGTTCTTATGATTTACATTTTTCTATATTTTGGGATTAAATTAATTAAATCGACCTTCTGTTTAATTCTCTTTGCGTGATTAAATTGATCACTAAACCTTCTGTTTGTTTCTTCTTCGATTTCGAAATTACATAGTTCTTTTTATTCTATTTGATTTACAATCAATCTATTAACATTGTTGTTAATTTTTGTTTTAGTTACTTATTAAATTTGTTCTATTTGTAATCGGTTTTATATCTATCTTTATTTATTTTAAAATCCAGCAGGTCATACACTTCATTATTTGAAGCGGTGCATCATAGAAGATTGAGACAAAATTTTGGCAAATTTTTATTTCAAATTTATGATTATAGTCTAATCTAATTTGAGATTCTGTTTAGCATTGCCTATAAATATAAACATTTGTTAATATATAGTTTGATCGGCTCTTTAGATAATTTATAAACTTTCAGGTTTAGTGAGACTTCATCGAGGTGAGATTAAAGGTGGTTTAATTTTCAGGTGAATTTTTAATCATTTATTACTCAATTTATCAAGTTTACAAATTCAGTCCATAGTGAAGATATTTGGAGAATTACTTTAGGAGTTATTTGCGGTATTGTAGTGTTGCATTTGTTTTTATCTATTCAAGGGAAAAGACTGCAAGAGTCAAAGCCCATCAGAAAGTCAAAGAAAACCACTAAAGTCAAAGTCAAAAGTCAGAAAGTCAAAGTTAACTGCAGTAGTCAAAGTCAACAGCAGAAAAGTCAAAGTCATCTACAGAAAGTCAAAGTCAATAGAAAGTTAGATTCTTAGTTGAAAGTCGAAGTCAGCAAAAAGTCAAAGTCAAAGTCAAAGTCAAATCAGTACATCAGGGGGTTATCTAAATTTGTTTTATTTTTTAATAATTTTTTAAAAAGTCGTTCTACGTATATCATAGTTACATTATTTGTTATTGTTTATTTTGATTGATTTATTTTGTTTTAGTGCTTTTTGATATAGCTTTACATTTTCTAAGTTTAATTAAAATACTAGGATAATCACACATACCTTTACATTTTACGTGGACTCTTGGTGAGTCGTACTTACCTGTGAGGGTAAGGGGGAGATTCCTTGGGGATCGTAGTGAGTCAGAAGACTCTAGGGAGTTGACTAAGTCAACTCGGAGGGATACGTGTTCTTCACCTTGCAAGATCACTCGGACTCGAGGACAAGAGACTTACTTGGTGTGTGCATAAATCGGTGCCGAGACTTGGTGACTATAGAGGGGCAAGCCAACCCGAAAGAGAGTAGGGAGCGGCGCGCGGAGCTCTGGGAGTCAGCCCGGGGGACAGGACGAGCAAAGGGGTACCGAAGGACGACGCTGAAGTAAGGTCACTAACAGAGAGTGTGAGGGAGTCCGATCGAAAGGATCCTGTAGAACTTTTGATCTGTTAATCCCGGCCAGCTAGTAGTTACTACTAGGGGATTAAAAAGGGGTGAGGAGAGACTCTAGGGGGACCGTCTCCTCTTGGGACTGGCGACGGGGGTCTGGAACCCTGTCTAGTATAAAAAAATTTGGCCTACAAGTGACGTGAGAAAGTTGAGTGGTAATCAACGAATTGAAAAAAGGATTAGAATAACATAAAGATTGAAAAGAAACTAATTCACCTCCCCTCTTAGTAATTTCACCATCTCATTAGGGAATTTCATTAAATAGAATGATATAAATTTGAATTATGTTTCAATGAAGATAATCTGGGTGAAAAACACTGTGAAGTTTACCCAATTAATCAACAAGTCAAGTGATTTTATTTTTTTTATACCATAGTAGAACTTTGAGTTATCTTAATTATGCCATTTTTTTTGCAAATCCAATTCTTTGTCTAATTTGACCCACTTCTAAAGGCTCTCAAAGTTGACCTTCATCCTCCTTATTCCAAAATTATACTTGAATTAATCGTCATCACATGAGTTTGGTCTATGTTTTGACCTTAGATCGTGTGTTTGCAAATATCACATGAAATTGGCTTGTCATCTCACACCCTACTGACTTACTTGTTGGGATAAGAGGTCGATAAGCCTTCCAAAATTTTGATCATAACATTGAGTATAATGCATACATTTAATAAAATACTCAAATCACCATTGCACCAAGAACAATTGATCTTATCGTCTGGTGTATATAAGAAAACATACTTATAGGGTTTATTTGAAGGAGTTGTTGAAGCTATTCAATTGTCTAGCCTCTAGCATTATTCACATGATCTATGGATGGATCTCCTCTTCAAAGCTCTTATCTAAGAGAGAAAGAGAAGAAAGGAAAGAATTTTACCAAGGCTTTCATGGACATCTTCAGTTATGATCATTCTCTCCTTATTTACTAGACATTTGATATATAATTTTTTTAGAAAAACCCAAATAATTTGGTCTATGTGGAGTACCATACATAGAACATATGAGTGTGACCTTGTAGGTTATATTTCTCACTAGTTAATATCTCTATAGATCCAATAACACCTTTATTGGTCAAATTTTGAGCTCAAAGTCGTCGTGTGTTTAAGCCCGAAAAACTTACCATTTATAAACTAGGAAACTATGAAGCAAATGGGATAATTGGGATGTATAGGTTTCCTAGGTCGATCCACAAGGACTGTAGGGAGAGAGATTGTCAATGTAGGCGGCAATAGGACATATCAATTGGAAGGGCAATTAGAGAGGGTGAAAAATAGAGAGATAATAAAACTAGGATGAAATTTAGGGAGGATGACGTGTGAGGAGATGTAATAAAAATAAAAGTAGTGGAAGGGAAATTAGAGGAAAGATGGGGAGGGAGGAATGGAAGGAAAGAAGGAAAGAGTGTGAAATTGAAAGAGAAGGAGGAAAGGGCGGACTGACGTGAATTCAAGGGAGATGGAGAGAAGGGAGAAGAGAATCAAATGAAATAGCAGATGAGTGAGAGTGAGAGAATGAGGGGGTAAACAAGAGAGGGACCAAAAAGAAAAAGATCGGAAGAAAGAGGCAGAGAAGGCGAGAGCGATGGTAAGAGAGAGACTTAGAGAGAGTGGACACTACCTAGAGAGATTGCAAGATGAATTTAGAGAGATTTAGATAGCAGGAGCAAGAAAGAGGATGAACGCACGCGAGAGAGAGCGAGATAGTTTTAGAGAAAGAGCAGGAGGGAGTGAGTGGCCGTGGTTCACAATCATAGAGAGGTGTTAGAATAGAAAAAGACAGATGAAGAGGGGGAGCCAGAGAGAATGTGAAACGACAGGGACTTGCAAGAATAATGATAGAGATAGGACGGGAAATCGAGAGAGAAAGAAAGAGAATATGAAGGCATAGAGAAATAGCAACCGTCAAAGGAGAGAAGGACAGATCACGGGGGGAGATGAGCAAAGCGTCAGGAAGCAGCAGAAGAGAGGGTAAGAAAGGAAGAATGGGAAACGCAAGGGAGAGAGCACACAATGTGGTAAGGAAAAAAAAGAACAGAGAGAGAAATTTTAGGAGAGTCGCAAAAAATAGAAAATAGAGGTTTAGAGATAGAAAGGTAGCACGAGAAGGGTAAAGAGACATAATGCGTAAGAGAGAACGGAACAGGAGGAGATTGTGAGGAAGAAGAAGGGAGGACTTCGGAAAAGAGAGAGAGACAAAAATTTTGGGGGAAGAAGGGATTAAACGCAGACAAGTGGGGGAAGAGAATGGAAATGCGGGAGAAGAGTTAGAGATGGAGAAGAAGAACTAAAATTCACATAAAAAGAAGACACTTTCCAATACATTCTCCCCACAAAAGAAACTGCAAGCAAAATTTCTAAATGCCAAACCCTAAGAGAGAGAGAGAGAGTGCGCGAGGAAGAAGAAGAAGCCAAAAAACTGAAGAGCTCTCCTTTTCTCTATCTCTTTCATTTTAAACCCTTGCGAGGAGAGAGCCACCAATTCTTTTGACTGGGCTCCAATAGAGATGCCTTGGACAGCTCATTAGCCTTCTACACACCTATTTTAGATGATCTTGCTTCCCTTCTCATGCTTGTAAGTTCCTGAAATAAAGGATACAAAAAAATGATGTATAAAATTTCTTTTTTTGATGTACTGATGGCATAAAATTATTAACTCGTGAAATAGTAGATATGATGATATGTTCACGAGGTAATTTAGCTCAATAAAAGTAATTACTACGTGTTTATACATACTTTTTGTGCTTTATCATCAACCATATTATTTATTTACATCAATATATGGATTAACTAATCAAGAATTGATGTATCCCAATCGATAGGTTGAGTTGCTAGCCTGCTAGGTGCCAACTGACGCCACATACTCTAGGACTTATAGAGTTTGTAAGAACTCCCTTCTGAAACCTTTTCATCATCTATTACCATGCATATATAATCCTTAATTTGCATGAAACTCATGAATGACCTAGGACATGCTCAGTTGTCAAACCTTAATCGGTCACTCAAATTAGATATGACACCGATGGCTACAAGATCAACCATACTAAGAATATGAGTCATATCATATAGTGTCATTATTTTTGGATAATTTAATGTACTTCTTAAATATTCACAAATAAGAATGTCTAGAACATATGTTTAAAGACTAGTGATCATTGTATTATGATCTCATCATAATTCACTTAGTCATTGCATCTGTTATGGACTTCATTACAAACATTACACAAGAATGACCATGAATAAATTGCATTCAATAAACATAAAAAGATACATAGAAGTGTGATTGCCTTATTGGCAGGACAAATCCGTGAGATCATTGAATACACACAGACACAGGTCAAAATTATTCCAGACTCACCTATTTAGAGAAATAACCACGAATTGGATAGTATAGTGGTGAATAACGGTCGAATCCAAGAAGAATTAAGGTATGCTTGAGGTGTTCTTTGAAATTCGATCAAATCAGATGATGAATTGAGGTGAGAAATTAGGGATTTTAATATTTTTAGAAAGATAACTTGAAGACGAATCCACATAATAAAAAATCACAAAATTTGGATCAAGATTTGCGGAGAAATCAACAAGCAAAAATTAGATAGAAAATCAGAACGCGAAGAGAGAGAAAACTGAAATTAAATCTAAAATTCGACTAATCAAAGATTTGAAATTCAAATCTAATTTTATAGGAAAAGAGATTAATATGAAAACAGGAATTCTAACCCGAGATAGCGCTTGAATTGGTCCAATTGCTCACCGGATCAAAGCCTTTTCATTCCGCGAATTCAAAGATGGTCGTCGGCATTCAAGAAGCAATTTCTCCCTATTCTCTCAACAAAATCTCACTTTCAAATGCCCCTTGGATGCAAGAATTGATCTAGAAGACAAAGACAACAAGAGATTTAAGGATTGAGATTTTATAAACACTTTGATTACTCAAAACACCCAAGAATACATCATCGAAGAACATGTATTTATATGGAGATTTGGGTGTATTCGTCAGATCTAGCATTTAATATTAGATCAATGGCTTTGATGAAACGCATAGATGCAAATTGTTGCATTTAAATCTCGTTCGTTAGATTGAAGATGAACTACTGAGATTTCATCACGTCGCCTGTGGAGAAGAAACGCATGAAACACATGTCGTTTGATCTTCATTTGATGCTCTTGATGCGTCCACGTGTCCACGGGGTCAACCAAACGGTTTTAATCTGAGCTGTTATAAATCCTTAGATAAATGGCTGAGAATAAAATTCTTTAAAATTATTCGTTGATGAATCAAAGTGCGCCGGGTACCCCCTCACTTAAGTGACGATCGACGATCGCAATTAAATCGCTCGATCAGACGCTTCACATGTCGCCATGTCCCCTAGCGCAAAACAACACAAGAAATAGTCCCACATGACAAAATGTATAGCAATTCGAGAGGTACATAAGTATTGTGTCATTAATGAGATATCAAAAATCTGAAAAAAGGGTGCCTATTCTCATTAATCACATACACACGCTCACATGCACACGTGTGTGACACGTTGTGTTCTCATACGGCGCCAAGTGGCGCCGCAATTTTCTCTTGTGTCATGTCAGCTACCACATCAGCATGCGATAAAAATATAATTTTTTATTCATTTCAATTCAAAATAAATCAAATTAAATTCATAAAAGATTTAAAAAAATTCTAAAAAAATCCCTAAAAATTAGAAAATTTATATCTTTAAAAATATAACTCCAAGTTAATCCAAATTTATTTTGTTGGATCAGAAATTAAATTATCTATCATTCTAAAAAAGTCAAATTCAAAAAATAACAAGAGAATAAATTTTTATTTCATGTTAAAGCCCACTTCTTCTCTCTCTCTTATTGGGCTTAAGCCCACTTACCTTTCTCTCTCTCTCTCCTCTCTATATATTCTCACTCTCGTGCATGTAGGGGTCACATCGAACCCTATTCTCATTTCATTCTCTCTTTCCCGTGTTTCTCTCTCTAACATGGTATCAGAGCAAGAAATATCTTAGGGTTCCTGCGACGCCGCCGCCATTGGTATCTCCTGCAGTGCCGCCGCCATCTGCTTCAGCGCCGCCGCCATCTGCTTCAGCCAACCCTACTGCCGTCGTGTGGCCTGCGCCCCGTCGTCATCGCGTCTTGCCCTCCGTCGCGCCCTGCTCATCCGCCAACCGTCGCGTCCGGTTGTCGCCCTGCAGCGCCGTGCCCTGCAGCGCCGTCTGGTCGTCGCCCTGCCAGCCGTCGCGCCTTGCTGCCAGCCGTCGTCGTGTGGCCTGCGCCCTGACCTCGTCGCGTCTTGCCCTCCGTCGTGCCCTGCCCATTCGTCAACCGTCGCGCTGAGTCGTCGCCTTGCAGCTGCTAGTGCCCTGCGGCGCTCGTGCAGTCATCGCCTCGCCACGGCCGTTGTGCCTTGCTACCAGCTGTCGCCCTGCCCAGCCGCCGATCAAGCGTTTGGTCGTCGCCCTGCCTGCGATTGACTGTCGCGCCTTGCCCCTCTGTCGCGTCCTGCCCAGCCATCGCGCCCTGCCATCGTGCGTCCTGCTGCCTGCGCCTTGCTGTCGTGCTGCCTGCGCCCTGCCGTCGCGCTCGTTGCCGGGCTGTCATGCCACCTTGATCGTTGCGCCACTGCCCGCCAGGGGCCTCGCAGTATCGCCGGCTGCCTTCGCCTGCTGCCACCCAGCTGATCCAGTCTTGCCTCATCGACTCATATTCCGCCGCCGATTCATCTTCCCAGATCTTCACATGGCCGAGCCTACCACCGTGTCGTCGTCTTCTGAGGTCACTCAGCCCTCTCAGCCGACGGGGCTGTCCCTACAATCCGGAAAGCACTCTATCGTGAGTGCCCTGGCTAAGCCGGCATACGTGTTTGATGGGTCCAATTATGGGCCCTGAGGGGCGCTTTTTGTGGAGTTCCTCAATGCCCATGGCCTTCGGCTTCATCTGACTGATCCATCGCCGAAGGAATCGGACCCGGAGTACTCCGAGTGGAGCCGACTGGAGTCCGCAGTATGTTCCTAGCTTATTTCCAGTGTAGCGACACAGATCATGGAGCCGCTCAGCATGACTCGTCCTGCCCGTGCCCTGTGGCTCAAGTTGGAGACGATGTACTCCAACAAGAGCAACGTCAGCCGGACAGTTCGCCTTTATGAGGAGCTCTTTGCATATCTCTAGGGCACTAGGACTCTCCAGAGCTACTATGGATCGGTTGATGCCATCTTCACCAACCTCGAGCTCTATCAGCCACTGGTCTTGGATCTTGATATACTTCGACGGTACCGTGATGAGCTCCGAGCGGGAGCGTTTCTTAGCGGGCTACGTCCTGAGTTGGCTGACATGATCCGAGGACAGGTGCTTGGGGGATCCCGGGTATTACCCACTGAGGAGATCTTTGCAGCCGCACTTCGAGTGCAGGACAGCCTGCCCTCCTCCCAGTCCTCGCAGTCCGTTGAGACTTCAGCACTCATTGCATCAGGTGGGGCTCCCAGGGTGTCTGGGAAGAGCACATCTTCTAGGAAGACCCGGAACTCCTATCCACCCTGCAAGTACTGCGGGAAGCCGACTCACCCGTCAGAGAAGTGCTGGAAGGAGTTCGGGAAGCCTGCTTTGGCCCTGGCCGCCTCTAGAGGTAAGACATCCTCAACTACGTCCCCGGTGGAGGGATCATCCTCGACCACTATTCCCTTGGCTGGGGGAGCGGTCAGCCTCGCGCTATCTCCCTCAGAGCTGGCCTACATTCAGGCATCACGGGCCTCCTCACTTTGTCCGCCTACGGCACCATCAGCCAGTCTTGCAGCACTGACGAGCAGCTTGGTGTCATATGCGGGAGGACGGGGATCGTCTCCAGGTACGCCGTCTATCTCAACCCCTCATATGACTTCTTGGGTTATTGACTCGGGGGCATCTTCCCATATGACTGGCTTTCCCTCTGTCCTCACTTCTTATCGGCCTGAAACCTCCATTCCTGATGTCCGTATTGCTGATGGTCGCTCTTGTCCTGTCCTTGGCTCTGCCCAGTCTCGTGCCACCTCTTCCCTTCCTCTACAGCACGTCCTGTATATTCCTGGATTCCCCGCCAATCTGCTGTCCATCAGTGCGATCACCAAAGCCCTTCACTGTGGTGTATTTTTCTTTCCTCACCACTGCGTATTCCAGGATCTCGACACGGGCCGGAGGATTGGACTGGGCCGTGAGAACGGACGAGGCATCTATGAGTTAGTGGCTGACTCTCCATCTACGGGCCTTCAAGCCCTTTTTGCACTATCTGCTTCTTTTAGTTCCCTTCATGACTCTCTTTTGTGGCACTGTCGCTTGGGGCACCCTAGTTTTGTCAAACTTAAAGAAACTCTTCCTTGGTTACACTTATTTGAGTTTCATTGTGAGTCCTGTGAACTAGGGAAACACCATCGATCATCGTACCCATCACGCATTGGTCCACCTACCCATCGCCCGTTTGACTTGGTTCACTGTGACGTTTGGGGTCCGGCCCCTCATACATCTCCTACAGGCGGCAAGTACTACATGGTGTTCGTCGATGACTACACCCGGGCGAGTTGGACATATATCCTGAAGAGTCGAAAGGAGGTACTTTCTCGCATTCAGCACTTCCTCCTTGAGATTATCACCCAGTACGAAACGGTGGTCAAAATCCTCCGCACAGACAATGCCCTTGAGTTCACTCAAAAGGCGATTGAGGAACTCTGTCTGGCTCATGGTATAGTTCATCAGACTACCTGCCCATACACCTCGCAGCAGAACGGGGTGGCCGAACGGAAGCATCGACACCTCCTGGATATGGTACGCACACTGCTACTAGCTATGAGGGTACCTCAGTATCTCTGGTGTGAGGCTGTTCTGACTGCTACATACCTGGTGAACCGCCTTCCATCTGCCGCACTTGGAGGAGCTATTCCCCTTCAGCAATTGACTCCGGCTGCTGACCTCTTCTCTCTACCACCGTGAGTGTTCAGCTGCACTGCCTTTGTCCAGGATCACACCCCTGGACTCTCCAAGCTGGCTCCTCGCGCACAGAAGGGTGTGTTCGTCGGCTACTCTCGGACTCAGAAGGGCTACCGTGTGTACTTTCCAGATCGGCGACAGTACATTACTTCGGCAGATGTGACCTTTCATGAGGACGTTCCTTACTTTACATCTACTCCGTCTGGTGAGGACCCCTCCTCCCCAGCCCTCCTTCATTCGGTATCTGCTACCACTGTCATTGACCTCCCTATGCCTGTACCGGATCCCTTGCCTGAGGTGTCACCACCCTCGGCATCCCTCCCGTCTGACCCATCTTCTAAGCCGGAATCTCCCTCCTCGCCGCTCTCCACTGTTCCGGCTCCCTTGTCACCACCACCTTCCCCACCGCCTCCAGCCTCTGATCTTGACCTTCCCATTGCCCTTCGCAAGGGCACTCGACAGTGCACGCAATACCCTATCGCTCATCATGTCTCTCCTGCCCGCCTTTCTCCTTCCTATCAGTCCCTTGCTCTTGCCGTTCTAACCGAGTCAATTCCCAAGTCGTATATTGAGGCGTTGCAGGTACCAGCGTGGAAAGCGGCGATGGATGTGGAGTATGCGGCCTTCATCCAGCGGGAGACCTGGACATTGGTTCCTCGACCTATTGATGCCAATGTTGTCTCCTGCAAGTGGGTGTACTCCCTCAAGTACAATCCTGATGGCTCCATCGCTCACTACAAGGCGCATCTCGTGGCTCGTGGCTTTTCTCAAGCCTATGGTCTTGACTATCATGAGGCATTCTCGCCGCGTGGCGCGCCTCGGCTCCATCCGTGTTCTCTTCTCCATTGCTCCGGATCGGTCCTGCCGCTTCATCAGCTGGACGTGTCCAATGCCTTTCTTTACTGGAGACCTTGATGAGCAGTGTATTCATGGAGCAACTGCACGGGTACGTTGCTCGTGGGAAGTCGTCCGAGGTGTGTCTCCTCAAGAAGGCTATCTATGGGCTGAAGCAAAGCCCTGCGTGCGTGGTTCCACAAGTTCTCGCGAGCTGCTCTTCTCGTATGGCTTCGTCTCGATCAGATTCGATCCACCGTCATGCGGAAACGCAGCCCGCATGGATGTGTTATCCTCGGGCTGTGTATGTGGATGACATCATCATCACTTGTAGTGACTGACGCCGAGGTGGATGCGACCAAGGCTTATCCGCTCGAGCACTTCGTCACACGAGATCTGTCTCCCCCAGTGTACTTTCTTGGACTTGAGATCGCTACTCGGGCGTGGGCGGATGTCCATTTGTCGTGCGGAAGTACGTGCTTTGGATCTACTGGAGGAGACAGGGGACGCTGGGGTGTAGCCGGCTCTGCTCACCTATGGAGCGTATGTGGATCGTGGGACAATGCTGACCGCACTTCTTGAGGGATGCGAGGCATCTATCGCCGACTTGTGGGGAAATTGATCTTCCTCACCGTGACTCGCTTGGACATCTCCTATGCGGTTAGTATCTTGAGTCGCTTTATGCGGGCTCTCGCATTATCCATCCGGAGGGTGTCTATCGGCTTCTAGCGTACCTTAAGAGAGCTCCGGGGAAGGGTCTCTTGTATCGGCGACAGGGTCACCTACGTATTGAGGCCTACTCTGACTCTGGGTTCGCTGGTGACAAGGAGGATCGGAAGTCACATGGTGGTTATGCCACCTATGTTGGCGGTAACATGGTCACATGGCGCTCTCAGAAGCAGTCTATCGTGTCCCGCTCTAGCGCCGAAGCCGAGTATCGAGCTATGGCGGATACCACACCAGAAATGCTGTGGCTACGCTCTCTTCTCACTGAGCTTGGCTTCCCGCCAGACGGGCCTATGCAGATGTACTGCGATAACATGGCTGCTACCTTTATCGCCAGTAATGCTACGTTCCATATGAGGACGAAGCATATTGAGATCGACTGCCACTTCATACGACAGTATGTCGATAATGGTACCATTTGTACCCCGCATGTCGCTTCCGCACATCAGCTGGCAGACATCTTTACTAAGGCCCTACCGTGCCCTGCATATGAGACCATTGGATGCAAGCTGGGCATGTTTGATCTCCACGCTCCAGCTTGAGGGGGAGTGTTAAAGCCCACTTCTTCTCTCTCTCTTATTGGGCTTAAGCCCACTTACCTTTCTCTCTCTCTCTCCTCTCTATATATTCTCACTCTCGTGCATGTAGGGGTCACATCGAACCCTATTCTCGTTTCATTCTCTCTTTCCCGTGTTTCTCTCTCTAACATTTCAAAAATACACTCATTTCTAATAGAAAATAAAATTGAGAAAAATAAATGAGTGTATTCCTAACTGCGCGCGGGCTGGGCTTAGAGCGCGTGAAACTCATCACTACCTCGTAAGGGAAAAAGTACTTTCTCTTATAATTTAACATTAAAACCTAATTATAACCTCAAATAAAAAATGAGAATAATCTAATCTCTTAAATATTTCTCTTAATTATCATAATTATCCTTAAATTAGTGCATTTTGCTGTTATAACTTAATTTGCATAGAATGACTCATATACACTAAAAAATATGATAACTTGGTGGCGTACGACCCCCGTCGCCACCAAGGCATGACACTACGGCGCCGGAGGAGCCGACACCCACGCGCGTCCAGCCCCCTCGACAGGCAAAGACGAAGGATGCCGACTTTCACTACACTAAGTGAGGACTTCATCTCGCCACCACAGACTTCATCAGGCTCGCGCGCGCGGGGATTTATCGTTCTACCCTTTCCTTTTATTTCGCACTTTTGTAGCCCGCACGTGTTTAAGCGGGCCTTTGCATATCTTCCTCTCTCTTTTTAGGCCTTGGGGGTGGGTTCC